>CM077668.1:70787585-71387585 GCA_039707655.1 Elymus sibiricus
TTATGGGCCTTTGACTGGGCCGGCATTTTAAACCTAAATGGGGCACTGTTGGGCCGTGCCACATGTAACATTTCCATAGGCCCGTCTCGTCCATTGGAGGAATGACATCTGTCGCGACACCCAGCTAACATGTGGTTCCTTCGGCCAATGAGAATTTTACACGTGGAAAATCCTCATTGGTCAGGGCAGTTAACAGGTTATCGGATCCAAAACCGGACCTAATAGCTTAACGGCAACCCGTTACGATGGAAGCCACGTGTCGGTCACCCTTGACGAAAACACTTCCATGATGCGACATTTTTCGTCATGGAAGTGGACACTTCCGTGATGATAATTTCAGTATTGTCATGGAACACTTCTACGACAGCACAGGTATGACTATCTTGATTCTATCATAAAATTGTCACGGATGTACATGCATGACAAAAAACTTAACCTACTGTGACAAAGACGTATCATCACGGAAGTGTTTTTTTTGGTAGTGTTACCACGGGCCGTATGTGGCCCATGGTTATTGTGGCCACTAACAAACCGAGGAAAAAGATGACTACAAGGAAATAAATAAGCAAGCAACTAACGCTAGGCTATTACGGTGATTGCACAGATTACATCCACTGGGCATCAAAGTTCGCCAACCGTGCAAATATAGGGAACACCCTACACTATACAGAAATGGCTTGCTGTTTTCTTCAGCCGGTCGCTGCCTGTTAAGAACAAATGTTGTATTGCAACAAAACAAATTACATCCATATAACAAAAGGAGGGTTGGCATAAAAGTAAATGCATCATCAGAAGTTCAGAACCTCGGATGATTTGACCTGACTGGTACGTTTTCATGTTGTATAGTGTCTGATGGAGCACCATCAACTTCGCTGTCATTTCTCCTAGGCTCCTGAACAACATAGCAAATGCGTGATAGTCTGGTTTCAAAACCATGCATATCTTGACGACATCGAACAATGGCTATTCTTGTTTCACAAATGGTCTCTGTTAGGGATTGGACTTGTGTCTGGAGCGCAGATATATCATTCTGTCGAGCTTGCAGATCTTGTTCATGAGGCAGTTTGGACGAGGTTGCCTTAACAACCAACCCAGTATTACGCAGGAAGGTGCTTTTGGCACTGTTAGTTGAGAGATATTGACCCACTCCAGCAAGAGGTGACATTGTGGTTATGGTTGCCACATCACCTTCAGGAGGTTGTGGCAGTTCCACCATTTGTTCCATAGCTTGCTGAAAAGTTGAGTTTGTACATTAGTAGTACTAGGACAGAAGTTATTAATGAGGCAGCAAAACCAAACAGAATAGCTTTGGTTTATATACAGAACTTATTTTGGTGAACCCGTGTAAAATATTAGTTGTATTTTACTGCAAAGTACATAATAAAACCAGGTTCCAAACATATGACCATATACCATGGCAAATGTATTGTCTATTTCTTCACATTGTATTGACAGCTAAGATAAAGAGACAAAGTTTATAATACGATGAGCATAGTACGACATCATTCATATCACAAAACAACTGAGATCAGATAAACAGGACATTGTAACATTGTGTGCAGCACGGAACTAGATTAAAGATCAAGAGCAAAGGAATATCGTTCCTCTCTTTTAAACCTTGTAAGGTGCAATGATATGTTCAGACAACTGTGTATAAAACTGAAAAGAGTAATAGACATTGGCTGCAAACCATGCAGTTCAATGCACAAGTCAGATTAACCAGTAGTTCAAAGGGCCTGGGGATTAAGGACTTACTACAGCGGCTTTGACTGGTGTAGTCATGCCCTTCGTCTTGCTGGTGTGACAGTCCTTGAAGATTTCCACCGCATTTGGTTCAGGTTCTTTTTGGTCCTTGCGGGCTTTCCTCTGCATTTGGAACAAGTCAATATAGATCTAATAATATGGCACAGCCAAAAGAGCGAAACATCAGCTAGTTACTAGAGCCTCGCAGTGTGCAATATAGCTACGAGATCCTGTCATCTGTTGGAATTTCACTTTCGTACGGTTGGCCCTGTTCTTTGAAGAGTTCACCTAGAAGAAGATAGATTTGTAACGGACATGCGTAAATAGGAGTTCAACATGTGATCTGATCACATCTATATAACATACTTGATACTTTGGATCAGACCAGTGTTTAACAAGGGATGTCCAGTCTTCATCCGTTATATTTTCCACTGGAGATGTTTGGGCAAGTTCATTGTTAGCCTTGCCCTCAAAGTGAGTTTTCCTCAGATTATACCGATTCTGTCGCAGAGCAGATTTGAAAACATGAATGCATGCTTGTCTGGTTGCATCATCTTGCCGATCCAACTTGAACCTCATCCGCTCAAAATTATAGGAGTCTCATTACCAGCAACCTAGAAAGTATGGGACAGAGCAAGACGATATTACTAAGTTCCATAAATAACCATGCTTATAGATAAATGGTCAAGGAAGGTGTTAAATTGGATTTTGTCTTTGTCATTCCTATACTGGATCCATGTTGGGAGGATACGTGCATGAAACCTAGCGGCAACGGCTGCCTCTGAAACCAACTTGGCTGACTCTGTAGCATCACGTGGCCTTTTTAAACCTGACTCAAAATGGATCTCCATTCTTCCTCCTTTAGATTTAGTTAACCTATCGAGCATTATCCCTGATGTCTGTTTCCTCTTGCGCCTAGGTGCTAGTTCAACAACGAACATGGGAAGTGTTAGTTGTAACACCCCGATTTTTGGCCCTTTCTTTTTCTTTTGGATTTCTTCGAATTTTTATTTGAAGTTTCTTTTTCCGTGGCTATGTGGTCTTGAAACCTGGGAAAATCTTCTCTCCTGCCACTTCCTAGTGGCTTGTCATTCTCAAATCTATCCCAAGGCCATGTCATTTCCATCTTAGCCCAACTCCAATATTTATTTATTGGGAATATTCATTTTTCTATTAAAGGAATAACCCTGTTTGCCCTAGGTTGTGACGCAACCAATACATCTGTCTTCCACAAAATTCCCACAAAATTCTCATAAATTCTTTGGACCATATCTTCCACAAATATGTCAAAATCCATCCTTGCATAGTTCAAAAATAATTCACGAATATTCATTTTCCATTCTGTCCAGAATGGCACTTTGTGAAGGAAGTGCCATTTACCTTTTCTTGATTGACCCCAAAATTTTTTTGCACTCTCTCATATCCAAATGATTGCCACATGCCAAAATTCAGCCTCATTTGCCTAGTAAATCTTCCTCAGCAAATTCCCAAAGTTTCTGTCCAGAGGGATGCTTTGTGAAGGAAGTACTAGCTAGGCTTATCCAAATGAGTTGAAATTTTGGTAGATCATTTATATGATCAGATCATAACTATCCACCAAATTTCATCTCCATCAAACAATCTATGTGAGCACAACATCCAATCTTGGTTTCTGGTCACAATTTCAGTTTGTGAAGCAACTGTATTTTATATTGCTTCAAAAATTCTGAATTTAATCCAGGACCTAAATATCCATAAATAATGTGAGCATGGAAAAATTCACATTATTTTGCCAAGCCATTTTCTCTGCAAAATTTCCCCAAGTTTCTGTCCAGTGGGTATCATTGTGAAGGAAGTACCAGTTTGGTTTATCCAAATGGGATGAAATTTTTATGGCACCTTCATATGCCCAAATGATCACCCTTCACCCATTTTCAGCTTAATCCAAGCAAGCATGTGAGTGCTACTTCCTGATCTAGCTTTTGGACCAGATTTGTCAGTTGTAAAGCAACTAGGTTAAATATTGGTCCAAATCCTTTCAAAATCCACAGGATCATAGTCATTCCTACCCTAAGCCTCTGTGACATCCTGGTTACTCCTTATCCCATCCCAGTTGATCACTACTTCATGCTTAAGTTTGCAACAACAAAGTTCAGTCGACCTCTCCCATCCACCCACAGTGCCTTTCTTCGATCTATCACCTCAGGTAGGACCCACTTAGGAGAGACAACACGCTAGACATCGTTTGATTGGCCAGAGTGCACCGCGTGCGCCTGTGCACGCGGTGACCACGCGGTCTGGCACGCCGAAAGCGTGCTCTGGAACTTTGGGGCCCTCTGTCGCCGCCCAAACGCCGAGCTCCCTCCACCGCACCATGTCCTCTGAGTTGCTCCCACTCCCCTGCGTCCGCGTGTCCTCTCTGGACCCCTCCCCCTCTCCTCTGTCGTCTCCGGCGAGCACGCCGTCCCGGGATGCCCGCGGCCGTCGTCGCTTTGCCATTGTCTTCTTCCTCCCCGCAGCATCCCAGCACGGAATGCGCCTCCCCTAGACCTCTCTCCCCCTCCGCGCGTGCGCTCGTGCACGCGGTCGTGACAGAAGCATCAACCGCGAGCTCCCGTCGTCGTCCGGCGAAGGCATCCCCGCCCGGCTATATATAGCCCAACCCGAGGCCTCCCAAGCTCATCCACCTCCTCACCACCCTCCTCTAGAACTCCCTGACCAGCCAAGCGAGCTCGAGGAGCTCTCTCTCCCTCACATCGCCGCCACGGCCATCGCCGGAGTCCGCTTAAATTTGAGCCGCACCAGCCTTCTCTCCCCTCCTAGCCACCACCAGAGGACCCCACCACCACCTAGGAGCTGCTCCGCACCATCCCGCCTCTTCTCCGCGATTGTCCCGAGCTACCCGAACTCCGCCCGAGCCGCCGTCCGCCGGAGCCCATGCCGCCACCGTTTCGGCCCTCCTCGGCGTCCGTGCGCTGCGGGGATGGATGTGGCATTCCCTGCCGAGCTCGCCGGTAGCCAGAGCATCGCCGGAGGTGCCCTGTAGCTCCGGCAATCGCCGGTCGAACGCCTCTGTTCCTCGGCCGAGCGCGGGCGAGCAAGGTTGAAGATGACTGGCTCGACCTGCAGGCGGGCCCCATGTTCTAGTGACTCAGCCGGCACAGTGACGTGGATAAGTGGAGGCGGATTTTCAAAAATACGCCTTCGCTTAAAGAAAACGTACTCTGGTGCTTCTTCGGGCTAAAGTATGCTTTCTCTGTTTGAAAGCGTAATCCCAGAAGTACGCTTTCTATTTTAACTCGCCGGCCGAAACCCTTATATTGCGGGCGTTCGCCCATTAGTAGCAGAAAAGCTCACTTTTTTTTTTGTTTTTCTGCCTAACGAACGAACGGCCGTAACTCCGCGACCGTGACTCCGAATCAGGTGATTCCAAAGCCCACGATGTCAGTTTGTCGAGCCCGTTCCGATGGCATCATTTTCATGAGGTTGTCACACTGTGAAAATGACCATTTTGCCCTTGCCCTTAAAACAGCTCCGTCGAGAGGGAAATTTTTCCGGCGATTCTTTCCGTGAGTGTCTCGCACCTCTCCCCGATGGTTCCTTCGTCCCCAGGCAAGCCATGACAACCACTTGCATGATGGCATTGCAATAGCCATGGTTTCCACTTGAATATTTTATAATTGTTTGCTCATTTAATTATTTTGTGAATGATATATGCTTGTGAATCCATGCTCGTTCTTATGCCTTGTTCATTGGCATCTAGTAAGATAAATGATTATTTTCTAGTATTATTATTATCATGTTAGTTCTCGGATTTATTTTCCGAAGCTAGTGATAACGATATGCTCATTTGAATAGTTAGGGTTTATTATGAAAATACTTGTTATATTCATGATTGTCATTATGCCATGCTTATTTGCATCCCGTAGAATAAATGAGTTATCATCTTGATGCTATGTTGTTAAATGGTTATGTTGCCCATCCATGGTTACACTGGTATCATGTTCATATGCATTGGCATCTCATCATGTTATTTTGACTCTGCTCATCACCATTCAAGTTGAACCTGACATTAATCGAACTTGAACAAATATGTTGGCTGAGTCATGGTGCCACCGAATCGAGCTAACCAGTGCAGCCACACTTGCCTTATGGGGGGCCCTAATGCGGTCTATTGTCATGCCTCTCGCCAGTGCCTCATACTAGGGAAGGTTATGTGCCCGCGCTACCCTGATCAGGTAGGCGGCCATAAGCCTTGAGTACCCAGTTTTGGTATTGAGCTCAGGTCCCCGTTTGGGACAGTTTTGGTTTGGCCATGACGGTGGCAGCCACAGAGGTGGCGGATGTCACATGTTGGCATCAGGGTAACCCAGGACATAGCCCAAAGGGGAGTTTGTCGGAGTGGCCGGGAGAGTGTCATGCAATAGACTGGTTTTGTCGGAACGTCATTGGTCCACCCGAATGGGAGCACGAGGCCATGGGTTCCGTGGTGTGGGTACAGTGTACTAACCTCTGCAGAGTGTATAATCTATCGATAGCCGCGTCCTCGGTCATGGACACAGTTCGTAGTAGGTCACACTATGGGTCAACAGAAATAATAACCTGGCTAATAACAACCCCGGTTCGATGAAGAAAGAAGTTGGTTGATCTTTATGTGGTCATGCGATGATCACAGGTAGAGATCAAGCTCCATGTGGTCATGTACTGATCACGATGGTATAGTTGATACCGAGCTTGGTTGATCCTGAGGTGATCGTGTGATGATAACGATGGTAAGTTGGTGGTTACGAGATAACCTCCGAGCAGAGTAAGTTGGTCCATGAGACCTTAAACGTCGACCCCTTGCATGCTAGTGATAGTATCATCCCATGGATTATATGTACATGCCATGCTCATGTTGTTGCCATGCTCATGTTGTTACCATGCTCATGTTGTTACCATGCTCATGTTGTTCTAGTAGTATTGTGTTCATCTCTGATGATTAACCTGTAAATGCCATGCTGTTGTATGTCTTGATTGCTTTGGTTGCTGTGAGCTTGCGAGTACATTCAAAGTACTCACCTGGCGTGTCATGCCAGATTGCAGGTCATGCCGTGATTGATTGCTTGTCGAGGATCCCGAGGTTGCGCTCTAGGATGCGTTCTAGCCAGAGTCCCTGCGGAGTGGAGTTCACCACCATTGTCGCTGTTCCGCTGCTAGAGTTTATTCCGCTATGAGATGTTCCGCTGCTAGCATAGAGCTATCTGAGCAGGCAAACTGTTCGCCGTGCCCCTGTAACCTTTGTGCCTTCAGGACCCTTGTACCCCGTTTATTCGTAATAAAGAGCTGATTTGTTCTATGCCAAGCAGTGCCATATTCCAGAAGACTTGATCTCTGGGCTGGAATACGGGGCGTTCCGGTCTCTCTGAGCCGGGGTGCCACATTAGTGTACATCAAACTGTGAGACTACATATAAAGAAGCATGCAACTATAACTTTACTTGATCAACTACCTTCTTGGTGTTGAAGCTCACAAGGTTCATCTGATCTTGCAAAGTCCTCTTGTGCCAAGAGTGCTTCAGAAGTAGTGTCAGGTGGCAAGGGAGCTTGGGAACTTGCCGCTAGTAGAGTTGACGAACGAGTAAGTCATGCACATGTTGGTACTATGGAAGAAGGTGCTGCAACAACTAGGGCTGTCGTTGCTTGTTTGGTTCGTTTGTCTTTGGTACGTTTTGCAGGTGGTGTAGCAGGGGATACTGTGTTTGTACATTTATCTGGTGGACTTCGACCTTCTCTTGCACTATCTGTACCAGCAGAATCTGCAGAACTGTTCCGCTTCCGTTTCTGTGCCTCCCAAGTAGTAACACCATCCCCTACCATTCTGTGTACCTTCCTCTCTTTTTTCCATGTCAAGTCAAACCCACAAGAAAAAGGAATGAAAATTTAGCTCTTCAGAACTAATTGATGTGTGATACAGACGAACTGAACTTTGATGTTAGACAACCGCATGATAGGAGGATGTAATATGTACGAAAAATAAGACGGCATGAGATAATCAGACCTATGATGTGTAAACTAAGCAGAAGGCATTTCAATAAATTAGAAGCAATGCAATGGAAGTCAGACACCATATGAAAGATGTCACAAATATCACTCTGCCAAGTTAATAGTGTCTTGTCATAAGTGGCATTTAAACAAATGTCAAGCAGTACAAGCAATAAATCATATGCAAGATCCAAACAATATCACACTACCAAGTTAAAGGTGTCTCGTCATAAGTGATTGATGCATGATAGACACGAACAGTACTTAGATGTTAGAACATGTAATAGACAGATGTAGTATATGCAAAAAAAGGAAGACATGCCATGTTAACATGTATAATGTGTGAACTAAGCAGATGCAATTTAATCAAATTAGAAGCAATACAAGCTAGACACCGTATGCAACATGCAAGCAAATATCACACTGCCAAGCTAGTGAAAGCACCTGGGATGCTGGAGTAGGGTTGTTGGGCACATCATATTTACTTGGAATTTCTACTACACTAGCAGTAGTAGCAGAATCTCTAGAGCGCCTCCTTACCGGTGGCGCCAGATGACCGCCATTAGCCCCTGCCTTACTTTTTCCTTCCTCTCTCTTATTTTTTTTGCCTTGTCAAGTCAAACCCACAAGAAAAATGAATAAAATTTGCTTTTTAGAACTCATTGATGCATGATGCTGACGAACACTACTTTCATGTAAGGCGACCGCATGATAGGAGGATTGAATATGTAAGAAAAAAGGACAGCATTGCATATTCACACCTATGATGTGTAAACTAAGCAGCAGGCATTTCAACAAATTAGAAGAAATTAAAGCTAGATATCGCATGGAAGATGCAACGAATGTCACTCTACCAAGTTAAAACTGTGTCGTCATAAGTGCCATTTCAACAAATTAGAAGAAGTACAAGCTAGAAGACAATGCAAGATGCAACCTATATTACACTCCCAAGTTAAATGTGTCTTATGATAAGTGATTGTTGCAGGTTACACAACAGTAGTACTTTGATGTAAGAACATGGCGTGATAGACAGATATTTGTATGTTCTAGAAACAAGAACACGTGTCTTATTCACAAGTATAATGTGTAAACTAAGCAGATGCAATTCAACAAAATTAGAAGCAATACAAGCTAGACATCATACGTAACATGCAACCACATATAACAGTGCCAAGTTAGAGCGAGCACCTGTGATGGTTGGGTAGGGGAGATGTGCTCATCATCAATACAACTACGTTGACTGTCTATGCATGTGTTGTCTTACAAATCTTGTTTGGAGGATGGCGGAGTAGAATCTACAGAGACCCTCCATTTCAGTTGGTCGGAAGGAGCACCATCATCCACTGCCTTGCTAATTTCCTTCCGCTTTATTGATTTTGCATTGTCAAGTCAAACGACAAGAAAATGGAATAAAAATCACTCTTCAGAACTCATTCATGCATGATACTGACGAACACTACTTTGATGTAAGGCAAACACATGATACGAGGATGGAATATGTACGAAAAATAGGACGGCATGGCATATTCACACCTATTTGTGTAAACTAAGCAGAAGCCATTTCAACAAATTAGAAGCAATGCAAGGTGGACACCACATGAAAGATGCAAGCAATATGACTCTGCCAAGTTAAAAGCGTCTCATCATGAATGGCGTTTCAACAAATTAGACACAGTACATGGTATAAATCATATGCAAGATGCAACAAATATCACGCTACATATACCAAAGGTGTCTCGTCATAAGTGATGATGAGGGATACACAAGAACATTAGTTTGATGTAAGAACATGGCTAATAGACAGATGCAGTATGTACCAAAAACTGGAAGGCATGTCATATTCACAGTATATGGCTAAGAAGATGCAATTTAACCAATTTAAAAGCAATACAAGGTAGACACCATATGCAACATTTGACACCGCCTATGACACCGTGAAGTTAAAGCAAGCACCTGCGATGCTGGTGTATGGCGAATGGGGTCATCAACTACAGAGCTACGTTGACAGTCTTCATCGAATGACACTACACTCTTCTTTAGAGCGTCAAACCGCGTCTTTCCAATCCTCAATGCAGACTGGAGCAACTGCTCTGTTTTCTTTTTAGAATAGTGTGCTTGAAATTCTGAAATACCCATGAGTAATAAAACAATAGTGAGAGTATGGGTGTAGTTTGCGCACAAGTAGTGAAGTGTAAAAGTATCAGATAGCAAGTGGGTCAAAAATAAATGATGGCAGACATATGATAGCTCTACAACATGCATGGCACACGAAATGAGATTCTAGGCTTTTGAAATATGAGCACAGGGATGGCTGGGAAGTGCAGGTAATCCTCCAGCAAACCACCACATGTGGTCCTATGAAAATAAGAATCGACTGAAAACAAATAGGTCAGTCGATTTTTTCTGCATCGTCCGATCTACAAGGAATGGGCAGATGGCCTTTGTCAACCTCCCACCAGTCACTGTTGACGATCTTCCTCGAACCGCCAGCGACCACCGGACCAGACCCCTGCCTCCGCCTCCCCGCCCTCCCCTTGACCTCACCCCACCACCATGCTTGGCAGTGCCCCCCGGCCATCCCTTTAAGCCCGGCGGACCTACAGATCGGGCGCCAGCAGCTCCTGTGCCACACACACCTCTAAGATAGACACCGAGGCGCTGCTTCCCCGGCGAAAAGGCGGACTAGGTTGTGACGCCCCCGACTTAATCGTGCAGTAATCATACACGCAAATGCACACGATCAAGCCTAGGTACTCACGGGAAGATATCACAACACAACTCTAGACACAAAATAAAATAATACAAGCTTATTATTACAAGCCAGAGGGCTCGAATACATAAGCTTGCCCATGCAAGCGTCAGGGAAAGCATTAGATATCTGAGTACAGATATAAAAGTAAAACAGACATTCCCCAACAGGCGGGGCAAAACAACAACACAGATCGAAAGGGCGCAGGCCTCCTGCCTGGGAGCCTCCTAACTACTCCTGGATCCAGTAGTAAGTGCCGTCGGGACCCTCCTGGTAGTAAGCTCCTGCAGTGGCGTCTAGCTCCTGGGCTCCATCGTCTGAATTTATCAAGTGGGTATGGGGAAAAGAATAGCAGAGCAACCGTGAGTACTCATCCAAAGTACTCGCAAGACTGACATCAGAACTATGCTAAATATGCATTGGTATCAAATGAAAAGGCTGTATCTGTGGACTATATAGCAGAAATGCTAGGATAGAGAGAAAAGCCTAGCCTATCGAAGACTAGCATCTTCAAGCAATCTTGCAGCATCAGAAGAGAGTAGATAATAGTAGCATACATGTGGATATACAACAGCAATGCCCTGAGATCCTTTCTCGACTCCCTGCGAGAAAGCGATCCCGAGAGCAGTAGTAACAGTTTAATATGTATCATCATCAATTTGTAGTTGTCATGGATCCGGATACAACTCCGAGCGTCCTGTTACCGTGGACACGGCTATTCGAATAGATAACTTCCCTGCAGGGGTGCACTACTGTTACCCAACACACTCGATTACCTCTGGCCGAACACACTTGCTGGGTAATACCCGGCCTCGGGTGATCGACACGACGTAGTCCTACCTAGGCTCAGCAGAGAGGTCAACACGCCGGTCTAAATCCTAAGTGCGAAGGGGTCTTGGGCCATCGCCCTTTGCACTCCTGCACGTTGCGTCGCTGGTCGGGGTGCAGGCGCGACACTGTATACACAAGTGAAGTACCAGCCCAATCCCGACAATCAGGCCGCATCTCTGAACTGTGACGTCTGAAGAGCTTTCGGCTGATACATACGACGTAGAGGGTCCCATAACCATTATCCCACGTGGTGGTAGTGCGTATAGGGCACGACAACCCACTCAGATCAAATACCCAAATCCGTTAGGCATATTTAGTAACTCGCAGAGGCGATCAGACTACCTGTCGCTCCGACTTGGTAACACACGGATCACGAACAGGGTGGTCTCCGCCTGCCCTGTCGTTCCGCCACATTAATCTCTCGCGGGTGCCCTCCTGGCAAACCCGACTTCACATTTTCCCCGCGGGTACCCCTCGGGGTCGACCCGCCTGTAATAAAGGTCAAGGTAACCGTGTGTCCAAAGTATCGAGAAGGAATCCGAGGAATCACCCTCGATGGATTCCCACTCGAGGAGTTGCATGACGGAAGCTTTATCAGAAGTGATGAAAGAGGAATCACCCTCGGTAACACACAACCGGTTAGCTATTCCACAAAGGCATCATCGGAAATGAGATAAGAGGATTCACCCTCGGCACTCGATGCCAGCTCTGCAGAGAAGAGCAACTTAGGGGGTGTGCGGTGTTGTGCTGTTCTCAGCCCATTCGATCACATCGATCGGGGCACAGTACTAAAGCAGAGCAACTACAGCAAGGAAGAGGGGCCACAGATGGTTTTCCATCCAACCTATACTAAGCATCTCAGATAATAGGCAGGTATCAATAACAGTTACAAGGACAGGCCATGCATCAGAATAGGATAAAACAATAACAGCAGCAAATTCTAATGCAAGCAGGAGGAAGAGAGAATAGGTGATATAGGCATGCGTCAAGGGGGTTTGCTTGCCTGGAAGCTCTGCTGAAAGGGGCTGGTCGTCGGGAGGCTGCTCTTCGGGAGTGTAGTCGAACTCAGCTGCGACGTCATCGGTCTCGGCGTCTATCGGGAGAGAAGGAGGGGGAAGAAACAATAAATTCACGGCAAAAATGCAATCACTATGCATGACATGCCTAAATGATATGCAGAGGTGTTTTACTGCCTAACTAAATGTTTTAGTTAATTTAGGAATTTATTTGGATTTATTTTATTAAAGTTGAGCACTATTCATTTATCAGCTACGGGCAAAATGTTCCATGTTCGGTATGTTAGAGGGGTGCGACAGACATGTGGATAGGTTATTCAGATTCTCCACATTTTTCTGATCATTTTTCATTTATATATTATTTTCATCTCACTTACGGTTTAAAAGATATGATTTTCTGAAGTTTTAAACATTTTCTGGAATTATTTTATTTAACTAAATTCGAATTATCCAGAATATTAACAGGTGACGTCAGCATTGCGTATTGCTGACGTCAGCAGTCAACAGTGCGGTTGACCGAGGTCAAACCTGACAGTGGGTCCAGTGGGACCCACTGGTCAGCCACACATTAGCTAATTAGGGTTAAATTAATCTAATTACAGATTAATTAGAGGTGGGGCCTACTGGTCAGTGGGTAATTAGCGTTTTAATTAATTATTTATCTAATTAACAATTTTGTTAATCATTTCGTTATTTTTAAAAACGTTTTAATCGGCTGGGCCCCACATGTCAGTGGGCGGGGCCGCGCTGACTCGGTCAACTGGGCCCAGTGGGACCCAGTGTCAGTGACCGAGCGGTGGGGCCCGCGGCGCCACGTCGGATGCCAGCTAGACGCCGGCCACCGGAGTTCTCCGGCGAGCTCGCACGACGGCGAGCAACTCCGACGAGCCCGGAATCTCTGTGTGGGGCACCGTTTCGGGCGTTCTTTGGCTCTACTGAACGAGTGGAGCAGCGCGCGTCGAGTGGTGCCAGTGGTTGGACGCGGGGGTGGCCGGAGCGCCGCCGGCGACGACGGGTGGCGGCGGAGCTCTCGGGCGCGATTCGGGCTAGCGGCTGCGGTGCGTTTTAGCGCGTGCATTTGGGCTCGTTCGAACGAGAGCGAAGTGCCGCATCGATCTAACCTATAGGCGCGGGCCATGGCAGTCGGAAACGGCGACAACGGCGAGCTCGGGCGGCGGGCAGAACATGGCACGGTGGCGAGCTAGCTGCGGGGAGAATGAGCGGCCCGGGAGAGGAGGCAGAGGGTGGGGATGCTCACCGGGCGGCTAAGAAAAGCCCGTGTTAGCTTAGGAGCAGCGGCAGTTGACGGAGACGACGGCGGTCGCCGGCGACAGAGAAGACGAGGACGAGGTCGATCCCGACCGTGCAGTCGTCCCTGAGCTCGATGGCGAGACGCAGTCGATGTAGCCGAGCGAGGCGGAGCAGATGGGCACGTCGGAGAGGTGATCGGGAGGCGGTGGCCGCGGAATCGGGCGATGGACGGCGGCGATGTTTCGGGTGGCTGCGCGAGGGGGAGGACAGCGGGCGAGGGAGAAAGCGAGAGGGGGAACTGGGGGCTGGCTAGGGTTGCGGGAGGCCTCGAAGGTCCTTATCCTTGCCGGGGAGACGCGGGATCGCCGGCGCGTGGCGATCGGCGGCGCTGTCGCGCGCGCCAGCCGACAGCGAGGCAGACGAGGACGACGACCTGGCTGGGCTGGGCCGTGCTACACTGTTGACCTAAAGCCCAAGGGTACAGTGAGCGCGGGCGTTTCTCTTTTTCTATTTCTGTTTTTCTGTTTTATTTCCATATTGCAAATTGTTTAGTCGCTAAACTACTTTTGTAAAATATGAGACTGGCCCATTTAAATACAGTGAAATATTTAGTGCTACCAAAAATTGGTTTAGCGTAAATACGATTTCTTTTGTACATTAATTAAATAAAATAGTACTAAAATGTTGCTGTTAGCTACTGTTTTGGGTTGTTAGAGTTACTTAGGCATTTTTAGTGATGTTATTTTCCTGAACATAATTAGTTATGAATTATTTGCTATTAAATGAACATTTTAGTTTTCAAATTGGACAACTTTTATTTTTCACTTTGAATTTGAATTGCAATTTGAATTGGAATTTGAAATGAGATATGATGCAATGATGATCAAGCATAGTTAATCATGATGACTTGGCACTATCAAAAGGTGGTCACTGTAGTCTAATTACATGGGGTGTTACAATTCTCCTCCTCTAACAAGAATTCTCGTCCCGAGAATTAAGAGGTAGAAGGGAAAGATGAAGGCATTCCGGGAAGTTCTTCTGGAAATACTCCCTAGAAGTCGCGAGCGACTGGAACGTTTCAATTCCTCAAATTTAATGCCATGCATGTATGCACAAGCTTATGATAAGAATGAATGCGATACTTCTCAATCAATTTAAAACAGGAGGTGGTACTGAGTGAGCCAAAATAGTACCGTTTACAGTAGCAAGCTGATCTTGAGCTCCTTTCAGATCAACATGGTAAGCTTGACCACGACCATAAGAAGGCCTGGCATTTCCACGGCCAGCAGGGGGAAGTGCAAGCTGATTTTGGTTCTGAGGGCATTCTCTAGAACGGTGACCTGGACGGCCACACTTGAAGCAGAGCCCATTATCGGGACGGGAAGCAGGAGCTCGAAGCATTGGAGCCTGAGGCGCAGCGGGAGGGTACATGCTGTGGGGAATCCAGATACGGCGCTTCTGCGATGACGAGCCCGAAGATGAGCCAATGTCACGATAGCGCTTCTGCGACTCCTTGTGCTTGATCTGAGCGGTCTCAACCAGAATAGCCTTGTTCACGAGAGTGGCAAAGTCGGTGAAGTCTTGAGCAGCAAGTGCAAGCTCGAGGTCTGGGTGGAGTCCACTACGGAACTTCTCCTGTTTACGAGCATCAGTGGCAACGTCTTCTTCAGCATAGCGGGATAAGTCAAGAAACTCCTGCTGATAGGCTTCAACCGTCTTGTTGCCCTGAACGAGGTTGCGGAACTCGGTCTTCTTCCGGTCTATGATTCCCTGAGGAATATAGCGAGCACGGAAGGCAGTCTGAAACTCAACCCAAGTAACGATTGTCCCAGCAGGCAGCGTACGCTTGTGAGTGGACCACCATTGAGCAGCGGGTCCTTTCAAGAAGTAGGTCGCGAAGGTGAAAAGGTTGTCAGGGGCGACACTAGCAGATTCCATCTCAAACGCAATGTCGCGAAGCCAGTCATCGCCATCGAGTGGCTATTCAGAGTTGCGAAACACAGTGGGGTCGAGACGCACAAACTCCGACAGAGTTATTGAAGCTGGGTTCTGGTTCTGATTGTTCTGATGCGGAAACTGAGCCATGATATTAGTCATGAACTGACGATTCAGCTCGAATTGCTGCATCATAGCTGCCATATAGTCTGGTGGTGGTGGGTTTTCAGGGGCACGACCACGACCACGAGGCCTAACCATCCTGCTAAAATTCAACAGGGGGTAGTTTAGTAAAAGCAACTGCAAGTGTTTAGCGACAATCATGATGTAACACGACAATGAATAAGTAGTGCATCAGATACATAACAGTAGTCATTTAAGACATACAGATCCATACACAGGGTCGGTTACACGCGGACAGCATAACGCCGCAAAATTAAAGAAAAGACATACTAGGCGGCGCGCAGGCACGCGGTGAGGAATACGCAACGAGGCATAGCAAAGGCTACATCAACGTCGGGGAAAATGACTGAAACAGGGTAACTGCAGGTGCGGACAATGAGTGTCCGCGGCAGAAAGGTCCTGCGCTCCGTGTGCACTCTGATGCAGAACCCGGTCTCGAACTGGAAGGAGAGGTCCACGTGAAGGTGTATGACCTCCAACAGCAGGCCAATCGATACCTGCCGGCATCTGAGTCCTGCGCGGGTAAAGGATATACTCTGGATGTATCCCTGCACGAACACCTGGTAGCAACTGCATCATAGCATCGTAGAGACGTGCTCGAGTGGCAAACAACTCGACTGCAAGAGCCCGATTAGTGCGATCCAGAGCCTGAGTGCACTGAATCAACACGTTCGGGTCGTATCGACGACGCTCGTAAGGGGCACAGATAGCTGTGTAGTATCCGGTAGCATCTCCAGTAGACTTAGAGGCATCCAAGCTACTATGCTCTCCACGGAGTCGTGCGACAGCAGAATAGGCAACATCATGGACTGCCATCTCAATCGTCACACCGATACCGTGAAAGATGTGCAACTCAGTGTCGGACTTGTCCCTCTGATCATAGATACGAACATCTGCATGGTACTGCTCCTGGTTGAACTCACGGAAATCCTCGTAAACCATATACTCGGGGTACCAGCGGTAACCCAGTCTGGTCAGGAGGGCGATCAGGACAGCTGGAAAACCAGGGGCATCACGAGCCCAAGTGCGAAGCACAAGCTGCGTCGCAGGGCGCGGCGGAAACAGGCGATCCATCTGAAACAGAGGAAATTCAGGATTGTCAAATGACAATGAGAAGTATAATATAACTTGGAGAGAAAGGTTAAACAAACCAATGGAAAGGAAATGTGATTATCAGACTAATCAGATCAATGGTAAGGAACAAGCACAGATAATCCAGCTCTCCGGATGGACGAGATTACGAGATCCTAGTGTCGGCGTTAGTAAAATTCATTTAACCCGAAAGGAAGAGAATTCAGAGTCCCAGAGTATAGAAGAGGAATAAAAGATCCTAATACCACCCAGTTGGCGACGTGGGCCCGTAAGCCACACAGCCATGTTAGTAAAAAAAAGTTTTCGGAAAGACTAGACTCAACTTCGGCCAAGGAGTTGGAAAGGGGCTTCCTACAGGCAGTTGGCTCTGATACCAACTTGTGACGCCCCCGACTTAATCGTGCACTGATCATACACGCAAATGCACACGATCAAGCCTAGGGACTCACGGGAAGATATCACAACACAACTCTAGACACAAAATAAAATAATACAAGCTTATTATTACAAGCCAGGGGCCTCGAGGGCTCGAATACATAAGCTTGCCCATACAAGCGTCAGCGAAAGCATTAGATATCTGAGTACAGATATAAAAGTAAAACAGACATGCCCTAACAGGCGGGGCAAAACAACAACACAGATCGAAAAGGCGCAGGCCTCCTGCCTGGGAGCCTCCTAACTACTCCTGGATCCAGTAGTAAGTGCCGTCGGGACCCTCCTGGTAGTAAGCTCCTGCAGTGGCGTCTGGCTCCTGGGCTCCATCGTCTGAATTTATCAAGTGGGTATGGGGAAAAGAATAGCAGAGCAACCGTGAGTACTCATCCAAAGTACTCGCAAGACTGACATCAGAACTATGCTAAATATGCATTAGTATCAAATGAAAAGGCTGTATCTGTGGACTATATAGCAGAAATGCCAGGATAGAGAGAAAAGCCTAGCCTATCGAAGACTAGCATCTTCAAGCAATCTTGCAGCATCAGAAGAGAGTAGATAATAGTAGCATACATGTGGATATACAATAGCAATGCCCTGAGATCCTTTCTTGACTCCCTGCGAGAAAGCGATCCCGAGAGCAGTAGTAACAGTTTAATATGTATCATCATCAATTTGTAGTTGTCATGGATCCGGATACAACTCCGAGCGTCCTGTTACCGTGGACACGGCTATTCGAATAGATAACTTCCCTGCAGGGGTGCACTACTGTTACCCAACACGCTCGATTACCTCTGGCCGAACACACTTGCTGGGTAATACCCGGCCTCGGGTGATCGACACGACGCAGTCCTACCTAGGCTCAACAGAGAGGTCAACACGCCGGTCTAAATCCTAAGTGCGAAGGGGTCTTGGGCCATCGCCCTTTGCACTCCTGCACGTTGCGTGGCTGGTCGGGGTGCAGGTGCGACACTGTATACACAAGTGAAGTACCAGCCCAATCCCGACAATCAGGCCGCATCTCTGAACTGTGACGTCTGAAGAGCTTTCGGCTGATACATACGACGTAGAGGGTCCCATAACCATTATCCCACGTGGTGGTAGTGCGTATAGGGCACGACGACCCACTCAGATCAAATACCCAAATCCGTTAGGCGTATTTAGTAACTCGCAGAGGCGATCAGACTACCTGTCGCTCCGACTTGGTAACACACGGATCACGAACAGGGTGGTCTCCGCATGCCCTGTCGTTCTGCCACATTAATCTCTCGCGGGTGCCCTCCTGGCAAACCCGACTTCACATTTTCCCCGCGGGTACCCCTCGGGGTCGACCCGCCTGTAATAAAGGTCAAAGTAACCGTGTGTCCAAAGTATCGAGAAGGAATCCGAGGAATCACCCTCGATGGATTCCCACTCGAGGAGTTGCACGACAGAAGCTTTATCGAAAGTGATGAAAGAGGAATCACCCTCGGTAACACACAACCGGTGAGCTATTTTACAAAGGCATCACCGGAAGTGAGATAAGAGGATTCACCCTCGGCACTCGATGCCAGCTCTGCAGAGACGAGCAACTTAGGGGGTGTGCGGTGTTGTGCTGTTCTCAGCCCGTTCGATCACATCGATCGGGGCACAGTACTAAAGCAGAGCAACTACAGCAAGGAAGAAGGGCCACAGATGGTTTACCATCCAACCTATACTAAGCATCTCGGATAATAGGCAGGTATCAATAACAGTTATAAGGACAGGCCATGCATCAGAATAGGATAAAACAATAACAGCAGCAAATTCTAATGCAAGCAGGAGGAAGAGAGAATAGGTGATATAGGCATGCGTCAAGGGGGTTTGCTTGCCTTGAAGCTCTGCTGAAAGGGGCTGGTCGTCGGGAGGCTGCTCGTCGGGAGTGTAGTCGAACTCAGCTGCGACATCGTCGGTCTCGGCGTCTATCGGGAGAGAAGGAGGGGGAAGAAACAATAAATTCACGGCAAAAATGCAATCACTATGCATGACATGCTTAAATGATATGCAGAGGTGTTTTAGTGCCTAACTAAATGTTTTAGTTAATTTAGGAATTTATTTGGATTTATTTTATTAAAGTTGAGCATTATTCATTTATCAGCTACGGGCAAAATGTTGCATGTTCGGTATGTTAGAGGGGTGCGACAGACATGTGGATAGGTTATTCAGTTTCTACACATTTTTCTGATCATTTTTCATATATAAATTATTTTCATCTGACTTACGGTTTAAAAGATATGATTTTCTGAAGTTTTAAACATTTTCTGGAATTATTTTATTTAACTAAATTCGAATTATCCAGAATATTAACAGGTCACGTCAGCATTGCGTATTGCTGACGTCAGCAGTCAACAGTGCGGTTGACCGAGGTCAAACCTGACAGTGGGTCCAGTGGGACCCACTGGTCAGCCACACATTAGCTAATTAGGGTTAAATTAATCTAATTACAGATTAATTAGAGGTGGGGCCTACTGGTCAGTGGGTAATTAGCGTCTTAATTAATTATTTATCTAATTAACAATTTAGTTAATCATTTCGTTATTTTTAAAAACGTTTTAATCGGCCGGGCCCCACATGTCAGTGGGCGGGGCCGCACTGACTCGGTCAACTGGGCCCAGTGGGACCCAGTGTCAGTGACCGAGCGGTGGGGCCCGCGGCGCCACATCGGATGCCAGCTGGACGCCGGCCACCGGAGTTCTCCGGCGAGCTCGCGCGACGGCGAGCAACTCCGGCGAGCCCGGAATCTCTGTGTGGGGCACCGTTTCGGGCGTTCTTTGGCTCTACCGAACGAGTGGAGCAGCGCGCGTCGAGTGGTGCCAGTGGTTGGACGCGGGGGTGGCCGGAGCATCGCCGGCGACGACGGGTGGCGGCGGAGCTCTCGGGCGCGACTCGGGCTAGCGGCTGCGTTGCGTTTTAGCGCGTGCATTTGGGCTCATTCGAACGAGAGCGAAGTGCCGCATCGATCTAACCTATAGGCGCGGGCCATGGCGGTCGGAAACGGCGACAATGGCGAGCTCGGGCGGCGGGCAGAACATGGCACGGCGGCGAGCTAGCTGCGGGGAGAATGAGCGGCCCGGGAGAGGAGGCAGAGGGTGGGGATGCTCACCGGGCGGCTAAGAAAAGCCCGTGTTAGCTTAGGAGCAGCGGCAGTTGACGGAGACGACGGCGGTCGCCGGCGACAGAGAAGACGAGGACGAGGTCGATCCCGACCGTGCGTTCGTCCCCGAGCTCGATGGCGAGATGCAGTCGATGTAGCCGAGCGAGGCGGAGCAGATGGGCATGTCGGAGAGGTGATCGGGAGGCGGTGGCCGCGGAATCGGGCGATGGACGGCGGCGATGTTTCGGGTGGCTGCGCGAGGGGGAGGACAGCGGGCGAGGGAGAAAGTGAGAGGGGGAACTTGGGGCTGGCTAGGGTTGCGGGAGGCCTCGGGGGTCCTTATCCTTGCCGGGGAGACGCGGGATCGCCGACGCGTGGCGATCGGCGGCGCTGTCGCGCGCGCCAACCGACAGCGAGGCAGAGGAGGACGACGACCTGGCTGGGCTGGGCCGTGCTACACTATTGACCTAAAGCCCAAGGGTACAATGAGCGCGGGCGTTTCTCTTTTTCTATTTCTATTTTTCTGTTTTATTTCCATATTGCAAATTGTTTAGTCGCTAAACTACTTTTGTAAAATATGAGACTGGCCCATTTAAATACAGTGAAATATTTAGTGCTACCAGAAATTGGTTTAGCGTAAATACGATTTCATTTGTACATTTATTAAATAAAATAGTACTAAAATGTTGCTGTTAGCTACTGTTTTGGGTTGTTAGAGTTAGTTAGGCATTTTTAGTGATGTTATTTTCCTGAACATAATTAGTTATGAATTATTTGCTATTAAATGAACATTTTAGTTTTCAAATTGGACAACTTTTATTTTTCACTTTGAATTTGAATTGCAATTTGAATTGGAATTTGAAATGAGATATGATGCAATGATGATCAAGCATAGTTAATCATGATGACTTGGCACTATCAAAAGGTGGTCACTGTAGTCTAATTACATGGGGTGTTACATAGGTGCTCCGCGCGCCTCCGCGGCTAGTGCTTCCTTTAATCGGGAATCAACTGACACTGAATTGAAATCCAGGCAGGCGACGAACCTCTAGCTAATGTGAAATAGTAAACGGGGGGAAACCTTGTGCATCGCGAGTTACTTGGAACATCTAGTATCAGGAAGAATGTGCAGTAAGAAGTGGTCAACTAGTTTCCTTCGTGGGATGAATACCGTGCGAGCAGACATATGTAAGATTTTCAAGAATAAGGGAAGAGGAATACCAATATCGGCTTGCCATGCTGTGTCCTCCTTATGATTTTTCGACGATCTTGTGGTTCGCTTGAAACCAGATGTTGTGGAGGACGGTGTAGCCTTGGACGAACCCATGGCCAAGTTGTTGAGTGTGGTGCGGTGGCCCTCTGTCGGCGGTGGAGAAGCAGATCCGAGGCGGCAAACGATGGCGTAGCGGGAACAGCTCTGGTGCGGTGGACGGTTGCGACGTTGGAGCAGCAGCGGTGAGGCGCGGGACGGAGGGGTTGAAGTGGCTCGGGTACGACGCACGTCCGCGTCGTGGAGGCAGCTCAGCCTTGGCTTCAACTGCTAAGTCCTGGAGGGCGCTGCGGTTGAGGTTGCGGTGAACGGCGACGTCGTGGTATCGGCTCCGGCGTGATGGAGGAGGGCGGCGGTGGATCGGTGCGATGGGGTGGTGGACGAAGGAGTCTGGGGTTTCGCGGCTGGTGGAGAGGGAGTTTTGGCGCCCACGGAGTATGAATGGGGAATAGGACGAGGGAGGGGGGAAGCTAAGGGGGAACCATGTTTCTGGGACGCGCTTGTTTGAAATTTGGGAAAAGTTACAAACTTTGCCCCCATCTAAAATTTCGGACATGCTGTGGGTCGGGGGTAGGACGGTAATCTCACGTGTCCCAAATAGTGGGCGGGAGCGATTTCGGCCGAGCGCATCGACGTTTAGGCGCCCGCGGTATATGAATGTTTTTCGGAGGCGGTTGTGTGGCGTCTCGGTGAAGTTACAAACCTACCCCGGTTTAGACTTCTGGACGTCGGGCCGGTAGGCTTCACGGGTCAGAGTTAGGACGGTAATTTCCTTCTACCAAACATTGGTCTCGCACTGTTTCGGGCGAGGAGAGGCTCTTTTGGCGCTTCATTCAAAATTTTGAACCAGAAGCATTCACGTTTACAGTACTCTTGAACTATTAGGATTGACCTTAATAGACCTCGTTAAATTTGACCTTGTATGATTGAAAACCTCATTAAGTTATGGGCTTCTTTTAAAATTTTGACTCTTGAAAATCCTATAACTACTATTATTTTGGAATGGAGGTGGTAAATTTGAATGTATTTTGTACACGACTATATGTTATTATGTACAAAAGCAAAGCAAAGATTGATGCACCCTTAATTTAGGTATGATTTACAAATGCCATGATCTTGAATTTAAATAATTGAGTGCACTTCATGTTGAATTCGAATATTTGAAACCACCTTAAGTTGAATTCAAATGTATGCTAGTTCC
This sequence comes from Elymus sibiricus, assembly GCA_039707655.1. Taxonomy (NCBI): domain Eukaryota; kingdom Viridiplantae; phylum Streptophyta; class Magnoliopsida; order Poales; family Poaceae; genus Elymus; species Elymus sibiricus. Next base: position 70,810,403 of record CM077668.1, read on the forward strand.
TAGCTAGCTATTTAGAATGTTCACTATGTATCTTTTGTATGTATACTGTGCTTTACACACACAACATCTTATCTTATATTTATTAATTGGAGGCACTAATCGAGGCACCATGTTAATCCTAGAAGTTAAGAAATTTCGTCCGTACGTAGTATACAATTTATCTATAGGCGTTGGATGAAACACAAGGCCAGACCTGCTCTTTAAGCCACGTACGTGAGACATCTTCTCCTTTGAGCCGTACTCACCTTGGACTCTCCCCTCTTCCCTTGAGAAGAAAAAATAAATGAAAACTATGATTGTCATCTCCTCAAGTTTCCTTCGATCGAAAAGAAAAAAAAGATATAACTTTACTAGAATTCTGATCGCCGACCTCTCATAAATAGAAAAAAACTGGCTAAACGGAGATTCCATCCCCATGCCGCTCTCCTGCTCCGTCGGTAGGTAGTCGATCGACCCCAAACCGCATCCACGTCTTCTTCCACCTCACCGCGTCCAGATCTTCAAAGCAATATCATCGGTGTAGTCTTTAACTGAAGTCAAGATCTAATCCTTCGCACGGTGAATCTCTCCAGCTTCAAGTTAGTATCCATCACGATCTAATCCTTGAATCTCTGCAGCTTTAAGCTCCGACAACGTGGCTATCCAGAATCACTTTGTTGGCCAATCAACTGATCAATTTTAAGTTTGTTGACGCAACAAAGGAGAATGTGTGGTGATGGAAGTTTGAAACAGATCGCGGGCAGTTCCGCAGTTGCTTTCATCGGCCAGGCTGACGAGTGGAGGAACTCTGATGAACACGGCGATTCAACTCTCTGACACCATTCGAGTTCGTCAAAAGTTATCTCCGCAGCCACCTCCCGAGTCCTGAACTGCTGGACCTGAACTCCTGATCCAGCCGATATGAGCTTCAGCGTGGCCGCCGTCCTATTCATCACCAAGCCTCCTATTTATTTGATTCCTTCTGCACCGGCTTAAGCCAGAGCCGCCTCTGCTTCCGTCCTATATGCATCGGCATCACACGTACTACTTAGTGTCTAGTGGCGGCAACCAGCCGGTTATATTTTCAATTGCCAAGCACGTGTAATCTGCTGCAGTGTTGCCCGAGATCCATTGGCAATGATACCAATGTTATTCTCAAGTAAGCAAAATGCTCACGTCTTCCTACTCTATCTATAACTTACATTGCTTTTAGTCTCAGTAGTACGTAGAAGTAATGTATGTACCACAGTCGGACGCTATCGTATATCTGCCTTGGCAGATGTCAGTATCATGTAGTCGAAGCAAGACTACGCTGCATGCACATAAATAATTTTTCAAGCCTCCGTCTCACTATACAGAAGCGCCGGCCCTTGGTGTGCTTTTACTCCTAAACCATAGCTGCCATCACCGGCTATGGTAGATGTCGAGGAAACATCTGGGGTAATCTACATATATACTCAGTGATAAGCTCCAGTATAGGTATATACTACCAATCAATATTTTTTACCATGACAAACTTATGTTCGATCGCAAGCATTCCCAGTTGGAGAATTCATAATCACAAGTCAAAGGATTGTTCTGTACACTTGCCCATGACATATTTGTTAAAATGCATATCTGATATTCGATTCGTTTATTGGCATTGGCTAGAGAAATATACCACATGTTCCTTTCTTCAGCGGTGTTATTAATGTGATCTTCCCATCCTCATATAACTAGGTATCGGGAATGTGAGAACTATTAAAATAATTTTAATTGGTAACTTCATTGCAATGCGATTTTCTTCAGGAACTTCATGTCTTTGTGAATCTTTTTCTTCGCTTGGTTTGCAAGTGAAACTTCTCTCATTCATCTCATATAGAAGGCTTGGAAAAATACAATGGGATGATAGGTTCATCGGTTAAAAATATGTTGATTCTCACAGCTGCTTTGCATGCGATTTTTTAATCCAGTGTTGATATTGTGTGATTCCCTGATTGGTAATTCTAACAAAAGTTTAGTAGGATATTGTCAACTGGCCGGTCTCATCTGAAACTAATAAGTTGTTGCTTACTAGACAACGTACCATTATGACTACGTGCTTGGTACTTACATCAACAAATAATGTATTGAGGCACTTCTCAAAGTAGCGACGCAGGTACAGCACAATTCCTAACCCTATATGTATAGAATTGTACTCCAGGTACAACACATACGCACAAATATGATAATTAATTCCACATGCATACCCCTGATAAGTGCAGACTTGATATATAAGCAGTACATTCTTTATCTGGACCATCACAAATTGCTTTGTCGAGGCTTTCAAATGCAATTTCAAGAGCATGTGATATGTACTGCTATTCAGGCAGATGCAGCGATAAAATGTATTGACTAATAATGCTGCTAAAATAGGTTCATGATTTGTTATGGGCTAGAAAGAAACTTAACACAAGAGGCTAATTCTGAAATTAATTATTTCTGCTACAGAAGCCGGCCAAATCTACATCAGAGCGAACTAAGGGAACTGTACAACTGGAGGTGATGTTTGTTCTTCTAAGTTTCTATTTATTGACACGAAAAAATGGTATAAGGTTGTAACTAATGGAACGTGCTCCTGGAATTTTGTGCTATCCATAACAACAATAGGGAAAAAACCCAGTAGAATCTCTGTTTGCAAGCAGTATACGTTTAAATTGCCAGTAAAATATGAGCCTTTCAGCTGAGCTATAGAGTGCTGAAGAAACTACTGAAATACTTACGACTCATGAGTCCTAATAGTAGCCGGTTACTTTAAAGTGGTTATTTTAATCTACAGTGGTTAAGGCCAAAAGTTAGATAGCATCTACCAAATTGTCAAGAAAGCATTGCAGTGATGATTTCCTTCTTCATCAGTCAATCACATTTTCTAAATACCTAAGTGCTAATTTGACTGACCAGAAGAAGGATTCTTCCCTCATGCCCATGCAGTACAAACTATCAGTATAATTGGCACAATATAGTGGAGAGCTAATGGTTTTCATTAACTTACAGCAACCGAGCAAAATTATTTTTCTAGATATGTGAAATGACTAGAAATAATGTGTTTTGCTCTGAAATTATTTTCTAGATACCGAGATTGTGAAAGTCTTCTGAAATGGTGTGTAATGATTTTCCTGTTATTTTATAATAGCCTTTCACGATCATTATAAAATAATCTTTATTCTTCTTTCTGTAGGCCTTGATTTATTGTCTTCATAAACATGAGCGTTATGTGCTCAGCATATATAATTCTTTGGAATTGATAACAACATCCTTTATAGGTTCCTTTTGGCTCATATTTCTTGAAGATTTATAACACTATGGATAAATCATTAATAGACTGTTCATATTCACATTGAAAATTCATATGGTATATCAGAATCATAGCCAACATCATAATACTTTCACATATTACTAATAATAACATATCTAAACTAAATGCTATAACTTTTCATGTAATACTCATTCTGATACATTTCGAACATATGCACCACATGCTTTCTAAATATATTTACTATTTAGTTTATCTTACCAAGAATCTAGCCCGTGCAGGTGCACGGGTTGATGACTAGTAAACTATAATCACGTTTATATTTGAATTGCTAAAGCCATGCATTGTCTATATTTCAAAATACTGACTCTATGGATCAATTATGTCGAATAATACCATACACATGCTCAAATTCGATAGAATATGGAAGTTTGATAGACCAATGATCATTCCATACACGAATCGCAAATATCATGATCCCATCCAAATATTTGGATACAATTTATATTTTAAATTAATGTGTACATCAGTCTTTTACGTGTAGATGCACTCTCCCTCGGCCCCTCCTCACACACGCGCTATCTTTCTCTCTCACACATACGCGCACACACTGTATATCCATCGGCCTTCTCTCTCACACATGCTCACACTCACTACAAAAAAAAGACACATCCGTGACATTATGGCCCGAACGAAAACTTTTTCTGTCACAACCTGTCATGGTTGTGACACTTCTATGACAATAATTATGACAAAAACACGTATCATCATAGATGTGGTGGGCTCCTACTTCTATGACAAAAATTTATGACAGAAAATGAGCTTTTCATCCTGGGCGGGCAGGAGACGCACCCACATGACATTCTTTGGGCCGTCCATGACGTAAAAAATCGTGGTAGAAGTGAGGCCGAGAAAATTTTCGGGGAGTTCCCGGTTACGGTGGGTGGTCGGGGCCGAGCGATGCAGTGTGGTTTGCGCGTTTCTCTCGTACGCGCGTGTGTGCGAGACGTTCGCTAACTGAACCCGAGCGAGGCATTCACTTACTGAACCCGAGCGATCGATCGATCCCTCGCACTACTACACGTACTGAACCCGAGCGATCGATCCCACTGCGTACTGAAGCCGAGCGATCCCTTCGCTGCTAACTGAACCTGAGCGATTCCTTCGCTACTAACTGAACCCGATCGATCCTTCTCGCTGCTTACTGAAGCCGATCTAGCCCCCGTGCGAGACGTAGCCAGCCGGTGTTGGGTTGCCTCTCGATGAACATTGCCCGTTGCTGCCGCGCACGCGATACACGTAGACACGAGTCGAGACACATCGATCGAGCCGGTTGGTTGGCTGTGGATGAACAGTTCCCGTTGCTGCCGCCCGCTCGTATGCCCCACCCCAGCCGGTGGGTTGGCTGTGCATGAACAGTACCCTGGCCGTGTGAAGGTGGTTGGCGCTGGATGAACAGGACCTCAAGTAGGCCAGCCGGTTGGGGTGGATGAACAGGACCCCGTGGAGGCTGGATGAACAGTAGCCTATGGAGGCTGGAGGAAGTCGACGGTGGATGAACAGTAGCTGGTGGAGGCTGGAGGAGGTCGACCGTGGATGAACAGTAGCCCCGTGGACTCCCGTTTTGCGGTACGCCACACCCCTCCCGATGAACAAGACCCCGTTTCGATCGTAGGCAGTTGGGGAGAAGTTCGTTTCCTCCGTTTTGCGGTACGCCAGACCCCTCCCGATGAACAGGACCCTGTTTCGACCGTAGGTGGTTGCATAGAAGTCCGTTTCCTCCGTTTTGCGGTACGCCAGACCCCCAGCCGATGAACAGGACCCCGTTTCGACCGTACACGGTCGAACAGAAGGCCGTTTCCTCCGTTTTGCGCTACGCCAGACACCTAGCCGGTGGGGGGTCGATGAACAGCACCCCGTTTCGGCTGTTCCGTCCAAGCCGGTTGGCTCCCGATGAACAGGACGCATTCCGACCCAGTCGGTTGCCTCCCGATGAACATGACGTTGTTTCTCCGTTCCGACCCAGCTGGTTGGCTGCCGATGAACAGGAGGCCGTTGCTGCCATCTGTTGCCTCTCTCCATGTACACGAGCCCTGGTCGTACGTCTGTGCGAGTACGCGTTCGAGACCCCGCCCGTATATGTATGTACGTGGCCGTATTTTTTGCCGTGTGGCTCTACGTACGTGTACATGATTTAGACGGGGCTGCTTGAACTGCTACGTCAGGGGCTCTACTACGACACATGTCTCTCCTTACACGCCCACGGTTCATCGTTGCAGAGAGACCGATCGACCAGTATGTACGTACACGTTCGCGACCAGACAGACAACGCTACATACGCTACGACCGGGTGGGTCCCAGCTATCAGGGAGGATAAGGAGGCACTTCCTTACGTGCGAAGATATAGCAGGTGGGTCCCAGCTGTCAGGGGGATGGATAAACTTTTTTCCGCGTAATAAGGAGGCACTTCCTTGCGTGTGAAGATGTAGCTGGCGGGTCCAGCTCTCAGCCTCACCACGTACAGTCCTCTTCCGATGGCTGTCGTTCATTAACCACGTTGACCACGCCGCGCCGAGAGCACCAAGGCGGTGAACGATGGCGAGTCCTGGAAGGGAACTACGCGGAGCCGGGGAAGACGCGGCAATGGATGCCCACGCGAAGGGGAGTACGAGGGTTGACTGGTTCGGGTGCGGTGTGAGTCTGCCGTCGTCGGAGAATAACAGGGGATGTGGGTGAGTAGAGGAAAGTCCTGGCCAGCGGTGGGAGTAGGATGGGGCGGTGAGGCCTGCGCGGCCGCACAGCCGGCCACGGGAGGCAGGAGCAGGCGGTCCCGCCGGAGCTGGTTTGGGCGGCTAGAGTAAGAAGATCAGAGATTGAAGAAGCAGCACGGCCATTGGATTAACATCCAACGATCGCTGCTGCTAGAATCGTTTGTTGACTAAGTTGACAAAGCCCTGCGTACGCGTCAACTTAGTAGGCCCACAAGTCAGCCTCCAAATATGGTGGGGCCCAGTTGTCATGGGGAGGAATCTTTTTTCGCGTAATAAGGAGGCACTTTGATACATCTCTGTCGTATCTACTTTTCCAAACGCTTTTGCTCTTGTTTTAGACTCTAATTTGCATGATTTGAATGAAACTAACCCGGACTGACGCTGTTTTCAGCAGAACTACCATGGTGTTGTTTTTTGTGCAGAAATAAAAGTTCTTGGAATTGGACGAAACTTTTTGGAGATTTTTTATGGATTAAATAAAAAATACTGGAGCCAAGACCCACTGGAGGGGGGCCACCTGCTGCCCACGAGGCACCAGGGCGCGCCACCCCCCTGGCGCGCCCTGGTGGCTTTTGGGGACCACGTGGCTCCGCTGACCCTAATCCCAGGCCTATAAATTCACAATTCCGGAGAAAAAAAATAAAAGAGAAGAAGTTTCATCATGTTCTACGATACGGAGCCGCCGCCACCTCCTGTTCTTCATCGGGAGGCCAGATCTGGAGTCCGTTCGGGGCTCCGGAGAGGGAGATCTTCCGTCATCGTCATCATCAACCATCCTTCATCACCAATTTCATGATGCTCACCGCCGGGAGTGAGTAGTTCCTTCGTAGGATTGCTGGACGGTGATGAGTTGGATGAGATTTATCATGTAATCGAGTTAGTTTTGTTAGGGCTTGATCCCTAGTATCCACTATGTTCTGAGATTGATGTTGCTATGACTTTGCTATGCATAATGCTTGTCACTAGGGCCCAAGTGCCATGATTTCATATCTGAACCCTTTATGTTTTCATGAATATATTTGTGTTCTTGATCCGATCTTGCAAGTTATACACACCTGCTATGTGTTATGATCCGCATACCCCAAGGTGACTGCAGTGAACAGGAAACTATAGGAGTGTCGTGTTAAAATTTGGAATTATTCAGGGTTTGTTTGGACATTTTTATACATTAACTAACTTTTCTAGGCATTTAATGTTCATAATTCAAATTTGAACTACAGGCACATGCTCCAGAGCATCAAAATGGGTTGAAAAATCATATTTGTGTCCTTGGGTGCATGTTTAGGTCCCATGCAAGAAATGGGAATAAATTTCAAACACCTCGGTGTCATGGATCGGCCGCAAACATTGAGAAACTTGGTTCTTAAATTCCTGTAAATCCAAAACTCGTCTGAAATTCATGAAATTTGGCATGGTGTCATGAAATGGCACCAACATGCCGTGGTAAAATTTTTGTCCAATTTCGAACAAGTTTTGGTATAAGCTTCTTACAAAACAGAGCTTCTCACTAGAAGCCTCATGGTTCCGATGGGGAACGTGTCACCTTTGTGGACGAAACGACATCCGTTCCTCTTCTCGCCTTGAATATTTTTCCAGAGGCAACATGGATTAATAGGAGTGTCGTGTTAAAATTTGGAATTATTCAGGGTTCATTTGGAAATATTTATACATTAACTAGGTTTTCTAGGCATTTAATGTGCATAATTCAAATTTGAACTACAGGCACATGCTCGAGTGCACCAAAATGGGTTAAAAATAATATATGTGTCCTTGGGTGCATGTTTAGGTCCCACGCAAAGAAATGGGACTGAATTTCAAACACCTCAGCGTCGTGGATCGGCCAGAAACATCGAGAAACTTGGTTTTTAAATTCCTGTAAATCCAAAACTCGTCTGAAATTCATGAAACTTGGCATGGTGTCATGAAATGGCACCAACATGCTGTGGTAAATTTTTTGTCCAATTTGGAACAAGTTTCGGTATAAAATTCTTACAAACCAGAGTTTGTCACTAGAAGCCTCGTGATTCCGATGGGGAATATGTCACCTTTGTGGACGAAACGACATTCGTTTCCTCTTCTCACCTTGAATATTTTTCCAGAGGCAACATGGATTAATAAGAGTGTCGTGTTAAAATTTGGAATTATTCAGTGTTCGCTTGGACATTTTTATACATTAACTGGGTTTTTTAGGCATTTAATGTGCATAAGTCAAATTTGAACTACAGGCACATGCTCTAGTGCACCAAAATGGGATAAAAATCATATATGTGTCCTTGGGTGCATGTTTAGGTCCCATGCAAGAAATGAGAATGAATTTCAAACACCTCGGCGTCGTGGATCGGCCGCAAATATTGAGAAACTTGGTTTTTAAATTCCTGTAAATCCAAAACTCGTTTGAAATTCATGAAATTTGGCATGGTGTCATGAAATGGCGCCAACATGCTGTGGTAAAAATTTTATCCAATTTCGAACAAGTTCCGGTATAAGCTTCTTACAAACCAGAGTTCTCACTAGAAGCCTCGTGGTTCCGATGGGAAACGTGTCACCTTTGTGGACGAAACGACATCCGTTGCCTCTTCTCGCCTTGAATATTTTTCCAGAGGCAACATGGATTAATACGAGTGTCATGTTAAAATTTGGAATTATTCAGGGTTTGTTTGGAAATTTTTATATATTAACTGGGTTTTCTAGGCATTTAATGTGCATAATTCAAATTGGAACTATAGGCACATGCTCTAGTGCACCAAAATGGGTTGAAAAATCATATATGTGTCCTTGGGTGCATGTTTAGGTCCCATGCAAGAAATGGGAATGAATTTCAAACACCTTGTCGTCATGGATCGGCCGCAAACATCGAGAAAATTGGTTTTAAAATTCCTGTAAATCTAAAACTCGTCTGAAATTCATGAAATTTGGCATGGTGTCATGAAATGACACCAACATGCTGTGGTAAATTTTTTGTCCAATTTCAAACAAGTTTCGGTATAAGCTTCTTACAAATCAGAGCTTCTCACTAGAAGGCTCGTGGTTCCGATGGGGAACGTGTCACCTTTGTGGACGAAACGACATTCGTTGCCTCTTCTCGCCTTGAATATTTTTTCAGAGGCAACATGAATTAATAGGAGTGTCGTGTTAAAATTTGGAATTATTCAGGGTTCGTTTGGACATTTTTATACATTAACTGAGTTTTCCAGTCATTTACTGTGCATAATTCAAATTTGAGCTACAGTCACATGCTCCAGTGCACCAAAATGGGTTGGAAAATCATATATGTGTCCTTGGGTGCATGTTTAGGTCACATGCAAGAAATGGGAATGAATTTCAAACACCTGGCATCGTGGATCAGCCGCAAACATTGAGAAACTTGGTTTTTAAATTTCGATCCAAAACTCGTCTGAAATTCATGAAACTTGGCATGGTGTCATGAAATGGCACCAACATGCTGTGGTAAAAAATTTGTCCAATATGAGAGAAGACGCACACATTAACAGCCAACATAGTAATTTTGGAACAAATAGCTGTCACGTTATCATCACAAATGGTTGTACAGTATTATTTAAATCGTGGGCGTTCTACTGACTATTTACGTACCGTCATGTGTCCCACTTTTTATTTGCTAGGAGGTGCCGTGCGGGCAGCTGTTTGAGTAGACGGGAGGCGTGCGAGCGAAGTCCGCTTCGCAGGCTGACCGGAAGGCGTGCGACTAGTCCTCCGCTGCGCAGGCTTGGTACCTGCAGACCAAACAGGGTAGCGTAGCACTTTCACGGAAGTATCCCAATGAGTAATCGTCCCAACAAAGAGCGGAGGTGAGTATTTATGGAGGCATTTTTGTCACACACAAGGTGTCACAGTTCTTGTGTGAAGTACTGCTTGAGCTTCTGCAAATACTATTACTGTCCTGGGTAAACGATAAAATAAAATATGCTAATATAAAGAGGATTTAAAGGTGTTTACTAAATAACTTGTTGAAAGTAAATAAAAAGTGCGGAAATGTAAATGGCGTTACCCGCAATGAAGAAATTACACTAGTGCAGAAAACGCTAGTCCCAGCGTGCTAAAAACCACCTTGCTGACGTAGGGGGTCGACGCCACCAATATGGCGTCATTGTTAAAAAAAATACCGATGGCGTTGGGCCCCACGCCATCGGTATTTTACATACTGATGGCGTGGCACTGTTCACTCACGCCACCACTATTTCAAAAAGCAATGGCGTCGCATGTTCACACACGATACCACTATGCCCATGTTACTAGTGAGGTGCACACTCACTCACACGCCAGCACTAGAAAAAATCAGAAAACAAAAAAAAAATATAGGTTTGATATGATTACAAATTTCACTAAATACATACATACATGCATACATACGTTTCATCCATACATCCAGTTCATACATTTAGTATATATACTTTGCTAAGATCCACGAGTCTAAAAGGACCGTCGCGCGTAGAGGTTGTGGTCGTCGAGGTTGTGGTCGTCGCTGCCGGAACCTCGTGTGGATGACGTCGTCGTCGTTGTCATCGCCGTTGTTGCAGCCCCGTGTCGATGCCTCCGTCACCGTCGCCGCCGCAAGCCCGTGTTGATGTCGTCGCCCGTCGCCGCGGCCTCGGCCCCTTGTCATTAATGAACTACATTACAAACAAAGAAATGCACATGAACAAGAAGTTATCTCAAGCAGTAGAGGAATAAACTAATTACAAGAAGAAAACATAATTTGGAAAGAAAACGTCCAGAGGTTGTCACATAATAGCAAAACTAGTCATCATGAGTAGTAAAGTAAGACAAGCAAATAGTGCTCTGTTCATGTTCATGCTGCTAGCAACAATCTGGGCAGCAAAGGCAGCATTTTTCTCATCGTTTATCTTCTTTACTTCTAGATTCTACAAGTTAATGAACAAAACTATTCTTCTCATAAGAAAACAACAAGGCAGGAGAAGCTATAAACTGTGAGACCATGCACTCAAATCAACAAGTTATCCTATATACAGATTAGATGCACTCAAACCAACAAGTTATCCTATATACAGATTAGATGCACTCAAATTCAAGTCCAAACCCATAGTTGCTACATACTATGTCGTCCAACAGAAGTAGAATGGTCATCTTTCTTTCTATATTGCTATCACTTATACAGAGCATGTCGACAGTGCACTTAGTTATTTGTAATACTTCCGGTATACTCAAACTGGAACAAAAACACATGCACCTAGAGTACAAGTACTAACAGGATTACATGATGCTTGAACTAAATAGGATGACATGATGCTTGTACTAAACAGGATGACACTTTAATATAATACTAGTTACAATAGGATATATAGTTATAATAGGCACTGGCTTTACTCCAATATAATACTAGATGCTGGCAAGGATATCTTTCAGCTCAAGGAATTATAGTGCACTAAGAGTAAGTTTTTCAGTATGGCACCACTATAAAAAAAATCTGATTATTTTAAAGCGAAGGGTTAAGTAGTAAGAACTATGGTGCACATACAGCAGGTTCAACTTGGTGTTATGCAATAATTTAGTCATGACGCAAGTAGCCAGTCAAGTAGAAGTCGATCACACATCTTTTATAAATGTATAGAAATTTGTTGTACTGAACAGGCTAATTTGTTGTACTGAACAGACCACAAAATCGAATTTGTAAAGCTAACCACAAGAATATTAGCAAGTACAGGCAGCTAATTAACCAAAGACGTATAGCAGAAAGACCAAAGATACATAGCATGAATAGATGTGTACACGTAGGAGATAGCTACACTAGTTGGACGGATTAGACTAATGACAGATCAACGGAGGCGGCAGAGTAATTAAAAGATGGATACTGGAATCTAGTAGAAGTAGAAGGAAAGGAAGGAATGTGCTAGTATAATTAACAAGTTCTGTACAAGGATTTTCTGAATGTACACGTAGTGATTTTGTATTCCTACCAATTTGTTATAGCCAAATGACTGGATCTGCACATATGCAACTACAGTACACACTTATGTGATTACTGGACATATGGTTCAGAACTTCAGATTATGCAGTCAGTAACCAACAGATTTTCTTGCAGCTATACGTATTGTTCTTCTGAAAGTGTCCAAACCAAATTGACATGTTAAGAAAAAAGAAATGCTAAGGGATTTCAGAGTCATCAAGTACCCAAATCGCTGTTGCCTAAAGAAAGCACATTTCAGAGTTATCAAGTACCCATATGGTACATAAACATAAACATATAATATATCTAAATCTAGACTGCTCAGAGGAAGCATCACTTAAAACTGTAAGAGGAATCTGACCTGAAATGTACACATACGACTAACTTGCGGCACTCAGCCATCAAAGTGGCAGTTGCAAAAGGATGGCATGTGTCACATTTGCAAGTCAAATTAACCTAGAAGAGATGACTGAGTGGGACTACAATATCCAGAGTTCACAGCAAGCATCGATTATAGCATTTAGCACAAGTTTTTTTTTTCAAGAGTACGCCAAAGGCGTACCATAATTTTATAGAAAGCAGAAATATGTACAAGAAACCACCGTGATTGCGAACAATACGGTGGGTGGATACAGACTCGGACACCACCAACTCCCTAGACAGACTAGGCTACTCTCTCACAAAATGATCTAAACCTCCTACTCCACCTAGCCCCGCTTTCCACCAGTCGGCAATTTCCTGAAGGATTTGGATCATCAGTTGAATCGGTGTTCTCTGCTGCTCTAGGTTGTTGAACACCCGAGCTTTTCGTTGCTTCCATAGTGCCCAAGCTACAGCAATGACGAGAGTGTCAAAACCTCTCCTCATCATCCCATGAGCCTGTCGTCTTTGAGTAAGCCACCAATCCGTAAAGGTCATAGTCGGGGCAGGCACCTGAGTGTTGATCTCCAGTCTATCGAAACACCTATGCCAAACCTCTCTGGCATAAACGCAGTGTGCGAGGATATGATCCACGTTGTCCTCCTCCTGGAGACAAGTGTAGCAAGGCGATGGCTCATCTTGAAGGCCATGTCTCGCGCGGCGATCGGACGTCCAAAGTCGGTATTGAACCGCGAGCCAGGTGAAAATTTTGCACTTGAGAGGGGTCCAGCTACGCCAAATACCCGGAGCGGTGGGGGATCGCACGTGGCCCAAGCAGAGTCTGTTGTAAACTGATCTCGTCGTGTAACTGCCCGAGATGTCGCATGGCCATTCGAACCTGTCTGGTTCTGCAGTGTTCCTGTTGATGGTCACGATGGCCTGACAGAGATCGTAAACTTGCATGTGGGCCAGGAAGGAGAGCTCACCCTGGATGTCCTGCGACCAAGCGTTGTCGATCAGGACGTCCTGAACCGTGCGCGTGTTACGCCATCTTGTGCCTACGAGCTCGACGAGCGCTGGTGCAATATCTCCAACTGCCACCCCATGTAACCAACGGTCTTTCCAGAACAACACCTTGGATCCTTCACCCACTGTAATTTTGATTAAGCTGTCGAACACAAGTCTCGCCTGGGGGTCAACCATCATCTTCAGTCCCTACCAGGGTCTACTTGGGTCTGTTCTACGAAGCCATTCCCAACGCACTCGCAACGCAATCGCCTGTAGTTTGAGATCTTTGACTCCAAGCCCACCAAAGCCACAAGGCACTGGCCGTCGTTGATCTTATCCTTCCCGGCCCGAAAGAACGATCTCATCCACTTGTTAATGTCTTCGAGAACCCAAGCCGGGGCATCTAACACCATCAGTTGGTGGATGGGTCTCGCCGCGATCACCGACTTAACTAGAATCAGCCTCCCTGGCCTTTGAATGAACCCTCTCTGCCAAGCCGGCAAGACATTGCGCACTTGATCGAGCAGCGGCTGCCAATCTGCTCTGGAGAGATGGTTGATCGCGAGCTGAAGCCCCAAGTATCGACATGGGAAGGATCCCATGTTGCAATGCAGAAGCGAGGCCACCCGTGCCTGATCCTCACTGCTTCCTCTGATAAGCACGGCGCTGGACTTAGTGTAGTTGATGCGTAGCCCGGAGGCCTCACCAAATATCTCGAACGTCCTACGAACGAACGACAGATCTTGCATGGTGGGCTTTATGAAGAGTGCTACGTCATCGGCATAAATAGACAGCCGCTGGATCACAGAAATTCCAAGATATGAAGCGATGATCCCTCCATGAATGGCCTTGGTTAAGATGGCCGTGAGAGAATCCATAGCTATGACAAATAAGAGGGGGGAGATGGGATCTCCTTGCCGCAAGCCCTTCGCATGGTAGAATCTCCTTCCAGTCGCACTATTTACAATTACCTTTGTGCTCGCCGTCTGAAGCAGTATTGCGATCCAGCGAATCCATCCTGGACCGAAACCTTTTGCCCTCAAGATCTCAAAGAGGAATGGCCAGGAGAGGGAGTCGAAGGCTTTTGTAAGGTCAAGTTTCAAGAACAGGCCGGCCTCTTTCCTGGCATGGATCTTCCTCGCCACTTGGCGTACTAGCAGAAAGTTATCATGAAGGTTGCGCCCTGTGATAAACGCCGATTGGTTGATAGCGACGATGTCGGGCATTCTCTTCTTCGCTCTGTTGGCCAACAGTTTGGCAAATAATTTGGCAAAGCTATGAGGCAAACTGATGGGTCGGTAGTCTGCTACTTCCTGGGCCTCGGCCTTCTTGGGAATAAGCACGATGTGCGCGCGATTCAGCTTGTGAAAGCCTCCGCCGTCGCCCACGAAAAGCTTTAGTAAGGCTGCCATGATATCTCCTTTGATGATCGGCCAAGCACGAAGGTAGAACGCTCCAATAAAGCCATCCGGCCCGGGGGCTCTCTCCATCGGGATCTCTTTGATCACCTGCCACACTTCTTCTTCCGTGAAGATTTGCTCCAGTTCTTGCAGATCGAGAGGTTGAAGTCCCAGGAAATCCCAGTCCAGCGTGTGGTTCCTCGCGTGCGCTGTGCTCAGCAGGTTTTCAAAAACGCCTGTGATCACTTCTTCCTTCCTCGCTTGATCCGTGATGATCTCTTGGCCGTGTTTGATACTGGGTATGTAGTTCTTTGATCGCCTCCCATTAGCTACCGCTTGAAAAAGCTTAGTGTTGGCGTCGCTCTCCTTAATCCATCGTAGGCGAGAGCGTTGCCTGTCGATGCTCTAGGGAGGCCAGGCCAAGTAGGGCTAGCTTTAGAGTTCTGCGAAGCCAGATTTCAGACGGAGAAAGCTCTCGCACCTCTTGGGCTCTGTCAAAACTGAAGATGACCCAATTAGCGATTTTCATAAGCATCTTGATGTTCCCAGTCTTCCTCTGACCCCAAGCCTGTAAGTGTGCCACCGTGTTGCGTAACAGGGTGTCAAGCCTCTTGAAAGGATTTGTGATGGTGTTGTCGCACACCCAAGCGTCTCTCACAGCGTCCTCAAAACCATCAAGCTTGGTCCAGTATAATTCAAAACGGAAACGTCTTTGGGTGCTGAACTGAGCTGACGTGGAGAGATGTAATGGCGCATGATCCGAGGCGCTAGAGGAGAGTGCCTGGAGGAGGTTATCCGGATGGGCCAGCTCCCATTCCACCGAAACCAAGACAATTGACCTAAAACAGTAGCAATTCATGCCAATTAAGAGCAGCAGTATAGCTAGCTACACTGTAATGAAATGCCCACTACAAAACAACAGTCATGACCTATACAGGCTTCGGTGAAGCGTGCCACTGCCATATCTCTCAAATTTTGCCTCCCAGGTGAGGCTTACTGTTGTCAAAAATAATTGTATGAACTAATCGGTGAAGCAGTAGCTAGCAACACCAACAAAGAAATGCTCAGTACAAAACAATATCTAGTATGAACTAATACGGAATCAAATCATGAAGTTGCTATCAGAAGTCAATGGGAAGAACCTGACGGAGAGGAGCCGGCAGGGTCACCGGAGCCGCGCCGGCGACGGAGGCGACGCCTTGCCCGAATCCCTAGCCGTGGGGAGGGATTGGGCACGAGCGACGGAGGCCGGGAGTGACGGATCTGACCGGAGGAGACGATGCAGCGGAGGGAGGCGAGCTCGGGATGTGCTACGCGCCGTCCATGGCCACCACACCTCGCCGGAATCGACGGCCGTTTGTGCATGGCTGCAGAGAAGGGTCTCTCGGGAGAGAGAGTGAGAGGGCTTGCGGGGAGAGAGGGCTGGGTGCTCGGTGGGGGCGGATTCGGGAGCTGCCTGAGGTTGGGGAGGGGAGGGGGAGAGGGGCCGGCCGGCGGGGAGCTGCGAGAGAAGGCGGCGTGGGTTGCCGGCGGCTACAGAGAAGGTATCGCTCAGTCTCTCTCTCTCTCTCTCTCTCTCTCTCTCTCTTCGGCTTGGGCAGTGATTTGCTTCTTTTTGGGGGGGCGGGGGACACGGGCTGTGATTTCCAAAAGGAGAGAGAGAGAGCTACAATGTGGGCTGTGGGCTGTTTTCTTCGGCCCCCCTATCAAATAGTCCAAGCACATTTCCAGTCAGTTTTAGTGGCGTGGACTGCATTAAATTATTGGTGACGTAGCCTGAACTGTAGACGCCACCAGTAACTTGTCTATATTTTTTTTGTTTTTGAATAATTTGATACAGTTACTGGTGGCGTGACAAAAAGTCCCACGCCACCACTAGTGGCAATACTGTTGGCGTGACAAAAAGTTACACGTCGGGACTAACATGCAACCGGGTAGGCTACTGGATCCTAAATAGTAGTGGCGTCGATTTTAGGCGACACGCCACCAGTAATGATATAGTGGTGACGTACGAAATATGCCAACGCCACCACTATTTAAAAAAATAGTGGTGGCGTGGATTGAAAATGAGGCGCCACTAATTAAAGTTGTGGATAGCCCTTTTTCCACTAGTGTTAGGTGCAGAGAGATTTCAGTTCATGGTAAGAATATATGAATTGTGCTAGTGCGACGGTTATACCAGTTACCTTGTATTGTACTCATAGTATTTGATATAGATTTTCTGTAGGCGGTTCTCCCTAGGGTAATGAAACTCCTCCACTAGGGGTTACATTTCATTCTATGGTCCTGCTTCTCCGTTGCCACAGAGTCGTTGTTTCCACAATTAAGGTCATAAGACCGGAACCAAGCATTAAGTTCATTGGATCACCGTTATCTCATATTGTCTTTGGTTCTCATAGATATCTCCACCTGTCACATCAGAGGTCACAGAGTTCCTAAACAGTACGTGTTACCTGTGTAGGTCTTGAGATCATGTTGCCTGGGCCTTTAAATTGGACAACACGCATAGAGTTCACCACAGTATAACAACATACTAAATAGATCATACTACTACAAATTCAAATGACGACATATAGGATAGGCACATATCAATCTAACCACTTACCTACATCTCCCACACCTAGGGGAATTACTCACATATCATAAGAGGGGAATCAATCACATCGAAGAGAAAAACCATGAAAACCATATCGATAATGTTGAGGGGATCCACAATGAGATGAAATGGTGCCCAAATAGTCTTGATCTTAGATAATATGGAGTTGAGATTACAAGTTCCAATCCCTCTTACAATAGTGAATGAGATGATGATGATGGTGGTGGTGGAGATGAAAGGACGAAAAAACTACGATGATCCTCGTGAGTTCTTCCGATCCTCTCTTATTCTCTTCTGGGTTGTGTGGCGGCGGCTAGGGTTCTTCTCTCCCCTGGGTCCCTTCACGAAAGTTGCTTGTATAGACGAGGAGGATTTGTGGGCACTCCAAACGACCGCTCAAATGAGCGCGTGCGGTCGTTTGGAACACCGTCTTTTACTCTAACGCGCCTGTTGACAATGCTCTCTTCGGGAAAGTTGCTCCAATTGGCTTGATTTGTAGCAATCTCCCTTGGTTTCCTTCCATATATGATATTTCCTACCATCCATAGGACAAAGTAGATTTTCCTCTCTTTTTGTTGGATTAGCGTTAGAAATATCCAAAGAATAATAAAAATTCGATGAAACCAAATGGAAATCACTATGAAAAACATCGCAAATTCTCGAGCCATCAACTCCCCCAAGCTTAAGTTTTGCTCATCCTCGAGCAAACAAGAAATCAAGAGAGTGGAAAGGAGCTTGATTGAATGGAAAGAATTTTACCGGCTCGAGAGAATATATCATATCCATCTTCTCTTATCCTGCAAGATCATTCAGGAAAGTATTTGTAATTGAATAGCTGCACCTAAACTCGTTGCCTAACCACATATAGTCTTATACCATTAGTTATAATTTCTCAAAACAAATTTTCTTTGCTAACCAAGTGTTTAGGCAAATGAAGGTGTTCTATTAGATGGATATTCAACTTAAGCTCAATCATGAAAATGCATTTAGAAGGTTTGGAGATCAAAGATAGCAAAGTACTCAAGCTTTTCATGAAGACCCACTAATGCCTCCTAGTCATGGCTCTCAAATAGTTCTCTCAGTCATTGTTCTTCGGGATTTCAACTCTCGGTGACGAGGTTATGCCAAAATTCACTATATGAAATTGGGTTCCGCTGTGGCTTAATTTCATGCACTATGGATTAAGGATGGTTGTCTCTTTCGAGCTCAGCGATCAGTGCTTTTATTTAGCACTTGCACACTCCCTTGGGGATGGTCGATCGTTTACTACACAATCCCCAAGTTTGTGACAGAGTTGCAGTTACGCGAATTATCTCAACATATAGCAATGAGACGTAAAGCCAACCTAGGGCTAGAGCTCCACGATTTGAGTACTGTGAATAAATTTTGGCATAACCTCAACCACTTCAAATATTCATCCCTCTAAACAACTCCATCAATAGGTGTCATCAAGTCAATCAAAATCAGCATGTGGAGTTGATTTCTTAAGTACTCGTTCTCTACGAAGGTTCCTGACCTCTAAAATTTTCAGATTTTTGTTAAAACAAAAACATGCTTACCCACAAGGTTTGACTAGCAAAATATGAAATTCGGAGTTATGACTAAATGATATTCAACTATCGTTGGGAACTAATTCAAGTGCAGCTAGTCAACTGAAAATTCTTCCTCAAATAATATTGTGAGACAAGGGATTATGTATATGTTATACCTTCTCGCGCTGGCTCATTCTTCCCCTCCATCAAGTCCCAATTCATTTTCTTCATTTCTTCTTCCTAGTAGAGAACAAACATGTAGGCTCAAAGAAAACAAACGAAAAGAACTACAACAAGGCAAGATCAAAGTGCTCCTCATTTTATTATGCAAACTGAAAATAAACATGCTAGAAAAAGAAAAAGAAGAAAAATAAATATGCATGCATGGGTAACTAGGGGATTAGCTCCCCCAAGCTTAGGCTCTTGGCCTACTCTCTAGCCCATGTCCTCATCATCGTCGCCCCTCTGGCCAAAGTGTGGCCACTACATCTGAGAGGGGCCACTAGAGGACTGACCTCCTGTACCAGGGTGTGGCTGCCAAAAAGAAAAGAGGGACTACATGTTCCCACTCAGCAGGTTAATGTTGTTGTTGGCTTCACGGAGGTCCGTGTGGATCCCTCCTTCCTGCTGCTGCAGCTGCTGGAACTCTACCCTAGGCACATAGTCACGTGGTTCCCCAAAGTTAACCTGCGGTGCGTATCGCAGTGCAGGCTATGGTGGATAGTTGGGTGTGCTACTTGTAGCTTCCCCTGGTATTTTCCCCGAAGAGGAAGGGATGATGCAGCACAATAGAGATAAGTATTTCCCTCAGTTATGAAACCAAGGTTATCGAACCAGTAGGAGAATCACACAACACCTCGTTAGCAGCACCTGCACACAAACAACAAATCCTTGCACCCAACGCAAACGAGAGGTTGTCAATCTCTCGGCTGTCAATTGCAAGATTAAATTGTATGTGATAGATAGATAGATTGAAACAAAAATAGAATAAATAAAATAAAATGGCAACAATATTTTTAGGGTTTTAGTAATATGATTTAGATAGACCCGGGGGCCATAGATTTCACTAGAGGCTTCTCTCGAGAAAATAGCATACGGTGGGTAGACAAATTACTATTGGGCAATTGATAGAAAAGCAAATAATCATGACGATATCCAAGGCAATGATCATGTATATAGGCATCACGTCCAAGATTAGTAGACCGACTCCTGCCTGCATCTACTACTATTACTCCACACATCGACCGCTATCCAGCATGCATCTAGTGTATTAAGTCCATAAGAACGGAGTAATGCCTTAAGAACGATGACATGATGTAGACAAGATAAACTCACATATGAATAAACCCCATCTTTTTACCCTTAGTAGCCACGATACATACGTGTCATGTCCCTTTCTGTCACTGGGATTGAGCACCGCAAGATCAAACCCACTACAAAGCACCTCTTCCCATGGCAAGATAAATCAACTCAGTTGGCCAAACCAAATCAATAGATCGGAGAAGAAATACGAGGCTATAATAATCATGCATAAAAGAGTGCAGCAAAGACTCAAATAATTTCATGGATAATCTGATCATAAACTCACAATTCATCGGATCCCAACAAACACACCGCAAACAGTGATTACAACGGATAGAACTCCAAGAACATCGAGGAGAACATTGTATTGAAGATCAAAAAGAGAGAAGAAGCCATCTAGCTACTGCCTATGGACCCAAAGGTCTGTGGTAAACTACTCACGCATCATCGGAAGGGAAGCAAGTTTGATGTAGAACCCCTCCGTGATCGATTCCCCCTCCGGCAGATCACCGGAGAAGGACCCCAGATGGGATCTCTCTGGAACAAAAACTTGCGGTGCTGGAAAAAGTATTTCGTGGACTCCCCTGAGGGTTTCTGATTTTTCCTGAATTTATAGTGGTGGAATTAGGTCAAACGGAGCAAAGGGGGGCCCATGAGGCAACAGGGCGCGCCTGCCCCCCCCCCCCCCAGGCGCGCCCTGGTGGCTCGTGGCCACCTCCTGGGTCTTCTGGCCCTCTCCCGAAGCTTCTAGTGTTTATCTTTTCCAGAAAAAAATCTCCAAAAAGTTTCATGGCATTTGGACTTCGTTTGGTATTGATTTTCTGTAAAACAAAAACAGGGCAGAAAACAACAACTGGCACTGGGCACTAGGTTAATAGGTTAGTCTCCAAAAATGATATAAATTGTTGTAAATGATTATAAAAACATCCAAGATTGATAATATATCAGCATGGAACAATCAAAAATTATAGATACGTTGGAGACGTATCAGCATCCCCAAGCTTAATTCCTGCTCATCCTCGAGTAGGTAAATGATAAAAACAGAATTTTGATGTGGAATGCTGCCTATCATATTCATCACATATTCTTTTCTTTTATAGCATGGACATTGGACTTGAATGATTCAAAGCAATAGTCTATAGTTTGACATGAAGATATAAATACTCAAGCATGCTAACAAGCAACCATGTCTTTCAAAATATCAACGCTAAAGAAAGTTATCCCTAGCCCATTATGCTCAATCATTGATCCATTCATGAAACACACTCAAATATTAGCTACACACAATGCACAAGTATGACAATAGTGCTCTCTAGTTGGTGCTTTTGTAAGAGAAGATGGAGACTCAAATAAAAATAAAAATTGCATAAAAGTAAATAGATAGGCCCTTCGCAGAGGGAAGCAGAGATTTGTCAAATGTGCCAGAGCTCAAAGCTGAAATTAAAGAGATAAAAATATTTTGAGAGCCATGCTTTTCCTGTCAACGAAAACGATCGAGAATTCCCAATATTTTCCATGCTAGACACATCATAGGTGGTTCCCAAACAGAAAGTAAAGTTTATTTCCTTTCCACCATTCTTTCACAATCCATGGCTAGCCGTATCCACGGGTGCCCTCCAAACCAACACTTTCCAAGGAATTTTGTTGTTATTAATTTTTATTTCATTGTGGGACTGGGCATCCCTATTACCAGCCATTCTCTCGTGCAATGACAAGTGAATAAACACTCATCGTGAGAATAACACACCTAGCATGGAAAATAATGGCCACCCCCTGCCGCTTCATGAGCGGAACGGGCACACAAAATGGAAAAAATATTTTGAAACTTAGAGTTGGCACACGCAAATTTACTTGGAACGACATTGAAATACCGCATATAGGTAGATATAGTGGACTCAATTGGCACAACTTGGGTTTAAGGATTTTGGATGCACAAGCAGTATTTCCGCTTAGTACAAATGAAGGCTAGCAAAAGATTGAGAAGCAACCAACCAAAAAATGAAAATGGTCATAAACATGCATTGAACATAACTAACACCGAATAATGCACCATAAGTAGGATATAATTTCTTTGCATAACTATTGACTTAACGTGCATGCATAGGGAATCACAAACCTTAACACTAATATTTTTACTAAATCATAATTACTCACTAACATGACTCACATATTATCATTTCCATATCACAAAACTATTGCAAGGAATCACACTTATCATATCCAATGATCTATATGAAAGTTTTTATTTATATCCCTCTTGAATATCTATCACTTTGGGACCAAACTCATATCTTGTGCAAATTACCGTTACTATTATCAACTCTCAAAAAGATTTAAATGAAGCATGAGAGTGCAAATATTTCTTCAAAATTTCAATCTTATCAATTCTCAAAATAATATAAGTGAAGCACGAGAATTCATTTCTTCAAAATTTTAATCTTGTCAATTCTCAAAATAATATAAGTGAAGCATGAGAATTCATTTCTTCAAATTTTTAATCAACTCTCAAAATAATATAAGTGAAGCATGAGAGTTTATTTCTTCAAAATATAGCCACCACCGTGCTCAAAACGATTTAAGTGAAGCACTAGAGCAACTGCCTAGCTCAAAAAATTTAAGTGAAGCACATAGAGTATTCTAACAAATGATGATAAACGTGTGGCCCTCTCAAGATAGGTGTGTTCAGCAAAGATGATTGTGACAAACTAAAAAGCAAAGAAAGCAAAGACTCATATAATACACGACGCTCCAAGCAAAACACATATCATGTGACGAATAAAAATATAGCTCCAAGTAAAATTACCGATGGTTGGTAGAAGAAAGAGGGGATGCCTTCCGAGGCATCCCCAAGCTTAGACGCTTGAGTCTTCCTTGAATATTACCTTGGGGTGCCTCGGGCATCCCCAATCTTAGGCTCTTGCTACTCCTTATTCCTTCATCCATCGTGATCTCACCCAAAACTTGAAAACTTCAATCACACAAAACTCAACAAAACCTCCGTGAGCTCCGTTAGTATAACAAAATAAATCACTACTATAAGTACTGTTGCAAACCCATTCATATTTTATTTTTTCATTATACCTACTGTACTCTAACTTCACCATGGCTTATACCCCCCCGATACAATCCATAGATTCATCAAAACAAGCAAGTAGTGCATCAAAAACAGAATCTGTCAAAAACAGAACAGTCTGTAGCAATCTGAATTATGGTCATACTTCTGTAACTCCAAAAATTCTGAAAACTTAGGACGACGCGGGCAATTCATATATCAATATTGTGTAAAAAATTCAGAAGGTTCTCATGTTCCAGAGAAAAACCAAAATTCCAGCACTGGACGCAAAACTTTCTGTTTTCAAACAGCATCAATTATACTATCTTCCAAATCATCCTAAAGGCTTTACTTGGCACAAACACTATTTAAAAACACAAAAACACAATCATGCCAGTAGAATCATTGTGAAAACACACAATAACAGAAAAAATTTATTTTATTTATTGGGTTGCCTCCCAACAAGCTCTTTCTTTATAGCCATTAAGATAGGCTTTGAGATTTCAATGATGCTCACATGGAAGATAAGAATTGAAGCACAAAGAGAGCATCATAATACATGTGACAAACACAATTAAGTCTAACATACTTCCTATGCATAGGGATTTTATATGCAAACAAATTATCAAGACAAGAAATATCTAGCATATGCAAAGGAGAGGAGTAAAAACATTGACAATCTCAACATAACGAGAGGTAATTTAGTAACATGAAAATTTCTACAACCATATTTTCCTCTCTCATAATAATTACATGTAGGATCATAATCAAATTCAACAATATAGCTATCATATAAAATATTCTCATCATGATCCACATGCGTAAAATTTTTATTATCTTCCAAAATAGTGGGATTATCATCAACAAAAGTTATGACCTCTCCAACCCCACTTTTATCAAAAATTTCATAAGATTGATAATTCTCCAAAGTGGTGGGATCTTTATTACCTAAAGTTGACGCTCTTCCAAACCCACTTTTAATAGTGTTGCAAATAACATATTCATCATGAGGCTTAAATAAAATTTCAAGATCATAAAAAGCATCATCACCCCAATCATGATCATTGCAATAAGTAGTGCACATAACAAAATTTTCATCCCCAAGCTTGTAGTTTTGCATATTATTAGCACAATTGACATTCATAGAATTTATAGTAACATCATTGCAATCATGCTTTTCATTCAAGGAGCTATCAAGTATGGGTGTTATAGCAATAATTTCATTTTTAACATAAGGAACTATAGCAAGTTCATCTCTATAAGCATCTTCAATATTGGCATCGTGGCCATAAGAATAACAAGCATCATGTTCATCAAGAGGGGATATTTCAATCGAATCATCGAAATCATGATTATCTATAGATTCATGTGTATCATTATTCTCTTTCAAAGCAGTAGACATTCTCTCAATAAATTCACTAACATAGGCATTAGATGCATAATTTTCATAGCAATACTTAAGTATGGCAAAATTTTCAGATTTGTGGAAAGTAATATCATACTTTTCTATCAAAGAAGCAACTTCATAAGCACCCTTAAAAGCAACAAATTCTTCAATTTGTTCGATATCATAGTAATTATCACTAGTAGAAAAAGGACTTTACGTGAGCCCCATTAGTCCCGGTTTGGAAACGGACCGGTACTAATGTGACCATTAGTCCCGGTTCCAACGGCTAAGGGGGCGGGCATCATTAGTCCCGGTTCGTGTTGAACCTCTAGTACCGGTTCGTGACACGAACCGGGACTAAAGGGGTGGTGGCAGGCTGGTGTCAGGCTGGGGCCCCACGATCACCTTTAGTCCCGGTTCGTGTCACGAACCGGTACTAGAGGCTCACCTTTAGTCCCGGTTTGTGTAACGAATCGGGACTAAAGATACTCCTATATAAACCCTTCGTCCAGCCCTAGCTCTCTGTTCTTCCCCTTTACTCTCCTCTCTGTTCTTCCCCTCTTCCTCGAGCTCATCCTCCATTTTTGCCAAAATTTGTGAAGATTTGGAGGCACCCCATCCATCCAAGTGTTCACAAAGGTTAGCAACTTTGTCCTTTCATCTCTCATTGCTAGATTAGCTCTTGCAATGCTCTATAAGTATAGTGATTTGTGGGTTTTAGTTTGGGAGTATTTATATGTGGTAGTTTATTTGATTTATATGCAATTTGAGCTCAAATTAACTTCTTAGTTTGGATGTGTAGGTGTGGTTTACTTAGTGCCTTCCCGTCCCCGTCCTAACCACCGTCGATCGCCCGCACCGTCCCGTCGCCGGCACCACCTTGGTGAGCCTCTTGTTCTTATCCTTTTTATAAAAATAAAATCATGTTTGTGTGATTTAGATAGTTACTTGTATAATTTTCTTACCCGTACGTTGTTTGTTATACATAGTGGCATGGTTTTGATATCCGTCCCCATGGGCCCTCATCCGGTTTATGATTCGGATGTGGTATATTCTCTTTTATAACTATTTGTTGCATTTCGTGTTTATGACAATTATGCCCATCAAGTTGACATAGATATTTTTATCTAGGAGGTATGTGAACCGGAAATTGCAACCGACCCTCTTGTCGAGAAGTTAAATTTAGTTGAAAAAGAAAACGAGTATTTGAAAGAAAAATTGAAAAGAATTGAAGAAGAGAAGATGAAACTGGAGTTGTATGTTGCCGATGTCGTCGATGATCACAAGATCAAGATGGATGCAATGCACTTGAAGATTAGAAAATTTAAAAAATATGCCATTGATAGTGAGGCTTGGTATCACTATGCTATTGGATCAATTGTTACCTTAGTTGCGATCTTGATCGCATTTGTTGTTGCATTTAAATGCTTTAGCTAGAGAGTTTGTATGTTGTTTTATGAGAACAAGTGTGTATGAACTTTATGTATGAACTTGTATTAATTTGGTCTTTTCGGTGTTATGTAATGAAGATGAGCCGACAATGGATGTACGATGACCGATGCTCTCCCCAGTTCTTTAATGGCGTGCGTACTTTTCTGGTTGCGGCTGAGGCAAACAAGCGGGCGGATGGTTTTATGTATTGTCCAATGTGCTGGCTGTAAGAATGATCGAAATTACTCTAACTCAAGAACCATTCACGTCCACCTGTTTGAGTCTGGTTTCATGTCCGGCTATAACTGTTAGACAAAGCACGGAGAAAGAGGGGTCCTAATGGAAGAGAATGAAGAAGAAGAGGATGACGACAGCTATCCTGGCCATGGGTTCCCCGAATACGATGGTACAACAATGGGGGAAGAAGCTGAGCCGGCAATGCGGGAAGAAGCTGAAGAAGAGGCATCAGATGAGCCCGCTGATGATCTTGGTCAGGCCATTGCCGATGCAAAGAGAAACTGCGCAAGTGAAAAGGAGAAGCTGAAGTTGCAGCGCATGTTAGAGGATCACAAGAAATTGTTGTACCCAAATTGCGAAGATGACAAGAAAAAGCTGGGTACCACACTGGAATTGCTGCAATGGAAGGCAGAGAAAGGTGTATCTGACAAGGGATTTGAAAAGTTGCTGATAATGTTAAAGAAGAAGCTTCCAAAGGACAATGAATTGCCTGACAGTACGTACGAAGCAAAGAAGGTTGTCTGCCCTCTAGGATTAGAGGTGCAGAAGATACATGCATGCCCTAATGACTGCATCCTCTACCGCGGTGAGTACGAAGATTTGAATGCATGCCCGGTATGCGGTGCATTGCGCTATAAGATCAGCCACGATGACCCTGGTGATGT
Organism: Elymus sibiricus; assembly: GCA_039707655.1. NCBI lineage: Eukaryota > Viridiplantae > Streptophyta > Magnoliopsida > Poales > Poaceae > Elymus > Elymus sibiricus. The sequence goes on from CM077668.1 coordinate 70,837,317, forward strand.
TGAGGGCGAGCGCCCCAGGAAGAAGATTCCTGCCAAGGTGATGTGGTATGCTCCTATAATACCACGGTTGAAACGTTTGTTCCAAAACAAAGAGCATGCCAAGTTGATGCGATGGCACAAAGAAGACCGTAAGAAAGACGGGAAGTTGAGAGTACCCGCTGACGGATCGCAGTGGAGAAAAATCGAGAGAAAGTGGAAGGACTTTGCAGATGACGCAAGGAACGTATGGTTTGGTTTAAGTGCAGATGGCATTAATCCTTTTGGGGAGCAGAGCAGCAATCATAGCACATGGCCTGTGACTCTATGTATCTATAACCTTCCTCCTTGGTTGTGCATGAAGCGGAAGTTCATTATGATGCCAGTGCTCATCCAAGGCCCCAAGCAACCCGGGAACGACATTGATGTGTACCTAAGGCCATTAGTTGAAGAACTTTTAGAGCTGTGGAGTATAGAAGGTGTACGTGCGTGGGATGAGCACAAACAGCAGGAATTTGACCTGCGAGCGTTGTTGTTTGTAACCATCAATGATCGGCCTGCTCTCAGTAACCTTTCAGGACAGACAAACAAGGGATACCACGCATGCATGCACTGTTTAGATGATACCGACAGTATATATTTGGATAAATGTAAGAAGAATGTTTACCTGGGACATCGTCGATTTCTTCCGAGCAGGCATCCCGTAAGAAAGAAAGACAAGCATTTCAAAGGTGAGGCAGATCACCAGAAGAAGCCTCGCCACTGTACTGGTGATGATATACTTGATATGGTCAAGGATTTAAAAGTAATCTTTGGAAAGGGTCCTGGCGGACAATCTGTTCCGAATGACGCTGACGGACGCGCACCCATGTGGAAGAAGAAATCTATATTTTGGGACCTACCCTATTGGAAAGACCTAGAGGTCCGCTCTGCAATCGACGTGATGCACGTGACGAAGAATCTTTGCGTGAACCTGCTAGGCTTCTTGGGCGTGTATGGGAAGACAAAAGATACACCGGAGGCACGGGAGGACCAGCAACGTATGCACGGAAAAGACGGCATGGATCCAAAGCAGTATCAGGGTCATGCTAGCTACGCTCTTACCAAAGAAGAGAAAGAAATCTTCTTCAAATGCCTGCTCAGTATGAAGGTCCCGTCTAGCTTCTCGTCGAATATAAAGGGAATAATAAATATGGCAGAGAAAAAGTTCCAGAACCTAAAGTCTCATGACTGCCACGTGATTATGACGCAACTGCTTCCGGTTGCATTGAGGGGGCTTCTACCGGAAAACGTTCGATTAGCCATTGTGAAGCTATGTGCATTCCTCAATGCAATCTCTCAGAAGGTAATCGATCCAGAAATCATACCAAGGTTAGAGAATGATTTGGACAATCTCTTTCAAAGTATCAGGGTTTCAGACGAAAACTCATCTGTTACAAAGGCATTTCATTTTTTTAAACTTATTTCAACTCCAGACTTATTCTGCGTTCAGTATGCACCATTCAAAGCCACGTCATCAATTTTCAACCCTTTCTGACTTTATTTTCTATTTTTCATGCATTTACTGATTTTTTTGAGATAAATGACCCTGAAATTGAAAAGCACTACAAATGAACTCTGAAAAGGTTGAAAGTTGGCATGGTATCATCATTTCACCCACATAGCATGTGCTAAAAAGTTGAGAGGGTTACGGCAAAAACTGGATGCACTTCGTGTACAAAATGGACAATCTCTTTCGAAGTATCAGGGTTTCAGACGAAAACTCATTTGTTACAAAGGAATTTCATTTTTTAAATAACCTAAGAATTACCAAATTGAATATAATGATAAAACACACTAATATTAAACAGCAGAAAAAAGAATCACTGGAAAATCTATTTTTAAAGTAAAGTTATTCACAAACTAGTGATTCACACAAATTTCAAATAATTCAAATTTAAACTATTCAAATTTGAAAACTACTGCCACTAACAGAAAGTTTATAATTTTTTTGACCTAACGCAAAAAGATTCACTCATTAACTCTAAATAAAGCAAAAAAAAAACTCAGAAACAAAAGAAAATAAATAAAGCAGAAAACAAAAAAAAAACTAAAAAGTAAATAAAAAAAATCGCGCCTACTGGGCCGCCACGGCCTGCATACGACTAGAAACCCAACCTCTAGTTGGGCCAGGATGCAGGCCCGCAAGGCCCACTAGGCCCAACAGGGCAGCACAGGTTCAATAGGCCCACATGCCTGCTTAGAGAGGAGCTCGAGAGAGATGCCGCGGCGGGGCTTATAAGCTGGTGCGGGCGCCCCTCGCTGGGCGAGGTGGGACTAAACTTGCCCTGCACCGCGCCTGCACGAGCACCAGCCTTTAGTCGCGGTTGGTGGCTCCAACCGCGACTAAAGGGTGCCTTTAGTCGCGGTTGGAGCCACCAACCGCGACTAAAGGTCTGCGCTTCCCGCCGCTTGGACTGGTGAAATTGACCTTTAGTCGCGGTTGGTGGCTCCAACCGGGACTAAAGGTCTCCGCGTATATATACAACACTTGTAATTTTTTCACAGTTCGTTCTCTAATTCTTCGACCACTACAGAGGAGATCGCCGCGCCGCCCGGCTGCCGCCGTACGCGCCTGCCCCGACGCCGTCTCGCCTCCCCCGACACCGGAGCTCGTCGCCGCCCCCGACGCCAGCCGGCCGCGCCTCCTCGCCGATCCCCGATGCCAGACGCGCCCTCCTCGCCGATCCCCGACGCCACCCGCGCCCGCTCCTCCCCGAGCTCCTCGCTGCGCCGCCTGCCCCGACGCCGTCGCCGCCCCCTACTCGCCTCGCCTCGCCGTCGCCCCGCTGTGAGCTTCTTTCCTTCCTCTCCCCCCTCTCCCTCGCCCCCTGCCGCCATGGCCGCCCCTCCTCGAGCCCACACACACACACACACACACACACACATTTTCTTAAGTTAGATGATTTATATGTATTTTTGTATGTTTTAGCATATATGTATAGCAATTTTGACATTTTTCAGAAGAATTTTGACATTTTTTTTTCACTAGATGATTAGATGTATAGAAAAAAGTTGAGGAATTTTGACATTTGAGGAATTAATTAGTATAATGTATGTATAGAAATTTTGAGGAATTTTGACATTTGAGGAATTTTGACATTTTGATCCAATGTAAAGAAATTAGTATATATATATGTATGTATACAATGTATAGAAAAAATTCGCATAGAAAAAAGTTGCATATTTTAATGTTGTATTTGCAAAAGTTTGTTATGTATTTGCAAAATCAAGTGAAAAAGAATTACAAAAATCACAATCAAGCATTTAAAAAATGTTAAATTTGCATAGAATTTGTTCTCGACGTCAACGATGCCCGACCCGCATCCTCGTCGTCGACTCGTTCGCGACGACGTCCTGCTTCAGAGGCTCCATGTCCGGGACTGGGCTCCGCCGGGCTGGCACTGGGAGGTGCTACCTTCAGGGGCGCGCATCTTGGTGAGGAACCCGGGTCCCGTCGTCGACCCGGAGCTTCTTTGGTGGCGGGCGCGTGGGCCACATTCGGTGCGGAGGCTGGCGTCCCCCGTGGAGGTGGTATGTCACCGTGTCAGGGAGGAGGACGAGCACGTCCGTCGCTACATGGTTGCGTTGGATGTTAGGTTCTCCAATACCTGGCAGGTTCTTTAGGGATCTCACCCGAGCTATGATCCTGTGATCGTTCCTTCTCTTTGGGTGTCCACCGCGAGTGATGTTAATTAGCTAGTGATGTTATATATATGATAATATTCGAGATGTATTAGTGATAATACTCGAGATGTATTCGAGATTATATTCGATAATATTCGAGACGATGTATTCGAGATTATATTATTCGATAATATTCGAGACGATGTATTCGAGATTATATTCGATGATGCATATTATCTGGATTATTCGAGATGCATATTATCTACTATGATTCAGTTTTTCCTTATTGATTGCATGCATTCTAATTTGAATACTAAATTGTTTTATCTTTCTTCTGGATTAGTTAAATAAAAGCTATGGACAATACCGGCAGAGAAGGAGAAGAGGCTCTGTTCGACATCATACGCTCCCCGAGCCCAGATGATCATGATGACGGCTCGCAATATCTGAACACTACGGGTGAGGGTATGATGTTTGATGAAGACGAACGAATAGATGAATGCGAGAACAATGATGACGAAGGAAATGTTCTTCAAATAACAAAGACCGGTGAGGTATATTTATTATATAAGCCATCCGGTGATCATTACATGTATTAATTGATTTGTATATATTAACGAATAGATCTTTCTTCTTTTAGCCCTCCGGATCCAGCAAATCTTCTACAAGCGGCAGGGCAGTTTGAGGCCCGGCCAAAAGGTTGCAGGCTGGCGTAAAGTACAACATCGATGCCATCAAATCAAATGGCGAACCGCTTGAACCTAAGAAGAATGCGACCAAGTTCACTCGTTAATGCGGAGTTATTGTCAGGGACCAAATCCCGATCTCCGTTCAAGAATGGAAAATCCAGCAAAGGGAGGTCCAGGAGTTACTTTTGTTGACGAAAGAGCAAAAGATCTGCTTTGGGAATCGCTCATGTCACATTTCACCCTACCAGATCATTTGACAGATGCAGATCTGGCGAAAGTCAGGAAGAGTGCTCTTAAGAAGATGGCGATAGCATTCAACAACCACAAGAAAAATATATGGGCCGCGTACGTCAGAGCAGGAAAGTAGACTCCAGAATTCAATGGAACACTAGAGAAGGCAAGAGATCACTGGGACGATTTCGTGAAGTTCAAGGAATCGGAACTAGCTCAGGAACGGTCAAGACAAAACAAGATTAATGCTGCGAAAAAGAAGTGGCACCATACTTTGGGGCCAGGTGGCTACCAGGTGGCCCTGCCTAAGTGGGATCTCGCTGAGCAAAAGATGATGGATGCAGGGGTCACTCCAGTTACATTCGACTGGCCCCCCAGGTGCAGGACTTGGTTTTATGCGCATGGGGGAAAGTTGGACCCAGAGACAGGGCGGATTATGGAGCGGGCAAGTCTTAAAAAAGCTCAGGACGATTTACTTGTTGCAATAGAAGAAGCTCGAACGGGGGTGTTCATGCCCAACAGAGAGAACGACGAGCTTACGCACGCCCTGAAGAATCCTGAACACCCGGGAAGAACACGAGGCAAAGGCGTTGTTCCATAGTTTGAGGGGTTTGCAGATTGGAACGCCGATTACAGAAGCCGTGCGAGAAAGAAGCAGCAGGAGGAGCAGAAGAGGAAGCTGGAGGAGGAGAAGAGGAAGAAGGAAGCACTCTGCCTTGAAGGCCTAGAATCAAGGCACTTGGAGTTGGAACGCGCTTTCAGGCGGCAGCAGGAGCAGATCGACTCACTTAGCCAGGAAAGGGCGTCTCAGTGGCAGCAGGAGCAGATCGATCCAGCATTGGATAGAACCGTCCCATCTATGCCGAGAAGCAGCGTGGGTTCCACCCCGGCCGATGATGCACTGCTGGCTAGATACCCTATGGATGGTATCAAAGATAGGACTACTTGTGAGCTACACATGAAAGTGAAGAACCTATCCATGAAGGTGGCGGACGGCTATGCTTTAACAAATCCCCCTGAAGCAACCTTCCATTGCAATCCGATTCCAGCTGGCTATGCTCGTGTCGGGGTTGATGAAGTGATGTCAGGATATTACGGGCTACAGCTTGACATTCCTGGAGGTGACGAGGAGAGCACACTGGGAGAGGCCATACATCGTATCATTCTATGGAAAAAGGATTGCATCGTCTTTCCAAGGCCACCGACTCCTGCTACAACAAGTCCGCCACCGCGTCAGCTGACTCCTGCTCCTCCAAGTCCGCCGCCGCGTCAGTCGACTCCTCCGCCGGCACCGCGTCAGCCGACTCCTCCTCCTCCAAGCCCGGCACCGCATCAGCCGTCTCCACCGGCACCGCGTCAGCCTCCTCCTCCTCCTCCAAGTCCGGCACAGCGGAAGAGAGGCGCCGCAGCTACGGCGGCTAGCGGTACAATAGGCAAGAAATACAAATATGGTCCAAGCCTCAAGCCTCTTCCGAAATTGCCTTACCACCTGACTGAGGACGAAACCAAAGCCGAAGTGGCTGCCCAATTGAAGGCCCATTTTGGACCGAAACCGCCCCCGCCGCCAAAGGAGAAAGTACGTGAGGATGTCATACAACACTTTATTGATAATGCTCAACCGGCTGTCAAGCATACGGACTCAGACTATGAGCGCTGTATCAAGAAGTTATATCAGGCACAACAAAAGAAGGAGTCGAGCTCGAGCTCGAGCCAAGCAGTTGGCAAAAAAGCGGGAAAACTGTTCCCCAGCTGGGAGAACAGGCAGTGCAATCGATCCCCCCGCTCATTGTACAAACACATGTGAGTACCGCCCATCAGCTGGTAATAACCGACGATCATAAAAGGCAGTCTAAAGAGGCCGGTCTCACTGTTGAACAACTCCTAGGCACCGAGGAACTCCCCGTGTTTAAAGAGGAGGAACTAAGATGGAAATATGTCCGCGGCCAACCTCTGGTCAAGCCTGAGCAGGTCCCGCTTCTACCAACGAGAATGTACAATTTGCATTAGTGGTACATGATAGAAGCAGCAAAGACCGATCGAGAGTCCCTCATGGTGAAAGTCAAGGAAGAGCATTACTTCCATGCAAAGGATTTGTGGGTTGAGTTTGAAGAGATGTTTCAGTTATTCAATCAAGATGCACTCGACAAATCTATCATCAGTTGCTATTGTCTATAAGTGATTTCTTTCTGTAATTTAAGTCTCTAGCTAGCTGTGCTCGTTCATTACCTGTAATTATCCTCACTATATTCTTTTCTGTGGTATTATGCAGAATGAAGATGTATGAAATGAAAAAAGCTAGACGCTATGGCATTGGGTTCATTGACCCAAATACGATTAATCAAGAGACATGGTCAATTGAATGGTCGAGAAAAGACACAGAGATCAGCTTGCTAGAGTTTTTGAAGCGACTAAACACCCAACCAGAAATACTACTTCCTTACAACTTCGGGTGAGTGTTACTATATCTTGTACTACAAATTCTATTTTTGCTTACTAGATGTTAATAAGTGTAGTTGATGAGTTATGCACATGCCCGCTTAATTATACAAACATGTGCGCATGCAGTTTCCACTGGATCTTGTTAATCATTGAAGTTGACAAGGGAAAAGTTCAAGTACTGGACTCACTATATAAAGACCCATCCGAATACGAAATCGTGAAGGGGATGGTCGACAGGTAATTTCAATCATTATCGCACTATGTCGGCCTCTTTAGTTCATTTCTTGATATCAACTAATTAATAACTCCTTTATTCATTTTCTTTGCCGGCGGGCAGGGCTTGGCAAAAGTTCATCAAAGAGGTCACGGGCGAATGGAAACAACAGCTGAAATGGGTGCGACCCAAGGTAATTAAGTAGTACTACCTCCGTCCAAAAAAGCTTGTCTCTCAAATGGATGTATCTAGCACCAAGTTAGTGCTAGATACATCCATTTGAGGCACAAGCTTGGGACAAGCTATTTCGGACGGAGGGAGTACTAGCTAGCTTGATTAATTCTAGTTTCAATACCATTATCATGCTTGATTAATTATTATCTGATTGAATTTTATTCTCGTAAAGTGGCTGAGCCAGGCGCAGGGGAATAATTTATGCGCATACTACGTTTGCGAGACCATTCGCATGATGACGTCCGAAATGGAAAAATATGGAAGACAACTTTGGGTACGTTTGCCAGAACACTATCCACAATTTTTTTATCATGATCTAATATATATACACACAACTAATATATTCATCTTGATCTCCTTCTTTAAAACTGTCGGTGATGCGGGGCAAGCTCCTACCAACGGATCGCATACGAGCAATTCAAGAGGAAATAGCGGGATTTTTGCTCGACCAGGTCATAGATCCCAAAGGAGAATACCATTACAAGCTGTAATGCCTGCATGTAATGTTCCGCAAATTGTAGGAGAAATTGTATATACCAAATTGTATATATATATGTGTATGTGAATGGTCGTATGAGAAATTCGATGATATATATATGATCGGTTCTACGAGAAATTCTATTTATATATATATGCATAACGTGTACAGTATGTAGTAGCGTAAAATATGTTTGAAATGAAAAAGAATTAAATGGAAAACACAAAATTAAAAGGAAAAATAAACCATAATTCATAAACCCAGAATTAAATGAAATACTTTTAGTCCCGGTTGGTGTTACCAACCGGGACTAAAGGTCCCCCAGCCCCCGGCGCCGGCTCGTGCCACGTGGTGGGCCTTTGGTCCCGGGCCGTGTTGAACCGGGACTAAAGGGGGGGGGGGGCTTTAGTCCCCACCCTTTAGTGTCGGTTCCTGAACCGGGACTAAAGGCCCTTACGAACCAGCACTATAGGCCGATTCTGCACTAGTGTATAAACACCCTTGGCATAAGAAGACAAGATTTCATTATCATTAAACTCACATAGGTAGGGAAGGTGTTTTTTAGCGTTCTTGGAGCAACAAGTAAAATCATAAATTTCACATAGATTCCAAGCATAGCATGGCAAACAATTTATTTGGCGCCATAAGAGTCTCCCTTTTTCAGACAAATGGTGACGCACAAAATGAGCATGCTCCTTTAAAGATTTTCCATCAACTAAACTAGTTGGGGTTTCAGCACGAGCACAAATGGATCAAAGATGATCCAAGTAGTAAACTTTATCCATAGTATCTTATATTTTTGCTTTTAGTTCCTGTTCTTGTGTGTTCGACATGAAGGCAATAAAAGCAAGCAAACAAGAAAAAAGGCAAACGAAAAATATTTTTGTATTTTTGTAAAAACGTTTTAGAAGTGGGGGAGATGAAAACGAGAGGCAAATAAAGTAAATGCAAGGAGATGAGAGTTTATGCAAAGGTACTTGATAGATGTTGATGATGTCTCCCCGGCAACGACGCCATAAATTCTTCCTGCTACTTGTAGCTTGCGTTGGTATTTCCCCGAAAAGGAAGGGATGATGCAGCATAGTAGAGATAAGTATTTCCCTCAGTTATGAAACCAAGGTTATTGAACCAGTAGGAGAATCACACAACACCTCGTTAGCAGCACCTGCACACAAACAACAAATCCTTGCACCCAATGCAAACGAGAGGTTGTCAATCTCTCGGCGGTCAATTGCAAGATTAAATTGTATGTGATAGATAGATAGATTGAAACAAAAATATAATAAATAAAAGAAAATGGCAGCAATATTTTTAGGGTTTTAGTAATATGATTTAGATAGACCCGGGGGCCATAGATTTCACTAGAGGCTTCTCTCGAGAAAATAGCATACGGTGGGTAGACAAATTACTATTGGGCAATTGATAGAAAAGCAAATAATCATGACGATATCCAAGGCAATGATCGTGTATATAGGCATCACGTCCAAGATTAGTAGACCGACTCCTGCCTGCATCTACTACTATTACTCCACACATCGACCGCTATCCAGCAAGCATCTAGTGTATTAAGTCCATAAGAACGGAGTAATGCCTTAAGAACGATGACATGATGTAGACAAGATAAACTCACGTACGAATAAACCCCATCTTTTTACCCTTAGTAGCCACGATACATACGTGTCATGTCCCTTTCTGTCACTGGGATTGAGCACCGCAAGATCGAACCCACTACAAAGCACCTCTTCCCATGGCAAGATAAATCAACTCATTTGGCCAAACCAAATCAATAGATCGGAGAAGAAATACGAGGCTACAATAATCATGCATAAAAGAGTGAAGCAAAGAATCAAATAATTTCATGGATAATCTGATCATAAACTCACAATTCATCGGATCCCAACAAACACACCGGAAAAAGTGATTACATCGGATAGAACTCCAAGAACATCGAGGAGAACATTGTATTGAAGATCAAAAAGAGAAAAGAAGCCATCTAGCTGCTGCCTATGGACCCGAAGGTCTGTGGTAAACTACTCACGCATCATCGGAAGGGCAGCAAGGTTGATGTAGAACCCCTCCGTGATCAATTCCCCCTCCGGCAGATCACCGGAGAAGGACCCCAGATGGGATCTCTCTAGAACAGAAACTTGCGGCGGCGGAAAAAGTATTTCGTGGACTCCCCTGAGGGTTTCTGGTTTTTCCTGAATTTATAGTGGTGGAATTAGGTCAAACGGAGCAAAGGGGGGGCCACGAGGCACCAGGACGCGCCTGCCCCCCCCAGGCGCGCGGGCGCGCCCTGGTGGCTCGTGGCCACCTCCTGGGTCTTCTGGCCCTCTCCCAAAGCTTCTAGTGTTTATCTTGTCCAGAAAAAAATCTCCTAAAAGTTTCGTGGCATTTGGACTTCGTTTGGTATTGATTTTCTGTAAAACAAAAACAGGGCAGAAAACAGCAACTGGCACTGGGCACTAGGTTAATAGGTTAGTCTCCAAAAATGATATAAAATTGCTGTAAATGATTATAAAAACATCCAAGATTGATAATATATCAGCATGGAACAATCAAAAATTATAGATACGTTGGAGACGTATCAGCAAGCCGAGTCACTATGCCTCCCACAACAATAGTTCCCCTCGGCTGCTTGTGCTGCCTACCGAGGTGATGCATAAGAAAAGCTCCCAAGTTAGGCTTGGGGGTGTAAGCGGGGTGGAGTGCTGCATGGAGCACACACATGTCATAGCTTGACATGCCCCCGAGGTTCTCCCTATCGAAAATAGTGTTGGAAAAGAAAATCATGAAGTAGCGAATGACGGGGTTTTGGATGCTCGATACCTTCTTCCCGGAGAGGTCATGTTCATCCCTGACGGAGATGAGTTCCCATGAACCCAATGCGCCGGCAATCGGTGTGCCCCTAGTGTCAAGAACTCCTTGGTTCTCGAAACTGAAGGCACTGCAGAATTGCTCCAGTGTCATGGTGCGCTGAACTCCTCCGAGCATAAATGGACAGCTTAGTTCCACCCTCAAGTCCTTGAGAGTGTGGGTGAAGGTGGAGAGGAGCTCCACGGTGATCCCGCGGTACATGAGGTAATGGAAGTTGCTGAAACCTCCCATCCCTATGTTGTTCGCGAGCCACGCGAAGTCGTTGTGAAGCCCTTGGGACTCCAAGAAGGCATCACACTTCCACTTCGTGGGGGCCATCCCCCGGTTGCTCACGTGTTGGTGGTCCTTGTTCACAGCACGAGATTCATCCTCCCCATTCCGGGCACGCTTAGAGCGCGAGCCCATGGCCATCTTCCCTGCAGCAATCGCCGATCTCATCATTTTCTACACACAACGAAAATAACAACAGAAAAATGTAAGTTTAATGTGGGGATCGAGTTCTAATACTACCTAAGATCGATTCTAAGCTATTATTTTGAATCCTAACGTGCAAATTGATCGAAAATCAAAAATATTATGCATCTCATCTAGGATATGAACATTGATGAAACTACCACGAAAACTTGCAAATAAACCATGGATCGAAGGAGAAACTCTCCGAGGATGAAGATGCACAGATCAAACGAACAAATTCCACGAAGAAACGAAGGTTTTGGAGGATTTTTGTTAGGGTTTGAGAGAGAGGGGAGAGCTTTGGGCGTTGGGTGGAAGAAGAAGAAAACCTCCCAGCGCTGGCGGCTCAGATTTATGAAAACTTAGGCGAAACGGGCGCTCATATGGGCGCGGGAGCCCGTATAGAACGCCGTCTTATGTCAAAATCAGCCAATCTAGGGTTTACATACCTAAAAAGATCGCTCAAACAGGCGCTCGCACTTGTTTGAAACTCCGTCGTCAAACCTGTAAATTCAAAGCTCTGTTGGGCGGAGGTTGAAACGGGCGCTCGAACGGGTGCTGATGCTCGTTCTGAAGGCCATCTTTCTTCCTGATCCCGCGGACGCTCCTGGTCGAAGAGCCAAACAACCGCGCAAACGGGCGCTCGCCCTCGTTCAAAACATCGTCTTTGAGTCTGTAAATTCAAGCTGATTTCGGTGAGAGTGTCATACGACCGCGCAGACGAGCGCAGGCGGTCGTCTGGAACGCTGTCGAACCTTCTGATCTTTTGTGCGTTTCTTTTGAAGTTTCATGCGACCGCGTATATGGGCGGCAGTGCCCGTATGAAACGCCGTCTTTCTCCTCTGTTGATTTCCTCATTTGTTTCTTCTCCAAATTCCTCTTTTCAACATTTCTCCTTCAACAAAAAGATCAAAGACAACTTTTTCGAGGGATTTTCATCAGTTCATTTATAAGAGAAAAATATTTACTAAAACAAAAATAAAACTTTATCAAAAAATAAAGAGATGATGGGTTGCCTCCCATAAAGCGCTGGTTTTTAGGTTGCTTAGCTCAACCTTTTACCTTGGTATTTCATCAAGTATCAGGTGGTCGTGGATTTTCCCTACTCACCATACATAGTCGTTTAGGCGGTGGCACATACTTAACCCTTGCTCATGGCTTCTGCGGGTTGTAATTAACTATTTCTTCCTCACAGATCCTAAAGGTTACCTTCCCTTCTGAGCAATCTAGTGATGCACCTGCAGTATTCAAAAATGGCCTACCAAGGATAATTGATAATTTCTCGTCTTCGGGCATGTCAAGAATAATAAAATTAGTAGGTATAACATGCCCATCCAATCTCAACGGAATGTTTTTTGCCATCCCCACTGGCTTCTTTGTCGGGCATGTCAAGAATAATAAAATCAGTAGGTATAACATGCCCATCCAATCTCAACGGAATGTTTTCTGCCATCCCCACTGGCTTCTTTGTGGACTTGTCTGCCATCTGCAAACTTATGCCTGTGGGTATGCATTCAGATAAATTCAACTTGTGATAAAGAGTTAGAGGCATCACACTTACCCCTGCTCCTACATCACAAAGAGCGTTATTTATGTCAAGATTACCAATAGAACAAGATATCGTAGGTATACCTGGGTCTCCCAGTTTTTCTGGTACCTTGTTATCAAATGGGTACTCCGTTATCATGGCAACGTGTTCCTTCAGAGTCATACTCTTTTTATTATTCACTACATCACGCATGAACTTAGCAAAAGTTGGAATCTTTAACATATCAGTAACATGCATTGACATTTTAAGATCAGCTATGGCTTGAAGAAAAGAAGAGTATAATGCATCATTTGAAGGTGGTCTTATAGCCTTAGGATAAGGAAGAGTTTTCTTAGTTTTACCTTTATCTTTCTCCTTCTCCTTACCTTTCTCTTTGTTTTTCGCTGCTTGACCACTAACCTTCTTGGTTGGATCAGGTGGTTGTTTACTTCTTTCCACTCTAGGTTCTTCTTCTTCTTCTTCTTCTTCTTCTTCTTCTTCTTCTTCTTCTTCTTCTGCTTCCGGAGTTTCTTCCTCATTGTGATTGCCATCTGTTGTTTCTGCATCAGAGTCAACTTCTTTTTCAACTTCTGCTTCATCCCTCTGGGTGTGTTGATGGACCTGTTCTTCAGGTTCTTCTTTACCAAAGAGAAATTCTCTATTCTCTTGAGTTTGGCTTCGGCTCTCTATTCTTCTTTGTTCTTGCTCTCTTTCATACCATTCCAGACCCTTGGGATCCTGCGTTCTTTTACCACTACGAGTAGATATTTCATTAGTAGAAACAGGGTTATCTAGTTGAGCAAGAATCAAAGCTCGAGTCTCAGAGATTTGAATACACTGAGTCTCTATCATACGAGAGTGTTTATCAAGATTCTTTACCGCTTGGCTTAACCCATCTACCTCTCGTGAGAGATATGCTATTACCTTTTCATTATGATAGATACATCTTCGAAAGTCTCTGTTGAAGTTATCTTGATGGAATTTAAACTTGTTCATTGTATCTTGAAGCTCATCTTCCTGGCGATTGATACTGAATATATCCACCTTTTCATTGATAACTTGTTCAACAGGCTTACCTTTCTCTAGAGTAACCTTCTTGAATTCTTCCATGTCCTCAATATGGTATACCTTTCCAGTTGGTTTACTAGATTCTTCATTATTCCATTGCTTGTATGCGGATACAATCTTCTCAATATGTTCTTTCCCTTCTTCTAGGGTCAATGACATGAATTGTCCTCCTGCACTTAGATCAAGAATGGATTTTGATTCATCATTAATTCCATGATAAAACATATGTACTATAACATATTTAGCATAACCATGGTTAGGACATAATGTTAAAAATTTGGAGTATCTCTCCCAAGCCTTATATAATGTTTCTCCGTCTTCTTGGACAAATAAAGTGAGGTTTCTCCTCAATTTAGTAATCTTTGAGCCTGGAAGAAATTTAGCCATAAACTTTTCAGCACACATAATCCAGCTGGTTATACTTTCTTGAGGCAATCGATTATACAACTGCTCAGCTTCATCTTTTAAAGAAAACTTGAAAAGTCTCAGTAGCACAAATTCTCGTGGAACATCTTTTATCTTAAATGTTCCACAGAAAGTATCAAACATCATTAAATGTGCTTGAGGATATTCCTCTTTAGTTCCTCCAAAAGCATGGTTTCTTACTTCTGTAATAAGATCACAGTCAATCGAATACTCTTGAGCATAATTAGTAGGATAAACTATAGGAGATCTAGAGATAAGTACTAGAGCACAGTGATCCCTGATAGTCTTCTTGGGCTTTTGAGTAATCGTCATTCCTGCGAACCAAGTGTTAAGCTCAACTGTCTCACTATTTTGTATTTTTCTATTAATGAAGCTTGCTGCTCCTGAGGAAAACAAGTAATGTAATCTGGTAAATATGTTCTCCCTGAACGAGTAGACCCCCTGTGAGTTATAGGATGCATCTACAATAACAATACCTGCAAAAACAGTTAGAAAACAAATACTCTGCGCTTATCTCCCCGGCAACGGTGCCAGAAAATGCCTTGGTACCTGCAGACCGAACAGGGTAGTGTAGCACTTTCGCGGAAGTATCCCAATGAGTAATCGTCCCAACAAAGAGCGGAGGAGAGTATTTATGGAGGCGTTTCTGTCACACACAAGGTGTCACAGTTCTTGTGTGAAGTACTGCTTGAGCTTCTGCAAATACTATTACTGTCCTGGGTAAACGATAAAATAAAATATGCTAATATAAAGAGGATTTAGAGGTGTTTACTAAATAACTTGTTGAAAGTAAATAACAAGTGCGAAAATGTTAATGGTGTTGCTTGCAATGAAGAAATTAGGTGCAGAGAGATTTAAGTTCATGGTAAGAATATATGAATTGTTCCAGTGCGACGGTAATGCCAGTTACCTTGTATTGTACTCATAATATTTGATATAAAATTTCTGTAGGCGGTTCTCCCTAGGGTAATGAAACTCCTCCACTAGGGGTTACATTTCATTCTATGGTCCTGCTTCTCCGTTGCCACAGAGTGGTCATTTCTACAATAAAGGTCATAAGACCGGGACGAAGCATTAAGTTCATTGGATCTCCGTTATCTCATATTGTCTTCGGTTCTCATAGATATCTCCACCTGTCACATCAGAGGTCACAGAGTTCCTAAACGATATGTGTTACCTGTGTAGGTCTTGAGATCATGTTGCCTGGGCCCTTAAATTGGACAACACACATAGAGTTCACCACGGTATAACAACATACTAAATAGATCATACTACTACAAATTGAAATGATGACATATAGGATAGGCACATATCAATCTTACCACTTACCTACATCTCCCACACCTAGCGTAATTACTTACACATCATAAGAGGGGAATCAATCACATCGAAGAGAAAAACCATGAAAACCATATCCATAATTTTGAGGGGATCCACAATGAGATGAAATGGTGCCCAAATAGTCTCGATTTCAGATAAGATGGAGTTGAAATTACAAGTTCCAATCCCTCTTACAATAGTGAATGAGATGATGATGATGATCGTGGAGATGAAAGGACGAAAAAACTACGATGATCCTCGTGAGTTCTTCCGATCCTCTCTTCTTCTCTTCTGGGTGGTGTGGCTGCGGCTAGGGTTCTTCTCTCCCCTGGGTCCCTTCACGAAAGTTGCTTGTATAGACGAGAAGGAGCTGTGTGCGCTCCAAACGACTGCTCAAACGAGCATGTGCAGTCGTTTGGAACGCCGTCTTTTACTCTGACGCACCTATTGACAATGCTCTCTTCAGGAATGTTGCTCCAATTGGCTTGATTTGTAGCAATCTCCCTTGGTATCCTTCCATATATGATATTTCTTGCCATCCATAGGACAAAGTAGATTTTCCTCTCTTTTTGTTGGATTAGCGTTAGAAATATCCAAAGAATAACAAAAATTCGATGAAACCAAATGGAAAGCACTATGAAAAACATCACAAATTCTCGAGCCATCAAGGCTCACCGGGAGGCGTGTGACCAGTCTCCGCTGCGCAGGCTCACCGGGAGGCGTGCAACCAGTACACTGCGCAGGCTCACCGGGAAGCGAGCCCTTTGACCTCCATCGCCGCCTGCCTCGCTCCCAACTTCTTCATTAATGGCGCCCGAGCCGCTGTTTAAAAGGCGGCCTTACTGATCTCTCTTCGCCTCCCATTCCCCTCTCGCCCGAATCCTATCTTCCAGAGCTCCACCTACGCCATGGCTCACAAGGATCATCTGCCACTAGTCGTCCAGTTTGGTTAAGTCAACTCCGAGCCGAAGGAGATAGAAAATAAGGAGGAATGGGACATCATGGACATGGCCCTGAATGAGCTGGCCGTGGCAGATGCTGCCCCCGCGCCTGTCCCAGCTCCCATCCCCATCCTGCGCCAACGATCATCCCCGTGGCATTGACGGGCTGGTCGCCGAGCACCATCGCAGCGCTGGAAGCCGTGGGCGTCAGCGAAGTCCCCGCAGACCCTCGCGAGCTCGTGTACGTGCCAGCGCCAGCGCCCCCGCCTGCACCTGCCATGCCCCCCTCAGCCTCATGGGACGCCGCCGTCGACCGCTACCTCGCAGCGCCGCGAGTCGTCGTCCCCCGCCCCGCGCCCGTCGATCGCGCGATGACCGACTCTTTGATTTGCAAGTCCAGAACATTCTGGGCTGCCTTGAAGACTTGAACAACGGCGTCCCGGAGGACAACAACGCCGGCACAGGACGCCGCCGCCATCGGAATTAGTTTTTTTTGTTTAATATTGTATCTCGATCGTATGAATGTAAAGTCACAGTGTGACTTAATGAAATATATGGTTTGATCAACTTAGTGTTTTTCTCTGAATGTACAGACTTATCAAAGAAAAAAAATAAAAAAACATCATTTTTTTTCTCTGAATAAAACACTCGTCACAAACGTTTCAGATTGAACACCCGTATGCAAAGCCAGACCTAGGGTTCCATCGCCACTAAGCCAAGGGAAAAGTTGGCGCGAAGGATTTGTGCATAGCTTCATCGCAAAAGATTTTGAATGATGACCCGTGTGCTTACTATAGACAACTTGGTAAGATTTGCATCTGTCAAATTGGGTATATTGCCATTTGTCAAATTCAAAACATTGGCATTTGTCAATCTAGTAACATTGCCATTTGTCAACCTTGTAACACTTACATTTGTCAAATTTTGCAGCTGAAATTCACTAGTGTTGTCTAATTTTGCAACTGAAATTCACTAACCATAGATTTCATTCATAGATTAAGCAATCGTTCTTTATACAAACAGTTCAACTCGACAGCTGAACCGAACAAACTTTCCCCCAATTGTTGCCAACCACGTACTGAAATAGCAAGTTCAACTATATATACTAGCTAATTTTATGTACGAAGTACAGATCAATCATATATATAGTCAGATGAACTGAACAAAATAGTCCCTAAATACTACTACGAAGGGGCTTTGTACTACTTCCAGCAGCCTCTCCTCTGCCGAGCACGCTCAGTATGATGCAGAGAAGGAGGAGTCTACCGGCGAGCTGGAGCAGTGGAATCCGGCGTGTGCCACTGCTGCAGCTTTAGCGACGCCCAGCTCGTACGCCCTCTGCCGCTCCTGCTCGAAGTGGCGAGACTCCGGGTAGAGCTTCGCATTCAGCGCCACTGCGACAGCTTCTGCACTGGCCACGACGGCGGTAAGCCCCTTTGCGTGCTCGACCAAGCGCTCCTCCTCCTCCCCAAGGAACTCGATGTAGCGCGCAAGGTCGTTGACGCAAATGTGGGCCTCCACCTCCCCCCTTCCAGCCGCGGTGGCAGAGCGGGTGATGGCCACAGCGGTCGATGGTGGGGTGGCAGCCACGATGGCCACCTTCCACCTTAGGGCCGCGGTGGCGGAGCGGGTGATCGCCACGGCGGCCGACGGTGGGGTGGCGGCCACGACGGCCATGTTCCGCCTTCGGGCCGTGGTGGCGGAGCGGGTGATGCCCATGGCAGCCGACGGTGGGTTGGAGGCAACGGTGGCCAGCAACAGCTGTCGTCGGGGCAGTGGCGGTGGAGCATGTGGTAGGTGTTGTGCGAACACTCAACAGGGACGCCATGCGCACTACACGCGGCCGGGGACTGTGCCGCCGCCGCGATGTAGCCTCCCAGCTAGAGCTGCCCACTGACGGCGAAGAGGCTAAGCGACGACGACGGACCGGTATCATTGGTGACTGTGGGAGAAGCAGACGAGATAAGCTATGGGGAGGGAGGGGAAAGGCGATGCGCACTCGCCGGCCGTGATGGTTTATATAGCAGGCTGGTAACCATTGGGGTTTTGGGGGATTTTGCCGAGTCGGGCGGGAAGCTTGCGCGGTTGCGCGCGGGAACCTGCGCGGTTGCACGGGAACGGGCTCACCGACGATCCATTCGCGCCTCTTTGAGCCAACATGTGGCCAAAAGAAACGCATGTGCGGTTGATGTCTACTACACAACTTATTCTTGTAGACTCGTGTTGGGCCTCCAAGTGCAGAGTTTTGTAGGACAATAGCAATTTTCCCTCAAGTGGATGACCTAAGGTTTATCAATCCGTGGGAGGCGTAGGGTGAAGATGGTATCTCTCAAACAACCCTGCAACCAAATACAAGAAATCTCTTGTGTCCCCAACACACACAATACAATGGTAAATTGTATAGGTGCACTAGTTCAGCGAAGAGATGGTGATAAAAGTGTAGTATGGATAGTAGATACAGGTTTTTGTAATCTGAAAATAAAAAAACAGCAAGGTAGCAAGTAACAAAAGTGAGCTCAAACGGTATTGCAAAACAAGGCCTAGGGTTCATACTTTCACTAGTGCAATCTCTCAACAATGCTAACATAATTGGATCATATAATCATCCCTCAACATGCGATAAAGAATCACTCCCAAGTTCCTATTAGCGCAGAACATAAGATAGAAATTGTTTGTAGGGTACGAAACCACCTCAAAATTATCCTTTCCGATCAATCTATTGAGCCATTCCTATAAGTGTCACAAACAACCCTAGAGTTCGTACTAAAATAACACCATATGATACACATCAACCAACTCTAATGTCACCTAGATACTCCAATGTCACCACAAGTATCCGTGAGTTGATTATACGATATGCATCAAACAACTTCATAATCAAAATATTCAATCCACACAAAGAACTCCAAGGAGCACCCCAAAGTTTCTATCGGAGAAAAGATAATGAAAACGTGCATCAACCCCTATGCATAGATTACCCCAATGTCACCTCGGGAATCCGCGAGTTGAGTGCCAAAACATACATCAAGTGAATCAATACAATACCCCATTGTCACCACGGGTATTCATATGCAAGACATACATCAAGTGTTCTCAAATCTGAAATATTCAATCCGACAATAACGAAACCTCAAAGGGAAAAGATTCGATTCATCACAACAAGGATAGAGAGGGAGAAAACACCATATGATCCAACTATATTAACAAAGCTCGCGGTACATCAAGATCGTGCCAAATCAAGAACACGAGAGAGAGATAAAACACATAGCTACTGGTACAAACCCTCAGCCCCGAGGGTGAACTACTCCCTCCTCGTCATGGAGACCGCCGGGATGATGAAGATGGCCTCCGGTGATGCTTTCCCCCCTCCGGCAGGGTGCCGGAAAAGGGCTGTAGATGAGATCGTGGAGGTACAGAGGCTTGCGGCGGAGAAAAAACTCATCTAGGGTTATTTCTGGGGGTTTCTCTATTTATAGGATTTTTCAGCGTTGGAATCAGGTCAGACGGAGCCAAGTGGGCCCCACGAGGTACCAGGGCGCACCTGGGGGGGTGGCGCGCCCTGGTGCCTCGTGGGCACTGGGTGGACCCCCTCCAGTGGGTCTTGGTTCCAGTATTTTTTATTCATTCCATAAAAAATCACCAAAAATTTTCGTCCAATTCCAAGAACTTTTATTTCTGCACAAGAAACAACACCATGGCAATTCAGCTGAAAACAGCGTCAGTCCGGGTTAGTTCTAATCAAATCATACCAAAACCATATAGAATTGTTATATACATGGCATGAATACTTCATAAATTATAGATACGTTGGAGACGTATGAGCATCCCCAAGCTTAATTCCTGCTCGTCCTCGAGTAGGTAAATGATAAAAGAAATAATTTATGAAGTGTGAATGCTAGCATAATGCATAAGTTTGATCAATAATAATTTCAATCACTTTTTATAGCATCAATATATATCATAATTAGTAGCTCATCTCATAAAACTTCTCATGATCAAGTAGCAAGCTATTCACATGTTTAAAGTATAGGCCATAAACTTTCTTGAAAACTAACAAACTATGTTCTCAGTCGTCAAACAATTGCAATTCATCTTATTTTCAGGAAGGGTCTATGCAAGAGCTTTGATCTAGCAAATTCCACATACTCAACCATAATTTAGTCTTCCATGATTGCTGACACTCAAAGCATATTTTTAGAACAAACCGTTTCAGTCAAACACATAGGAAGGTTGGGGCTTAATGTTTCACCTCCCAACTTAATTATCTCAGGGATAATGTCAACAATAATAACTCATGATCACCTATATTCAACTGGATATATGTGCCTGGATCTTTCCCTACCACATAATGCTTGCCACCTAAAGAATAAATAGAGCGGAATAGGGATGAACCTTAATGACTCTTGCATAAAAGTAAATACAGAAAAGTAAATGCATAAAAGTAAAAGATAGGCCCTTCGCAGAGGGAAGCAGAGGTTGTCATGCGCTTTTTGTTGTTGGATGCACAAGCCCTTAATGCAAAGGAACATCACATTATATTGCCCCTTGTGATAGCAACCTTTATTATGCAGTCCGTCGCTTTTATTTCTTTACCATCACAAGTTCATACAACGCTTATTTTCCCTTGAAATAAAAGATCATACTTATTTTAGGAGCAATTTTTATTGCTTTTTGCACCGATGACAACTTACTTGAAGGATCTTATTCAATCCATAGGTAGATATGGTGGACACTCATGGCAAGAAACTGGGTTTAAGGGTTTTTGGATGCACAAGTAGTATCTCTACTTAGTATGAATTTTTGGCTAGCAAAAGATCCTAAGCAAGCACCAAATGTTAGAGGATCCATGACAATATAACTTCTATGTGAATATAAACAAACATAACTCATTACGTTGTCTTCCTTGTCCAACGTCAACTACTTGATCAAGCTTGAAAATAATTAATGGGGGCTCACAATCATAGAAGATGTCCAAGATAGTATATTTATATGTGAAATTTCTCTTCCTTCAAAATTCTTTCATGAATTGTTCAAGTGACCAATGCTATGTTTGTTAACTTTCAATAAATTTTACCACTTATACTTCTTGTATGTGAAGTCACTACTCCCCATGGGATAAGCATATGAAGCATATAAATTTCAACTTTATGATATTCAATTCATTTCAATAATTTACTCATAGGATATAAGTGAAGAACAAGAGTAAATGACAAACTACTCCAAAAAGATATAAGTGAAGATCAAATGAGTAGTTAAGTAAATAGGTAGCTATGTGAGGACTCTCTCTCGTTTAAAAAATTCAGATATTATTATTTTATTCAAACAGCAAGAAAAACAAAATAAAATGACATTCCAAGAATAGCACATATGTGAAGAAGCAAAAACTTAGGCTCAACCAAAACTGACCGATAATTGTTGATGAAGAAAGGTGGGATGCCTACCGAGGCATCCCCAAGCTTAGTTGCTTGAGACTTCTTGGAATGTTATCTTGGGATGCCTTGGGCATCCCCAAGTTTGAGCTTTTGTGTCTCCTCAATTCCTCTCATATCACGGTTTCCCTAAATCTTAAAAACTTCATCCACACAAAACTCAACAAGAACTCGTGAGATAAGTTAGTATAAATCAACTCAAAACCTTAACATTCTCTACTGTAGCAAATCACAAAAATTATAATTAAACATTGCATACTAAATGCCACTTCATATTTAATACTCCTATCCTCAAATAGAAACATTAAACACGCAAACATATGCAAACAATGCAACTATAACATCAATCTGCCAAAACAGAACAGTCTGTAAAAGTGGAATAAGAATCCATACTTCCCTAACTCCAAAAATTCTGAAAAATTACCACGTGATAGAGAACTCATGCATACTTACTGTGTAAAAATTTCAGATTTTTATCTTGTTCTCAGTATTCGGGAATATTCTGGACATAACAGAAAACTTTCTGTTTTCAAACAGCAACACATGGACTTGTAAACTGAGCATGGTAAAGGCTATAATTGGCATTTTATTGAACTAAAAGATACAAAACATGATTATTGATAACATCAAGCAAATATAAACAGAATAAAATGATGCTCCAAGCAAAACTCATATTATGTGATGAATAAAAATATAGCTCCAAGTAAGGTTACCGATAATTTTGAAGACGAAAGAGGGGATGCCTTCCGGGGCATCCCCAAGCTTAGACGCTTGGGTCTTCCTTGAATTTTACCTTGGGGTGCCTTGGGCATCTCCAAGCTAAGGGTCTTGCCACTCCTTATTCTCCTCATATTGATATCTCACGAAAAACTTGAAAACTTCAATCACACAAAACTTAACGGAACTTCGTGAGATAGGTTAGTATGATAAAAATAAATCATCCACTTAGGTACTGTCAAGGGAAGATTCATAATTGTTCTCACATAATTCCTACTGTATTATATCATTTCCACAATTTATATTACTCAATATAAGGTATGGAAACACTAAAACAAGCAAACTACTCACCGAAAACAGAATCTGTCAAAAACAGAACAGCGTGTAGTGAACGATTTAAAAACCATACTTCTGTACCTCCAAAAATTCTGAAAAATTAGAAAAACGTAAACAATTTGAAACCCAATGCTCTGTAAAAATTTAAGAATTTTTTCACTCTCCAGTACATAATAGAAATTCCAGCACTGGACGCAAAAGTTTCTGTTTTTGCACAGAATCAAATCAACAAGCATCCACACTATCCCAAAGGCTTTACTTGGCACATTATTGAAAGAAAACATATAAAACATGATTACTACAGTATCTTAATCATGTGGACACACAAAAACAGTAGGTATAAGTATTGGGTTGTCTCTCAATAAGTGCTTTTGTTTAATGCCTTCTAGCTAGGCAGGATGATTTCAATGATGCTCACATAGAAGTAAAGAATTGAAACATAACGGGAGCATCATGAATCATATGTTCCTCTCTCATAATAATTTTCAGTAGTATCATGAATGGATTCATCAATATAGATATCACGTAAAGTATTCTTTTCATGATCCACAAGCATAGAATTTTTATTACTCTCCACATAAGCACATTTCTTCTCATCAATAGGAGTGGGAGTATCATATGAAACTCGAATACTATAAATTGTTTCCACATTAAAAGAGTAATGTTCAGAAAAAGGGTAGTCATAATTATGACAAGTTTTATAGATATAATCATCACTACTTTTTATGACATAAGTATCATCACAAAAATTATCATAGATAGGAGGCATGTCATCATCATAATAAATTTGATCATTCAAAGTAGGGGGACTAAAAAGATCATCTTTATTAAGCATAGCATCCCCAAGCTTGGGACAAACATTAATTGCAGCAAATAAATTCTCAAACATGTCATTCTCATCAAACATAGCATCCCCAAGCTTGTGGCTTGGCATATCATTAGCATAATCACTATTATCATCAATAGTATGAATAGCACCAATAGTATAACAATTATTATCATCACAATTTTCTAAGTTGGTGCCAAAAAGATTTTCAAGATTATAAGAAGTATCATTATTTTCCCAATCATAATCATCATAATGAGTAATAGGCATAATAAAATCATCCTCAATAGTTCCTTCGGACATTGTACCATAAGACAAAGAAGCAATATCATCATCAAGTATATCATCTTCCACAATTATTTTTGATTCACTCTCATGAGGCACAACAATAATAGGAGCAACATTATTTGGTAGGGATACCTTTTTACCTCTACTCTTTCTTCTTTTCTTCTTCTTCACCACATCATGTGTGGGTTTAATTAATTCTTCCGAGCTTCTTATTGATGAGATTGGTTGAATAGGAAGCTCCTCCTCGTCACCTATTTCATCATGAGAGACAATAGGAGGGAAAGTGGAAATCTTTACCCTTTCATTAGTGTTCCTTTTATATTCTATTGGTTTTCCCATCTTTCTGTAGTTGGCAATATAAGCATTCTCATTGCAATTTACCACACAAAACATACAGATTTCCTCTAGATTAGTTTCAATGTTGTCTATGAGAGTGAATACTTCAAACCAACTATTTTTATGTGTCAATTCCTCACACCCCAAAAATAGATAAAGCTCATTATATAGTTCAAGGGCGGTCAAGTCATTACAATATTTAGCCATGATTCGATCATGAAAAAGTATGCATTGAAAATTAAGGTGACCAACTTTATTGCAAAGTTCACAAGTAATGGGATGAAGAGAGCATAATTTTGTAGAAAATTCATCTATCACTTTGAGCAAAAAATTGGTTCTATCATGTTTATGCTTCTTACAAAATCTATCATCCCTATAAGGCATGTCTTCACAAACTTTATGCACTCCACAAAAATTGACATGCTTATAAGAAACATTTTTGTCACGACTAGTGCAATCATCATTAGTATTTTGGATATTCATAGTATTCATACTAACAACATTGCAATCATGCTCATCATTCAAAGATTTTATGCCAAACATTTTATTGAATTCTTCTTCTATCAATTGAGCACAATTTTCCGCTCCATCATTTTCACGAAAGACATGATCAAGACGAATAATATGAGGCAACCTCAATTCCATTTTTTTGTAGTTTTCTTTTATAAACCAAACTAGTGATAAAACAAGAAACTAAAAGATTCAATTGCAGGATCTAAAGATATACCTTCAAGCACTCACCTCCCCGGCAACGGCGCCAGAAAAGAGCTTGATGTCTACTACACAACTTATTCTTGTAGACTTGTGTTGGGCCTCGAAGCGCAGAGTTTTGTAGGACAGTAGCAATTTTCCCTCAAGTGGATGACTTCAGGTTTATCAATCCGTGGGAGGCGTAGGTTGAAGATGGTATCTCTCAAACAACCCTGCAACCAAATACAAGAAATCTCTTGTGTCCCCAACACACCCAATACAATGGTAAATTGTATAGGTGCACTAGTTCGGCGAAGAGATGGTGATAAAAGTGTAGTATGGATAGTAGATATAGGTTTTTGTAATCTGAAAATATGAAAACAGCAAGGTAGCAAGTAACAAAAGTGAACACAAACGGTATTGCAATGCTTAAAAACAAGGCCTAGGGTTCATACTTTCGCTAGTGCAATCTCTCAACAATGCTAACATAATTGGTTCATATAACCATCCCTCAACATGCGATAAAGAATCACTCCCAAGTTCCTATTAGCGGAGAACATAAGATAGAAATTGTTTGTAGGGTACGAAACCACCTCAAAGTTATCCTTTCCGATCGATCTATTGAGCTATTCCTATAAGTGTCACAAACAGCCCTAGAGTTCGTACTAAAATAACACCGTATGATACACATCAACCAACTCTAATGTCACCTAGATACTCCAATGTCACCACAAGTATCCGTGAGTTGATTATACGATATGCATCAAACAACTTCATAATCATAATATTCAATCCACACAAGGAACTCCAAGGAGCACCCAAAAGTTTCTATCGGAGAAAAGATAATGAAAACGTGCATCAACCCCTATGCATAGATTACCCCAATGTCACCTTGGGAATCCGCGAGTTGAGTGCCAAAACATATATCAAGTGAATCAATATAATACCCCATTGTCACCATGAGTATTCATATGCAAGACATACATCAAGTGTTCTCAAATCTGAATATTCAATCCGACAATAACGAAACCTCGAAGGGAAAAGATTTGATTCATCACAACAAGGATAGAGAGGGAAGAAACACCATATGATCCAACTATATTAACAAAGATCGCGATACATCAAGATCGTGCCATATCAAGAACACGAGAGAGAGAGAGAGAGATCAAACACATAGCTACTAGTACATACCCTCAGCCCCGAGGGTGAACTACTCCCTCCTTGTCATGGAGACCGCCGGGATGATGAAGATGGCCTCCGGTGATGATTCCCCCCTCCGGCAGGGGGCCTGAAAAGGGCTCCAGATGGGATCTCCTTGGTATAGAGGCTTGCGGCGGCGTAAAAACTCATCTAGGTTAACTTTCGGGGGTTTCTGAATATATATGATTTTTTGGCGTTGGAATCACGCGAAGAGGTGCCACAGGGGGCCCACGAGGCACCAGGGCGCGCCTGGGGGTGGGGGGCAGGCGCGCCTAGCTGGCTCATGGGGCCCCTGTGGCTCTTCTGCTGCTCCTCTGAAGCTTCCTGGGTCTGTTTCCTTCTAGAAAAAATCATCAAAAAGTTTCACTGCATTTGGACTTCGTTTGATATGGATTTTCTGGAAAACCAAAAACAAGCAGAAAACAGCAATTGGCACTGGGCACTAGGTTAATATGTTAGTCCAAAAAAATCATATAAAAGCCATATAAAAGTGCACCAAAATCATACAAAACTATAATAAACATGGCATGAATACTTCATAAATTATAGATACGTTGGAGACGTATCACACCACTGTGAGTGGAATGTCTATGAAGATGTATTCAAACCATTTATGACATGGTAAGATCAAAGATGACATAAATCAATTTGCCATTATCCCTTTTAAAGTAATGCTTTAGAGACTGCGGCTTTTACACTGAAAAGAGCGCCATCAAATCTGTTGAAATGAGACCATCGTATGGTACACCCAACCATGTTATATCTTTTCTTAACATTTGGAATATGGGGCTTGTGTAAAATATTTACAAACCTATTCCTAATCAGACAAGTGCTACTTTGTAGGTTATCCCAAATTATTGGGAATTCCTCCACCACTATGCCGAGGCAAAAGGTTTTGCCACAAAGAACGGTATGCTTTTAAAGAGAATTGTTCTTGCAAAAAGGTGAGTGGGAGGACAGTGCAACTCGACGAGATAACAGTATCTTCATTATCATGACAAAGGATTGAAAGAGTGGAAGCAATTCCAGAGTTTCCTCCTGCGACTGATACGGAAGCCTCTACAATAAAATGTATGGACTTCGGTCGGACTTGCAGCTGAACCATGCTACTTGTAGCTTGCATTGGTATTTCCCCGAAGAGGAAGGGATGATGCAGCACAGTAGAGATAAGTATTTCCCTCAGTTATGAAACCAAGGTTATCGAACCAGTTGGAGAATCACACAACACCTCGTTAGCAGCACCTGCACACAAACAACAAATCCTTGCACCCAATGCAAACGAGAGGTTGTCAATCTCTCGGCGGTCAATTGCAAGATTAAATTGTATGTGATAGATAGATAGATTGAAACAAAAATAGAATAAATAAAAGAAAATGGCAGCAATATTTTTAGGGTTTTAGTAATATGATTTAGATAGACCCGGGGGCCATAGATTTCACTAGAGGCTTCTCTCAATAAAATAGCATACGGTGGGTAGACAAATTACTGTTGGGCAATTGATAGAAAAGCAAATAATCATGGCGATATCCAAGGCAATGATCATGTATATAGGCATCACGTCCAAGATTAGTAGACCGACTCCTGCCTGCATCTACTACTATTACTCCACACATCGACCGCTATCCAGCATGCATCTAGTGTATTAAGTCCAATAAAGAACGGAGTAATGCCTTAAGAACGATGACATGATGTAGACAAAGTAAAACCCACGAGTGAATACACACATGAATAAACCCCATCTTTTTACCCTTAGTAGCAACGATACATACGTGTCATGTCCCTTTCTGTCACTGGGATTGAGCACCGCAAGATCGAACCCACTACAAAGCACCTCTTCCCATGGCAAGATAAATCAACTCAGTTGGCCAAACCAAACCAAATCAACTCAGTTGGCCAAACCAAACCAAATCATGCATAAAAGAGTGCAGCAAAGACTCAAATAGATTCATGGATAATCTGATCATAAACTCACAATTCATCGGATCCCAACAAACACACCGCAAAAAGAGATTACATCGGATAGATCTCCAAGAACATCAAGGAGAACATTGTATTGAAGATCAAAAAGAGAGAAGAAGCCATCTAGGCACTTCCTATGGACCCGAAGGTCTGTGGTAAACTACTCACGCATCATCGGCGAGGCAGCAAGGTTGATGTAGAGCTCCTCCGTGATCGATTCCCCCTCCGGCAGATTATCGGACAAGGACCCCAGATGGGATCTCTCTGGAACAGAAGCTTGCGGCTGAGTAAAAAGTATTTCGTGGACTCCCCTGAGGGTTTCTGATTTTTCTGGAATTTATACTGCTGGAATTAGGTCAAACGGAGCTTGGTGGGCCCCACGAGGCACCAGGGCGCGCCTGCCCCCCCCCCAGGCGTGCCCTGGTGGCTCGTGGGCCCCACCAGGGTCTTCTGGCCTCCTCCCGAAGCTTCTAGTGTTCTTCTGGTCCAAGAAAAAATCTCCAAAAAGTTTCGTTGCATTTGGACTTCGTTTGGTATTGATTTTCTGTAAAGCAAAAACAGGGCAGAAAACAGCATCTGGCACTGGGCACTAGGTTAATAGGTTAGTCTCCAAAAATGATAGATAATTGCTGTAAATGATTGTAAAAACATCCAAGATTGATATTATAACAGCATGGAACAATCAAAAATTATAGATACGTTGGAGACGTATCAAACCACGTAGGCAAAACTCATGCAAACCTCTCAGGTGCGCATACGAGATATTGTTATTGGACAAGAGTATACCTATGATAATCAAGGAAGCGATGATGGGCCCTGACTCCAGAATTGGCTAAAAGCCAATATAATCCGAGATAGTTTCCATATAAATGATTCAAGATTATATCTTGATAAACCCTTCGGAAGGCTTAGAGTCTAACGAACATTAATGGAACTATAAAACTAATGTGGGTAAAATGTTTTATCCATAAAGCTCGACTTGTTGCAATAACAAGTTCAAGGAGTTGACTACGATGAGGTTGTCTCACCGTAGCGATGCTTAAAATCGGTTCGGGTTAAACTAGCAATTAATACATATTTC
The DNA here is from genome assembly GCA_039707655.1 of Elymus sibiricus. Classification (NCBI taxonomy): domain Eukaryota; kingdom Viridiplantae; phylum Streptophyta; class Magnoliopsida; order Poales; family Poaceae; genus Elymus; species Elymus sibiricus. The sequence goes on from CM077668.1 coordinate 70,866,719, forward strand.
AAACATGAGATAAGAAACATGGATGCCAAAAGGATTTCCATGAAATGGAAATACAAACCAGGACTTGTATGTGATACAGTCCAAAGTGTTTTGTCGATCCAGAGGATACTAGTGACTATGCAAACTTCAGAGTTCCAGCAATGGACAGAAGAGAGCAAAATGGAGTTGGAATCTTCGTTTTTGATGAAATAGTCAAAAGAGTTTGATTTCATCAATGGATAACGAAGATCCTTGTGGTTACAAGAAAGTAAGTGGGAGCATAATAATATTTCTAAAAACCTTGTGTGCTTGACACATTGTTAATTGGAAATAATATAAATTTCTTGACATGAATTAGGACTTCATTGAAAAATAGTTTTACGATGAAGTACTTGGGCTGGGTAGCCTTGATATTAGGCATAATTATCTGGGAGATAGAATTGCCTAATAGGGCTAAGCCAAAATACATATTGACAAGATGCTAAAACAGTTTAGCATTAAAACGCCAACGAGTGATTCTTGCCGAAGTCACATGGAAAGAGTTTTTGCAAGACTCGGTGTCCCAAAACACTGATGAGCAAAATACATGATGGAGATTCCACACACTCTTATGTTTGGATTAATCATGTATTCCATGGTATGTAAAACAACCAGATATGTCCGGTACTCCCAAATAGTTGCGAGTATAGATACCAAAGTGATCAAAGTACTAATCATGGGACAACAGTGAAAAATGTCATTGAGTACTAAAGTAGCACTGATGACATGTTTTCTCGCAAGCAGAGATTATGAAGTGCTCGTTGTAAGTAATTACATCGATACAGTCTTCATATATGCTCCACGCGATTTTTGATTTAAGTTAAGGGTTTTTGTGTAAAACACGATATGGTGGCATGGTAGTTGGAAATTGTTCCAAACAGGTTACTGTGGCGATTTCTATAACAAAGGCTAAGTATGTTGACGCTTTGGAAGCGACAAAGAAGATGTTGAATCATATAGTTCATTAATGAACTTAGTATGGTTCCAAGATGGCTTTGGTCAATGGGACACTATTGCAGATAGTTGCTCCATAGCTCAGTCTAAGGAATCAAGGTTTGACCTGTGATTCACATATATACAAAGCCAAGTCCACATAAAATATGTATTTTGTGAAAGCGTGAAAACACGAGGATATGCAAAGATACACACGGAACTGAAGATGTCAGGTCCGTTAGACGTAGACTATACCACATGGCGAAGCATATTTTACACCGGTATGCCATAGGTGTAAAGTGCATTAGCATTGACTAGATTATTAACTCTAGTGCAAGTGGGAGTCTATAGGAGATATGCCCTAGATGCAATAATAAATGTTATTATTTATCTCCATGTTCGTAATTAAGTTTATATTCCATGCTATAACTGCTATGGTTCTCGAGTCTGCAATAACCACGAGGCTCGGAGGAAGACTCATATGCACGTGTGGAATAATAAACGGTAAAATGTATTCCTAGTCTGGCCTCTGAGACTAGCTCAAGTGTTGCATGATGGTTCTGTTTTCCTGATCATGGGCATGACTATGCCGGCAACTTTGAGGGCACAATGTTAGGAGAACACTTGTGTTGAATTGACCCGATTGATGTTATGCTATGAGATACATTCGTCACAAGTTAATGGTTAATAACACAGAGAAAGTTAACGTTTGCATAATTCCTTAGACCATGAGAGTGTCGAGTTTCTTTATGCTTGCTTCATGAACTTTGGGGTTTGTTAAACATCATCCGTAAATGGGTGGCTATTACGGCGGCTTACGGGTTCATGGAAAAGTGTGTCAAGGGACTTGATAGCTCAAGATTGGGATTAGCTCCTCCGACGATGGAGAGATATCTCTGGGCCCTCTCGGTGTTACGGTATTCACCATCGTTTGGCCAGACACATTGTGATTTGATCACAGGGATGCCGGAACACGGGAAAGGGAAAAGAGAACAAAACGGTTAACGAGGTAACTGGCATAGTGGACAAGTTGTTGATTCACGGGGATGCCGATAAATCTCACCTCGGGTATTTGTAACATATCGCGAAGCAACAGGAATAGCACACGGCAACTGGAGGTTCACTCGAATATTCATTCGTGTGGGTATAGGGGTCAATATGGGTGTCCACGGCTCCGATGTTGATCATTGATCGGAAAGTGTTCTGGTCATGTCTATACTTCACCGAACCTATAGGGTCACACACTTAAGGGTCATCTATCTACTGAATTCTAGACAGGGAGTCTGAGAGAAAGTCACCGGAAAAGTTTCGGAGACAACGGAAGAGTTCCGGAGAGAGAGCACCGGAATAGTTTCGGTAAAACCAAAAGGTTGTTTCGGAGTATACCATTAAATCAAAATGGTTTCGGCACACGCCTGGAAATTCTTAGAGGGTGCCAGAATTGTTGTTGGAACTTCTGGGATTTTTCCAGAGAAAAAATCCGGAAATGTTTCGGAGCTGCCGGAACCACTTTGGTAGCTTTTCGCAGATGAAAATCACTAATCTGGAATTGTTTCGGAACGTGTCCAAAATTATTTTAGTGGGTACTGGAATTAATCTAAGACTTACAGAAATATTTTTGGATTTAACTGTCGCGGAAAAATGTTTCCGTGAATAGTGAAAAGCACTTTTTGGTGGCTTCTTGGAGAAGCCACCTTGAGGGCCTTTTGGTATTTTTCCCTAATGGCTTCTTGGAGAAGCCACCCTACCCCTTGAGTTTTCCTATAAATAGAGGTGGAGAGGCACTCTCCACACTCACTCTTTCTCACATATAAATGCCATGCATGATCTGGCCTTCTCTCTCCCTCCCAGCGAAATAGTTTCGCAGAGCCGAAAGGCTGTCTGGGTTCCGGTGGGAACTAGTTCTGGATGGCGAAGCCCTGCCGGATAGATGACACCGTATGTGTGCAACCCCATAGAGAGGTCATAGGTTCGATCTTTTTGCCCGAGGGGCTGTTCGAGAGTGCCTCCCGAAGGGCTGTCCGAGTGACCGTCCGAGATTCTGTGAGTGCCTCCCGAAGGGCTGTCCGTGACTCCGTCCGGGGGACTGTCCGACCGCCTCCCGAAGGGATGTCCGAGGAGCTGACGAGGGAGTAGATCCTCGTGGTTGGGAGGTTGTAAATCCTAGCTGCGGGGATCTGCACCGACGATCAACATCGACTCTACTTCCGCTGCGCTACGAGTCGGTAACGATCAGATCAAAACCCTTTATGCATCTCCATAGTGATCCTGGGCATGCTCGCAGTACCGGAAATTTTTGTTTTCTGCTGCGTTCCCCTATGGTGGCATCATGAGCCGTGCTATGCATAGATGTAGGTTACGATCTAAAATACATGAGATGTATGGGTATTGCATAATATAATTTTGGAGTAGATGAGATCTATTGCTGAAAATTATTTGTGCGGGTAGCAGATGAAATCTGTTACCCGATGTTCTTGTTGCTTCCCTGAAATTTGCGTATTTCTGATCTTGATAACGGCATGGTGGAGTTTCAAAGTTCTGGCAATCCGCAATCCTGATTGATCAACGAAGTGCTAACAGTTCATTGAATTCCACCATAGTTAAAAGAAAGATGAAATTTCGCCGACGAAAGGGCAATGCAGATATGATCTACACGGGGGTCATGCGTATGACGAAGTTCAGTATGGGGCTCGAGATTTTATTATCTCGTGTTTCATACACCCCGCAAAGTTAATCTAGCGACTTGAATAATCATACTTGATAATGGACGTTGGTAGCTTCGGTTTGTTTCGAAACCTTAGAAGCCACGTAAAATAAAATTTTGCATAAACCGATTACAGGCATCTAACTTGGTTTTGCAGGATGTGCATGTGATGTGGTATAGCAGTTCTCATTTTAATTTGATTATGTATGAGACGACTATATGATGTAAAATTAACATGACCTGCGAGTCATGATTCGGCATGATGGCTGGAGCCATATGATTGTCTCTTTAATGACCTGCGTGTCAACCTTAAGCAATGCACTTATTTTATTAGCTATAGAGATAGCAATATTATCTGGTGCATCGACAAGGTGGTGGCAATCTTCGCGAAGGTGAACACTGACGCAAATGCCGAAGACGAAGAAATACTAGACTTCTCCGTCAGAAAGGGCTATACCATATCATTCTATTATGAATTGCCTGAGATGTTTGTCCCTTTGATGCACCCTTCTTGATTGCACGGTAGTCGCTTTGTATTAGGGTGATCTCTCACTAAAAATATCAAGTAGTTAGTGTTCTCCCAAGTGTAGCACCGTCACGGCACCTATCTCTTCGGGGTATCACATGGATGCATGGGTACGAACGATTAGAGAAGTGTGAGGCGGGTGAGTTGAGACCTCGCAGCAAGATCACTTGGTTGTCTTGATGTTCTGAGGATCGTCCTGAGCTCGGAACACGCCCATCAAAAAGATGAACAAGAGTCACATAGAGATGTGATTGGCAAGTTGGCCTACCAAATGAAATTCTCGTCACTTGAGATGGATGCATCCTTGGTGTTGAATTCAAATTTGGGTCTTGTATCACTCACAATCAATTATGAGAGATATTGATTTGAGTGGGAGCGCACTGTAGAATTATCTTGTTTAATTCTCTGTGCAATTAATTATGAACCTTGTCTAAGTGTTATATGCATAATAGTTATAGAAGAATGGCTCGTGTTTCCACCTCCCCTGTTGAAATTGAATAAGCTGTTAAATATCTGGTTAAAACTTTACGGTTGGTAACGTAATGTGAGAATTGTCCTCAAGAGTGCCGAGAAGGACTTTGTCCTATCGCATGCTTTCAGTATTCTCCCGCTAATGCTATGGATGATGTGACTCTCGTCCTTCGATCCAAAAGCTAGAATTCCGTTACGGTCAAGTGCAATATGTTTGCTTCCATGAGACCCGAACTTCAAAAGTTTGGGATAGTTATATGATATTCATGAAACTGAAAATTATTTTCAGATGCAGACAAAGGCTAAAAGATATGAGATATCCAAAGCAATGTTTGTTTGCAAACTATTAGTAAAAGTGTTTACTATGCATTAGACTAATACAAGAGGGATCCAGAAGAACGCCTGTCATGAAATGAAGGTGAATAAAACAACAATTTAAAGAGAAAGGAAATGTCCAAAGGGTGTTAGTGTGACTTACATGCCTAGGAAGTCCGGGGCTAACGCCACTCTTAAGTTGGGTGCTTCTTCTGAGAGTAGGACAAATACTAAAAGTTAAACTGTTAGAAGTATAAAGGCAAAAAGAGAGAAGACTGGAATATCCAGCTCATGTATGAATGTCATACGAGTTATAGATGTATGGAAGGCTGGTCAAAGAAATAGTTCTTGGGAATTATGATTAAACATGTTAATCACCGATTCTTGGGTATTGTGAGTTGATCACAGAGATACCCGCTCGATTGCATTCTGTTGCGACTCAATGCAAGAACAACTATGGCCTAAAAGACTTGCCAGTAATGAGGTTTAGATATGCGCTGGGAACATAGAAAAAGTTGCTATACTCGGTACATTACCTATGTATTTAGTTTCATAATTCATTTAGAGTTTTATACACTCTAGCCCATTGCATAAAATATGTTGCAAGAAGGTTGTTCATAAGAGAACTTTTGATGTTCGGTGTTATGAATAACATAAGGGCCATACTTTCATTATGAATGAGATGTATGTTATGAATATTGATAATAATATATTACCTCTGTGTTTACTTTCATAATTCATTTTAGAGTTTTGTACACTCTAGCCCATTGCATAATGTTTGTTGCAAAAGGGTTGTTCATAAAAGAACAATTGTTGTTCAGTGTCATGAATAACATAAGGGCCATGCTTCCATCGTGGATGGGAGGTATGTTATGAATATTGATGGTAATGTGATACATCCATAACACTGATGCTAAATGTCATAAGACTAAAAGAATACCACATATTTGTGGCACTGCATTTGGTCACATTGGAGAAACCCGCATGGAAAAATTCCATTATGATGGATTTTGAGGTCATTTGATTATGAATCATCTGACACTTGCAACTTTCGTCTGAAAAGTGAAGTGACTGAAATATCGTTCACAGGCCATAAAGAACGAGCAACGAACTTATTAGTGATCATACATTTTGATGTGTGTAGTCCGATAAATGTTGTTGCAAACAGTGGATTTGTCTATCTTCAGAAATGACTCAAGTAGATATATGGATATTTACTTGATGAGACAAAAGTCTGGATCTTTTGAAGTCATTTGAAAGGTTTTCAAAATGAGGTAGAAATTATTGTAACAAGAAAATTATGTTTCCACAATTAGATTGCGGAAAGGAATATTTGAGTTACAAGTTTAGCGAATATCTGATGAGTTGTGAAAAGAGTTTCACAACTTACACCTCCCGGAACACCATGATGTCTACTACACAACTTATTCTTGTAGACTCGTGTTGGGCCTCCAAGCGCAGAGTTTTGAAGGACAGTAGCAATTTTCCCTCAAGTGGATGACCTAAGGTTTATCAATCCGTGGGAGGCATAGGTTGAAGATGGTATCTCTCAAACAGCCCTGCAACCAAATACAAGAAATCTCTTGTGTCCCCAAGACACCCAATACAATGGTAAATTGTATAGGTGCACTAGTTCGGCGAAGAGATGGTGATAAAAGTGTAGTATGGATAGTAGATATAGGTTTTTGTAATCTGAAAATATAAAAACAGCAAGGTAGCAAGTAACAAAAGTGAGCAAAAACGGTACTGCAATGCTTAAAAACAAGGCCTAGGGTTCATACTTTCGCTAGTGCAATCTCTCAACAATGCTAACATAATTGGATCATATAACCATCCCTCAACATGCAATAAAGAATCACTCCCAAGTTCCTATTAGCGGAGAACATAAGATAGAAATTGTTTGTAGGGTACGAAACAACCTCAAAGTTATCCTTTCCGATCGATCTATTGAGCTATTCCTATAAGTGTCACAAACAGCCCTAGAGTTCGTACTAAAATAACACCATATGATACACATCAACCAACTCTAATGTCACCTAGATACTCCAATGTCACCACAAGTAACCGTGAGTTGATTATACGATATGCATCAAACAACTTCATAATCATAATATTCAATCCACACAAAGAACTCCAAGGAGCACCCCAAAGTTTCTATCAGAGAAAAGATAATGAAAACGTGCATCAACCCCTATGCATAGATTACCCCAATGTCACCTCAGGAATCCGCGAGTTGAGTGCCAAAACATATATCAAGTGAATCAATATACTATCCCATTGTCACCACGAGTATTCATATGCAAAACATACATCAAGTGTTCTCAAATCGGAATATTCAATCCGACAATAACGAAACCTCAAAGGGAAAAGATTCGATTCATCACAACAAGGATAGAGAGGGAAGAAACACCATATGATCCAACTATATTAACAAAGCTCGCGATACATCAAGATTGTGCCATATCAAGAACACGAGAGAGAGAGATAGATCAAACACATAGCTACTAGTACATACCCTCAGCCCCGAGGGTGAACTACTCCCTCCTTGTCATGGAGACCGTCGGGATGATGAAGATGGCCTCCGGTGATGATTCCCCCCTCCGGCAGGGTGCCGGAAAAGGGCTCCAGATGGGATCTCCTTGGTACAGAGGATTGCGGCGGCGTAAAAACTCATCTAGGTTAACTTTCGGGGGTTTCTAAATATATATGATTTTTTGGCGTTGGAATCACGCAAAGAGGTGCCACAGGGGGCCCACGAGGCACAAAGGCGTGCCTGGGGGGGCAGGTGCGCCCAGGTGGCTCGTAGGGCCCCTGTGGCTCTTCTGCTGCTCCTCCGAAGCTGACTTGGTCTGTTTCCTTCTAGAAAAAATCGTCAAAAAGTTTCGCTGCATTTGGACTTCGTTTGATATGGATTTTCTGAAAAACCAAAAACAAGCAGAAAATAGCAACTGGCACGGGGCACTAGGTCAATATGTTAGTCCATAAAAATCATATTAAAGGCATATAAAAGTGCACCAAAATCATACAAAACTATAATAAACATGGCATGAATACTTCATAAATTATAGATGCATTGGAGACGTATCACACCACTGTGAGTGGAATGTCTGTGAAGATGTATTCAAACCATTTATGACATGGTAAGATCAAAGATGACATAAATCAATTTGCCATTATCCGTTTTAATGTAATGCTTTAGAGACTACGGCTTTTATACTGAAAAGAGCGCCATCAAATCTGTTGAAATGAGACCATGGTATGGTACACCCAACCATGTTATATCTTTTCTTAACATTTGGAATATGGGGCTTGTGTAAAATATTTACAAACCTATTCCAAATCAGACAAGTGCTACTTTGTAGGTTATCCCAAATTGTTGGGAATTCCTCCACCACTATGCCGAGGCAAAAGATTTTGCCGCAAAGAATGGTATGCTTTTAAAGAGAATTGTTCTTGCAAAAAGGTGAGTGGGAGGACAGTGCAACTCGACGAGATAATAGTATCTTCGTTATCATGAAAAAGGATTGAAACCGTGGAAGCAATTCCAGAGTTTCCTCCTGCGACTGATACGGGAGCCTCTACAATAAAATGTATGGACTTCGGTCAAACTTGCAGCTGAACCACGTAGGCAAAACTCGTGCAAACCTCTCAGGTGCGCATACGAGATATTGTTGTTGGACAACAGTATACCTACGATAATCAAGGAAGCAATGATGGGCCCTGACTCCGTAATTGGCTAAAAGCCAATATAATCCGAGATAGTTTCCATATAAATGATTCAAGATTATATCTTGATAAACCCTTCGGAAGACTTAGAGTCTAACGAACGTTAATGGAACTATAAAACTGATGTGGATAAAATGTTTTATCCATAAAGCTCGACTTGTTGCAATAACAAGTTCAAGGAGTTGACTACGATGAGGTTGTCTCACCGTAGCGATGCTTAAAATCGGTTCGGGTTAAACTAGCAATTAATACATATTTCAAACATGAGATATGAAACATGGATGCCAAAAGGATTTCCATGAAATGGAAATACAAACTAGGACTTGTATGTGATACAGTCCAAAGTGTTTTGTCGATCCAGAGGATGCTAGTGAGTATGCAAACTTCAGAATTCCAGCAATGGACAGAAGAGAGCAAAATGGTGTTGGAATCTTCGTTTTTATTGAAATAGTCAAAAGAGTTTGATTTCATCAATGGATAACGAAGATGCTTGTGGTTACAAGAAAGTAAGTGGGAGCATAATAATATTTCTAAAAACCTTGTGTGCTTGACACATTGTTAATTGGAAATAATATAAATTTCTTGACACGAATTAGGACTTCATTGAAAAATAGTTTTACGATGAAGTACTTGGGCTGGGTAGCCTTGATATTAGGCATAATTATCTATGAGATAGAATTGCCTAATAGGGCTAAGCCAAAATACATATTGAGAAAATGCTAAAACAGTTTAGCATTAAAACGCCAAGGAGTGATTCTTACCGAAGTCACATGGAAAGAGTTTTTGCAAGACTCGGTGTCCCAAAACACTGATGAGCAAAATACATGATGGAGATTCCACACTCTTATGTTTGGATCAATCATGTAGTCCATGGTATGTAAAACAACCAGATATGTCGGTACTCCCAAACAATTGCGAGTATATATACCAAAGTGATCAAAGTACTGATCATGGGACAACAGTGAAAAATGCCATTGAGTACTAAAGTAGCACTGATGACATGTTTTCTCGCAAGCAGAGATTATGAAGTGCTCGTTGTAAGTAATTACATCGATACAGTCTTCATCAATGCTCCATGCGATTTTCGATTTAAGTTAAGGGTTTTTGTGTAAAACACGATATGGTGGCACGGTAGTTGGAAATTGTTCCAAACATGTTACTGTGGCGATTTCTATAACAAAGGCTAAGTATGTTGACGCTTTGGAAGCGACAAAGAAGATGTTGAATCATATAGTTCATTCATGAACTTAGTTTGGTTCCAAGATGGCTTTGGTCAATGGGACACTATTGCAGATAGTTGCTCCATAGCTCAGTTTGAGGAATCAAGGTTTGACATGTGATTCACATATATACAAAGCCAAGTCCACACAAAATATGTATTTTGTGAAAGCATGAAAACACGAGGATATGCAAAGATACACACGGAACTGAAGATGTCAGGTCCGTTAGACGTAGACTATACCACATGGCGAAGCATATTTTACACCGGTATGCCATAGGTGTAAAGTGCATTAGCATTGACTAGATTGTTGACTCTAGTGCAAGTGGGAGTCTGTAGGAGATATGCCCTAGAGGCAATAATAAATGTTATTATTTATCTCCATGTTCTTAATTAAGTTTATATTCCGTGCTATAACTGCTATGGTTCTCGAGTCTGCAATAACCACGAGGCTCGGAGGAAGACTCATATGCACGTGTGGAATAATAAACGGTAAAATGTATTCCTAGTATGGCCTCTAAGACTAGCTCAAGTGTTGCATGATGGTTCTGTTTTCCTGATCATGGGCATGACTATGCCGGCAACTTTGAGGGCACAATGTTAGGAGAACACTTGTGTTGAATCGACCCGATTGATGTTATGCTATGAGATACATTCGTCACAAGTTAATGGTTAATAACACAGAGAAAGTTAACGTTTGCATAATTCCTTAGACCATGAGAGTGTCGAGTTTCTTCATGCTTGCTTCATGAACTTTGGGGTTTGTTAACCGTCATCCGTAAATGGGAGGCTATTACGGCGGCTTACGGGTTCATGGAAAAGTGTGTCAAGGGACTTGATAGCTCAAGATTGGGATTTGCTCCTTCGACGATGGAGAGATATCTCTGGGCCCTCTCGGTGTTACGGTATCCACCATCGTCTGGCCAGACACATTGTGAATTGATCACAGGGATGCCGGATCACGGGAACGAGAAAAGAGAACAAAACCGGTAACGAGGTAACTGGCATATTGGACAAGTTGTTGATTTACAGGGATGCCGATAAATCTAACCTCGGGTATTTGTAACATATCGCGAAGCAACAGGAATAGCACACGGCAACTGGAGGTTCACTCGAATATTCATTCGTGTGGGTATAGGGGTCAATATGGGTGTCCACGGCTCCGATGTTGATCATTGAACGGAAAGTGTTCCGGTCATGTCTATACTTCACCGAACCTATAGGGTCACACGCTTAAGGGTCATCTATCTGCTGAATTCTAGACAGGGAGTTTGAGAGAAAGTCACCGGAAAAGTTTCGGAGACAACGGAAGAGTTCCGGAGAGAGAACACCGGAATAGTTTCGGTAAAACCGAAAGGTTGTTTCGGAGTATACCATTAAGTCAAAATGGTTTCGGCACACGCCTGGAAATTCTTAGAGGGTGCCAGAATTGTTCTGGGAACTTCTGGGATTTTTTCGGAGAAAAAACCCGGAAATGTTCCGGAGCTGCCGGAACCGCTTTGGTAGCTTTTCGCAGATGAAAATCACTAATCTGGAATTGTTTCGGAACGCGTCCAAAATTATTTTAGTGGGTACTGGAATTAATCTAAGACCTACAGAAATATTTTTGGATTTAACGGTCGCGGAAAAATGTTTCCATGAATAGTGAAAAGCTCTTTTTGGTGGCTTTTTGGAGAAGCCACCTTGAGGGCCTTTTGGTATTTTCCCCTAATGGCTTCTTGGAGAAGCCACCCTACCCCTTGGGTTTTCCTATAAATAGAGGTGGAGAGGCACCCTCCACACTCACTCTTTCTCACATACAAATGCCATGCATGATCTGGCCTTCTCTCTCCCTCCCCGCGAAATAGTTTCGTAGAGCCGAAAGGCTGTCTGGGTTCCGGTGGGAACTAGTTCTGGACAGCAAAGCCCTGCCGGATAGATGACACCGTATGTGTGCAACCCCGTAGAGAGGTCGTAGGTTCGATCTTTTTGCCCGAGGGGCTGTTCGAGAGTGCCTCCCGAAGGGCTGTCCGAGTGACCGTCCGAGATTCTGTGAGTGCCTCCCGAAGGGCTGTCTGTGACTCCGTCCGGGGGACTGTCCGACCGCCTCCCGAAGGGCTGTCCGAGATGCTGACGAGGGAGTACATCCTCGCGGTTGGGAGGTTGTAAATCCTAGCTGCGGGGATCTGCACCGACGATCAACATCGACTCTACTTCCGCTGCGCTACGAGTCGGTAACGATCAGATCAAAACCCTGTATGCATCTCCATAGTGATCCTGGGCATGCTTGCAGTATCGGAAATTTTTGTTTTCTGCTGCGTTCCCCTACACTGCGAGAGGAGAACGAAATGACACGTACACATATAGTTAATAAAAAAATGTTTGCGATTTAATTACCTAGCGAACGGCCGTTCTCTACGCAGCGTCGCGAACGATTGTTCCCCCACAGTGTGATGTGAAACGTAACGTCGTTTCACATCACGCCGCCGGCCGGCTAGTAGATGGCCATTCCTTACGTGTTCAACTGCTCTATGCGTATGGTTGCTCGCGGTTGAGGCGGCCGTGGCGCACTCTGCTCGTGTCCGTCCGCCCGCGCTCTCCTCGCCTCCCTCCACGCGTGCTCTGCTCGCGTCCCTCCATGCGCGCTGCCGGCGGTTGGGGCCGGCTCATGATCATGTACGTTCGGGGCGCCATATGCATGGGGTTGCGCCGGGCGCGGCGCGACGATGCAGTTACGTGCGCCACAATGCAGTTACCCGCTGCAAAAACTGCCATGCGGACATGCCGAGAATCCAGGCCGTCCGGCTCCCATTTATTCCTGCGGTCATTTACCTTAATCTCTCGTGCCCCACAACACAATAAGCACACCCACGACGACACATACAGAGAGAATATCTAGCGGCTCCAATGGCGCTCCCAGCAGTTCCAATGGCGCTCCTAGTGGCTGATGACTACGACGGGCGGCAGTTCACCACGCCTCATGTAGTGGACACCCACGTGATGGGGAAGGACCTCTCTATGGTGTACAGCAATGAGCCGATCTCGGTGGAGAGCTCCATCCACACTATGCAGCAGTTGCTTGCTGAGGACAAGTACCAAGTGGTCGGCTTCGACCTCGAGTTCACTGGCGGTCGTGCCGGGTATGATCAGAAGGTTGTCGTCGCCCAGCTGTGCGTGCGCCATCATGTCCTTGTCTACCACTACTCCCTGGCCACAAGGCCTTGTGAGCGTTTCGCCAGGTTTATCAACAGCCCCAACTACAGGTTCTCTACGGTGGACACCTTCAACGATCTAAAGGTGCTCGAGACTACGGGATTGGCTTGCCAGAAGTTTGTTGACATCCAAGGCCAGTACAGGGTCTGGGGCAAAAAGAAGCAGAAGGACTCCCTGGTTGACCTCGCTGTGGCCATCATCGACCCCTACTACAGAGACATGAAGGATGAGTGCAACAAGAACAAGAATGCCTGGCACGAGGCCAGGGTGCGGAGACTGGATGAAGAACACGTCAAGTACGCGTCCAAGGACACGTACACAAGCTATGAGATGTACAGACGGATCGTTGACATGAGGAAGCGCCTCCTTCCTGTAGACGATGAGGGTTTAGATGATTAGGATGATCGTTTCTCCTAGATTAGTATGCATGTAATTGTTTATTGATGTGTGTGTGCAAATGTTATGTATAGTCACTTATGTAATTGGATGTTTAATTTGGTTATGCAATCATGTTCTTATAAGTATATATGTTGTTGTTCTGTAAATAGAGCATAGATGTTGTGCAGACAGAGCAAATCACATCACACACGGACTAAACTACGAAACCCGTCGGTGATGATTTCATCAATCGCTGACAATTGTATACCAGCAAGCGTTTGCCCACAACACACACATCTTATTAGCAGGAATCATCTGTGTTATTATCGGTCTTCCCACACAATTATGATTACGGACCTGTTTGCCGGGTATCACACACATCTTGTCAAGCTGAATCGTTTGTGTTCTTCTGGATCATCACAAACAGTTCATCTGAGTGACCTGTATGTTGTATATCGCACACACCTTGCTCTGCCTGACCGTTTCTGTTGTTTTGTCTCATCGCAAACGGTTCATCCGAGTGAACTGTATGCCCTCTATTGCACACACCTTGATCTGGCTGACCGTTTCTGTTGTTTTGGCTCATCGCAAACAGTTTGTATGGATTAACTGTATGCCATAATTCGCACACGCAAATCTTTTCTGAATCGTGCTTGATGGATCCACCATCGCACATAGTTTGTTTCATTGGTGACAGTTTTATTACGATACCGTTTGCGATTAATGCATCGCACACAGTTTGTTCGATTGGTCTCGTATACATGTGTCGCGTTAGAACCATCCTGCAGTAGTGAAAGGTGCAGCAAGGTGGCCCAATCCTTTTTTGTAGCAAAGGACAAGCAAGAAGGTCCTCTTATATAAATGAAAGTGCTCTCGAGGATACATGGGAATTCTCGTCTAGTCACGTTCATCATGTTTAGTTGATTAGCGTTCACTACTTTGATAGTTTGATATATGGGTGGACCGGTGCTAGGGTGTTGCTCTTACTTGAACAAGCAACCCTCTTATGATTACCCCCTCTCGCAAGCATCCGTAACTAAAAAAGAAGAATTAAGATAAATCTAACCGTAGCATGAAACATATGGATCCAAATCAGCCCCTTACAGAATAACACATAAACTAGGGTTTTGGGACAAAGATTGAATACAATAGATGAACTAGGGTTTGAGAGGAGATGGTGCTGGTGAATAAGTTGATGAAGATTGCTCCTCCCACGATGGAGGGATCGTTGGTAATGTCGATGGCTTCGATTTCCCCCTCCCGGAGGGAAATATCCCAGCGGAATCGCTCCGCCGGAGAGAAAAACTGCTCCTGCCCAGGTTCCGCCTCGAGACGGCGGCACTTCATCCCGAAAGTCTTCTCTTATTTTTTTCTAGGGAAAAGGCCTCATATAGGAGAAGGAGGGCACCGGAGGGCCGTTGTAGGCCTCACAAGGCATCAGGGCGCGCCATGGGGGGGTAGGCAAGCCTTGTTGCCTTGTGGGCAACAGGTATCCCCCCTCTAGTGGTTCTTCCTTCCAAAAATTATTATATATTCAAGAAAAAATCTCCGCGAAGTTTCAAGTCATTTGGAGCTCTGTAGAATAGCTATCTCTGCTGTAGCTCTTTTTGGTCCAGAATTCCAGCTGCCGGTGATTTTCCCTCTCCATGTAGATCTTACAAATTAAGAGAGAAAAGGCATTAGAATTGCATCATAAAGTGAAATAATGACTAAAAACATTATAAATAACAGTAGGAAAACATGATGCAAAATGGACGTATCACTCTCCTGCCACGAGGTAGTAATCAGACCCCCATACTGTTTGCATCCTTTCTCACCATTGCGATTTTTTATCTGCGTGCATATGCCCTGGTGTTCAGTCAGTTGGTGGTGTCCATGGCATGACTCCTTAATTAGTTCAGAGATCGGTTTGCTGAATACTGGTGAATTTGTCATTTATCAGTGATCTTGTATAGTTGCTGAAGGAATTCTGAAGTTTGAGTGATGTAGTTAAATTTGATAGAAGGTGTATGTTATGTTAGGTGTTGATTAATCAGCAATCGTAACGTTTTTGGGAGCAAATTACCCATCTACAGTTATTATGAGCATCCTTTTCAATGTTGTGTTTCCCATGACAATTTTAACTTTTCTGATCACAACTTGACATGTTCAGGGGGGAAACATGACTTTGATACATTTTTTGCCATGAGTGCCATTGCCTAGATATCAATACATGGCAAACTTGCCATGTCAACCTAAGATGCTCAAAAACATGGCAAACTTGCCATGTCAACCCAAGATGTTCAAAAACATGGCACAATTGCCATGTCAAACTTGCCATGTAATCTTAGTCACATGCCAATTTCTAGGTAGTTCTGTTTTCAATATCTTTTCTACTTCACCATGGCAATTTCATTTTTCACATGATGTCAAATATAATTCATACAACATGGCAATTTCTATCCTGTTCTTTTTTCGTATGATGGCAATTTTACTCCATGTGCTTTTTGCTCCTAGCAAACTCCACATTATGTGTGTACTTTTTTTTTGAGATTCACATTATGTGTGTACTTAGTTTATAGCTAGCTAAAGATGATCTTTGGTGCCATCTAAGGACAAGGAGTAGTGAAATTGATGATTGGGGGTAGCTTTTGCTTACACTTTAGTGATGGCAATTTTTTATTTTTAGTAACTATGTCATCATTTTTTCGTGGCCATTTTTTACATAAGCATGGCAAATTTGATAAAATCCTTCGTCAAATTTGAATATGCATTTTGCCATGGTAAATTCGTATATACATTTTTGCCACGGCAATTTTGATTTTTTTTGTGTTATTTCCAATACACGGCAAATTGATCACACAAAATATGGCAAGTTTTGGTAAAATACCACAACAAGTTTGAACATTCTTTTGCCATGGCAACTATTGACCATTTTTGTATTATTTCACATTCATGTCAATTTTTTTATATTATCATGGTAATCACACAAAATATGTCATATTTTGGTAAAAATACCACGGTTAATTTGAACATGTTTTTTGCCATGGCAACTATTGAACATTTTTGTATTATTTCACTTTCATGGCAATTTTTTTATATTATCATGGCAAATTTGATAAAAAATCCACGGCAAATTTGTATATGCGTTAACCATGGCAATTTTCATCTTTGTCCTTGTTCGTAAACAATGGCATTTTGCTATATATATATATGACTTTTTCATGTGATTTGCCATGGCACTTTCTTTATCTAAAAGCATGGCAAACATGCCATGGCAACTTTGCCATGCTCAAAAACATTGCAAATTTATAGATATTCAAAAAACATGGCAACTTAATATGTTTAACAACATGGCAAACTTGCCGTGGCAACTTTACCATGTTCAAAAATATGGCAAAGTTGTAGATGTACAAAACACATGGCAACTTATTATGTTCAAAAACATGGAAAACTTGCCATGACAATATTAACGGGACATGGCAATTGTAGTTCACGGGGCATGGCAAAAATACTTTAATTCACAACCAAAAGTGGGATTTTTCTACATTTTCTTTGCCATGGCAACTTTACTTTTTTTGACATGGCAATTTTTACTTCATGACATGGCAAATTTATTATATAGAGCATGGCAATTTTAATTTAAATACGATGAAATTTTTTACATTTCCAGAAAATGAGAATTTTTAATATGTAGCATGGAAAATATACTTGTGCAGCCATGGCAATTTTTAATTTATTCCCATGGCAAAATTACTCTATTTTTGCTATGGCAAATTTTAATCCATTTTTGCCATGGAAAAATTTACTCCATTTTTTTCCATGGCAAATTTTACTTTATTTTCGCCATGGCAAATTTATTGTAATGAGCATGGCAATTTTAATTTAAATAGGATGGCAAATATATATTTTTTCCGGAACATGGCAAATTTTACTATGTAGCATGGTATATACTTGTCTTCCCATGGCAATTATTAATTTATTTTCCATGGAAAATTTAATCCATTTTTCCCATGGAAAATTTTAATCCATGGAACATGGAAAATTCCTCACACACAAACAAGAATTTTTTTTATTTAAAATAACATGGAATTATTCTTGTTCATTTTTTAATTTCAACCTTTTGTATTTTTTTTACACATGGCAATTTTTCGCATACATTATATGGAAACTTAATCAAAAATTCCATGTCAATTTTAACGTTTGAATTTGCCATGGCAATTTAATCTTTGTTTGTATGATGGGAATTGCCATGTCTTCTTTCTTTTGGGTCATAAAAAAATATTTTTCACCGATGGAAATTTTCTGCTTTTTATAGTTGCTGGCATTTATTTTTCGTATCATAGCAAAAACTGGGCTTTAATATGTCGCAGCAAAAAAATCTGGGCTTTTCTTTTTGTTTTGTTAATGGACTTTTTTTCTTTTTCGTTTTACAGGTAAACGGCCTGTAGGGCGATCGGGAGGCCGTTCGGGTGTGGGGGAGGGGACCTCCTAACCAGCGCTCTCAGCGCCGGTTTGGCGTCCTGGCGCTCGAAGGAGAAACTACTGGGCTAGCCCAGAAAAAGATCGACGCACGGGACGCTCCAGTCGTTCGTTCGGTTGCTCACTTTTTTAGAGGAGTTCGCTCGCTCGCTTCTGCTGCTTCGCTTTTTGTCTAAAAAAACTGGTTGGCTGGTTGATCATCTGACAGTTGTCCGTTGACTTTTGAAAAAAGTTCATAAACGTAAATCTGAAAGAGTTCATCGAATTTGAAAAATAGTTCATCGAATTTGAAAAATAGTTCATCGAATTTGAAAAGAGTTCATCGGAATTGAAAAGAGTTCATCGAGTTTCAAAAAAGTTCATCAGATTTGAAAAAGAGTTCATCGAATTTGAAAAGAGTTCATCGAATTTGAAAAGAGTTCATCGGATTTGAAAAGAGTTCATCAAATTTGAATAAAGTTCATCGGATATGAAAAAATTTCATCGGATTTGGAAAAATAAGTTCATCAAATTTGAAAAGAGTTCATCGAATTTGAAAAAATAGTTCATTAAGTTTGAAAAAAGTTCATCGGATTTGAAAAAAAAAGTTCACCGACTTTGAAAAAAGTTCATCAAAATTGAAGAAAAAGTTCATCGATTTTGCAGAAAAAGTTCATGAATTTTTTTAAAAGTCCATTGAACCAGCAAGGAAAAAGGAAAAAGAAAAGTAGATGGAAGAAAAGGATGAGAAAGGTGTACATAGACACATGAGGTTGGGTGGCGGGCTGGTCAGTGCAGAGATCCTCGAAGGAGGAGGTCGCCTGTTCGATTCATGCAGCCCCCAAACTCTTTTTTCTCTTTTAAAGACAGAAAAAACTAGATGGGCCGGCCCATTTAGATCGAAGGGGAAGGAGTGGGGTGTGCGCTGTTTGCGATTAACCCAGTAATGGGCGCTTAAGGCGTCGTTTAGGGTTTTCCGTGGGGGAGATCGTACCGAACGATTTCGGTCGTTCGCCTCCTTGGAACGAACGTACCGTTGGGTCTGCCCCTCCCCTGCCGCACGTCAGGTGGATATCGGGGTCCCATAAATATCCAACACCTATTTTGTGCTTTGGTAGTGTCAGTGTTAGCCATCGCGGCTGTCCAGCTCCTGAAGTCGCGACCACGCCTGCCGCCGGGGCCACTGAACCTGTCAGTGATCGGGAGCGCGCACCGGCTGGTGAACGCGCTACCGCACCGCATGATGCGCGAGCTGGCAGCGTGTATGGCCCACTCATGTACCTCCACGTCGGGCACATGCCCGTGGTGGTGGTCACATCCAAGGAGGTCGCCCGCGAGATTCGTAAGACCCACGACGCCATCTTGGCCACCGGGGCGAAGATCATGGCCGGCGACATTGTGGCCTACGGCTCAACGGACCTTCTTTTCTGCCCTACCTCCGGTGACTACTTCTGAAAGCTCCGAAAGCTGTGCGTCCAGGAAATCATGAGGAACGACCACATCAGCTCCTACCAGGACATCCGGGAGGACGAGGTGCAGAGCCTCGTCGACGACACCCGTGCGGCCGGGCATTCGGCATGAAGAGCAGCAAAGCCGAAGAGTTTGTGGCGACCATCAAGCATAATTTCGTCTACAGCATCGGCTTCTTGATCCCTGAGCTCTTCCCTGGTTTCACGGGGACTCTATCTTCCTCACTAGCATGAGGAACCTACAGAGAGTTCATGACACCATCGATGGCATCCTGCAGGAGATCAACGACCGGAGGGACCAAATCCTCAAGAGTGGCAGGTCAACCGCGTCGGAGAAGAACTAGGGGGAAGTTCTCCTCGGCCTCCATGGGAACTAGATCATGATTGGCGCACGTTGTCGTGCCTGTCTATAAAAAATGAAGTCAAAAAAAATGGAGGTTGTGTTTGCATAAAGTGGCATATTGTAGTGAATTTTGGCTTATAGCCTGAATTTGGGAGTATTTTGGTTAATTGCCTCGCCATTTAGCGGGAATTTGTGAACATGGTGGTTGTTTGGGCTGACCATTTTTATTGATATATGGTCTTGGCTTGTTGTCAGAGATCTGCTCAGAAAACCCTACGCTCCTAGAAGTATTCAAATTTGTTGAGCTTCTTGCTTTGCAGCCAACAATTGCTGAATTCCACCTTTGGCATCTGTTAGCATCGATACACCTTCTGTTACATGATGTTACTTAAAAGAATTTAATAGAAAAATGGTAATGATTTATACCAAAACGACACATAAACAAAGCTAATACAAATATATATCTTAAGTACAACTGGACAAACCAAGATGAGCTCCGTACCATACGCATATCTTAACAACATCCAGAAAATATATTGGATCAAGCCGAAAAAAATGAGGAAAATGTTATAGGAAACTACAAGGGGTATTATCTAACAATTGTGATATCCCATCATAGACAATTTAAACTGAACCACGAGGCACAACTGTGGCACGGCAGCATCAGAATGATCTTTATTTCCATCTCCACTTCTTATTCAGATTAGCATGCAATGACTTATGTTGCAACCTGCAAGTTATCTTGTTGTATATGAGGGTCCATTGCTTTGCTGGACACCAGTTTGCTATAATTGAGTTAAGCTTATCGGATCTTGTTTGTACGAGGACCAAAAATCCCGGCCAAATACTTTTGTTTCCCTAGTCGATTGATACAAATGCAACAACTCTCCTTGAGCACTTGGAAAAATAACATCTGGTTGGTCTGAATTTAAAGTTCAGAGAATCCTATGTGCACGGATACCAAATCCTAATTATAATCTCAATCTTCCGTCTATAAGTTCCAAAATAATTGTGACAACATAAAGAAATTTCAGACTATTTTCACCAGAAATAGATGAAACCAAACCGTACATTGTTTAGAAAACATTACTTTCGGGGCAAGAGTGTCGGAAACAAATATCCACAACTACCATAGTCACGCAACAATCCTAATGACTCACCCCATGGACAAATATACAGTAGAGCAGATTTATAAATAGTAAGAGTCAGATTTGCAAAGAGAGCCTTGGCTCAGTGGTTGGGCATGCGGTTGTGCAGCCTAACGACCCGGGTTCAATTCCTAGAATTGACAGGTGATGCACAGGGGTTTTCCCCCATTTATTGAGGGCCAAGTTTGGTGTGTGGTGGAACCGCTCATCAAGAAATATCTTGATACTCATTTAAAAAAATTTGAGGACCATGTTTATCTTGGTACTCATACTAAAATGGCCGTATGCATCCCTATTTGATGTATAGGCCGGGGAAGTGAAATTCTCCCCCAATTTTAGGAAGCACGTGATAGATCTGTACTGGGCCCCTCCTCCCCTCGTGACCCCCTCGTCCGCCCCCGTGGGCCGCCGGGCGAAGCCCGGCTGATGTCGGTGGTGGCGAGGCCATTTTCCCTCCTCCCCTGGTGCTCTGCGGCGCGGGACGTGGCGTGCTGGTGAGGAGCGAGGCGCTCGCGCGGGGCGGCTCGGCGATGACGCGGCCGGCCGTGCTGCGGGCGCGGCTGCGCGGAATTCTTGGTGGGACGTGCTAGCGCTTTGGGGAGGCGGGGCGGCTAGCTGCGGCGGCGGCTCCATCAGATCCAAGCATATGGCGATGAGGGCTGCGGCGGCACGGGATTGCTGGTTGGGGTCGCTGGCCTTGGCCAGATCTGGCCGTGGCTGGTGGCTGGACGCGTTCGTGCTGTCCGGTGACTGTCCATGGTCACCGGGTTGCGGACGGCGCGGTGGCGGGTGCGGACCGCCGGCAACTGGGCGGATATCGACGGGTTCTTATGATCACGCCGAGATTCAACCCTGGTCTGGGTCCTTCGCACCGCGGGCAACTCCGGCGGAAACTCTAGGTCTCATTGGGACCGAGCGATGACGGTGCTTTTGTATCGTAGTCCTTCTTGAGGGCATCGTCTTGGGAGCTTGCTCAAGTGGAAGGGACCAGCGACGCCGGCGGCGTACGGACTGGTGGCGCGACTGCCGATGAAAATCACGCCGACTTCGGTCATGGCAGACGATGGCGGCGTCTCCAATGTCGTTTCCTTGTTGAGGCATCGTCGTTGCAGTTTGCGTCATCAGGCTCAGGATGCTCCGGGGAAACCCTAGATCTGGGTCTCCTGGATCGGACGATGACGGCGCCTTTGGTGTCGTTCGCCCTCCTGGGGGCATCGTTTTGGAGCATGTGCTGGATGGAGGGGACTAGAGGAGGAGCGGTATTCCATCTACCGCAAGGCCAACGGCGGATCCCGGCGGCATGGCGCTGCGGAGTTTCGGCGACGGGCGCGGGCGGATGGATACGTGCAGGATGGTGGCGCTGTCTGGCGCCGTGGTGGCGTCGATGGCAGGCCTGACAAGGTCGATGCGTCAGTGCCTGCTCTGGAGATGGACCAGTGGAAGACGGTGGCGGTGGCTTCTGAGAGTGCGCCGGACCGGTGTGTGACACAGTCCCGGTATGTGGCTGGGCTGGGGCATCCGGCTTTAGATGTTAGGTTTTGGTGCGATGTCTGTTTGGTATTTGGCTCGGATATTCGGCACCCCTTCATCAAGGGCATAGGAGTAGCGACAGGTGTTGCAAAGATGGTGGCTTCAGGCTTACTGATGTATTACTTTGTAAGGTCTTTCTGAATAATTAATAAAGTTACTGCATGCATCTCTCAGATGCAGAGGCCGGGGCTGCATCTTCCTTTTCAAACAAAAAAAAGATTCAGTCATATCGTCTTTTCCTGTATAGATGCCAAGCAACCAGATTCATATAGGTTGAAAGGTAGATCGATCAAAGAAATGTGAAAACGAATGTACCTGCAGGACTGCATGCACAATGATTTCTAAGTTGGCATTGGAGTTAAAACTTGCAAGAGCGGATCCGTGGCTGGAGAGCAGGGCGTGCAAATTGTTAGACTAGAATTTTCCCGAACGAATGCACCTGAAGTGAAAACCATAGTCCAAGAGTTTTCCCAACAAATTGATCAGAATCACCATCCAACACTTATATTGATAGGACCAGCAAATATGTGATACAAAGAAAACATCATCGATTAGCAGTCTGAACAAAATAGAGGTAAAGGGAAGGGGAGGGAAACCGCCGCTAAAGGGCTCACATGGCTGCGGCGATGGAGGATGGGTAGGTCGTAGAAAGAGGAAAGGTCTGGGAGGGGAGGAGGCACCGCAAGAGAGGGGGCGCTGGATGGAATCGCCTGCCATGGTGCTAGTTGGGCCATGTTGCATAGGCCCAATCAACTGGAAAACTCAGATTTTTCTACGGGAAAAGCGCCCCTCTAGGACAGTTGGCCAACTAGGCGAGAGATGGAAAGCTAATGGAGATCGAACGGCCAGAAAAGCTCAAATCTATAACACAGACGGCCAGAAATAGAGAGGACATGATAAGGCTAGGAATAGGCTCGGTTTTACTCACTATTGCAGGATGGTACTAACGCGACACATGTAGCAGAGACCCTTCGACCAAACTGTGTGCGATGCATGAATCGCAAACGGTACGGTAATAAAACCGTCACCAATAAGACGAACTGTGTGCGATGGCGGAGACATCCAGCATGATTCAGATTAGAGTCACGTGTGCGATACGTGGCATACAGTTGATCCATACGAACTGTTTGCGATTAGCTAACACAACAGAAACGGTCAGCCAAATCAAGGTGTTTGCGATAAACGGCATACAGTTCACTCGGATGAACTGTTTGCGATGAGCCAATACAACAAAAATGGTCAGCCAGATCAAGGTGTGTGCGATAGACGGCAAACAGTTCACTTTTGCGATGAGCCAAAACAACAGAAACGGTCAGCCAGATCAAAGAGTCTGCGATAGACGGGCACACATTCTAATTAAAAGAGTCGTGCGCGATGGTAATAACAAGCGCGCACGGTTGTTGGAACAAGTCGTGTGCTGACATCGCCGATTGCGGTGCATCCTACGATGCACACGCCACGTGCGCATCCGAGAACGCGTGCCCACGTTACGCCATTCGGGAATCGTGCCGCACTTCGAAACTGGAACCGTCAATAAATTTTGAGCTTGTTTCCCGTCACATTCCAAATTACCACGCTATACTTAATTGCAAACCTGCTCACACTGATTAAAATCTAAACGTTTTCCCACTTAATAGCTTATTACTAGGTTATAAATACTACCTACTCAAAAATGACTGCACATTCCTCCTCAATTCCTCATCAACAAACAAACAAGCCTTTCTTCGTCGTTCCTTGCGTCTGCCATGGCCCGTAGGAGGATTTCTTGGTCGAGAAAGGACCAGGGAGCGGCGAGCATGGAAGCGGAAGCAGCAGACATGTCTCGCCTCGCCGCAATAGCAGCCGAGAGGTCCCGCCGCGCCGCCGAAGCAGCACAGAGGTCCCGCCACGCCGCCGAAGCAGCAGTGTGGTCCGGCCACGCCGCGGAAGTAGCATAGATGTCCCGCCGCGCCGCGGAAGCAGTAGAGAGGTCCTGCCACGCCGCGGCGGCCTGGAAAGATCTCTCGCGGGAAGGCAGGGGCTCTCACAGGCGCATGCGCGCTGAGCTCAATAAGCTGAAGGATGAGATCTCTGGCTGGGCGAAGCTGCAGGAGGAGATCAATGCCTCATTTGATAAGGCGATGATACGTCTCCAACGTATCTATGATTTTTTATTGTTCCATGCTATTATAGTATCAATCTTGTATGTTTTATATGCAATTATATGCCATTATATATCATTTTTTTGGGACTAACCTATTAACCCAGTGCCCAGTACCAGTTGCTGTTTTCTGCTTGTATTTTTCTGTTTAGAAAATCATTATCAAAAAGTGTCCAAACGAGAAAAAAAACTTTCGATTAATTTTTTCTGGACCAGAAGAGAACCATGAAGCTTCAGGAGAAGACCAAAAGAGCCACGAGGAGGCGGCAAGCCTGGAGGGCGCGCCCAGGGGGTAGGACGCGCCCCCCAGGCTTGTGGGCCCCTCGTTGCACCTCCTGACCTAATTCTAGCGCTATAAATTCCCAAATATTCCCAATATACCTGAGAGACAGAAGAGAAAACCTTTCCGCCGCCGCAAGCCTCTGTTCTTCTGCGATCCCATCTGGAGGCCTTTTCCGGTACTCTGCCGGAGCAGGAATCGATCACGGAGGGCTTCTTCATCAACCTTGCTGCCCTTCCGATGATGTGTGAGTAGTTTACCACAGACTTACGGGTCCATAGCTAGTAACTAGATGGCTTCTTCTCTCTCTTTGATCTTCAATACCATGTTCTCCTCGATGTTCTTCGAGTTCTATCCGATGTAATCTTCTTTTGCGGTGTGTTTGTTGGGATCCGATGAATTGTGAGTTTATGATCAGATTATTCATGAGAAATATTTGAGTCTTCTATGAACTCTTTTATGCATGATTATTATAGCTTTGCATTTCTCTCTGATCTATCGATTTGGTTTGGCCTACTAGATTGATTTGTCTTGCAATGGGAGAGGTGCTTTGTGATGGGTTCAATTTTGCGGTGGTCAATCCCAGCGACAGAAGGGGACATGACACATATTTGTATTGTTGCCATTAAGGATAAAAATATCGGGTTTAATCATATTGCTTGAGTTTACTTTGTCTACATCATGTCATCTTGCTTAAGGCGTTACTCTGTTTCATACTTAATACCCTAGATGCATGCTGGATAGCGGACGATGGGTGGAGTAATAGTAGTAGATGCAGGCAGGAGTCGGTCTACTTGTCTCGGACGTGATGCCTATATACATGATCATTGCCATGAATCCGTCATAATTATTTGCTTTTCTATCAATTGCCCAATAGTAATTTGTCTACCCACCGTATGCTATGTGTTCGAGAGAGAAGCCTCTAGTGAAAACTATGGCCCCCGGGTCTACTTTATCATATATAAAAGACCTAAAAATACCTTGCTGCAATTTATTTACTTTTATTTTATTTAGTATTTTAGTTTATCTATTTATCTCTATAAGATTTAATCCTTACAAATAACCGCTAAGAGGATTGACAACCCTCTTATTTGCGTTGGGTGCAAGTGTTTGCTTTTGTGTGTGCAGGTGCGCTTAACGGAATTTTGCTTGGTTCTCCTACTGGATTGATAACCTTGGTTTTTTACTGATGGAAATACTTATCTCTACTATACTGCATCATCCTCTCCTCTTCGGGGAAATACCAACGCAGTCTACAAGTAGCAGGAAGAATTTCTGGCGCCGTTGCCGGGGAGACATCATCAAAATTACCAAGTACCTTCGCACAAACTATCATCCACTTGCATTTATTTTATTTGCCTTTTTATTTGCATTTGCCTCTCGTTTTCATCTCCCCCACTTCTAATTTTTTTTACAAAAACACAAAAATATTTTTATTTGCTTGTTTGCTTGCTTGCTTCACCATTATGGCTAGTTCTTCGCTTGTTGCTATTACCTCGGAAAATGAAGTTCTTAATTTTAAACAAAGGGGAGGAGAAAATTTAAAAGATGCTTGGTATAGGATTTGCGATGCTCAAAATAGATCAATTCGTAAGCAATCCACTACCGTTCTTCTTCGAAATTTTTATGTGGGAATTACTACTTGGTATAGATTTGTGCTTGACACTATTACCGGAGGGAATTTCTTGATGTGTCCCACTTCGGATGCTTTCAATGCTATGGGAAATTTAGTGGGTTCACCCCCTATCATTATTAATGAAACGGCATTGACTTTGGAACGTGTTATGCAAAGGTTAGAAGCTATTGAAAATAAGATGCCTACTATTCAACATCTTGAAAATTTAGATAAAAAGGTCCATAATCATATTACTCAATTTGGTTCTAAGGTGGGAATTGCTTTGAAAACTTTAAAGGAAAAGGAACCGATAATTAATGAAAGGATAGAACAAAGCCCCTCTAGAATTGACAAACTAGAAGAGATTATCAATAACTTAGGTTCTGCCTTTTCCTCTGTTAAAAACATTGATAGGACTCCTCCTAATAGAAATTGCAAGTTTATATATGTCCCTAAGGTTAAGGGCGCTACTTCTAGTAAAGGGAGCGAGGATCTTAAAATGATTAGCGTGCACCCCAATTTCATTGATGTAATAAAGGAACCCGTCCATAAAAGCAAAATTCTTGATTTTGTGCCTAGAAGTGTGATGATGAGAAATTCCTATGTTAAATATACTAGAAAAAATGGATGTGTAATTGAGGAGTTGGAAACAAAGGATGACAACACT
The DNA here is from genome assembly GCA_039707655.1 of Elymus sibiricus. Classification (NCBI taxonomy): domain Eukaryota; kingdom Viridiplantae; phylum Streptophyta; class Magnoliopsida; order Poales; family Poaceae; genus Elymus; species Elymus sibiricus. The sequence goes on from CM077668.1 coordinate 70,893,833, forward strand.
TGAAACTATGCAGTATGCCTAGCTAGGGGCATAAAACAATAGCGCTTGTTGGGAAGCAACTGTCACGCCCAATATGCGGTCCTATCCTCAAGGAGCTCGAAAGTTCCACGAAGGATAGAAGCGCATATCGAAGACGCTTTGCAAGGTGGATATCAGTACATCGTACCATGTACATAATAGATGGGGATACAGACAAATACATACAATCACCACAAGAATACATCAGTACATAGCAAACACCATACAGAAGAGCAGAATCCAACTACGGATGAAAAACAAACGAAAAACATGAACGACATCCACCCTGCTAGCCCAGGATGCCGACCAGGAACCTATCCCAAGATCGACGAAGAAGAAGAAGCAGAAGAAGAACTCCAAAAACAAATGCACATCGCTCTCTCGTCAAAACATCGCATTACCTGTACCTGCATCTATTGTTGTAGTAATCTGTGAGCCACGAGGACTCAGCAATCCCATTACCATGGGCAACAAGACTATCAAAGCTTAAATGGGTATGGAAGGGTAAGGTGGTGAGGTTGCAGCAAGCACTAAGCATTGTATGGTGGCTAACTTACGAGTACAAGAATAAGAAGAGTAAACTACGCATAACGGTCGCAAACTAATAATGATCAAGAAGTGATACTAATCACCTACTTACGAGTCAAACATAACCCCACCGTGTTCTCTTCCCGAACTCCCTCGAAAAGAGATGATCACGGTTACGCACGCGGTTGGTGTATTTTAATTAGAATTAGTGTCAAGTTCTCTACAACCGGAGGTTATAAATTTCCAAGTCACCACATAACCGCGGGCATGGCTTCGCGTAAGATTTAACCCTGCAGGGGTGTTCCAACCTGGTCCATCACAAACCAACACAAGCTGCGGAGGAAAGACCTCAACCTCAAGAAAACCCGATCAACCTCGAGTCAGCCCGAAGTATCCTCGGAATCCCGGTGCACAAGACATTTCGACAATGGTAAACAAGTCCAGCAAGACCTCCCGGCGTGCCGACACCCTGATAGTAGCCGCGCGTATCTCGTCTCAGGCCACGACCGGATGAGCAGCCGTACAACTAAAACCAGTGCCTCGAGTTTCCTCGTGGTGGCGCTGCAACACTACTAGAAATCACACTTTTTCCAAGGGTTAAATTACCGTCGGATATTTTAGTTCACCGTCGGATAACCTCATAACCGACGGTTCACCGTCGGCTATTTCCCCTCGGCTATGCTTGGTCGGCCATTACACTCATAGTCGACGGTACAGTCGGCTAATGGTGTCTCCCACGGTAATGAGCCGACGGTGAGCTGTCGGATATGTTCTTATCATGAGTCGTCCAGCAATTGCTCAACGACACTAATAGCCGACGGTTCCCCGTTAGATATATCATTTCCGACAGTTGGTGGTTCCCCGTCGGTTTTCTTAATAGTTAACAGTATATTTTACCCGTCGGTGTTACTTATTACCGTGAGGAGAACCAAACCATCAGCTAATATGATTACCGATGGCTAACGAACACCATCAATTTATAAATTCACGGATGGTGTAAAGTTCACGTTGGCATTTTGCGTACCCAAGATGTTTGTTGCACCGGGCCTTAGTCACCCCTCATGAATTGCTTTCACTTGGGAGTTTTGCACAACATAGAAATGTGATTCTTGGCGACAATTTTCAGAATCTTGGCATTTCAAATAAAGTTCATAAGTACACAAGCATGCACAACAAAAGATCATATATTATATTTAATATAGCCTAATAACGTATCACAAGCCTACTGAATTGCATTCAAATTACATTGACCATAGTGATCCATCTAGGAAGTCTCGAATGCAAAAGAAGATACTGCAAGTAATAACTAAACCACCTCCTAGGTGCACAACACATAAGTTCTAGCGGTGCAAACTCTAATGTATTTGTTTATACTCGGCCAACAGCTGCGCCGTCCTCAGCATTAATAGAACGAAGCATCCTTGCCAAAATTATCATTGCAAGCACCCCTATGCTAACGTCTGAGGAAATGTCCCCTGTATGCATAATGACATATATTAGTTATAATGGCAGCTTTTGAACCATAAAACAAAGTTACGGTCCAACAATCAAGAATCTATTGGAGAAAAGCTAGGCTGATTAAGAGTACATTATTTATTTATATTCTAGTAGGAGCACATAATGAACACTTCCAATAAAAAAACTTGATTTGTGTTTAAATTTTGCAAGGAAATTAAATGTTTCCGAATTCAGCAATCAATGTGAGAAGTGAGAACACTACTAGCAGGGAGCAGCATAGGCCTAGCAATTCAGGCGCAGGTTGCTTAATTAAGAGCATACAATCTTGTGTTGTCAGCCCTATTGATTACACCTACCAACTCAGTTGGAGCTTGCTGATTGAATGGATAGAAAACCAAGCCTCCTCATGTAGACATTTCCTATAAGCATTACAAATCAGCACGATTTCATTATTGTACACTTAAATTAAATTGCATGAGCAGAACTACTCGCAAGACAAACTCAATGCTAACCAAAGAATTATTCTCCTAATGCAACCGTTCATTTTCTCCTGCTAGAGCTAGACTCCCCTCCCTAGCACAATTGAGGCTGTGGAATTGTTGTCCTCATGGTCTTAATCATAAGACTTCTCTCTAGTGCTAATTAAATTCTTCACTAGTATTCGAGAGAAATTCTTCACTATCTCTTCCCAGCCTACCTTACATGTGGCTTCTACCTGTAGCGTTGTAAATGAATTCAGTATATAAATCTAGATGCTCAGGGCTGCCAATTTCAGTCATGCTCTGTTTTCATTGCATTGTCAATTTGTTTCTTTGTCAGGAAATCTTTTTCATTAAGTAATCTATAATCGGTGATGTTGTCTTGTCTAAACTTAGGTACAACTAACCCAATGATCAGATAGACTCTTGTTGCATATTTGTTCCTAATACTCGCTAGCTATAACAAAATGTTTCTAGTGAGAAATCTTACCAGATATATGGTTCTTGCACCACTGCTGTGGCAGATTGTATCACCTCTTGCCCCTCCCCTTCCATTTAGGGATTCATACAGCATGCACATGAAACTATTGACTGCAAAAAGACATATTTTCAGTGGAACCAATATAAATTACGCGAACGACACAATCAAATTGAACACCATCTCTATACTTCCTTAGTAACATCACACATTACAAAATTGACACATAATAAAATTTCAGTTTTCACACATGTATCCATTTCAAAAGAGCATGAGTAAAACAATTGACCAACAGCGGTACAAGATTTCCTATTGAACAAAAAACGAAGCAGATCTTGAGGTCATCCAACCTACATACACCCATCTAGTGTCATCAGGGTACAGAAGAAGCTAGAATTTTATTCTAAATACAACAAATTGCATAGCTCATCAGACCCAAACAAAGCAAGGAACATCAGCTCAATCACATAAATGAATCAATTATTTCACAGGAAGAAGCACACACCTTCCGATCAGAAGGCAGCAGGGCAGCGGGTACTAGTGCCTTGCACTCCCAAATCCAACATGAATGCAGAGAGGCGGGGAGGAGGACGACAACTAGCCGAAGAGTCGTCGAGTTCCAGTGGGAAAGGACACCGATGAGTAGTGGGTGAGGTCCGGCCGTGATCGGACAGAGATGGAAGAGGGAGGCAATATGAGGGGTGGAAGAAGGGCGTACTTCGAGGAAGCGGCACCAATTTGCTGGAGGGCTACGGCGGGGATGGCGGCGTGGTGCGCTTGAGGGCGGCGGCGGGTGCGCATGACGGGCTCCGTGTGCGTGGGAGGCGAGGAAAATAGGGAAGTGGGGTGGTGGAAACGAGAAAATAGAGGAACTGATGAGATCGTGCCTTCCCTTTTTTTTTCTTTTGAGGGACTAACAATCAGATCGTGCCTTCTCTCCTGTAAAAAGATTTTCTCTACAAAACCTATGCGCCTTTTATTTCAATTTTCAAAGGGTTGGACTCTTTGACCTACATGGCGCAAACAAACATTTCCTACGCCTAATTTTAGGTTTTTCCACCTGATTTTCAGGATGGACACGCTCCGGGCTAGTCCGATCCCTGACCAAGCCGCCGTTTGGACCGGCCGTCGATCGAACAGACCAAGCTGCGCCGCGGTCCTCTATTCCTGCATTGGACCGACGGTGGTAAAGCTTGGGCCGGAATGAGAGGACCGCCCATGGTGGCGGCGGCGGTGAAGTGATGACCACAGCGGCGGCTAGAGATAACTCTAGGCATTAATCGGATGGGGGACGAGAGGGGAAAGAGAGGGCGACTCACGGCGAACTCCATGAAGCTGTTGGAGAGACCGGGGAAGTGGGGACGATGACGTAATCGACGATGAACGACAGTGGCCAGAGTCAGGGAAGGAGGATGATGGCAATGGCTTTGGGGAGAATCTGACCGGTTCCTTTTGCGGGGAAGTAAAGCTGAAGACGGAGGAGCTCCTAGACACGGTGGTTCATCGCGGGGAGGCCGGTGTCTGCGTCGGCGAGGGGTTGTGCGCTGGTGTCGTGTCGTGTGTGTGTGCTGGGGGAGGGCTGACAGGGACGGGAGAAGAGCCGACGGCGGGGCAGAAGAATAGGGGAGGCGGCGGAGATGAAGAGAAGTGTAGACCGAAAGGATCCAACCTGAAGACACACGAACAAAGACCGGATCCGAGCAGATCCACCAAAGACAACCATCGACCGAATCTCGCGAGATCCGCCGGAGACACATCTCCACACGCCCTCCGACAATGCTAGACGCACCAACAGGATGGGGCTAGGCGGGGAGAACCTTATTCAATCTTCAGGGAACCGCCGCCGTCTCGTCTTCCTGAGCAGAACACAAACCCTAACAAAACTTGAAGAATCACCTAAAAACGGAGCCCTCCCGTCGGCAAGGGCCGGGATCGACCGCGCACCCATGGCCCTAAGGCCAGAGGAGATGTGGCAGATCGGCAGCGCCGCTGACGGGAGGTAGAAACCCTAGCCGTCTTTCCTTGGGAGGAGAGACGAAGGGAGGAGAGGCGAAGGGAGGAGAGACGAGCGTATTGTAATTTCTCACCGACAAGCTTTGCTTTCATTGAGTACATCTTCATCGACATGTACAAGGATGCCAAACATATTTTCATTTTAATGCCTTTTGCTATATACCCTATACTAGTCAAGTTTGCCCTCATCATCAACTGGTCAAGATCTCGCCTAGCTTGGCCAACATGGTATAAAGGTTGTATTCTTTTGTCAGCCTAGCATTGTACTCCCTCCGTCCCTGAGCTTGCAAAACGTTCTTATATTATAGGACGGAGGGAGTATTGTATAGTGCCCATTTTTAAGCATCCTATTAATGATGAAATTTACTTATATGGAAATTATCTGGAATATAACATCGGTCATTCCACATGTTTATTGACATTATCCATTGAAACATATCACTGAGAGTGAAAGTTAACCGTCGGTTATTACTATTCCCCGTCGGGTATTTGCTCAAATAACCGAGAGTCCCACATGTCCCATCGTCCATTTCCACTCATAGGTGAGAGTTTTCTTTTCACCGTCGGCAATTAAATTTCACCGTCGGGTATTACATGTAATCCCCCTGGGTGTAGCAAAAACCGTCGGACATTAGAATGAACCGTCGGGCATTAAGTTGGATACCCGAGAGTTGGGTTTCCACCGTCGGGGAATTTAGTATACCGTCGGCTATTGGTAGTAATACTTGTGAGTTGACATTAACTGTCGGCCATTGACACTACCGTCGCCTATTACTGTAATATCCGACGGCCCGTCGGCTATACTATTTCACCGTCGGAAATATGGGAATTTCTAGTAGTGCAAGGGGCTCTAGTTTGGACCAGCACCATCAGCACTGGCCCACCTGTATTATGTTGAATTAAGAATCCCCGGGTTCATGACGCCCTATGCAAAATTAATTATTTAATTCAGTATTACTATGTTGGCAAATGTTAAAACCAAAGTTGGGCCTTGCTGGACGCGTTTATTCAAAGCGAACTGTCAAGAGGGTCCCATAATCCCTGAGCATGTTAGGAACGCTAATCAAGGAACATAACACCGGTATTACGGAAACTAGGGCGGCGTGAGTGGAACAAAACACCAGGCAAAAGGCCGAGCCTTCCACACACAACCAAGTATATAGATGCATTAATTAAATAAGAGATATTGTGATATCCCATGATATCCATGTCCCAACATGGAAAAACCTGCAACTGCACCTACAACTAGCAACGCTATAAGAAAGGGGCTGAGCAAAGCGGTAACATAGCCAAACAACGGTTTGCTGGATAAGGGTGGTTAGAGGCTGTATCACGGCATATGGGAGGCTGACATATATGTGGTAGGAAGCGCGACATAGCGATAGCAACGAGACAACTAGCAAGCAAAGATAGTAGAGATATCCAAGGTAATGATCATCTTGCCTGAAATCCCGCTAGGAAGAAGATCGAATCCATGAAGTAGTCGAACAAGCGTAGTCGAACGAATCCTCACAACTCCGGAACGCAACCAGAACTATTGAGAAGAAGCACAACCGGAAAGAAGCAAACAACATGGTAAACACACAAGCATAATCATGACATAATGCACAACCAAGTTGTTGGGGAACGTTGCATGGGAAACAAAAAATTTCCTACGCTCACCAAGATCAATCTAGGAGATGAACATATACGAGAGGAGAGATTGCATCTACATACCCTTGTAGATCGCTAAGTGGAAGCGTTAAGAAACGCGGTTGATGTAGTTGAACGTCTTCGCGATCCAATCACGATCCGTCCACGAACTCCCGATCAAGTGCCGAACGGATGGCACCTCCGAGTTTAGCACACGTGCGGCTCGGCGGCGTCCTCTCCTTCTTGATCCAGCAAGCGAGAGAGGGGGTAGATGAGATCGGGACCAACACGACGGTATGGCGGTGGTGGTGGCAGCGGAATTCCGGCAGGGCTTCGCCAAGCGCGTACCGGTGAAACGTGGGAGGAGTTGGGATAGGTAACGGGCAAGGGTCCAAGGGGTGCCTGCCCCCAATGCCTCCCCACCTTTATATAGGCGTGGAGGGGCTGGTGGCTTGCCCTCCAAGGCCCTAGGGTCATTGGCCAAAGGGGGAGGAAGGAAATCCCTCCTTTCCTTCCCCACCGATCGCTATCCCCCCTTTTTAGGGATCATGATCTTATCCCTTTGGGATATGATACTATTCCTTTTAAGGGAGGATCTTGGTGTGCCTAGACTAGGGTTGTGGGGACTTTCCCCACTACCCACGTTCATGTGGGTCCCCCATGCAGGTGGGCCCCACTCTGGAACCTTCTAGAACCTTCCCGGTACAATACCAGAAAAACTCGAACTTTTTCCGAAACCCCGATAACAACTTTCCATATATGAATCTTTACCTCCGGACTATTCCGGAGCTCCTCGTGATGTCCCGGATCCCATCCGGGACTCCGAACAACCTTCGGACTTTCCACTATTAATATCTCAATACTACCCTAGCGCTACTGAACGTTAAGCGTGCGACCCTATGGGTTCGGGAATATGCAGACATGACCGAGACTCCTCTCCGGTCAATAACCAATAGCGGGACCTGGATGCATATTCAACGAAGATCTTTATCGGTCGAACCTCGATGTCAAGGATTCAGTCAATCCCGTATGCAGTTCCCTTTGTCCATCGGTATGTTACTTGCCCGAGATTCGATCGTCGGTATCTCCATACCTAGTTCAATCTCGTTACCGGCAAGTCTCTTTACTCGTTCCATAATACAAGATCCCGTGGCTAACTCTTTAGTCACATTGCTTGCAAGCTTATTATGATGCTGTATTACCGAGTGGGCCCTGAGATACCTTTCCGTCATACGAAGTGACAAATTCCCAGTCTTGATCAATGCCAACTCAACAGACACCCTCGGAGATACCTGTAAAGCATCTTTATAGTCACCCAGTTACGTTGCGACATTTGATACACACAAGGTACTCCTCCGGTGTCAGTGAGTTGCATGATTTCATGGTCATAGGAACAGATACTTGACATGCGGAAAACGATAGCAATAAACTTGACACGATCATATGCTACGTTCATAGTTTGGGTCTTGTCCATCACATCATTCTCCTAATGATGTGATCCCGTTATCAAATGACAACTCATGTCTATGACCAGGAAACCATGGCCATCTTTGATCAACGAGCTAGTCTGGTAGAGGCTCACTAGGGACATGTTGTTGTCTACGTATCCACACATGTATTTGTGTTTCCAACCAATACAATTATAGCATGGATAATAAACGATTATCATGAACAAGGAAATATAATAATAACCATTTTATTATTGCCTCTAGGGCATATTTCCAACAGTCTCCCACTTGCACTAGAGTCAATAATCTAGCATTACATGGTTATGAATCTAACACCCATAGAGCTCTGTTGTTGATCATGTTTTGCCTGTGGAAGAGGTTTAGTCAACGGATCTGCAACATTCAGATCCGTGTGCACTTTGCAAATATTTATGTCCTCCTCCTTTATCGCATCGCGGATGGAATTGAAGCGTCGCTTTATGTGTCTGGTCCTCTTGTGAAACCTTGGTTCCTTCGCTAGAGCAATGGCACCAGTGTTGTCACAGAACAGAGTCATCGGGTCCAGTGCACTGGGCACAACTCCAAGATCTGTCATGAACTGCTTCATCCAGACACCTTCCTTCGCCGCCTCCGAGGCAGCTATGTACTCCGCTTCGCATGTAGAATCAGCTACCACGCTTTGCTTGGAACTGCACCAGCTTACCGCTCCCCCATTTAGAATATATACGTATCCGGTTTGAGACTTAGAATCATCCGGATCAGTGTCAAAGCTTGCATCGACGTAACCCTTTACGACGAGCTCTTGATCACCTCCATAAACGAGAAACATTTCCTTAGTCCTTTTCAGGTACTTAAGGATATTCTTGACCGCTGTCCAGTGTTCCACTCCTGGATCACTTTGAAACCTTCCGGCCATACTTATGGCAAGGCTGACATCTGGTCTTGTGCACAGCATCGCATACATGATAGAGCCTATGGCAGAAGCATAGGGGATGACACTCATCTTTTCTCTATCCTTTGTAGTCGCTGGGCATTGAGTCTTACTAAACTTCACACCTTGCAAAACAGGCAAGAACCCCTTCTTGGACTGATCCATTTTGAACTTCTTAAAAACTTTATCAATGTCTGTGCTCTGTGAAAGTCCTATTAAGCGTCTCGATCTATCTCTATAGATCTTGATGCCTAATATGAAAGCAGCTTCTCCTAGGTCCTTCATTGAAAAACTCTTGTTCAAATATTCCTTCACGCTTTCCAAAAGTTCTATATTGTTTCCAATCAGTAATATGTCATCCACATATAATATTAGAAACGCTATAGAGCTCCCACTCACTTTCTTGTAAATACAAGCTTCTCTGTAAACTTGTATAAACCCAAACGCTTTGATCACCTCATCAAAGCGAAGATTCCAACTCCGAGACGCTTGCACCAGTCCATAAATGGATCGCTGGAGTTTGCAAACTTTGTCAGCATTCTCTGGATCGACAAAACCTTCTAGTTGCATCATATACAACTCTTCCTTAAGAAAACCGTTAAGGAACGCTGTTTTGACATCCATCTGCCAAATTTCATAATCGAAAAATGCAGCTATTGCTAACATGATTCTGACGGACTTAAGCATCGCTACGGGTGAGAAAGTCTCATCGTAGTCAACTCCTTGAACTTGTGAAAAACCCTTTGCCACAAGTCGAGCTTTATAGACGGTGACATTACCGTCTGCGTCCGTCTTCTTCTTGAAGATCCATTTATTCTGAATGGCCTTTCGCCCTTCAGGTAATACTTCCAAAGTCCACACTTTGTTTTCATACATGGATCCCATCTCGGATTTCATGGCCTCTAACCATTTGTCGGAATCCGGTCCCACCATCGCTTCCCCATAGCTCGTAGGTTCATCGTTGTCCAACAACATGACATTCAAGACAGGGTTACCGTACCACTCAGGAGCAGTACGTATCCTTGTCGACCTACGAGGTTCGATAGTAACTTGATCCGAAGTTTCATGATCACCATCATCAGCTTCCTCTTCAACTGACGTAGGTTCCACAGAAACATCTTTCTGCGCAGTGCTACTCTCTAGTTGAAGTAAAGGTTCAACAACCTCATCAAGTTCTATCTTCCTCCCACTCAATTCTTTCGAGAGAAACTCTTTCTCGAGAAAGGACCCGTTCTTAGCGACAAACACTTTGCCTTTGGATCTGAGATAGAAGGTATACCCAACCGTCTCTTTTGGGTATCCTATGAAGACGCATTTGTCCGCTTTGGGTTCCAGCTTTTCTGGCTAAAGCTTTTTGACATAAGCATCGCATCCCCAAACTTTAAGAAACGACAACTTTGGTTTCTTGCCAAACCACAGTTCATACGGTGTCGTCTCAACGGACTTAGATGGTGCCCTATTTAAAGTGAATGCAGCTGTCTCTAACGCATAACCCCAAAATGATAGTGGCAGATCGGCAAGAGACATCATAGAACGCACCATATCCAATAAGGTTCGATTACGACGTTCGGACACACCATTACGCTGTGGTGTTCCAGGTGGCGTCAACTGTGAAACAATTCCACATTGTCTTAAGTGACTGCCAAACTCATAACTCAGATATTCTCCCCCTCGATTAGATCCTAGGAATTTGATCTTCTTGTTACGATGATTCTCAACTTCACTCTGAAATTGCTTGAACTTTTCAAACGTTTCAGACTTGTGTTTCATTAAGTAAACATACCCATATCTACTCAAATCATCGGTGAAGGTGAGAAAATAACGATATCCACCGTGCGCTTGAACGCTCATCGGACCGCACACATCAGTATGTATGATTTCCAACAAGTCACTTGCCCGTTCCATTGTTCCGGAGAACGGGGTCTTAGTCATCTTGCCCATGAGGCATGGTTCGCATGTGTCAAGTGATTCAAAATCAAGTGACTCCAAAAGTCCATCAGCATGGCGTTTCTTCATGCATTTTACACCAATATGACCTAAGCGGCAGTGCCACAAGAAAGTGGTACTATCATTATCAACTGTACATCTTTTGGCATCAATGTTATGAACATGTGTATCATCACTATCGAGATTCAATAAGAATAAACCCCTCACAATGGGTGCATGACCATAAAAGATATTACCCATATAAATAGAACAACCATTATTCTCTGATTTAAATGAGTAACCGTCTCGCATTAAACAAGATCCAGATATAATGTTCATGCTCAACGCAGGCACTAAATAACAATTATTCAGGTTCATCACTAATCCCGATGGTAATCGAAGAGCGAGCGTGCCGACGGCGATCACATCAACCTTGGAACCATTTCCCACGCGCATCGTCACTTCATCCTTCGCCAGCCTCCGTCTATTCCGCAGTTCCTGCTTTGAGTTGCAAATGTGAGCAACCGCACCGGTATCAAATACCCAGGCACTAGAACGAGAGTTAGTAAGGTACACATCAATAACATGTATATCATATATACCTTGTTTGGCGTGGGCCCCCTTCTTGTTGGCGAGATACTTGGGGCAATTCTGCTTCCAGTGGCCATGTCCCTTGCAATAGAAGCACTCAGTTTCCGGCTTGGGCCCAGCCTTGGGTTTCTTCACGGGAGGGGCAACTACTTTGCCACTCTTCTTGGAGTTTCCCTTCTTGCCCTTGCCATTCTTCTTGAAACTAGTGGTTTTATTGACCATCAACACTTGATGCTCCTTCTGGATGTCTGACTCAGCGACTTTCAGCATTGCAAACAGCTCGGCGACTGACTTGTTCATCCCTTGCATGTTATAGTTCAACACAAAGCTCTTGTAGCAAGGTGGTAGCGATTGAAGAACTCTATCAGTGATCGCCTCTGGCGAGAGCACAACTCCCAACTCAGCCAGACGGTTGTAATACCCAGACATTTTGAGTATGTGTTCACTGACAGACCCGTTCTCCTCCATCTTGCAAGCATAGAACTTATCGGAGGCCTCATACCTCTCGATTCAGGCATTCTTCTCAAAAATAAACTTCAACTCCTGGAACATCTCATATGCTCCATGACGTTCAAAACGCCTTTGAAGTCCCGGTTCCAAGCCATACAACATGGCGCACTGAACTATTGAGTAGTCATCAGCACGCGCCTGCCAAGCGTTCATAACGTCCACAGACGCTGGAGGGGGTTGCTCACCAAGCGGTGCATCAAGGACATAAGCCTTTTGGGCAGCCGTGAGGATAATCCTCAGATTACGGGCCCAGTCTACAAAGTTACTTCCATCATCTTTCAGCTTGGCTTTCTCTAGGAACGCATTGAAATTCAGGGGAGCTACTGCGCGAGCCATTGATTTACAACATAAATTTGCAAAGACAACTTAGACTATTGTTCAAGATAATGAGTTTAGTTTACTTAAAAACTCCCACTCAAATCGACATCCCTCCGGTCGTCCAAGTGCAACATGATCCAAATTCACCAACCCAAGTCCAATCATCACGTGAGATGAGGTGGTTTCAATGGTGAACATCTCCATGTTGATCATATCTACTATATGACTCATGTTCGACCTTTCGGTCTCTTGTGTTCCGAGGCCATGTCTGTACATGCTAGGCTCGTCAAGTTTAACCCAAGTGTTCCGCATGTGCAAAACTGGCTTGCACCCGTTGTATGTGAACGTAGAGTCTATCACACCCGATCATCACGTGGTGCTTTGAAACGACGAACTTTCGCAACGGTGCACACTTGGGGAGAACACAATTTTATCTTGAAATTTTAGAGAGGGATCACCTTATAATGCTACCGTCGTCCTAAGCAAAATAAGATGCATAAAAAGATTAACATCACATGCAAATCATAAGTGACACGATATGGCCATGAACTTGTGCTTTTAATCTCCATCTCCAAAGCACCGGCATGATTTCCATCGTCACCGGCATGACACCATGATCTCCATCATCATGATCTCCATCATCGCGTCGCCATCGGGGTTGTCACGCCAACCATGCTTCTACTACTATTGCTACCATTTAGCGATAAAGTAAAGCATTACATAGCGCTCAATGATTGACACACAGGTCATACAATAATTAAAGACAACCCTATGGCTCCGGCCGGTTGCCGTATACATCGACATGCAAGCCGAGATAAACTATTACAAAATATGATAATCTCATACATCAAATATATTTCATTATGTCTTTGGCCATATCATATCACAACATACCCTGCAAAAACAAGTTAGACGTCCTCTAATTTGTTGTTGCATGTTTTACGTGGCTGCTATGGGTATCTAGCAAGAACGATTCTTACCTACGCAAAACCACAACGGTGATATGCAAGTTGCTATTTAACCTTCTATAAGGACCGCCTTCGTCGAATCCGATTCAACTAAGGTGGGAGAGACAGACACCCGCCAGCCATCTTATGCAACAAAGTCGCATGTCAGTCAATGGTACCGGTCTCATGTACGTGGACATGTAAAGTTGGTCCGGGCCGCTTCATCCCACAATACCGCTGAATCAAGAAAAGACCAAGGAAGGAAGCAATCTGAATATCAACGCCCACAAACTCCTTTGTGTTCTACTCGTGATGTCATCTACGCAAATACCTAGCTCATGATGCCACTGTTGGGGAACGTTGCATGGGAAACAAAAAATTTCCTACGCTCACCAAGATCAATCTAGGAGATGAACATCTACGAGAGGAGAGATTGCATCTACATACCCTTGTAGATCGCTAAGTGGAAGCGTTAAGAAATGTGGTTGATGTAGTCGAACGTCTTCGCGATCCAATCACGATCCGTCCACGAACTCCCGATCAAGTGCCGAATGGACGGCACCTCCGAGTTTAGCACACGTGCGGCTCGGCGGCATCCTCTCCTTCTTGATCCAGCAAGCGAGAGAGGGGGTAGATGAGATCGAGACCAACACGATGGTATGGTGGTGGTGGTGGCAGCGGAATTCCGGCAGGGCTTCGCCAAGCGCGTACCGGTGAAACATGGGAGGAGTTGGGAGAGGTAACGGGCAAGGGTCCAAGGGGTGGCTGCCCCCAACGCCTCCCCACCTTTATATAGGCGTGGAGGGGGCTGGTGGCTTGCCCTCCAAGGCCCTAGGGTCGTTGGCTAAAGGGGGAGGAAGGAAATCCCTCCTTTCCTTCCCCACCGATCGCTATCCTCCCTTTTTAGGGATCCTGATCTTATCCCTTTGGGATATGATACTATTCCTTTTAAGGGAGGATCTTGGTGTGCCTAGACCAGGGTTGTGGGGACTTTTCCCACTACCCACGTTCATGTGGGACCCCCATGCAGGTGGGCCCCACTCCGGAACCTTCTAGAACCTTCCCGGTACAATACCGAAAAAACTTGAACTTTTTCCGGAACCCCGATAACAACTTTCCATATATGAATCTTTACCTCCGGATTATTCCGGAGCTCCTCATGATGTCCCAGATCCCATCCGGGACTCCGAACAACCTTCGGACTTTCCACTATTAATATCTCAATACTACCCTAGCGCTACCGAACGTTAAGCGTGCGACCCTATGGGTTCGGGAATATGCACACATGACCGAGACTCCTCTCCGGTCAATAACCAATAGCGGGATCTGGATGCCCATATTGGTTCCTACATATTCAACGAAGATCTTTATCGGTCGAACCTCGATGTCAAGGATTCACTCAATCCCGTATGCAGTTCCCTTTGTCCAACGGTATGTTACTTGCCCGAGATTCGATCGTCGGTATCTCCATACCTAGTTCAATCTCATTACCGGCAAGTCTCTTTACTCGTTCCATAATACAAGATCCCGTGGCTAACTCTTTAGTCACATTGCTTGCAAGCTTATTATGATGTTGTATTACCGAGTGGGCCCTGAGATACCTTTCCGTCATACGAAGTGACAAATTCCCAGTCTTGATCAATGCCAACTCAACAGACACCCTCGGAGATACCTGTAAAGCATCTTTATAGTCACCCAGTTACGTTGCGACATTTGATACACACAAGGTACTCCTCCGGTGTCAGTGAGTTGCATGATTTCATGGTCATAGGAACAGATACTTGACATGCGGAAAACGATAGCAATAAACTTGACACGATCATATGCTACATTCATAGTTTGGGTCTTGTCCATCACATCATTCTCCTAATGATGTGATCCCGTTATCAAATGACAACTCATGTCTATGACCAGGAAACCATGGCCATCTTTGATCAACGAGCTAGTCCGGTAGAGGCTCACTAGGGACATGTTGTTGTCTACGTATCCACACATGTATTTGTGTTTCCAATCAATACAATTATAGCATGGATAATAAACGATTATCATGAACAAGGAAATATAATAATAACCATTTTATTATTGCCTCTAGGGCATATTTCCAACACAAGTATGATGCATGTCAAGTTTAAAGATGCATGGCATGGCAAAGTGCGACAATCAAATACTACACATTAACTGAAGCTCAATATGCAACGAGTTGCATATTGACGAAACCCCACAAATAATTATTTGGTTCACTCCTGTTTATGTACAATGACAAGATTAAATGTTGTTAAACATGGCAAGAGGTGAAGCATAATAAAACTACCTATCTAGGCAATTTAAATGAGGCCGGAAACAACACATAACAATTCCGGAAAATCCTCATATGCAAATTTCGAAATTGGTACTGTTGTGAATGAAACACCATTGTAATGTTGTTAAACAGCAAAATAAAGTGCATCATGATAATCTACACATTTTTCTACCCCATTTACATATAAAGTTCATTTAATTCAGAGCTACGGTTATTTAGTTATGAAATAAACCATTTTAGCATGTCATTTGTGCAAATTAATGCAAACAACAGTTTTAAACATTTTTAACATGGATGAGAGTTGGATATTGTGAAACTACATGAAATTCTACCCAAGTTACATATATGACATGTTTTATTTGGATGCATGAATATTTAATTATTAGCATTTCAAACAGTGGCATTTTGTAAATATGCAGGTCCTAGATATATGATAAAATCGCAGAACTGGAAAAAAACGTCTACGGGCCGAAACTGTACTAACGGGCTGGCACAGAATAGCTATACAACGCTCGGGGCGTAACACAGTGGCAGAGGAAGCGGGCTGGCTTGCTCATCTCGCTGGGCTTGGCCCAGGTCGGCGGATCTGGTGGGCTGGGCGGCTGCAGGGGCACGGCGCGGCTGGGCCAAGACGCTGGACTCGCTCGAGTCAACGCGGGCGCACGCGTCTATGGATGAAGCAGAGGCCATGGCGTGGTGCTCCTATTCAACAGAGAAGAGAGGGAGAGCAGGGGAGGTCAGAGCGGGAAAAAGAGAGAGAAACGGTGACGCGCGGCTGCGGGGTCTCACCGGCGAGGTGCGGCAAGAGCTTGGCAGCGGCAAGCTGAAGATGGCCGGAGGGCTGCGGGCATCCAGATCAGGTGGCCTCCTGGCTGCTATAGAGAGAAGCAAGAGAGTTCAGAGACAGAGAGAACAAAAGGAGTTGGAGGGAGAAGAAGAGAAAGGAAAGGGAGAGGGACGGCGCGGTCTGACCTGGCGAGGAGGTCTTGCTCCGGCAGGTGGCCGCTTGCCGGCGAGGAGGCCGGATCGGGCCAAGGCAGGAGGCTAGGTACTCGAGCTGCTGCTCGCTTCTGGCGGCGGCTGGAGGCGCGGGGCTCCTTATGCAGGCAAACAGAGAGGGAGCACAGAAAGATGCATGAGACGGGAGAGAGAGAGAGAGCAAAAGAGAAAGAAGAAAGGGAGAAGGAGAGGGACGGGCAGCTCCGGCGATTCCCGTTCATCTTGGTCGCCGGTCGGCACGGCGTGGAGGTGCAGGGGTAGGAGGAGGTCGAGGTCGGCAGTCTCCTCGGGAGATCAGGCGCGAACAGCTTCGGGGACGAGGCAGAGGAGGCAGCTCGGGGGTGGAACTCCTGGCGCTGTGGTGAGCTCGGGGACGAGGAGGAGCTTGGCATAGGCAGCTGGACGCGCTGTGGGTGGAGCTATGGAGGAGGCGGGCACGCAAGGGGTGGCACGGAAATGGAGGGAAGGTGGCGGCGCTGGTTGGGAGAGGTGGATGCTGCCGGTTGGTGGTTTTTGGATCGGGAGGATGGGATAGCCGTCCTAAAAATTAGGGTTGGCTAGGGGTTGCACTACTATTTATAATAGATGGTTTTGGGTAGGGCTAATCGGTCCCTCTGATCGTAATCGAACGGTAGAGATAAATAGGTTAGGGAAGTTCAATGAAGAAACCGAAAATGTTTGGGGTATTACGGGTTTGATCCGGACCCACCGGTCACGATCGCCCGGTTCGGGTTCGGGCAAGGTTTTTGGACGCGCGCGAGGGGGTCTGAGAGAGGTTAACGAAGACAACGGGTCTAAGGAAATGTCAACGGAAAACAAGGGCCAACGTTCGCCTCTTCCAGAGAAGTGACAAACTACGAACGGCAACAAGATGAAACAACAACTACGAACGGATGTAATTTTTATGAAAACATGCGGATGCAATGCGCATGATGCCATGATGAAATGCAACAAGTCAAATAATTAACGCGGCAATAACGAAAAACATGGAAGGCGTTTGGAGGGTCGGTCTCGGGCTGTCACAGCAACCCAATGAATAAAATAATTTTTTGTTTTTACTTTCTGTTCTTGAGTGTTTACACAATTATGGCCTCTGTTATGATTGTATTTTTATGTTTTAGTTAGTGTTTGTGCCAAGTAATGCCTTTGGGATGATGTTGATGATAATACAATTGATGCTGTTTGGAAAACAGAAAGTTTTGCATCCAGTGCTGGAATTTTAATTCTGTACTGAAGTGTCAGAAAATCTGAAATTTTTACACAATATTGGTATATGAATTTTTTACATTTTCCTAATTTTTCAGAATTTTTGGAGTTACATAAGTATGGCTTTTAAATAGATCTTTACATACTGTTCTGTTTTAGACAGATTCTGTTTTTGTTGCATAGTTTGCTTATTTTGATGAATCTGTGGATCGTATTGTTGGGTAACGAAGCATGAAAATCAAAAAAATTCCTATGAACACCCAAGATCTATCTAGGAGAAGCATAGCAATGAGAGTGGAGAGTGTGTCTACGTACCCTCGTAGACCGTTAAGCGGAAGCGTATATTACGCGGTTGATGTAGTCGTACTCGTCACGATCCAATCGCGATCCAATCCGATGAAGTACCGAACGGACAGCACCTCCGCGTTTAGCACACGTACGGCTCGATGACGTCTCCTCCTCCTTGATCCAGCAAGCGAGGGAGGAGAAGTAGATGGGATCGCCAGCAGCATGACGGCGTGACGGTGATGGTGATGAAGTGACTCCGGAAGGGCTACGCCGAGCGCTACCGAAACAACGAAGACGGAGGAGTTACGAATTAACGGGAGAGAGAGGGGGGCCAAGGGCTTGTGTGTCCTCTTGGGGGCACCCCTTCCCCTCTATATATAGGTGGAGGGGCGTGGTGGCCAGCCCTCCAAGCTCTAGGGCTGGCGCACAAAAGGGGAGGAGTTGGACTCCTAGTCCAATTCCCTCCTTTCCATACACAGGTGGACTTTCCACCTTTCCCAGCCACATGGGCCTTGAGGGACTTGTGCGCCTGGCCCAATAAGGCCAGGGCGCCTCCCCTCAGCCCATGCTAACCCTTGGGACGTGGTGGAACCCTTGGTGGACTTCCGGACTCCTCCGGAAGTTTCCGGAACCTTCTGGAAGCTTCCCGGTACAATAACGAAAAAACTGAAACTTTTTCTGGAACCCTGAAAGCAACTTTCCATATATAAATCTTTACCTCCGGAGCTCCTTGTGACATCCGGGATGTCATCCGGGACTCCGAACAACATTCGGTCACCAACGTACATATCCCAATACTACTCTAGCGTCACCGAACGTTAAGCGTGCGGACCCTACGGGTTCGAGAATCATGTAGACATGACCGAGACACCTCTCCGGTCAATAACTAATAGCGGAACCTAGATGCCCATATTGGTTCCTACATATTCCACGAAGATCTTTTATCGGTTGAACCACGATGTCGAGGATTCGGTTAATCCCGTATGCAATTCCCTTTGTCCAGCGATATGTTACTTGCCCGAGATTCGATCGTCGGTATCTCCATACCTAGTTCAATCTCGTTACCGGCAAGTCTCTTTACTCGTTCCGTAATACAAGATCCCGTGGCTAACTCATTAGCCACATTGCTTGCAAGCTCTTTATGATGTTGTATTACCGAGAGGGCCCAGAGATATCCCTCCGTCATACGGAGTGACAAATCCCAGTCTTGATCCGTGCCAACCCAACAAACACCTTCGGAGATACCTGTAGAGCACCTTTATGGTCACCCAGTTACGAAGTGACGTTTGGATACACATTAAGTATTCCTCTGGTGTCAGGGAGTTGCACGATCTCATGGTCTAAGGAACAGATATTTGACATGAAGAAAGCTGTAGCAACTAACTAAACGATCTGATGCTAAGCTTATGGTTGGGTCTTGTCCATCACATCATTCTCCTAATGATGTGATCCCGTTATCAAATGACAACTCATGTCTATGGTTAGGAAACTTTAACCATCTTTGATCAACGAGCTAGTCTAGTAGAGGCTCACTAGGGACAGGGTATAGTTTATGTATTCACACATGTATTTAAGTTTCCGGTCAATACAATTCTAGCATGAATAATAAACATTTATCATGAACAAGGAAATATGATAATAACCAATTTATTATTGCCTCTAGGGCATATTTCCAACAGTCTCCCACTTGCACTAGAGTCAATAATCTAGTTCACATTGCTATGTGATTAACACCCAATGAGTTCTGGGGTTTGATCATGTTTTGCTTGTGAGAGAGGTTTTAATCAATGGGTCTGTAACATTCAGATCCGTATGTACTTTGCAAATCTCCATGTCATACTATAGATGCTGCTACCACGCTCCACTTGGAGCTATTCCAAATGACTGCTCCGCTATACGTATCCGGTTTGCGACTGAGAGTCATCCGGATCGGTGTCAAAGCTTGCATCGACGTAACCCTTTATGACGAACTCTTTATCACCTCCATATACGAGAAACATGTCCTTAGTCCTCTTAAGGTACTTATGGATATTCTTGACCGCTGTCCAGTGATCTACTCCTGGATCACTTTGGTCCCTCCCTGCCAGACTTATGGCAAGGCACACATCAGGTTTGGTACACAGCATGGCATACATTATAGAGCCTATGGCTGAGGCATAGGGGATGACTTTCATCCTTTCTCTTTCTTCTGCCGTGGTCGGTCTTTGAGTCTTACTCAACTTCACACCTTGCAACACAGGCAAGAACCCTTTCTTTGACTGGTCCATTTTGAACTTCTTCAAAATCTTGTCAAGGTAAGTGCTCTGTGAAAGTCCTATCAAGCGTCTTGATCTATCTCTGTAGATCTTGATGCCCAATATGTAAGCAGCTTCACCGAGGTCTTTCATTGAAAAACTCTTATTCAAATATCCTTTTATGCTTTCCAGAAATTCTATATCATTTCCAATCAACAATATGTCATCCACATATAATATTAGAAATGTTATAGAGCTCCCACTCACTTTTTTGTAAATACAAGCTTCTCCGTAAGTTTGTATAAAACCAAAAGCTTTGATCACCTCATCAAAGCGAATATTCCAACTCCGAGATGCTTGCACCATTCCATAGATGGATCGCTGGAGCTTGCATACTTTGTTCGCATCCTTAGGATCGACAAAACCTTCTGGTTACATCATATACAACTCTTCCTTAAGAAACTCGTTAAGGAATGCCGTTTTGACATCCATTTGCCAGATCTCATAATCATAAAATGCGGCAATAGCTAACATAATTCTAACAGACTTAAGCATCGCTACGGGTGAGAAAGTATCATCGTAGTCAACCCCTTGAACTTGTCGGAAACCCTTTGCGACAAGTCGAGCTTTATAGACGGTGACATTACCATCAGCGTCTGTCTTCTTCTTAAAGATCCATTTATTCTCAATGGCTTGCTGATCATCGGGCAAGTCCACCAAAGTCCATACTTTGTTCTCATACATGGATCCTATCTCGGATTTCATGGCCTCAAGCCATTTGTCGGAATCCGGCCGGGCTCATCATAGCTTCTTCATAGTTCGTAGGTTCGCTGTTGTCTAACAACATGACTTCCAGGACAGGATTACCGTACCACTCTGGTGCGGAACGTACCCTGGTTGACCTATGAAGTTCAGTAGTAACTTGATCCGAAGTTTCATGATCATCATCATTAGCTTCCTCTTCGGTTGGTGTAGGCATCACGGGAACTGCTTTCTGTGATGGGCTACCTTCCAATTCGAGAGAAGGTACAATTACCTCATCAAGTTCTACTTTCCTCCCACTCACTTCTTTCGAGAGAAACTCCTTCTCTTGAAAGGACCCATTCTTGGCAACAAAGATCTTGCCCTCGGATCTGTGGTAGAAGGTATACCCAATGGTCTCTTTAGGGTATCCTATGAAGACGCACTTCTCTGCTTTGGGTTCAGGCTGAAGCCTCTTGACATAAGTGTCGCATCCCCAAACTTTAAGAAACGACAGCTTAGGTTTCTTGCCAAACCACAACTAATATGGTGTCGTCTCAACGGATTTAGACGGTGCCCTATTTAAAGTGAATGCGGCTGTCTCTAATGCATAACCCCAAAACGATAGTGGCAAATCCGTAAGAGACATCATAGAACGCACCATATCCAATAGAGTACGATTACGACGTTCGGACACACCATTACGCTATGGTGTTCCAGGTGGCGTGAGATGTGTAACAATTCCACATTGTCTTAAATGCATACCAAACTCGTAACTCAAATATTCACCTCCACGATCAGATCGTAGAAACTTTATTTTCTTGTTACGATGATTCTCCACTTCACTCTGAAATTCCTTGAACTTTTCAAATGTTTCAGACTTGTGTTTCATTAAGTAAATATACCCATATCTACTCAAATTATCTGTGAAGGTAACGATATCCACCGCGTGCTTCAACACTCATCGGACCACATACATCGGTATGTATTATTTCCAATAAGTCACTAGCTTGCTCCATTGTTCCAGAGAACAGAGTTTTAGTCATCTTGCCCATGAGGCATGGTTCACATGTCTCAAAAGATTCATAATCAAGAGATTCCAAAAGTCCATCAGCATGGAGTTTCTTCATGCGCTTTACACCAATATGACCTAAGCGGCAGTGCCACAATCATGTGGTACTATCATCATTAACTTTGCATCTTTTGGCATTAATATTATGAACATGTGTATCACTCCGATCGAGATTCAGTAAACCATTCACATTGGGTGCATGATCACGAAAGATATTACTCATATAAACAGAATAACCATTATTCTCTGACTTAAATGAATAACCGTGTTGCAATAAACAATATCCAGATATAATGTTTCATGCTCAACGCAAGCACCAAATAACCATTATTTAGGTTTAATACTAATCCCGAAGGTATTACGAGCGTGCCGATGGCGATCATATCAACCTTGGAGACACTTCCAACACTCATCGTCACCTCGCCCTTAGCTAGTCTCTCTTACTCCGCAGCTCCTGCTTCGAGTTACTAATATTAGCAACTGAACTTGTATCAAATACCCAGACGCTACTACGAGCACTAGTGAGGTACACATCAATAACATGTATATCAAATATACCTACGTTGACGTTGCCAGCCTTCTTATCTGCCAAGTACCTGGGGCAGTTCCTCTTCGAGTGACTGTTCCCCTTATAAAAGTAGCACTCAGTCTCGGGTTTGGGTCCAGTCTTGGGTTTCTCCATTGGAACGGCAACTGTCTTGTCATTCTTGAAGTTTCCCTTCTTTCCCTTGCCCTTCTTGAAACTAGTGGTCTTGTTAACCATCAACACTTGATGCTCCTTTTTGATTTCTACCTTCACGGCCTTAAGCACCGTGAATATCTCGAGGATTGTATACTCCATCCCTTGCATATTATAGTTCATCACAAAGCTCTCATGGCTTGGTGGCAGTGACTGAAAAAATCTGTCAATCGTTGTCTTATCTGGAAGACTAACTCCCACTTGATTCAAGCGATTGTAGCACCCAGACACTCTGAGCACATGCTCACTAACTGAGCTATTCTCCTCCATCTTGCAGGCAAAGAACTTGTCAGAGGTGTCATACCTCTCAACCCGGGCATGAGCTTGAAATACCAATTTTAGCTCCTGGAACATCTCATATGCTCTGTGGTGCTCAAAACATCTTTGGAGCCCCGGTTCTAAGCTGTAAAGCATGGCGCACTGAACTATCTAGTAGTCATCAGAACGTGCCTGCCAGACGTTCACAACATGCACAGATGACGCTAGAGGGGTTGGCACACCGAGGGGTGCATCAAGGACATAAGCCTTTTGTGCAGCAGTGAGGACAATCCTCATACTACGAACATAGTCCGCATAATTGCTTACATTATCTTTCAACTTAGTCTTTCTCTAGGAACATATCAAAAACAGGGAGCTACGGCATGAGCTATTGATCTACAACATAATTTGCAAAGACAATTTAGACTATGTTCAAGATAATTAGTTCAGTTAATCAAATTACTAATGAACTCCCACTTAAATCAACATCCCTCAAGTTGTCTAAGTGATACATTATCCAAATAAACTAACCCATGTCCGATCATCACGTGAGATGGGGTAGTCATCAATGGTGAACATCTCCATGTTGATCATTTCTACTATATGACTTATGTTCGACCTTTTGGTCTCCTGTGTTCCGAGGCCATGTCTGTACATGCTAGGCTCGTCAAGTTTAACCCAAGTATTCTGCATGTGTAAAACTGGCTTACACCCGTTGTATGTGAACGTAGAGTCTATCACACCCGATCATCACGAGGTGCTTCGAAACGACGAACTTTTGCAACGGTGCATACTTAGGGAGAACACAATTTCTTGAAATTAAGTGAAGGGATCATCTTATAATGTTACCGTCGTCCTAAGCAAAATAAGATGCATAAAAAGATAAACATCACATGCAATCAATATGTGACATGATATGGCCATTATCATCTCGTGCCTTTGATCTCCATCTCCAAAGCACCGGCATGATCTCCATTGTCACCGGCATGACACCATGATCTCCATCATCGTGTCGTCACGTGGTCGTCTCCGCCAACTATTGCTTCTACAATTATTGCTAACGCATAGAGATAAAGTAAAGCAATTACATGGCGATTAATAAATTAAAGACAACCCTATGGCTCCTGCCGGTTGCCGTACTCATCGACATGCAAGTCGTGAACCTATTACAAAACATGATCATCTCATACATCAACATATATCACATCACGTTTTGGCCATACCACATCACAACATGCCCTGCAAAAACAAGTTAGACGTCCTCTACTTTGTTGTTGCAAATTTTATGTGGCTGCTATGGGCAACTAGCAAGAACCGTTCTTACCGACGCAAAGCCACAACGGTGAAAATCAAGTTGCCTTTTAACCTTCTACAAGGACCGCCTTCGTCAAATTAGATTCAACTAAAGTAGGAGAGACAGACACCCGGTAGCCACCTTATGCAAAACAAGTTGCATGTCAGTCGGTGGAACCGGTCTCATGTGCGAGGACATGTAAAGTTGGTCCGAGCCGCTTCATCCCACAATACCGCTGAATCCAAATAAGACAAGAGAGGTAAGCAATTTGAGCATCAACGCCCACAACTTTTGTGTTCTACTCGTGCATATACATCTACGCATAGACCTAGCTCATGATGCCACTGTTGGGTAACGAAGCATGAAAATCAAAAAAAATCCTACGAACACCCAAGATCTATCTAGGAGAAGCATAGCAACGAGAGGGGAGAGTGTGTCTACGTACCCTCATAGACCGTTAAGCGGAAGCGTATATTATGCGGTTGATGTAGTCGTACTCGTCACGATCCAATCGTGATCCAATCCGATGAAGTACAGAACGGACGACACCTCCGCGTTCAGCACACGTATGGCTCGATGAAGTCTCCTCCTCCTTGATCCAGCAAGCGAGGGAGGAGAAGTAGATGGGATTGCCGGCGGCACGATGGCGTGACGGTGATGGTGATGAAGTGATTCCGGCAGGGCTACGCCGAGCGCTACCGAAACAACAAACACGGAGGAGTTACGAAGTAACGGGAGAGAGAGGGGGGCCAAGGGCTTGTGTGTCCTCTTGGGGGCGCCCCTTCCCCTCTATATATATATATATAGGTGGAGGGGCGTGGTGGCCAGCCCTCCAAGCTCTAGGGCTGGCGCACCAAGGGGGAGGAGTTGGACTCCTAGTCCAATTCCCTCCTTTCCATACACAGGTGGACTTTCCACCTTTCCCAGCCACATGGGCCTTGAGGGACTTGTGCGCCCGGCCCAATAAGGCCAGGGCGCCTCCCCTCAACCCATGCTAACCCTTGGGACGTGGTGGAACCCTTAGTGGACTTCCGGACTCCTCCGGAAGTTTCCGGAACCTTCTGGAAGCTTCCTGGTACAATACTGAAAAAACTGAAACTTTTTCCGGAACCCTGAAAGAAACTTTCCATATATAAATCTTTACCTCCGGACCATTCCGGAGCTCCTCGTGACGTCCGGGATCTCATCCGGGACTCCGAACAACATTCGGTCACCAACGTACATATCCCAATACTACTCTAGCGTCACCGAACGTTAAGCGTGCGGACCCTACGGGTTTGAGAATCATGTAGACATGACCGAGACACCTCTCCGGTCAATAACCAATAGCAGAACCTGGATGCCCATATTGGTTCCTACATATTCCACGAAGATCTTTTATCGGTTGAACCACGATGTCGAGGATTCGGTTAATCCCGTATGCAATTCCCTTTGTCCAGCGATATGTTACTTGCCCGAGATTCGATCGTCGGTATCTCCATACCTATTTCAATCTCGTTACCGGAAAGTCTCTTTACTCGTTCCGTAATACAAGATCTCGTGGCTAACTCATTAGCCACATTGCTTGCAAGCTCTTTATGATGTTGTATTACCGAGAGGGACCAGAGATATCTCTCTGTCATACGGAGTGACAAATCCCAGTCTTGATCCGTGCCAACCCAACAAACACCTTCGGAGATACCTATAGAGCACCTTTATGATCACCCAGTTATGAAGTGACATTTGGATACACGCTAAGTATTCCTCTGGTGTCAGGGAGTTGCACGATCTCATGGTCTAAGGAACAGATACTTGACATGAAGAAAGCTGTAGCAAATAACTAAACGATCTGATGCTAAGCTTACGGTTGGGTATTGTCCATCACATCATTCTCCTAATGATGTGATCCCGTTATCAAATGACAACTCATGTCTATGGTTAGGAAACTTTAACCATCTTTGATCAACGAGCTAGTCTAGTAGAGGCTCACTAGGGACACGGTGTAGTTTATGTATTCACACATGTATTTAAGTTTCTGGTCAATACAATTCTAGCATGAATAATAAACATTTATCATGAACAAGGAAATATGATAATAACCAATTTATTATTGCCTCTAGGCCATATTTCCAACACGTATCGGGGGGTATGAGTCATGGAAAAGTTGGAGTACAGTAGTATTATGCCAATACTAAATATGAATCAATTTATAACAGTACCTAAAGTTTAAGATTTATTTGTTATACTAACGGATCTCACGAGGTTTCTATTGAGTTTTGTGTGCTGAAGTTTTCAAGTTTTGGGTGAGACTACGATAGATAAAGGAATAAGGAGCGGCAAGAGCCTAAGCTTGGGGATGCCCAAGGCACCCCAAGGTAATATTCAAGGAAGACTCAAGCGTCTAAGCTTGGGGATGCCCCCGAAAGTATCCCCTCTTTCGTCTACAATCTAGCGGTAACTCACTTGGAACTATATTTTTATCATCACATGATATGTGTTTTACTTGGAGCATCTTGTGATATAGTTCGTTTGCTTTTGTTTGCTTTTTAGTTTGTCACAATCATCTTTGCTGAACACACCTTTTTGAGAGGGACACACATTATTCGTGATTTGTTAGAATACTCTATGTGCTTCACTTATATCTTTTGAGCTAGGCAGTTGCTCTAGTGCTTCACTTATATCTTTTAGAGCACGGTGGTGGTTATATTTTAAAGAAATAGTTGCACTCTCATGCTTCACTTATACCTTTTTGAGAGCCTAATGAATAGCAATGGTAATATGCACGGGTTATGAATTTGGTCCTGATATGATAGGTATTCAAGAGGGATATAATAAAAACTTTCATGTAGATCACTAAATATGATAAGTTTGATGCCTTGGAATAGTTTTGCGATATTAAGATGGTAATATGTGGGAGGTGCTAGTAGATAAATTGTGGTTTAGTAAGAATATTGGTGTTAAGGTTTGTGATTCCAGAAGCATGCACGTATGATCTGTCGTTATGCTAAGAAGTTGGAGCATGATTTATTGTTGATTGTCTACCTTATGAGTGGCGGTCGGGGACGAGCAACGGACTTGTTCTACCAATCTATCCCCCTAGGGGCATGCGTAGTAGTACTTTGCTTCAAGGGCTAATAAACTTTCGCAATAAGTATGTGAGTTCTTTATGACTAATGTGGGTCCATGGATTATACGCACTCTCACCTTTCCGCAATTTGCTAGCCTCTTCGGTACCGTGCATTGCCCTTTCTCACATCGAGAGTTGGTGCAAACTTCGCCGGTGCATCCAAACCCCGTGATATGATACACTCTATCATACATAAGCCTCCTTATATCTTCCTCAAAACAGCCACCATACCTACCTATCATGGC
This sequence comes from Elymus sibiricus, assembly GCA_039707655.1. NCBI lineage: Eukaryota > Viridiplantae > Streptophyta > Magnoliopsida > Poales > Poaceae > Elymus > Elymus sibiricus. The sequence continues at coordinate 70,921,591 of CM077668.1, forward strand.
ATTTCCATTGCCATTCCGAGATATATTGCCATGCAACTTCCACTGTTTCATTTTTATGACACACATCGTCATTGTCATATTGCTTTGCATGATCATATAGCTGACATAGTATTTGTGGCTCAACCACCGTTCCTCATTTTTATACATGTTATGCTAGCATCATTGCACATCCTGGTACACTGCCAGAGGCATTCATATAGAGTCATATTTTTGTTCTAGCATCGAGTTGTAATATTGAGTTGTAAGTAAATAAAAGTGTGATGATCATCATTATTAGTGCATTGTCAGAGTGAGGAAAGGATGATGGAGACCATGATTCCCACACAAGTAGGGATGATACTCCGGACGAAAAAAAGAGAGGCCAAAAAGAGCCACGAAAAAAAATGAGAGAAAAAGAGAGAAGCGGCAATGTTACTATCCTTTTTCCACACTTGTGCTTCAGAGTAGCACCATGTTGTTCATATAGAGAGTCTCCTATTTTGTAACTTTCATATACTAGTGGGAATATTTCATTATAGAACTTGGCTTGTATATTCCGATGATGGGCTTCCTCAAATGCCCGAGGTCTTCATGAGCAAGTAAGTTGGATGCACACTGTGGCGCCCCGCCTGATTACCACTGTGGCCAGACGGTCGCCGCACACACCAGCCCAGGAAATCACACTGGCATGCACATTTACAACAAGTATCATGAACGTAGGCACAACTGTAATAAGAATATATTTATTAGCCATTGTGGCTGGAATAAATACATCATGGTTACAAGGATGGGGCAGCGGAAAAATTACTAAGGTAGCACGGACTTGGAGAGGCTCAATCCACAGGGATCTGACTGGGTTACTCTTCTAGCTCGCGATTGCTTCGGCTTCTCGCTAGTGGACGTCGGATCCTTAGGTGAACCTGGCCACATTGAAGACCGCTGAGTACTTTTGAATGTACTCGCAAGCAAACCAAATAACATATACACCAAGCATAGCAATCCATGGCATTCAAGCATGCATTTGTTATTAGAGCAACATTATCTATTAAGGCATAGCATATGTATCTAGTAATATTAATTATCAGGTCATAACAGGATTATCCAGCAATATAACTACTAAAATGAAGACAATAGGGTAAAGCATAACAGTAAATATAATTGATCAAGTTCATTCACATGATCCCTCCGGATCCAAGTTCTTACGGTCATTCGACATTCTCTCTCATAGCCATCCCTTGGCTACATTCCAAACTTTGGACAACATTCGATGTCCGGGCACTTGCACCGCAGGTCTGACAACTCTTACCTTTCTCTGGTTCAATATTAGCAATAACTTTATATGGTTTATTCCTCCAGACTCGACACAGACCAAATAGTGTGACCTAGTACGAACTATGTCCCATGACCAAGGACGTGGCTATTCGAATAGATTTACACTCTGTAGAGGTTTCGCACTTTACCCACACTATGGAGCTCTCGGCCTCGTACTTTAGTAAATGTCCCCATTCGGGTGGACCGGTGCTGCTCCAACAGAAATTGTCTATCGCCTAGCACTCTTACGGTCCCACCGACAATCATACCCCTTCCGGGTCATGTCCTGGGTGGCCCCTGTGTCACTCCTGACACCTGCCACCGTCGTGGCCAAACTAAACTGTCCCAAACGGGGACCCTGGTACCATATAACTTGGGCTCACAAGGTTATCGCCGCCTACCAGGCCAGGGTAGCACGCACGCATAACCTTCCCTCTTTGGAGGTACCAATAAGAGGCAAGACAATAGACCAAGTTAAGGCCGTCCCATACCGGCAAATGTGGCTGCACTGATGAGTTCGGTTCAGTGGCACTATGACTCGATCCAGCCGATGGACGAGGTTCTCATTATTAAGTCGCATTCTTTATCATTGGAATAATACTATCAATGCATGATGTAACAACCTATCTCCATATAATATCACAATGAGTCATTAGTGAAACAATGTTTAAATGGCAAGTCTATCATTTCACAAGTTTTAGCTGTAGGTTACGATCATCTGAACCCTTGCATGAAACCGACAAATAAACCAGTAGCCACTAGAACGGTCTTTACAACTCAGATCTGGGACGTTACTGGAATAACTCAACCCCGGCTCAAGACAGCTGAAAAGCAGCTCAAAGCAGGAGACGGTGTTGATAAAAAGAAAGTAGAAGTTCCCTAAGACGGCTAGAAAGTAGCTCAGAGCATGGGGTCACTGCTACAAAAAGAAATTCAACAACTGCACGAGACGGCCGAAAGCAGCTCAGAACTCGGAACAGTTGTTGAAAAGAGAAATATAAAGTCGGTATCCACCCCGGACGCTCAGAAGCAGCACAGAACACAGGCGTGGTGCCGTTACCAGAGAGAAGTAAGCAAGGGTTCATCAGAATCATATACCGCCTTCTATTATGCACTCAAACATAAACATATTCATTAATTAAACACACAAGAATAACACAGACGCAATGCTTTAGGGCATATATCAGATGGTCGGCTTGCCTGGGGGTCAAGGAATGCACCGGAAAGGAGTGCGGTCATCTCGTGGAAAGATTCGCTGGAAAAGTTTTTCTACCAAACGGACTGAATATAGGGCTGGGGCAATATGGTCATTTTTAGAATGTGTAAACATTATGAAAGGGATACCATCGGAACGGGCTCGGCGAATAGAGAGCGTGGGCTTTGGAATCACCTGAATCGGAGTTACGGTTGCGAAGTTGTGACCGTTCGTTCGATAGGTAGAAAAACAAACAATAACTGTGCTTTTCTGCTCTTAACTAGTGAACGCCCGTAATATAACCGCTTTGGCGCCGGCTGAAAAAAAATGAAAGCGCACTTTGCCGAATACGCTTTGCTGACTGGAAAGCGTATTTCACTGAATACGCTTCCACTTAAGCTCCTGGGCCCGGCCACTGAGTCGCTTACACGCGGGCCCCACCAAGGCTTTCTCTCTCCTCCCTCCTTTTCTTCTTCCTCCTCTCCTCCTGCCCGATGCCGTGGCTGGGAGCTCGGGCTCCGGCATGATTCCGGCGACCAGGGGGTCTCTCGGGCGGGCGAGTGGACGAGCGAGCGCGCCGGCGAGCGGGGCATCCGGTGGTGGGTAGCACGGCGGCGGGGGTGGCTGGGAGTGCGGCGACGAGGGGAGGCAGTGGGCGGCTGCTTCGGTCGATTGGAGGGCTCCGGCGAGGGATTCGACCGGGGAAGGGCACCGGAGTGGGCTAGAGGAAGAGGGAAGAAGGGTTGGTGAGCTCGAGGATGCCGGGGAGGCTCCGGGCCACGACTTTTATAGCCGGCTGAGGCGAGGTGATAAGGACGGCCGCTGTGGCGGCCCTATCGCCGCACTGGAGCTTGCAGGCGAGCTGGCTTGGCCGCGCGCGGTGCCGACCTGACAGAGCATAGCACGACGTGACGTGACGGCGAGGAAGAGACCAAGGAAGGGAGGGAACATGAGGAAGACGACGGGGTTCACGGGCGGAGCAGTACCGCGGCGGCGTTCGCCGTGGCGCAGCGAGAGAGAACTAGGAGAGGGAAGCTGCGGGAGAGGAGGCACGCGGGTGCTGCGGAGCTAGTCGGCATGCTTAGACAAGCTCTGGCTGGCCGGAGCTATCTGGCCGACCGTGACAGTGCTGCAGAGCACCGTGCTGGCATGGTCACCACGTACACCCCGCGTTCTGGCCCCCCTCTGGATGCCACATCTTGTCAAACGCGGTAGTCATTGATCATATAGATGAGTTATGACATTTGATGGACCAGGACGGCTCTAGAGTGGTCAAGCTGATCCAGAACAGTTTCTGGATAGAAACTTGGGCAATAACTGAGGTAAAATAGCTTGGTAAATGGAACTAAGATGTTGTCATGTTGAAATGTGGTACAAAGATGTAGGTTCTGGCAAAATTTGAAGTCATTTTGACCTGGTTTGCATATACTTCCTTCACAATGCAATATTTGGTCCAGAAACTAGGTTTTGATGCTATGCTCAAATAGTTTAATGAAATGAGCTGAATTTTGGTATAGAGAGGTGATTTGAGTGTGAGAATGCACTGGTAGAATTTCATACCATTTGGATGCTCCTGCATGGTACTTCCTTCACGGTGCTTTTCTTTGGACAGAAATCAGATGGAAATATTGGGAGAGATTGGCTTGGCAAAATGATATGAATTTTTGCATGGTCACATTATATAGGTAGAGTGAGGTCCTGGATTAATTTCAAGAACTATGGAGCAATCTAAAATATAGTTGGTTCACAATCTCAAAATAGGTCCAGAAACTCGAGTGGGATGATATGCTCAAAATTTGAACTATGGAACTTGGGTTCTTGATGAAAATGGTGAAGATATGGATAGGAGAAGCTCCACAAATTAGTTGGGATTTTTCCTGGCTATCAAAATGGTAGTTCCTTTGGAAAGTGCCCAAAATGCAATATTGGCTTTAAATAAGAAAATGCAATTTCCCTTATTTAATTATGGCCAATATTTTTATGAGAGCTCAATATGATCACAATGAATATCTCCACAAGTTTTCATGAACTTTGGAGATGGATAGATATTTTCCTGTATTTAATTCCTTCAACTGGCAGAAAAAGGAATTAATTTTAAATGAAAAATATTGCAAAGGACTTGGCAATATTTTTACATATCCAGGGTTTATAGATATAGGAGAGTCTCTGGGAAAAGTTTGGGAGTCAACAGAGCAAAGAAAATTGGGGTTCCTTTGTAACTGCAGGAATTAGGGTTTCCCTTCCGGTAACTCGGAAGGTAGGGTTTCGGTGGCAAAATCCTGAGAATATATCTTGAGTGGCAAGGTTGGACTGGAGGGAATCTCTGGTTGGATAGGATAGGCAAGGCTATATGACCATGTTCATATACCCAAGAGCGAGAGAAAATCCAATAACACCGAAAAAAAGACGGGAGTCAAATCCGGCGAAGGAAGAAATCGGGGAGCGAAAACCAGGGTGTCACAAACCTACCCCCCTTAAGAAAATCTCGTCCTCGAGATTTCTGGGCTTACCTCCCGGCGAAGGGGGACATACCTGTGTGCGACTTGGATCCATCAGTTGTCTTGTCTTCGTTGGTTCACTCACCTTTTAACTGCCTCTTCTGATGGCTCAGGTGTTGTCTTTTCACACAGCTACCTTGAATCCTTCTCTTTCCTGTCAGGTGTACCTTTTGTCCTAGCGGTCTGTTGTCTAGGGTTGGTGGGTAGCGGGTAGTATCAACAAATAGCTTGGTTTCCATGGCCTGGAGCTAGCTGCTTTGGGTTTTATTGCGATATTTCATACACTGACTGCCAAGGGCGAGACATCCTTTCTGGGTACAGGGCTCACGTGCTCGTATGGCCCATATTCATGATGAGTGCGGCAGGCTCACTTACAACTGTTAGTAGTGCATTGTTATGGCCGCATATGCAAGAGTCTGACAAGGAGTGATGATAATACCTTGTGTGTGAAGCTTCATTTTGTTAGCCGTCATGGAGGCTGTTTATCCGGAACTTCTTTGTTCCTGAGGTTTCCTTTTTGTGGACCCGTCATGACCGGCCAACACAGCTCCTTGGCCATATCATAACTTACTCTTGCATATCTCGTAGGGATTGCTGCGTTCATATCCTTCTTTGAAGTATGGGGCCAATGTTTCTCTAAACACAATTATTCCCATGTACAAGTGGCTCGCATGAACTGATCAAATAGACTGCATGCTCACAACATATGCAAGTGTAGGATAAATCCTCTCATAACCACTGAGTTCTGAAGCAAACGTGTGTCTGGGCTAGTTTGTGCTTCTAACAAGATTGTTGCGGGCACGATGGCGTGCTGAAGAAAGCTGAATACCTTACGCTCGAAGCTTCTACCAGGGTAGTGTGTCGAAGAAGGCTGGGTATCGTACCTCAGAAGCTTTCCCTCATGTTTCTTGCCAATGAAGATCGAGTGCCTTATGTCGGAAGCTTCCAACGGTAGCCTGCTATAGGAGATTGGAGTGCCTTACCCCAGAAGATTCTTTCCCCTAGTGGCGTACCCAGGAAGATTGGGAGTCTTGCGTCGTAGACTCCTCCCAATGGCTTGCGGAGGAAGGCTGGGTTTCTTATACCGGAAGCCTTTCACTGTGATATGTGGTCGGATCTATGGCTGATTCTGGCTTCCTTCCGAAGTATCCGGAATTTACACATAGCAGAGCCAAAGCTTGGTATAGGCCATACCTTGTCTGAAGATATCCTATTGGTCATGCACACCGCTAGTCCTTCTGCTGGTCTGCTCATTGTTGCTGTAAAGGTTGCACAACTGATGCCGACTTTATGTTGACAATTAATTCGGAATACCCTTCGCATTCAGACCAAGTGTTGCCGGTAGTGAGCAGTTGACGGATAATTCCACTCGGTTTAGCTGAACTTCCACGTATTTGAAATTCTCATTGATTCCGGATAGCCGTGGACTTATACATATATCTCGCAAACCTTGTTCACAGTGCCCAGAAGTTTTGTGTATGCACTGGTGAACTGCAAAATATCCAAACATACCAGAGTTTTGTTGCTGCTCTCGGCACGTTCACATTCTTGAAATATGTCTTCTGTGGGTAATAATGATTCTTGAGTTCATTGAGAAAAGACTCAAGGTTCACCCCACTGACTGAAATAATCCTTGTGTCGAGGACGGAATCATTTGTCCCTACTGGTGTTCATTACTGATAGCTCATCTGACTATTCCTTAGGTATGATTTGTTCTGAGGCAAACTCTCTCAGGTATATTCTGGCCTTATCTATTGCACGCAGATTCTGCTTCTGACCCATTCTTCATTCTTGACAGATCCGGTGATAATGTTCTGAATATCGGGCAGTTGGCTTGGCTTGACTCTTACTGAATTTGGATTATTGGGTATTATCCAGGTTGTATGCTGGTCTTTGTAGCGGTACTTACGGATGGATCCAGTCAGAGCAAGAGAACGGAATCGAGAAAAGAAGCAAGAACCGCGAAAAACCAAAAAGCAAATAAAGCTCAAATTTTGCGGACTTTACACACGTGACCGAAGATTCACTAGTATAACTAGCCTAGCGCACTCGATGCAACTCTAAGGACTTAGAAGCAAAACCACACAATGTTCCTGGTAGCAATTGGTGTTGAGCTCCTACTATTTCCTTAGGGAACATCAAACTCGACGCACGACCATAGCCAAAGTGGCTTAGTCAACGACCCTAGGGTTATCGGGAAAAGATGGAATTTATAGGCGTTTCCCAAAGGAAACTAGATTTAAGGAGAGAAATGACATGGTTAGCAAGCAAGGTAGGGATATCTGGTTTACCTAGGGGTTAAGGGCTCACGGGTCGTTGCCTGGTGCGGACATCTCCCACCGGAGGCAAAGGCCACGAGAGTTGGGGTCTGATGCGGGGAAAAACCTACGGGATTGCCTTATGATCAATAGTAGCCATGCCAGTCTGGCAAAGATGGCTGAAATCCATCTGGGCTTTCTACTGATCAAGAGGCAATGAAGTCTGGCAAGGGTAACCTACAGTCAGCCTGGCTGCTCTGATACCATCCGTTGTGGCGCCCCACCTGATTGCCATTGTAGCCAGACGGTCGCCGCACACACCAACCTAGGAAATCACACTGGCGTGCGCGTTTACAACAAGTATCATGAACATAGGCACAACTGTAATAAGAATATATTTATTAGCCATTGTGGCTGGAATAAATACATCATGGTTACAAGGATGGGGCAGCGGAAAAATTACTAACTAAGGCAGCACGGACTTGGAGAGGCTCCAATCCACAGGGATCTGACTGGGTTACTCTTCTAGCTCGCGATTGCTTCGGCTTCTCGCTAGTGGACGTTGGATCCTTAGGTGAACCTGGCTACATTGAAGGCCGCTGAGTACTTTTGGATGTACTCGCAAGCAAACCAAATAACATATACACCAGGCATAGCAATCCATGGCATTCAAGCATGCATTTGTTATTAGAGCAACATTATCTATTAAGGCATAGCATATGTATCTAGTAATATTAATTATCAGGTCATAACAGGATTATCCAGCAATATAACTACTAAAATGAAGACAATAGGGTAAAGCATAACAGTAAATGCAATTGATCAAGTTCATTCACATGATCCCTCCGGATCCATGTTCTTACGGTCATTCGACCCTCACTCTCATAGTCATCCCTTGGCTACATTCCAAACTTTGGACACCATTCGATGTCCGGGCACTTGCACCGCAGGTCTGACAACTCTTAGCTTTCTCTGGTTCAATATTAGCAATAACTTTATATGGTTTATTCCTCCAGACTCAACACAGAACAAATAGTGTGACCTAGTACGAACTGTGTCCCATGACCGAGGACGCAGCTATTCGAATAGATTTACACTCTGCAGAGGTTGTGCACTTTACCCACACTATGGAGCTCTCGGCCTCGTACTTTAGTACATGTCCCGATTCGGGTGGACCGGTGCTGCTCCAACAGAACTTGTCTATCGCCTAGCAGTTACGGTCCCACCGACAATCATACCCCTTCCGAGTCATGTCCTGGGTGGCCCCTGTGTCACTCCTGACACCTGCCACCATCGTGGCCAAACTAAACTGTCCCAAACGGGGACCCTGGTACCATATAACTTGGGCTCACAAGGTTATCGCCGCCTACCAGGCCAGGGTAGCACGCGCGCATAACCTTCCCTCTTTGGAGGTACCAATAAGAGGCAAGACAATAGACCAAGTTAAGGTCGTCCCATACCGGCAAATGTGGCTGCACTGATGAGTTCGGTTCAGTGGCACTATGACTCGATCTAGCCGATGGAGGAGGTTGTCATTATTAAGTCGCATTCTTTATCATTGCAATAATAGTAACAATGCATGATGTAACAACCTATTATCACAATGAGTCATTAGTGAAACAATGTTTAAATGGCAAGTCTATCATTTCACAAGTTTTAGCTCTAGGTTACGATCATCCGAACCCTTGCATGAAACTGGCAAATAAACCAGTAGCACCAGAATGGTCTTTACAACTCAGATCTGGGACGTTACTGGAATAACTCAACCCCGGCTCAAGACAGCTGAAAAGCAGCTCAGAGCATGAGACGGTGTTGATAAAAAGAAAGTAGAAGTTCCCTAAGACGGCTAGAAAGCAGCTCAGAGCATGGGGTCACTGCTGCAAAAAGAAATTCAACAACTGCACGAGACAGCCGAAAGCAGCTCAGAACTCGGGATAGTTGTTAAAAAGAGAAATATAAAGTCGGCATCCACCCTGGACGGCCAGAAGCACCACAGAACACAGGCATGGTGCCGTTACTAGAGAGAAGTAAGCAAGGGTTCATCAGAATCATATACCGCCTTCTATTATGCACTCGAACATAAACATATTCATTAATTAAACACACAAGAATAACACAGACGCAATGCTTTAGGGCATATATCAGATGGTCGGCTTGCCTGGGGGTCGAGGAATGCACCGGAAAGGAGTGCGGTCATCTCGTGGAAAGATTCGCCGGAAAAGTTTCTCTCCCGAATGGACTGAATATAGGGCAGGGGCAATATGGTCATTTTCAGAATGTGTAAACATTAAGAAAGTGATACCATCGGAACAGGCTCAGCGAATAGAGAGCGTGGGCTTTGGAATCATCTGAATCGGAGTTACGGTTGCGAAGTTGTGGCCGTTCGTTCGTTATGCAGAAAAACAAACAGTAAGTGTGCTTTTCTGCTCTTAACTAGTGAACGCCCGTAATATAACCGCTTCGGCGCTGGCTGAATTTTTGTTTGAAAGCACACTTTGCTGAATACGCTTTGCTGACTGGAAAGCGTATTTCACTGAATACGCTTCCACTTAAGCTCTTGGGCCCGGCCACTGAGTCGCTTACACGCGGGCCCCACCAGGGCTTTCTCTCTCCTCCCTCCTTTTCTTCTTCCTCCTCTCCTCCTGCCCAATGCCGCGGCTGTGAGCTCGGGCTCCGGCGTGATTCCGGCGACCAGGGGGTCTCTCGGGCGGGCGAGTGGACGAGCGAGCACGCCGGCGAGCGGCGCATCCGGTGATGGGTAGCACGGGCGGCGGGGGTGGCTGGGAGTGCGGCAAAGAGGGGAAGCAGTGGGCGGCTGCTTCGGTCGATTAGAGGGCTCCGGCGAGGGATTCGACCAGGCAAGAGCACGGGAGTGGGCTAGAGGGAGAGGGGAGTGTGTTGGTGAGCTCGAGGATGCCTGGGGAGGCTCTGGGCCACAGCTTTTATAGCCGGCCAAGGCGAGGTGATAAGGACAGCCGCCGTGGCGGCCCTATAACCGCACTAGAGCTTGCAGGCCAGCTGGCTTGGCCACGCGCGGTGCCGACCTGACGGAGCACAGCACGACGCGACGTGACGGCGAGGAAGAGGCCAAGGAAGGGACGGAACAGGAGGAAGACGACGGGGTTCACGGGCGGAGCAGTACCGCGGCAGCGCTCGCCGTGGCGCAACGAGAGAGAACCAGGAGAGGGAAGCGGCGGGAGAGGGGGCACGCGGGTGCTGCGAAGCTAGTCGGCATGCTTAGACAAGCTCTGGCTGGCCGAAGCTATCTGGCCGACGGTGACAGTGCTGCAGAGCACCGTGCTGGCGTGGCCACCGCGTGGTCACCACGTACCCCCCGCATTTTGGCCCCCCTCTGGATGCCACATCTTGTCAAACGCGGTAGTCATTGATCATATAGATGAGTTATGACATTTGATGGACCAGGACGGCTCTAGAGTGGTCGAGCTGATCCAGAACAGTTTCTGGATAGAAACTTGGGGCAATAACTGAGGTAAAATATCTTGGTAAGTGGAACTAAGATGGTGTCATGTTGAAATGTGGTACAAAGATGTAGGTTCTGGCAAAATTTGAAGTCATTTGGACCTGGTTTGCATATACTTCCTTCACAATGCAATATTTGGTCCAGAAACTAGGTTTTGATGCTGTGCTCAAATAGTTTGATGAAATGAGATGAATTTCGGTGTAGAGAGGTGATTTGGGTGTGAGAATGCACTGGTAGAATTTCATACCATTTGGATGCTCCTACATGGTACTTCCTTCACAGTGCTTTTCTCTGGACAGAAATCAGATGGAAATATTGGGAGGGATTGGCTTGGCAAAATGATTTGAATTTTTGTATGGTCACATTATATAGGTAGAGTGAGGTCCTGGATTAATTTCAAGAACTATGGAGCAATCTAAAATATAGTTGCTTCACAATCTCAAAATAGGTCCAGAAACTCGAGTGGGATGATATGCTCAAAATTTGAACTATGGAACTTGGGTTCTTGATGGAAATGGTGAAGATATGGATAGGAGAAGCTCCACAAATTAGTTGGGATTTTTCCTGGCTACCAAAATGGTAGTTCCTTTGGAAAGTGCCCAAAATGGATAGGAGAAGCTCCATAAATTATTTAATTATGGCCAATATTTTTATGAGAGCTCAATATGATCATAATGAATATCTCCACAAGTTTTCATGAACTTTGGAGATGGATAGATATTTTCCTGGATTTAATTCCTTCAACTGGCAGAAAAAGGAATTAATTTTAAATGAAAAATATTGCAAAGGACTTAGCAATATTTTTGCATATCCAGGGTTTATAGATATAGGAGAGTCTCTGGGAAAAGTTTGGGAGACAACAGAGCAAAGAAAATTGGGGTTCCTTTGTAACTACAGGAATTAGGGTTTCCCTTCCGGTAACTCGGAAGGTAGGGTTTCGGTGGCAAAATCCTAAGAATATATCTTGGGTGGCAAGGTTGGACTGGAGAGAATCTCTGGTTGGATAGGATAGGCAAGGCTATATGACCATGTTCATATACCCAAGAGCGCGAGAGAATCCAATAACACCGAAAAAAGACGGGACTCAAATCCCGCGAAGGAAGAAACCGGGGAGCGAAAACCAGGGTGTCACACCCACCCACTTAGTTTTCATGTTGAGCTTTCATACACTTATAGCTCTTAGTGCATCCGTTGCATGGCAATCCCTACTCCTTGCATTGACATCAATTGATGGGCATCTCCATAGCCCGTTGATTAGCCTCGTCGATGTGAGACTATCTTCTTATTTTTGACTTCTCCTTATTTATCTCTACCACCACACTCTATTCCACCTATAGTGCTATATCCATGGCTTACGCTCATGTATTGCGTGCGGGTTGAAAAAGCTGACGCGCATTAAAAAGTATGAACCAATTTCTCGGCTTGTCATCGGGTAGTGCATGATAAATACTTTGTGTTAAGAAGATGGAGCATGACAGGATTATATGATTTTGTAGGGATAATGTTCTTTAGCATTTTTATTTTGAAAGACATGATTGTTTATTAGTATGACTGAGTATTGATGTCTTTATATCAAATTATAGACTATTGCTTTGAATCATTCGGATCTTATTATTCATACCGTAAGAGAGAGATTACATGATGAAACATGATAGGTAGCATTCCACATCAAAAATTCTGTTTTTATCATTCACCTACTCGAGGACGAGCAGGAATTAAGCTTGGGGATGCTTGATACGTCTCCAACGTATCTATAATTTTTGATTGTTCCATGCTATTATAGTATCAATCTTGGATGTTTTATATGCAATTATATGCCATTATATATCATTTTTTGGGACTAACCTATTAACCCAGTGCCCAGTGCCAGTTGCTGTTTTCTGCTTGTTTTTGCCTTTTCAGAAAATCATTATCAAAAAGTGTCCAAACGAGAAAAAAAACTTTGGATTAATTTTTTCTGGACCAGAAGAGCCACGAGGAGGCAGCAAGCCTGGAGGGCGCGCCCAGGGGGGAAGGGCGCACCCCCCAGGCTGGTGGGCCCCTCGTTACCCCTCCTGACCTAATTTCAGCGCTATAAATTCCCAAATATTCCCAATATACCAGAGAGACAGAAGAGAAAACCTTTCCGCCGCCGCAAGGCTCTGTTCTTCCGCGGTCCCATCTGGAGGCCTTTTCCGGTACTCTGCCGGAGGAGGAATTGATGACGAAGGGCTTCTTCATCAACCTTGCTGCCCTTCCGATGATGTGTGAGTAGTTTACCACAGACCTACGGGTCCATAGCTAGTAGCTAGATGGCTTCTTCTCTCTTTTTGATCTTCAATACCATGTTCTCCGCGATGTTCTTGGAGTTCTATCCGATGTAATCTTCTTTTGCGGTGTGTTTGTTGGGATCCAATGAATTGTGAGTTTATGATCAGATTATTCATGAGAAATATTTGAGTCTTCTCTGAACTCTTTTATGCATGATTATTATAGCTTTGTATTTCTCTTTGATCTATCAATTTGGTTTGGCCTACTAGATTGATTTGTCTTGCAATGGGAGAGGTGCTTTGTGATGGGTTCAATCTTGCGGTGCTCAATCCCAGTGATAGAAGGGGGCATGACACGTATTTGTATTGTTGCCATTAAGGATAAAAAGATGGGGTTTAATCATATTGCTTGAGTTTACTTTGTCTACATCATGTCATCTTCCTTAAGGCGTGTGACTCCCCCGACTTAATCGTGTACTAATCATACACGATCAAGCCTAAGGACTCACTTGAAGATATCACAACACAACTCTAAACATAAATAAAAGTCATACAAGCTTTATATTTATGTTTAGAGTTGTGTTGTGATATCTTCAAGTGAGTCCTTAGGCTTGATCGTGTATACTTACGTGTATGATTAGTACACGATTAAGTCGGGGGCGTCACAAGTTGGTATCAGAGCCGACTGCCTGTAGGAAGCCCCTTTCCAACTCCTTGGTCGAAGTTGAGTCTAGTCCTTGAAAACCGTTTTACTAACATGGCTGTGTGGCTTACGGGCCCACGTCGCCAATGCGTGGTATTAGGATCTTTTACTCCTCGCCTTTACTCTGGGACTCTGATCTCTCTTCTATTCGGGTTTTGCTAACTCTAACATTAGGTTCCCGTAACCGCTTCCTTCCGCAGAGCCCCCCCATTCCAGATGCTGGCTTGATTCACCAGAAGATTCCGAAGATACTCCTCGATGTTTCCCGAGACCCTTGTACCCACTGTTTTTGCAGCTCCCTACCACTGATAAATTCCCGTGGATAGCCACACATCCTTGTCGTTTGCATCTTCATTCCCAGTTGCTCTTGTTATTACAAGATACCCCGAAATACCCTCCGTTGTTCCGAGAATCCCTTGAGCCTACTGCCTTACAGCTTCTTTTCGCACTGCGGATAACTCCTCACACTTGTCAGGGATCCGTTCATCCCCAGTTGTTCATGTGATTCCCAAAATACCTTGAAATGCTATCTGATCTCCCGAGATTCCTCTGCAGCCTATTGTTCTGGAAAGTCTTGCCTGCTTGCATTATGGTTAATTCCATATGTCTAGCAATATTCATTAACATCCTTTGTCATCGTCATTCTGAGCCTATTGATTCAATGTGAATGTGAATGCTCACTACCATCAGTTAATTCCTAGACTTCGTCCTTCCGGCTCAGACGTCATTTTGGACATGAGTTGGTTTTCGGCCAATCAAGTTGCAATTGATTGTCCATCTAGTTCTATTCAACTTACCCATCTTTTGATCAGAGCGTTTGCTTCTGATCCCTCATTCCGAAAATCATAATTCCTTTATATTTAAGCATCGAATTATTCAGATGTTTTTATAATCCGATGCCTTTGCATTCTTTCTCCTTCTGGTTGAGTACCGTTACTCACATCAGATTCCTTGTGGACTGCCAAATCCTTTGTTGGATTATTATCCGACAGTATCCTTCTTATTCAATAACTCTTATTACATCCTTGTTACTTATGAGTCTGTACTCGACAATGTCATTTCCAGCTGACCGGCTACATAATTATCGTGTTATTCTTAACTGTGCTACCTGGTCCTCCCTCCCGGTGCACATTTGTGACATTGGGCTAAGCCTGTGTCAAGCTTTCATCATCTTATTATTTGGCTTACACAACATGGATCCGAGCGTCATATTCATGGTTCCGTTGACCTCAAACTTCATTCCATCTGCTTTGATCATCTTACTGGTCGATTTCATCCTCCTGAAATCCCTCAACAAATGTGTCGAGATCATCGTCTACATTTTGACTTCCTCTGAGATGTCCATTGTATTCATGGTGAGAAATACCATCTTTGCCCCTTTATGAATTGTGTCATCATCGACAACATCCTTTGACTTCCTGTCAACACAGACTTGGTCATGTTTTGGTTATACCTTACATCCCTTGATATTCTTGAAATTGTTCCTTTGTATCTCTTGAGATCTTCAAATTCAATCTTTGCTTGAAACACCATGTTAATGCTACCTCGAAGCATGACTGTGGTATTCCGAATATTAACAAGAACATTGGAAGCGCAATGCTGAATGTTTCTTGATCAATTATCCAAACACCGTTGTATGGGTAACATCATGATTCCCCTCGCCCTTTTATCTGAAGGATCTTGTACTTGCTATCCTTTCTTGTATATCGTGCTTTTCTTTTCCTTGGAAAGGGTATACTCCCAATTCTGGTGTGTAAACACATTTTCCTTTCCATTGGTCTGTTTAATCTGGTAATCACATTTTCCTTTCCATTGGTTTGTTTAATCTTTCTTGTAATCTAACTGATCTGAGCAGTACTAATTCTCTGCTTATGAGAACACCTCGGTGTACAACTCTGTCAGTAAGACCCTGTCACTATTGTTGTTGACATTCCGGTAACCGCCGGTGGACGAGAACTTTGCCTATTGGTCTGCCTCGCCTTGCGAGAAGGAAAGTGGTTCTCTTCATCCCTCGCCCTTGGTACCGACACTGTCGCCGACATAGCTGGCAGATTGTCCTCTGACTTACTTTACTATCGTGATCGCGCGAGATGCCACCATCCTTCCTATTCTTAATCCGCGCTAAGCCACAGGTCCACAAGACCTAAACCTGGCTTTCCTGCACATCCTTGTTTCCAAAGCTATTCTTTGCACTTGGCTACGTAGTTAATTACGAGTCACCTTCCCTAACATGCTCCATTATGGTATCAGACGCAAGAATTATTTCTCGCTACTCTGATCCCCTTCCATATACCGACTAAAGCATCTACTGGATGCCTACCCATCTAAAACATCATGTGCCTTCTTGTATTTCTCTCGATGTAATCCTTAAGTTCTAACTCGACGGATAATTATGCCTCATTCCCTGAGTTAACTATCCAGTACTCGACCTTACTAAGACCGTCCTTATAGAGTTGCCCCTCTAATCTCATTCGTAAGAACGATGAAGATCCCGAAGGAAGAATGACAGCTTCATCATGATGCCCTGATGCAGAGAAATGAAGACATCAATGAAATGGGTCAACTTCTTCGAGAAGAACAATAAAGAACAAGAAGACTCGTTAAATTCGTAACCAGACCATTTCCCCCCTTGCGCTACCTCTTAATTCTCGGGACGAGAATTCCTTTGAGTGGAGGAGAGTTGTAACACCCCCGGTAAATAACTACAGTGATCACCTGGGTTAATGACAAGTCACAGTGTTTTGGTTAAGCTTGATCATCATTTGTTCAAAACCTCATTCCAAATTCCATCAATTAGATAAATTCCAATGCAAGTCAAAAATAAAGTTTGTCAAACAAATAAAATAAAATGTTCATTAGGATCTAAATATTCCCCGGGTCATTTTGATATGGAAAACAACATTTATAAAATTCCCAAGTTGCCCCTAGGAATTTAAACAGCAGCCAGGAATATTAAATAAGACCTTTAAGATTTAAAACAAATACTAAAATTATTCAGATGGCCCCCAAACTTTTTGTGCATCATGGGCATATCGTATAAAAATTTGCATACTAAATTTTGAATATAACTAAACTCATATAGTGCATTAAACAAATGGAAAACAGAAACTATAAAAGAAACAGAAATAATAAAAAGAAATAGGGGCTTACCTGGCTTTTGGCCTGCCGCTACAGTGCCGGCCCAGCCGCGCCAGCGTCATCTCCAACTGCCCCCTTCGGCGTGTCACCGCGCCATGGCCAGGAGCTTGCCCCCACTGCCGCCCCTCGACGCGTGCCTCCTCCAGCGCTGACGAGAGTGGATATGGACGGCCCAACCGCTCCCCTGGACCCCCCTGGCCATTCTCCTCCCCTCCCTCGAGCTCTCTCTCTCGCGCCACAAGCACCCGAGCGCGGCCATGGACGTGCCCTCGTCGTCCCCGTAGCCCGGAGCTTCCCCTCGCCGTTCCGAGTCGTCCGGAAGGACCGCCATCGACCACCGCGTCCCCCACGGTTCTTCGTTCGTCGGGAGCTACACCGCATCGAGCGGATCGAGGGCTTCTTCCTCGTCGGCCGCCACACAACTCCGCCGCGCCATCGACGAACCACCGCTCCCTGCTGCTCCTAATCTGTCGCTGAGCCTGTCTTGAGCTCCTAGGTGAGCTCGCGCTGTTTTGCCCCTCCTCCCGAGCTCTACATCTTCCCCTAGCTAGCTATCCCCGAGCTGTGGTCCGCCATGGCCGGCGATGCACGTCGCTGCCGTGTCCCCTAGCCCTCTCTGTTGATGTGTGTGAGCTCTAGGAGCTACATAGATGCCGCCTAGCCCTTCAGCGCGCCCGCCCGTGCTCACCGTGGCCGCACCCAAGACCTTGCGCTGCTGCTCCATGGCGCTGCTGCTGCTCTGCTTTTGTCTGTTGCCGCTGCTCTGCTGAAGCTACAGTAGCCGGATGCTACTGTAGCTATAGCTAGCTTTTTCTAATATGCACTGATTACCCCTTTTGACAGCAGCTAAACAGCAGCAAAACAAAATTTAAATGGAAAAAGAATCATATGGGCAGAAACTACACTTGACAATCTTCAATTTATTCCTTCGGATTAAATCCATTTGAAGCCTAGATTAATTCCTACAAAAATGACAAAACCATACCTTCTGTTAACCGAGAAAACTGGAAAAACAGATTACTGCCTAGGGTACTTTAGAGATGGATTTGATCCCGCTACAGGTACTGTTCATGCGATCAAGTGGCATGGCCTTGAAGTAATCTTGCTGTAGAATAAAACACTAATAGGAATCATTTCCATTAGAGCTATGGATTGATGGGAATCATCAAGCAAACTTGGTAAAATATAACAGATTCTATGACAGTAGAATTCCAGAAAATCTCAGAAGAATGAATTAAACTTTGGAAATTAATATAAAATAAACCGTAAGTCAGATGAAAATAATTTATATATGAAAGATGATCAGAAAAACGATACGAATCTGGATATGCCATTTGTTTTCATGTTTGATCACTCCAAGTGGATGAACATGGAACTTTTGGCCTGATTTCGATAAATGAATAGTGCGTGACTTTGGGAAAATAATCCCGATTATTTTCCCAAGTCATTTAAATAATTCTAATACTACATTAAAACACCTCTGCATTCCATTTAGCTAAGTCATGCATATTGTTGCATTTGATTGTCGTTATTCATTATGCTCCCCCGTTTATTTTCCGGTAGACCCTGGGCCACCGGTAGACCAGGAGTACCCCTACGTCACCGACGACCATTACCATTCCGCAGAGCTTCCAGGCAAGCAAACCCCCCTTGACGCATGCCTATATCACCTATTCTTTCTCCCTCCTGCTTGCATTAGAATTGCTACTGCTGTTGATTTATCCCATTCTGCTGCATAGCATGTCCTTGTAACTGCTTTTGATACTGTACCTGATAATCCTAAATGCTTAGTGTAGGTTGGATGTAACCATCCGTGGCCCCTCTTCCTTGCTGTAGTTGCCCCGCTTAAGTACCTGTGCCTGATCGATGTGATCGAAGGGCTGAGATCAGTTCATCACCACACATTCCCCCTAAGTTGCTCGACGCTGCAGAGCTAACATCGAGTGCCGAGGGTGATACCTCTTATCTCACTCCCGATGATGCCTCTGTAGTACAACTAGTCGGTTGTGGAATACCGAGGGTGATTCCTCTTTTACCACCTCCGATAAAGCTTCTGTCGTGCAACCCCGCAAGTGTGAATACCATCGAGGGTGATTCCTTCGGGTTCACCTTGACGGGTACATCGAGTGGGAATCCAACGAGGGTGATTCCTCGGATTCCTTCTTGATGTTTTGGACACACGGATACTTGCACTTTATTACTGTTACTTGGTAAAGTCGGGTCGACCCCGAGGGGTACCCGCGAGAGATATGTTGTCGGGTTGACCATGAGGGTACCCGAGATGAATACGTGGCACGGCCGGGCATTCTTAGCCCTTGCCGTAAGTCCACGAGACGGGGCGACGGGGTCACAGGATCGTGAGTCTCTGCTCGTTACCGCGCGCTCCAAATGCACTAATGGGTTAGGATATGTAATCTGAGTAGGCCTCTGGCCTTTTCGCTCTAACCAGCACGTGGGAATAATATGGGTACTCGGCATCGTAGTATCAGCCAAAGTTCTTCAGACGTCAGCGGTTGAGCGGCACGCGCCCGGGTTGGACCGTGAAAGCCTGCGCTTGTATTAAGGGGGCTAGGTCTGCTCCCGGCCGTCCTCGCAACACGCAGGAGTGCAAAGGGCGATGTGCCAAAGACCCCTGAGCGCTTAGGATGTAGACCGGCGTGCAGGCCTCTCTGTTGAGCCTAGGTAGGGCTACGACGTGTCGATAGTCCGATGCCGGGCATCGACTGAGCAAGTGTGTCCGGCCAGAGTCATCGAGCGTGTTGGGTAAGTTGGTGCACCCCTGCAGGGAAGTATATCTATTCGAATAGCCGTGTCCACGGTAACAGGACGCTCGGAGAATATCCCGATCTACTACAACTAGAAATGGGTTGAATATATTGGCTCCGGGATTGCTTTCTCGTAGGGAGTCGAGGAAGGATCTCTGGGCGATGTTTGATACTTGTTGCTACTGCTATACTTATGTACTAATCTGCACTCTTCTTATGCTGCAAGACCCTGAAGATGCTAGTCTTCGATAGGCTAGGCCTTTCCCTTCTATTCTGGTATTTCTGCAAATCAGTCCACATATATAGCCTTCCTATGATAATGTTGCATAAGTAGAATAGTTCTGATGTAAGTCTTGCTGAGTACTTTGGATGAGTACTCACGGTTGCTTTGCTTCCCTTTTTTCCCCATACCCGCTTGATGAGACCAGACGATGGAGCCCAGGAGCCTGCTGAGCCAGCTGCCCCAGCAGTCGATGACGACTACTACCATTACTACCCCTCCGGATACTACTACTACGAGGAGCCGTCCGACGACCAGGAGTAGTTAGGAGGCACCCAGGCAGGAGGCCTGCGCCTTTCGATCCAGTGTTTTCATTTTGCCCCGCCTTTTTAAAGGCCTATCTGTTTAACTTTGTGTCTGTACTCAGATACCTGATGCTTCCACTGATGCTTGTATGACATTGAGCTTATGTATTCGAGCCCTCGAGGCCCTGGCTTGTAATATAAAGCTTGTATGACTTTTATTTATGTTTAGAGTTGTGCTGTGATATCTTCAAGTGAGTCCTTAGGCTTGATCGTGTATACTTACGTGTATGATTAATACACGATTAAGTCGGGGGCGTCACAAGGCGTTACTCTGTTTCGTACTTAATATCCTAGATGCATGCTAGATAGCGGTCGATGGGTGGAGTAATAGTAGTAGATGCAGGCAGGAGTCGGTCTACTTGTCTCGGACGTGATGCCTATATACATGATCATTGCCATGAATCCGTCATAATTATTTGCTTTTCTATCAATTGTCCAACAGTAATTTGTCTACCCATCGTATGCTATGTGTTCGAGAGAGAAGCCTCTAGTGAAAACTATGGCCCCCGGGTCTACTTTATCATATATAAAAAACCTAAAAATACCTTGCTGCAATTTATTTACTTTTATTTTATTTAGTATTTCAGTTTATCTATTTATCTCTATAAGATTTAATCCTTGCAAATAACCGATAAGAGGATTGACAACCCTCTTATTTGCGTTGGGTGCAAGTGTTTGCTTTTGTGTGTGCAGGTGCGCTTAACGGAATTTTGCTTGGTTCTCCTACTGGATTGATAACCTTGGTTCTTAACTGAGGGAAATACTTATCTCTACTATACTGCATCATCCTTTCCTCTTCGGGGAAATACCAACGCAGTCTACAAGTAGCAGGCGACCGGCTTCATCCGGGGACTAAGGGATGACAAGGCGAAGCTCCGCACCCAGTGCGACCTGCTGAGGGCGAAGATCGCCGGCAGGACGAAGCAGCATGAGGAGAGCATTGCCTTGTTGAAGAAGACGGCCGCCATGGTCGAGAAAATTATGGACGAGAATGTCAACCTCCGGATCGAGCGCGAAAGACTGGTGGAGGAATTCGTGGCTGCTGTCAAGCGAAGTATTGAGGACATGAAAGAGATCATCGCCGCTTGCCGCGAGAACTCCTTCACCATGGACGCAATGACGAAGATGGCGGAGGAGAGGCGAAAGGAGATGAAGATCGTGGAGGTGATGAAGAAGGAGTTGGAGGAACTCCATGCCCTGCAGCAACCCATCAAGAAGTAGAGAGCAGCGACCCAGATCGTTGTCTGCGTCTTCTTCCTTCTTCTTTTGCCCCTGTGTCTTTTGGGCGTTGCAGCGTGTGGCATTTTAAATTATCTTCCTGAATATGTAAGACAATTACTATCCATTGCCATCATCATCATATATATCAGTCTTGCTAAGTCTCAGTCGACCGAGACTTTGTTAAGTTTCAGTCGAGACTATGTCCGTGAGATCTTACATCAAGATCCGTGCAAAATTTTGTTTTCAAATTTTGTTTTTTCTCTCTTAAATCTCAGTCGACTAAGACCTAACCATACCATTAAGCGCCTATAAAACAGGGGCTCGGGCGCCATTAATGGAGAAGTTGGGAGCGAGGTGGGCGGCGGATGGAGGTCAAAGGGCTCGCCTCCCGGTGAGCCTGTGCTGTGGTCTGCTCGCACGCCTCCCGTCTACTCAAATAGCTACCCCGCATAGCTCCTCCTAGCCAATAAAAATGGGGATGCGTGGCGGCACGTAAATGGTTAGTAGAACGCCCACGGTTTGAATAATACTTCTGCTTCTGATTGTAACGTGGCAGCTATTTGTTCCAAAATGACTTTGTTGGTAATTAATGTGTGCGCCTTCAAAAAATCAAACAAAATTTTTACCACAGCATGTGGGTGCCTTGTCAAGGCAACATGCCAAGTTTCATGATTTTTAGGCGAGTTTTGGATTTACAAGAATTTAAAAACCAAGTTTCTCAATGTTTTCGGCCGAGCGACAACGCCCAGATGTTTGAAATTCATTCTCATTTCTTGCATGGGACCTAAACATTCACCCAATGAAACATAATATAATTTTTCAACCCATTTTGGTGCACTGGAGCATGTGCATGTAGTTCAAATTTGAATTATGCACATTAAATGCCTAGAAAACTCAATTAATGTATAAAAAAGGCCAAACGAACCCAGAATAATTCTAAATTTTAGCACGACACTCCTATTGGTCTATGTTGCCTCTGTAAAAAATCATGGCAGGAAGAGGCATTATATGTCGTTTCGCCCACAAAGGTGACACATTCCCTATCGAAACCATGAGGCTTCTTGAGAGAAGATCTGGTTTGTAAGAAGTTTATACCAAAACTTGTCCCAATTCGGACAATTTTTTTACCACGGCATGTTGGTGACCTGTCAAGACACCATGCCAAGTTTCATGATTTTTAGGCGAGTTTTAGATTTACAAGAATTTAAAAACCAAGTTTGTCAATGTTTTCGGCCGAGCCACGACGCCCGGATGTTTGAAATTTATTCCCATTTTTTGCATGGGACCTAAACATTCATCCAATGACACATATATGATTTTTCAACCCATTTTGATGCACTGAAGCATGTGCATGTAGTTCAAATTTAAATTATGCACATTAAATGTCTAGAAAACTCAATTAATGTATAAAAAGGCCAAACAAAATCGGAATAATTCCAAATTTTAGAATGACACTCCTATTGGTCTATGTTGCCTCTATAAAAAATTATGGCAGGAAGAGGCAGCGTATGTCGTTTCGCCCACAAAGTTACACGTTCCCTATCGGAACCATGAGCCTTTTTGAGAGAAGCTCCAGTTTGTAAGAAGCTTATACCAAAACTTGTCCCAAATCGGATAATTTTTTACCACATCATGTTGGTGACCTGTCAAGACATCATGCTAAGTTTCATGATTTTCAGGCGAGTTTTTGGATTTCCAGGAATTTAAAAACCAAGTTCGTCAACGTTTTCAGCCGAGCCACGTTGTCCGGATGTTTGAAATTCATTCTCATTTTCTTGCATGGGACCTAAACATTCAACCAAGGACACATATATGATTTTTCAACCCATTTTGGTGCACCGAAGCATGTGCCTGTTGTTCAAATTTGAATTTTGCACATTAAATGCCTAGAAAACTCAATTAATCTATACCTACTAATAAAAGGAGGAAGCTTTCATAGTTTTCCATAAGTCATCCCTTTATATCCATTGATTTTGTGTTAATCATAAAGATTGACGGTTGGGATTTAAAAGTAGATCTACATAACGTTACGTAAAAATATAAGGCATGTACACAACCTATTCATTGACACGTATATGGAGAGTCTTTCTTTAGAGTATTGGGAGTCCGACCTGCACACAAATACATTAGTTTTCTCCCCTGCAAAAAAAAAACATTAGTTCTCTTTTTTGTTTTGATGGGTTAGATTTCTAACGGATCGGACCGATCCCTCGCCCAACGGTCATCCTGCGGCAGCTCTTCGAAGTCCACCCGCTCCACCACATCTAGGTTGGATTGGATACCTCGCCCCACCAATCGGACCGATAGTCTGGCAATCTACTCACCCCTCGATGGACCCCCACAGAGACAACACAATCGAGCCGTGCTGGCGACAAACCTACCAGCGAGGGCTACTTCGTCAACCTCGACCATCTATTCACGAGTGAACCCGACGGGTCCCGCCGACGAGCGTGTACTCGCATCCGCACCGATGCCATACAAGTGTCTTGCGGACCTGCCTGAGCACGATCTGAAGGAAGCTCTGATGCGGAAGACAGTCACGATCCAATCTGGGGAGAAAGACGGGTTGTTTTCAGGTCACCACCGCGTTTCTAGGACCTCAGCATGGCGGCGGGCACGGAGGGCCCGAGCGCGCGAGCAGCAGGGTCGGGGGAGTACGAGCGCTGTCGTAGCGCCCGACGGCGCCGCCATGCTCCTGGTCTTCATGTTCCCGGCCTCCGGAAGAGAGGCGACGACCGCGTCTGGCTCCGGCTCGCACCTCGCCGCTGCCGTTGTTGACAAGTCTGGGCAGCGCTGCATGGACGCCAGCAACTGCGTATCCACCATGGCCTTCGCGGCCATGCGCTGGAAGGAGAGTGTCGCCAGCAATGGCTCGTCGGTGCACAACACCGAGGCCTCCAAGCACGTCGACGTTGTAGAAGGTTGTCTCTTATGCGCTGGCACTGCAGCCTCATGTTGCCTGCTATCAGTATATGCCTCTAATGCACCGCCGCAGCAGCCTCAAGTTACTTCTTACTAGTTGATGGGGTGCCCCCATGGGGCGCTGCCTGAGCGGAAGCTCTGCGGTGCCAGGTAGGCAGCCGCACCTTCCGGTGCCTTTTTCTGAATCGGCAACTAAGATAGTACAGTAACTGCTATGTAAAAGAGCATGTGTATGAAGCCAAAGAACAGAGAAAAAAATGTGCTGACATTGATGCTGAACCAACATCTCCAAATAATCTCACTGTATTTGAGAATCAACTATCTTCTTTGAAACTCGAGAGAAACGTCACTGCTGCCTATCCAAATTCTAGAACATCCCTAATCAAAATCGTAAATTTTTTCCTAACAAAATGCTGAAGCATGAAGCCACCATCAGACAATGCGTAAACGAGCCACACACAGAGAGAAGGACGGGAACCTTCATGCGGCTGTAGAATCAACACAGCCGCCGACGAGAGTAAAATGCAGCCCTCCCTGAAGGTAGTGAAGGACGGCGTCGATCTCACATGAGATGGTGGAGAAGTGGTGGCCGCTTGGAATCAGGTGCAGCCGGCTCAGTGCGCCACTTCTCGCCGCCGTCCTGACGTTCCCGTCGCTGGCCCTGCCTCTCTTGACATGCGCGACGAAGAGGGAGGCGGATTGAGGAGGCCGAGATAAGTAGGCTGCTGCGTGTGACGAAGATGGTGCAGGGATGTGAATACTGATTGACCTCCCAGCTCGACGATTGCCAACTGAAAGGGACTTGTTAATTTGTTCTACAAGCAACTCAAACAAACTGGCATAGAGGGGGCTTTAGCAAGAGCATATCTTGTGTCAGTTACCTGAAATATCCAAAGAGAGGTAGCTGTGTAGGAGATGCAAATCAAATATCATAGTTCACTGTTAAATTTGCATCATGACAACATAATATATATTTAAGCTTGAAATTAGCAAAGTAGTATTATGCATCAACAGCCGGCGATATCGAATAGTACAACTTGGAACTAACACAAAACAAATGTATGTGCATGAATGACTGTCAGTTTTGCCACTACATCAACAAAATAACACGGAGAAATATGTATTCCTCACCAAACATAAAGCATTAACATACAAGAGAATGGTTGGAAAGTCTGTAAATGGACTTGTTTGGAATGCGGGCATTTTTTCCAAGAGGAGGCTCAGAGTTGAGACTTAAGGTGGCCATGCTTGTTATCATGATGCCAACCCTGATTTGTCAGTACAAATCCAGTTCTGAATCCACTCGATCAATAAATGGTTGTTGCTGGAAACACCTTAAACCCCCCCCCCCCCCCCCCTCCCTCTCAATGATCACAAGAGCTTAACTAACTGACAGGGTTCTAATAAGAGAAAAGTATGTTTTTGGTCCCTCAAGTTCCCACAAAGTATAGACTTGGTCCCTCAAGATTTTTTGGTATACATTTGGTCCCTCAAGTCTCAAAACCGGATAAGTTTGGTCCTAAACCAGATTTTGAGCCCATTGACCGGGTTTGACCGCCAGAAAACCGCCCGGTGAAGAGTAACTTCGACTTTTTTTGAAAAAAAACATCAAAAAAATCTGAAATTTTTTGGGGTCCAATATGCTTACATGCGCAAGGTGCGACCAAATTTTCGTAGTCTTTCGACACTCGAGGAGCTCGTGGCAAAAAAAACAAAAATATTTGTCTGATGAATAGTAAATTCGAAAAAAATTCATAAAAAATTCAAAAAATTCTGAAATTTTTTGGGGTCCAAGAGGCTTACATGCACAAGGTGCGACCAAAATTTTGTCACGAAATGACATCGGATGGGCTCTAGCAAAAAAAAAAACAAATTTTGGTTATTTGTTTGTGAGTGAAAAGTTGTTTTTTTTTGTCACGAGCTCCTCGAGTGTCAAAAGACCACCAAATTTTGGTCGCACCTTGAGAATGTAAGCATATTATGCCCCACAAAATTTCAGATTTTTTTGAATTATTTTGATTTTTTTTCTATTTTACTGTTCATCGGACGTACATATTTTTGTTTTTTTTGCCACGAGCTCCTCGAGTGTCGAAAGACCATGAAATTTTGGTCGGACCTTGTGCATGTAAGCATATTGGACCCTAAAAAATTTCAGATTTTTTTGAAGTTTTTTTGATTTTTTTTCGAATTTACTGTTCACCGGGCGGTTTTCTGGCGTTCAAACCCGGTCAACGGGCTCAAAATCTGGTTTAGGACCAAACTTATCCGGTTTTGAGACTTGAGGGACCAAATGTATACCAAAAAATCTTGAGGGACCAAGTCTATACTTTGTGGGAACTTGAGGACCAAAAACATACTTTTCTCTTCTAATAATTACCTGAGCTGGTGTTGTACATGTAGAGGATGTTCACCGATCCTGCCGGATGCCCGCCAACAAGCTTGTCCTCGGTTCTACACAAGCAGCAAAACCGATCGGATTAGCCATTTCAGATGTTACTCAGATGACGAGAACGGTTATAAAATTACGCCGGTTGGCGACATATTTTTTGTAGTTCCATCAAATCTGAAAAACATCGAATGTCTCCCACTGAAGTTCAGTATTTAGCTAATGCAAAACTGCAAATAAAATACTTGCATACAGAAAGCATAAATCGTCATTAAAAAGGGCAAAATAGCAGTACTACTTGTGCGGACAACAAATTTATGGCCAAACCATTGCAAAGATAGCACTCTCCAAGAAAACGGGGAAAAACGCTCAACAAAGAGGCGTATGTAGCATGATCGAGCAGCTAATCATCCAGTTGGTTGTTAAAGGTTAATTTTATCAGACGGGCCTGTAGAATGATATTTCCAACTGGAGATTTGATAGACAACCTGGGGAGAAAGTTCTTTATGAAGGGCACCGAGAAGCATTGAGATGAAATATACACGAGCAATTAGTAAGCAATTATCTCTTCTCAATCCTTGTCGACAATCTTCATGATAAAGTAGAAGCCACAAAAGGGATCTGCGAGCCAACATATGAATATGAACATACAACATAACCATCTATGGAAATCTAATTAGTAAGCAATTATCTCTTCTCAATCCTTGTCGACAATCTTCATGATAAAGTAGAAGCCACAAAAGGGATCTGCGAGCCAACATATGAATATGAACATACAACATAACCATCTATGGAAATCTAGATGACAAAAATGTCATACAAAGGGTTGGGATTAGAGAGGACCAACAACAAAGGCTCCTGATCTGCTTCTATTCAGTCAAAACACCTTAAGGAAGGATAACTAATACACAAAGGGCAGACGAGACAATCCGCTGATTCAATTAAAGGTACTCAACAATTGTATAAACATACTCATAATGGTAATGCTGTAACATGTGATTCTGTGCTAGATCTGATTCAGCACTAATCAGCCAGGCATCACATTAATTTTCGAATAAAGGACATGAAGCATAATAGGGTGCAGAAACCTCTCTTCAGGACATGAAGAGAATTCACAAAAGGAATAGATAATCTTCGAATAGGAGTGGGGGAAGCGAGGAACTTGGAAATGAGAAAATATTCTTTCAACTCACTATCAAATGGTCAAAGATAATGCCTATTCAAAACTGGTACTCACTTTCAAAATAAATGAGAGAAAGAAAAACAATCCTCATGTATTAATACAATGAAAAAAAATGTGATTCCTCAAGCACCAGACATTTATAAAATTCAGAAGAAAAAATGTGAGAGAACATAATGGGTGGATAAATTAACCAACCACCGAACATTTATAGAAGTTCGGGTAAAATTAATAATACCTCATGGAATAGAGTACTATAGAAAGCAGGAAAGATTTTCAAAAGATCAGGATATAAAGGTGTTTGCAGCTTCACCTCGTGCAAAGGCCTACGTCGTGGCGCCTCCTGCTGATATGTTCACAACATTGACCCTCTGCTTAGGACAGCCATCCGGCTCCCTGTAGAGCATGAAGCAGACGTAGTCACGCATTATTGATTGCTCTGGTTGCTCTTTACCCAGGATTGATTGCCACTGCAGGGCTAATATAATCATTCAATTGATTGAGAATAGAGCAGCTGGAAAGACATAAGAATGTACAGACAAAGGGAAAACCTACCTTCCTTCGTTAGCTTGTCCTAGTCAACGCCATTGCTGGACGAAGCAAACAAAATACAGAATTGTCACAGTAAAAAAAAACAGAAAGTTCCATTGGGGTGCAGCACACCAATATTCATATCCTCTATCCCTTGATCTTGTAAGCAAATCCAACACAGACGAACAAAATGTTAGTACATGGTAATATTACGGCATAACAGGTCCGGCTACATAAACCGTATAGGAGAGTATGGGAATGAAAAGAAGGGAAGTTGTATAAACTTCTGATCAGGATGACCCCACAGAAGTTATTTGGTAGATGGAATAGGTGCACAGTCAATAAATATATAGATTTCAAAGTTATTTTTCTTTGGTGTTTTACTGAATGGCATATATGTGTTAGGAAAGAGCAACTAGTATTCACTGTGGGCCAAAGGCCAGTACATATACATGTGAGGTATTACAAGCGGTAGTACCGCACTTAGAGCGGTAGTACCGCCTCGGGCGGTAGTACCGCACTCAGAGTGGTAGTACCGCCTAACACACATCTAACACCCCCCCTCAAACTCATGGTGGATCAACAACACTGAGTTTGGAGAGAAAGAAGCCATGCTGCGCTCGAGTCTGTGCCTTCGTGAAGAAGTCCGCCAACTGTAACTCAGAGGGCACATAGTGAAGAGCCAGTGTCTGATCCTGCACAGCAGCACGTACAAAGTGGGCATCCACACCGATGTGCTTGGTGAGCTCATGCTTCACCGGGTCACGCGCAATACTGATAGCACCGGTACTGTCTGACAGTAGGGGAGTCGATGTAGTAGCAGACACAACAAAGTCCTCAAGTAACCATCGTAACCAGATCACCTCAGCCGTCAGCATAGCCATCGCTCGCAACTCAGCCTCTGTACTCGAGCGAGAAACCGCAGTCTGCTTCTTCGTCTTCCAGGCAATAAGAGAGCCACCAAGGAAGACACAGTAAGCAGACAACGAGCGTCGATCAGAGGGATCACTAGCCCACGTAGCATCAGAGTAGGCCTGGAGCTCGAGAGAACTGGAGCGGGGAAAGAAAAGGCGATGAGAGATCATGCCACGAAGATATCGTAGAACACGGAGGAGGTGACTATAGTGGACAGAGGTGGGGGCTGAGACAAACTGACTGAGAATGTGGACAGGATAGGAGATGTCAGGACGCGTAACAGCAAGATAGACAAGGCTCCCAACGAGGTGGCGATAGCGAGTGGGATTAGGAAGGGGTCACCGTCAGAAGCACGAAGCTCAACGTTGAGCTCCATAGGAGTCACAACAGTGCGCTCATCACCGAGAGCGGCACGAGTAAGAAGATCCTGAATATATTTTTCCTGGGAGATGAAGAAGCCTGCAGAGGTCTCAGAAATCTCGATCCCAAGAAAGTAGCGAAGAGGACCAAGATCAGACATCAGGAACTGTTCCCGGAGGCGGGCCTTAACAAAGGCAATATATTCAGAATCGTCACCAGTGATGATCATGTCATCCACATATAGAAGGAGAAGAGTCCGACCACGAGGAGAGGTGTGGACAAACAGAGCTGGATCATGATCACTAGGCAAGAAGCCAGCGGCAGTAACGACAGAGGCGAACCGCGAGAACCAGGCGCGAGGGGCCTGTTTAAGACCATGCATAGAGGGAGCGGCGAAGTCGGCAGACCACACCATCAGGAGCATAGTACCCCGGTGGTGGCTGCATATAAACCTCCTCACGCAACTCACCATTGAGAAAAGCGTTCTGGACATCAAGCTGAGATACAGACCAATGACGAACAGAAGCCACAACAAGGAGAGTGCGGACAGTGGTCATGTGGGCCACAGGAGCGAATGTCTCATCATAATCGCGTCCCTGCTCCTGCTGAAAGCCACGAGCCACAAGACGAGCTTTGTATCGCTCAAGGGAACCATCGGAGCGAGTCTAAATCTTATAGACCCACTTGCAGGTGATGGGACGAACACCGGAGGGAAGAGAAACTAGATCCCACGTGCCATTGCGCTCAAGCGCCGCAAGCTCCTCGGCCATCGCAAGCTGCCATTCAATCTGAGTCATGGCAGCCCTATAGGTGGTGGGCTCAGCAATGGCAGAAAGACCATACCGGTCAGGAGAATAGCGATAAGGTGGGGGACAAGGCCTAACACGGAGGTTATGGACCGGCGGAGGCGTGAGAGGAGGTGCACTGGAAGTAGAGGGCACATCAGTAGGATCATCCACAGCACGAGGACGACGAGTGTAGTGGAGAGGAAACTGGGAGTGAGGTCGAAAGACTGGGGAGGAGGGTGGGGAGGGAGGGGATGGTGGAGACGAGGGAGAGGAGGAGGAGGGAGGGGATGGTGGTACCGGTGGTGTAGGGGGACGCACCGGGGGAGAGGGAAGAACATGAGGCACAGTGGGAGATGTGTCAGGAAGGAGAAGGAAGGAAATATCTTCCACGGAAAAGCTCGAGGAGGAGGGACGCGGATAGTAAGAACGAGACTCATCAAACGTCACATCACGAGAAATGCGCAGACGGCGACCAACAGGATCCCAACAGCGATAGCCCTTGTGCTCATCACTGTAGCCAAGGAAAACACACTCAATAGACTGAGCAGTCAACTTGGTTCGTTCTCGCGGAGCAAGAAGAACATAGCACACGCATCCAAACATACGAAGAGCGGAGTAGTCAGGAGAGCGACCAGAGAGACGCTCCATAGGAATACCACCCTTCAAGGCAGCCGAAGGCTGAATGTTGATGAGGTGGGTGGATGCGGAAACGGCCTCAGCCCAAAAATGGGGTGGAAGAGAGGCGGCGATCATCATCGCCCGAGCCGTCTCAAGCAAATGGCGATGTTTGCGTTCAGCAACTCCATTCTGAGCATGGGCACCAGGGCAAGAGAATTGGGCAAGAGTGCCCTGCTCCGCAAGAAAACCACGCAACATGTGAGAGATATACTCTCCGGCTGAGTCAGCACGGAAGATACGAACAGGCGTGGAAAATTGAGTGCGAACCATGGCAGCAAAACGTTTGTATATGGGGAGAACCTCGCTGCGAGATTTCATACAATAAAGCCAAGTGTAGCGAGAGAAATCATCAATAAACATAACATAGTAGCGATGACCCCCTTTCGAGTCAAAAGGAGCAGGACCCCATACATCAGAATGAACTAAGTCAAAAGGACGCTGAGATACAGACTCACTGGTAGGATAAGGTAACTGAGTCTGTTTGCCAAGCCTACAACCTTCACAATGCAACGAAACATCACCGGAGACAGACCCTAAGACGCCTTGGTGTACTAATGAGGAGAAGCGAGAGCCACAGATGTGACCAAGTCGATGATGCCACTGCTGGAAGGACGCAGAAGAGGAGGCAGCAAGAGCATGCGAACTGGCGTATGTGGGAGCAGCGGAAGGAACACGAAGCCAGTCAACCTCCCAAAGGCCCTCAGACTCACGGCGCCGAGGGCCACCGCCAACCAGAGCCTGAGTGCGACGATCCTGAACAGAACAAGAGTCGGCATCAAGAATGACACGACAGCCAAAATCAGTAAGTTGGGCAGCGGAAAAGAGATTCATGGTAAGACGAGGAACATGAGAAACACTAGGAACCGAAAAAGATGGAGTGGAAAGGATGCCACGATTAGCAACAGGAAGAGGTGTGCCATCGGCAGTGAGAACATTAAGAGGAAAATCAAGAGGTCGAAGAGAAGATAACTCAGAAGAATCAGAAGACATATGAAAAGAAGCTCCAGAATCCAGAACCCACGAGGATGTACCTGACTGAGTAGGCTCCGGTGGGGGCGGAGTGGTGGTGGCAGTCACAGCGGCAACAGAACCCGTCGAGGAAGAACCAGAGGAAGCCAACATGCGCTTGAGTCGCACAATATCCTGGTCAGTGAGCGACAGAGTCGAGGAGGACGCACGAGTCCCACTAGAAGAAGAGCGCTTCAGGTCTTTCCGCTTCTTGTGACAATCAGGAGAATAGCAATCAGACTCTGGGTGACCTGGCCTGTTGCAGTAGCCACAGAAGGTGTGCGAGCGCGGCCGACCCTCTCCTGAAGAAGGAGGGTGACCCGCCCCCCCTGGAGGTGTAGGCAGGAGCGGTGGAGTGGTGAGGCGAGCAGACGACACAGGAGCTCGGGCAGCAAGAACAGTGGGAACCACAAGCAGACCAGCAGAATGGAGGCATGTCTCCTCAGCACGAAGCTCTGCAAGCACCTCCGAAATAGGAACACGACCACGAGCAAGCAGGTGAGCACGCTGAGGCTCAAACTCTGGACGAAGGCGAGATAAGAACTCATGGAGGCGATGAAACTCCAAGTCAGACCGCACAGTCTGGCAACACCGGCAAGTGCCACAAACAACTGTCCTGAGAGAGTCAAGCTGGCGCCAGATGGCAGAGCTCTGTGAGTAGAACTCATCAACAGAAGAGTCACCCTGATGAAGAGCGTGCTCCTGACGCACCACAGATAAGTAGAGAGCATCACCAGATGGCTGATATCGCTGACAAAGATAGGACCACATCGCAGCAACAGGACCGAGACCCATGAACTCAGACGCAAACTGAGGTAAGACACTCGCAGTAAGAACAGCAGCAGCTCGAGCATCATCGTTGCACCACTGAGTGTAAGCAGACAGATCATCTCGGTAAGCAGAAAGAGCATCTGAGTAGGCAGATACCTGCTGATCATAAGCATCAACCGCAGCATCGTCAAGGGCCTTGGCTGTATCCCGATCAGCCTGAGAAGCATCAGCAGCAAGAACAGGCGGCACCGGCGGGGTAGGAGCCACAGGTGCAACAGGGCAAGGCGGACAGGGAACCTCGCCAGAGAGAACGCCCCACAGGAGAAGACCGCGCATGTGGATGCGCATGAAACCCACAAACTCAGCATAGTTGGTGCCATCGAAGATCACTGAGCACCGAGGAACAGCCACATAGCCCGACGAAGACATGACGCCTGAGTGCGCGGTAGTACCGCTTCGGGCGGTAGTACCGCTCTTGCCAGCGGTAGTACCGCGCTGCACAGGGCGGTAGTACCGCTCTTCTAAGCGGTAGTACCGCTTGGGTGGTACTTCCGCGGTCCAGTGCCGTGGGCACTTCCGCTTATTTTAGTCTTCTGGTATGCCTGGCCTTCAAGCGGAAGTAGAGCGGCAGTAACGGGCGGTAGTACCGCTTCGGGCGGTAGTACCGCGCTTGCAAGCGGTAGTACCGCTAAGAGCCGCTAAATCGGGATCGGGATCGACCAAATCGCTGCCGAGCGAGGAGGAGCACAGGCAGGAGCCGGCCGGAGGAGGAGGAGGCCGGGCGCGGGGCAGCGCGGAGGCAGCCTGGCGGACCGGGCTGAGACCGGGCGCGAGGCACAGCCGGCCGGCGACCGGCGCGAGCGGCGCGGGGCAGAGGAGGCCGGGCAGGCGCGGGGCAGAGGAGGCCGGTGACCAG
This sequence comes from Elymus sibiricus, assembly GCA_039707655.1. Taxonomy (NCBI): domain Eukaryota; kingdom Viridiplantae; phylum Streptophyta; class Magnoliopsida; order Poales; family Poaceae; genus Elymus; species Elymus sibiricus. The sequence goes on from CM077668.1 coordinate 70,955,429, forward strand.
GAACGGGCTGGGGAGGCGCGGCCGGACAGGGGGCGGCCGGCAACGGCGCCGAGCAGGGGCGGCCGGAGTTGCTCAGCGGCGACGAAGCCCCGGGCGGAGTAACCGGGCGTCTGATACCATGTTAGGAAAGAGCAACTAGTATTCACTGTGGGCCAAAGGCCAGTACATATACATGTGAGGTATTACAAGCGGTAGTACCGCACTCAGAGCGGTAGTACCGCCTCGGGCGGTAGTACCGCACTCAGAGCGGTAGTACCGCCCTCAGAGCGGTAGTACCGCCTAACACACATCTAACAATATGCTTCTATAGCCACATAATTTTCTTATCTACACTGTGAACAAGTTCTCACGGAAATGAGGGCTAAAAGCAGCAGCAACTATTCACTAATCAATATAAGGAAGATGATACAAAGGAAGAGCTCGTCCAATTCTGTCTCCAACAGCAGCAGTGGCAGAACTGATCTTCTCAAGATACTCTCATATGAACTGGGTATGTGGAATTTCAAATAAATGAAATGATATTTACATGTACTGTTGTACAGGATCTAAACATCAATGTTTGCTTGTTCACAGAAGCATGTTACTGGCTTACTGCATAACCATCCAATGCAGGGCAATGAACAATAACAACCTCTTGTTAGATAGGAAAAAAAAGATGTTACAAAAACAAAACAGATGGTTCATAACATTAAACCACGTCCAAATCATAAGCCGAACTAACTTTGTAAAGTGTTCACTTACCAAGACCAGTCCCCCGACCACTTCTTGGATGTTCTGAATTTCTAAGCCAACATTCTCATCCACTGCTCCTCTCCTGACCAGCAAAAGAGTTCAGGACATGTCAGTATAATTCACACTTGTTGGCAGGAAGTGAAAAATTGAATACATGGTGTAATTGGAAAATGGAATCCTAAATTTAGTACTCCCTCCATTCCATTTTCACATGGAGTATTGCATAATTCAGTACGTGTGAAATGAAAGCACTGAATAATTAAAAGAAGCAAAACAGTTAAGCAGGAGATGAGATGGGATGGGGGCGTACTGTGCGTTGGGGCAGTGGAAGTGGACAAAGAACTCTTGCATCCCGTCGAACGACTTCACCTGCCCACCAGGTCGACGCAGCTCTCCCCGGATGCGCCGCTGCGGCCATCGTTCTGCTGCACGAGCAGCATCAGCATGCCCCGGACTGCCGGGACCAGATCCCGGTCTCCTGCTCCCACAGCACGTCGTCGACGACCTCGTCGAACCGGATCGGCGCGGTATCGACCGACCACCCCAGCACGGCCACGACACGCCACTCCAAATGCATTTTGTTTGTTTGTTCTGTATTTTCAGTTAACAGTACTCCAGCAAGGAGTAACAAGCAAGGTGGTTACCGTCAACATTTAACAGTGGACAGGATTTAGATGATCATTTGGCAATGGGCAGGATTTAGAGGATCATTTACCACCATCATCATTTCTCTCAACAAGTACTCCTAGTTCTGTCTACATGATTTAGAGGATCATTTGACAGTGGGCAGGACTACAACACATCTAAATCCTGTCTACACAATACAGGGAGTACTGGCAGTTTGTACTCCTTGAGCATATCAAGGTACTGCCTAGACAGACCTACATACACACTGCTGGAGTAAAAGCCACAGAAGGGATTTTCCCTACTGTATTCTTGTAAAGCTTTGCTTCACAGTAGTCATATCACAGTACTCTAGACCACAGGAGGGCTTTGTTCTTCTATAGCTGCAGAGTAATGATTTACTCCTACTCCAAATCACAGTACTCTAGAGCAAAAGCTACAGATTTGCCCAGTTTTTCTAATGATTTACTGCTACAGCTACAGATTACTCCTTGCCATCACAAATGGTACAGTACTCTAGAGAAAATCATAGTACTCCTTGCCATCACAAATCACAGTACTAACACAAAAATTGGATTGCTAGAAATTGGACAGGGAGCAGGTACCTTGTGTGGTGCGTCGTCGTGGTCGCACCTCCTCCTGCCCGTAGCAGCACTTAGTGGTGTGCGGCAGCACCTCCTCCTGCCCGTAGCAGCACCTTTAGGTGGACGGCAGCTTGGGGTCTCGCGTCCACCGGCGCCAGGAGCTTGGCGGCGGCGAAGGGTGCTGCAGCGATATTCTCCTGCCCGCGGCAGCACCTCGCAGGTGTCCAGCCACCGCAGCCCCCATCTGGTGGTTGTGCTAGCCCGGATCCGGCGTGTCCGTCCTCGCAGCCACCGTATCCTTCCTCGCTGACGCCAGATCCGGCGATTCGTTGCCGGCTTGGAGCAAAAAGTTTAATTTTTTTGGTGGAATGGAGAAGCGAGGCGAGGCGAGGCGGCGGCGCCGAGGCGAGGCGACGCGGCGAGGGGAGAGGGGAGAGGCGAGAGCTGAGAGGAGCCCGGCGGCGGCGACGGCGGAGAGGCGAGGGGAGAGGCGAGAGCTGAGAGGAGTGTCGTGGGTGCAAGTCTGACAGTAGTGCGTAGGGGTACGGATGGGAGGGCAGAGCCTAGCTACGGCGCAGTTGTTACACTCGGGTTTACGAGTTCAGGCCCCTCAGCGGGGGAGGTAACAGCCCTACGTCTCGGTGCTCTGGAGCTTGATTACTTGAGTGTCTGGATTACAAAGGATTGCGAACCCTTGGAATGGAGCTGGGGGTGGGTTATATAGTGTCCGCGAGGCCCCCCCATGAATGCCGCCATTACCAGGGGTTAAAGAGGGGGTTTAATGGCGCCAGGTAACGGGCGCATTGATTACAATTAATACAGGCGAGCGCATGTCCCGACTGTTGCGTTCCTGGAGTCTCCTGGTCTTCTCTGGTCGAGTGACTATCGGGTACTCCAAGTGAAGTAGTCTAGTCGAGTGAACTCCTGTTTCCCGAGTGGTTTATTGAGATCCGAGTGAATGTCAGGTTGCAGAGCTCCTGACTACTGATCTGGCCCAGGGGCCCGGTATAAGGCATGTGGCATCCTAGGGTAGGGTTTGTAGGTCAGGCCTGTTACCCTATCCCTAGTACATGTCCTCGTCATTAGCCCCCGAATCGGTCGAGGTTAAGCGGGTCGAGTCAAGGTGAATTCCCAGGTGAGTTGAGCGCTATAGGGGCGCTCAAGAACTCTTACAGGTCTTCAGACGGACTTGTCTTCGTGCGGCACCTTGACGGATTCCGGACCATATGACGTCCGAGTGAAAGTCTCCATCCAAATGAAATGAGTAGTCTCCATCCGAGTGACGGAACAGATCCGAGCGTTTATGGAATGTATTCAAAGGCGAGCAACAGGATCGCTGGGGTCCGGATCTTGCGGGATTTGAAATCAGATAAGAGCGCGCGCGAACGGTCGCAGCGCGGTGAGTGGGGAAAGTGGGGCGTGACGCCTCGATTTTCGCCCCACATTTCGCCACGTACAGCTTCAACTCCGCCAGCGAGATCTGAGGGGATCCGCGGGCCCGCGAATCAGCAGCGTGGATTGGGGAGCGGAGCGGGCGGTGATATAAGAAGCCGCCGCGTCGGAGAGGGAGAGAGAGCCAAATCCCCTCTTCCCCGCTTCGTCCAGTCCTCCAATCTTCTCTCCCGCTTCCCACTCTGCATGAATCCACTCCAGCGCCGGACCACTCCGCGGCGATGGCGAAGGACAAGACGGCGAAGCTGGAGCGAGCGAAGAAGGCCAAGAAAGCGTCGAGCTCTCGCGCTGCTCCGCCACGGGGGGTGGATCCAGGGAGATTGGCTTCCGCCGACCACCACCGCCGAAGACATCGGCGGGCTTGTCATCGACGGACAGGTGCGGGAGGGTAGCTGGAGGCTGCCCAAGGAGGGTGAAATCAAGCCTGCGTCGCGGCCGGGGGAGCGCGTGCTCCTCATCACCCATGTGGAAAGAGGTTTCTCCATGCCGCCCCATCCCTTTCTCCGCGGTTTCCTAAACTTTTTCGGCGCCCAGCTCCACCACCTCCCCCCGAATGTTGTAGCGTATCTCGCCGCGTTTGTTTCCTTGTGTGAAAATTTCTTGGGTTGTCCGCCGCATTGGGGGTTATTCAAGCACATCTTCACGTGCCGTTCTCATTCGGTCAAAAAGGCCAACCCCGAGGGGGAGAGAACCCATGTGACCCAGCTGTGTGGCGGTTTGGGCATTCAGATGCGGGGTAGGAGCGCTTTTCCCGCGATGACCTTTCCCGACTCGGTTAGGGGCTGGCAGTCGACTTGGTTGTACTGCAATGACGTCCCTTGTGTTGGCTTGTCGACTGGTCTCCCCCCTTATACATCCGAGAGGGTCAATGTGCCTCCATCGCTGACGGTGGACAAGGAGGAGAAGACCGACGTGGGGATCTTGGTAACTGCGGTAGTCAGCCTGGTCCAGGGCGGGTTGACAAGTCTGGATTTGCTGGAGGTCTTCCTCAGTCGGCGAATCCAGCCGCTGCAGGAGCGAGCTCACCCGATGTGGCAGTATACTGGTGCTGACGACTCAACTCGCGTGCACCCGGAGGACATCGACGAGAAGACCGTGAAAGAGTGGCTCAAGGGTATAACCAGCGCGCGCGACAATCCGCGAGGGTCGAGACGGATCCCGCCCAACGACGCCAATAACCAACCGTTGGAGGTATGACACGCATTTCCGAGTGCATTACTTATGCGCAACTTGTCCTAGTGAACTGAATGATCCGAGTGAACTGACTGAACTGTCTGTCCCTAATCCTCATGTCTTGCAGGAGTTCTAGAAGATGCTCTCGCCTGTGCCGAATGGAGAACAACTTGTCGGAGACGTGGAAAGCGAGCATGGTAGCGTCGAGGGCAGCTACGTGGAGGACTGCGAGGAGGAAAGTGACGAATCGGGAGAGAGCGACGAGGTCGAGTCTTCCCAGTCTCTGGAGCTGCGCTCCGAGCGCCGCTCTAAGCAAACACATGATCCGAGTGCTGGCCCGGAGAAGGCAGTGGCTCCGAGTGCCAAGGCTCCGAAGCACGCTCGGACACCGACGCCGGAGTCGACTGAGAAGACCGCCAAGCAGCCTAAGGTCGCTTCCCCCAAGCCTCGGAAGGCTCTGCCCAGGATCATGGTCACTGTGCCTATCGCCTCAACGTGAGTGTCTTTGTCAACTTTACTTTTCTGTCTTTGTCAACTTTTGGACTCTTCTGACCGAGTGAATCTTATGAACCAGAGCTGCAACTTCGACGACGTCTCCCATGCAGATCGACGAAGACAGTATTGAAGCCGAGTCGGCAGACGCGGCCACTTCTTAGAAAGGTAACAATGATTTCATTTTTTCTTTGATCTATGATCCAATTGAATTGTCCTCATCCGACTGAATTGCGTACTGAGGCTGATCGTGTCGAGTGAATGCAGCACTTGCGGAGATCATCCATGTCGACGATGATGAGGGGCCGCCGCGAAAGGACGCCGAGAAGGGGACCGCAGCTCCGACTGCTTCCCAGACCACCACACCGAAGGCTCCTCCAAGCCAAGCGCTTCCAGTTCTTCCTGCGCAGCCCGTGATCGTGCCCCTGGCGCAAGGTTCCTCCCAGGCCGGTGCTGGCCCGGTCACAGCGCTATCGACTGCTTTGACCTCGGCTCCAACTCCTCCCATCAACATCTTCAGTCTGTACAAGGTGCTAGAGGACCAGACTGGAGCCAGCAAGGAAGCAATGATCCAGGCGGAGCTGATGACCCAGCGGCTGAAGGAGATGTGCCCAGCTGGCAAGCTAGCATAAGATGCCAGCGCTGCCCTTCAGGAAAATGTTCGAGTAAGTGTTCTTGTAAGTTGATCTCCAAGTCATTTTTTCTCTGTAGGAATTTCTTGTCGCAAAATATTCGGTACACCCACTGGGTGTGTCTTTTTTTTTGCTTGGCCGTCACTCGGATCGGGCGGACTGTTCCGAGTGGATACCATTCCAATGGGGGCACGCTGAGTGCACCCACTGGGTGTAGTCCCCGAGACTGCCGTCGACTGCAGGCAGTCGGCGGGAGTCTTAGAGCTTAGACCCTGTTCTGTTTTTTTTTGCTTGGCCGTCACTGGGATCGGGCGGACCGTTCCAAGTGGATACCGTTCCAGTGGGGGCACGCTGAGTGCACTCACTGGGTGTAGTCCCCGAGACTGCCGTCGACTGTGGGCAGTCGGCGGGAGTCTTAGAACTTAGAACTTGCTCTTGTGAACTTAGAACTTGCTCTTGTTTTTTTGTTTGGCCGTCACTCGGATCGGGCGGACCGTTCCGAGTGGGTACCATTCCAGTGGGGGCACGCTGAGTGCACCCACTGGGTGTAGTCCCCGAGACTGCCGTCGACTGCGGGCAGTCGGCGGGAGTCTTAGAACTTAGAACTTGCTTTAGAGGGTACTTCAGGATCTGGTACTGGTCAAGCTAGTTCCTCCCTGACCAAGGGTACTTCAGGATCTGGTATTGGTCAAGCTTGTTCCTCCCAGGAGTGCTGATCTCTGAGCACTCGGAATATTCCTTAACATTAACTGATCTGTTCTCTCTTGTGTTTCAGAAAACTTGCGAGCTTGGGACTCAGTATGTGGCACTGGAGAAGGAGACGGCCCAGCTTGGAGGTGGAGAAGAGGAACACAGCGCGCGCTCAAGTGGAGCTCCAGACCATGGGAGGTAAGCTTTAATTACTGAGCGCTCTGCTTTCATCTCTCTCCGTTCTTTGAACCGAGTAACTCCACTCGAACAGATGTGCATAGTGAAAACCATCGACTCCAAGTGTGGCTTAGAACCTCTGTTTCTTTAGAAACTATGAAGCAGGCACTCGAGAACAAGGACAACGAGCTGACGGGGGCACAGAAGGTGGCGAGAGAGAAGAGTAAGGCCGCCGAAGAGAAGTTGGCCTCACTCGAGAAGCTTGAAGGGGAGAACATGTCGCTAAAGGCCGCCGTCAAGGAGGCAAAGAAGGAGGTAGCTGAGCTCAAGAAGCAGAAGGCCGAGTGGGACGGCAAGCTCAAGGCTCAGGCGAATGTTTATGAGCAAGAAAAGAAGACTCTAAATGAAAAGATCACCCAGCTCATCGAGAGGAAGAATTCACTGGAAAAGTATATAGAGGAGTTCACGGAGGAGATGTACACCAAGCTTGCAGGTAACCCGTGGCATCCGAGTGAGTTTCAACTTGTTTTCGAGTGAGCTTCATGCATGCTGATGTTTGATTCTCCTCTTTCCTCGTTTACAGAGTACTGCCGGGACTTCGAGCTTGAGACTGACAGAATCGAGAGGGATCTGGATCCTTCCAGGTCACTCGTCGGTGACAAGGCTGCCCTGGGCGTCTTGCGGCTTGAATCTCGCATTGAAGATGTTCAAGGGTGGGTACATCATCCGCCTGCGGGGTGCACTCGGAAGGATCGACAAGGAGCTGTGGCCAGAAGACACCCTCGACACCGACCTGGAAGCCATGATGACTCGTCTCAATGACATTCCTAGCCGAGTGCAAGCGTGGAACAAATCAGCTGCCCACTGCGGAGCCGACGTGGCCCTCTCTCTGGTCCGATTGCATTGCAAGGACGCCAAGGAGGAGAAACTGAAGTCTCTTCAAGTCGCTAACACGAAGAAGCTCAAGTTTGATGACTTCATGGAGACATTCATAGAGGCAGCCACTCGGATCGCAGACGGCATCAATCTGGACTCCTTCGTTGAACCGGCCAGCCCAACTGGGGCGTGAGAAAAACTTTAAGCCTTACCCATTTGCCTCAGTATGCCGAGTGGAACTGTATTCGTTAAACTCTTTCGGGCTTTGGGCCTGCGCACTCGTATTTGCTTTTGAACTTATAAAGTTATCCGAATGCTTTCTTTCGAGTCTTTTGAATCTTTGAAGTGGGTTTTAACTTAGGCGAAAGCTGGTCCGCAGCTAAGCCCCCGAGTGGGAGGGATGCTCTTCACTCGGAGTATTTTTCTAACTTCGGCGAAAGCTGGTTCGCAGCCAAGTTCCCGAGTGAGAGGGATGCTCTTCACTCGGAGTAGGTTTCTAACTTGGGCGAAAGCTGGTTCACAGTCAAGTCCCCGAGTGAGAGGGATGCTCTTCACTCGGAGTAGGTTTCTAACTTGGGCGGAAGCTGGTTCGCAGCCAAGCCTCCGAGTGAGAGGGATGCCCTTTACTCGGAGTGGGTTTTCAACTTGGGCGAAACTGATTCACAGCCAAGCCCCCGAGTGAGAGGGATGTTCTTCACTCGGAGTAGGTTTTTAACTTGGGCGAAAGCTGGTTCGCAGCCAAGCCCCTGAGTGAGAGGGATGCTCTTCAATCGGAGTGGGTTTTTAACTTGGGCGAAAGCTGGTTCGCAGCCAAGCCCCCGAGTGAGAGGAATGCTCTTCACCCGGAGTAGGTTTTTTTTAACTTGGGCGAAAGCTGGTTCGCAGCCAAGCCCCCGAGTGAGAGGGATGCTCTTCACTCGGAGTAGGTTTCTAACTTGGGCGAAAGCTGGTTCGCAGCCAAGTCCCCGAGTGAGAGGGATGCTCTTCACTCAGAGTAGGTTTCTAACTTGGGCGAAAGCTGGTTCGCAGCCAAGCCTCCGAGTGAGAGGGATGCCCTTTACTCGGAGTGGGTTTTCAACTTGGGTGAAAGCTGGTTCGCAGCCAAGCCCCCGAGTGAGAGGGATGCTCTTCACTCGGAGTAGGTTTTTAACTTGGGCGAAAGCTGGTTCGCAGCCAAGCCCCCGAGTGAGAGGGATGCTCTTCACTCGGAGTGGGTTTTTAACTTGGGCGAAAGCTGGTTCGCAGCCAAGCCCCCGAGTGAGTGGAATGCTCTTCACCCGGAGTAGTTCTTTAACTTGGGCGAAAGCTGGTTCACAGCTAAGCCCCCCGAGTGAGAGGGATGCTCTTTACTCGAAGTAGTGTTTTTAACTTGGGCGAAAGCTGGTTCGCAGCCAAGCCCCCGAGCGAGAGGGATGCTCTTCACTCGGAGTAGTTTTTAACTTAGGCAAAAACTGGTTTGCAGCTAAGTTGAAGGGCGTACACCCATTGGGGGTTGTAAGCCAGAGAATGCGTACGAGTGAACTCAATGTGGAACTGGAAAGTCACGCTTTTATTCATCAAACATCACTTGAGTACTTTTATTACATCTCAACATCAAGTGTAAAAACGTCGAAGCAAGTCTGCATTCCAAGCGCGGGCTCGTCCGCTTGCTTTAGAAGGTTGTACAGGTGATATGCTCCGTTGTGCAGAACCTTTGAAACAACAAAAGGACCTTCCCACGTAGGAGCAAGCTTGTGAGGTCGCTGCTGATCCACTCGGAGCACAAGATCTCCTTCCTGAAAAGTCCGACTTCTGACGTGTCTGCTGTGAAAATGTCGTAGATCTTGCTGATAGGTGGCCGAACGGATAAGAGCCATCTCTCTCTCCTCCTCCAGGAGATCAACTGCGTCTTGCCGCACCTGCTCTGCTTCAGCTTCGGAGTATAGTTCCACTCGGGGTGAATTGTGGAGCAGGTCACTCGGCAAGACGGCTTCGGCTCCGTACACCATGAAGAAAGGAGTACGATTGGTAGACCGATTGGGGGTCGTCCTCAAGCCCCAAAGAACTAATGGCAACTCGGTAACCCAGGCTCCAACTGCGTGCTCTAAATCGCGCATGAGTCGTGGCTTTAACCCCTGAAGAATCAGTTCGTTTGCTCTCTCAGCCTGTCCATTCGACTCCGGGTGCGCCACAGATGCATAGTCGACTCGGGTACCTTGGGTGGCACAGAACGCCCTGAACTCTTCTGAGTCAAAGTTTGAGCCGTTGTCAGTGATAATGCTGTGAGGCACGCCATATCTGAAGACTATCTCCTTCATAAACTTGATCGTTGTACGAGAATCTAGCTTCTTGATGGGTTTGGCTTCGATCCACTTAGTGAACTTATCGACTGCAACCAGCAAGTGGGTGAATCCACTCGCCCCTGTCCGGAGGGGTCCCACCATGTCGAGTCCCCAGACTGCAAATGGCCAGACGAGTGTAATCATCTTTAGAGCAGACGCAGGCTTGTGCGATAAGTTTGCATAGAACTGGCACCCGGCGCAATGTTGGACTATCTCCTACGGAGCTTCATTGGCACGTGGCCAGAAGAAGCCGGCTCGATAAGCTTTAGCCACGATTGTCTGAGAGGACGCGTGGTGTCCGCAAGTTCCCGAGTGAATCTCCTCCAGGATCAGTCGTCCTTCCTCCGGAGAGATGCAGCGTTGAGTCACACCAGTGACGCTCTTTCTGTATAACTGATCGCCCATCACTGTAAAGGCCTTGGACCTGTGAACAATCTGGCGGGCCTCGTCTTCATCTTCTGGAAGTTCCTGTCTGAGCAGGTATGCAATGTAAGGCACTGTCCACTCGGGCGTGATTGCTAGGATCTCCATGACCAAATCAATGACTGCCGGGACCTTGACTTTAGTCGGATCGGACGGGCCGACCACTTGCGGAGGCTCTTCCGTGAAGGGATCTTCTTTCACCGTTGGGGAATGCAGATGCTCAAGGAACACATTACTGGGTATAGGTTTTCGAGTGGACCCAATCTTCGCCAGATCATCTGCTGCTTGATTCTTGGATCGGGGAATGTGGTGGAGCTCCAGTCCCTCGAATTTCTTCTCCAACTTTCTCACTACATTGCAATATCCTGTCATAGCAGGGCTCCTGATGTCCCATTCCTTCATCACTTGATTCACAACTAGATCCGAGTCTCCGTAAACCATCAGGCATCGGACGCCGAGTGAGATGGCCATACGTAGACCATAAAGGAGCGCTTCGTACTCGGCCTCATTGTTGGAGGAATCAAAGTGAATCTGCAAAACATAACTGAGTCGATCGCCTTTTGGAGACACCAACACAACTCCGGCTCCTGAACCATTCAGCATCTTGGAGCCATCAAAGAACATGGTCCAGTGTTCCGGGTGACTCTGAGTCGGCTGCTGCTGTTCAGTCCATTCGGCTAAGAAATCAGCTAATGCTTGGGACTTGATCGCCTTTTTCGCCTCGAACTTGATGTCTAGGGGCAGGAGTTCGATAACCCACTTCGCCACTCGACCAGTCGCATCCCAATTGTTCATGATCTCAGACAGCGGGGCGTCGCTAACGACTGACATGGTGTGCTCGTGGAAGTAGTGGGCTACCTTCTTCGCAGTCAGGTAAATGCCGTAGACGAGCTTCTGGTAATGAGGATACCTCTGCTTGGACGGAGTCAGAACTTCAGAAATGTAATAGACTGGGCGCTGAACTTTGTAGGTTTTGCCCTGTTCTTCTCGCTCGACTTTGAGGACAGTGCTGACAACTTGACCAGTGGCCGCAATGTACAAAAGCAACGGCTTGTTGCTGTTCAGAGCGGCAAGCACCGGCTGGGTGGAAAGCAGGGCTTTGAGCTGAACAAACGCTGCTTGTGCTTTAGTAGTCCACTCGAACGAATCAGACTTCTTCATCAATCGGTATAGGGGCAGTGCCTTCTCACCAAGACGGGAGATGAATCGGCTCAGAGCTGCGAGGCAACCCGTGAGCTTCTGTACATCATGAAGCCGTTCAGCACGTTTCATTCGTACAATCGCCCCGATCTTCTCAGGATTGGCATCTATCCCTCGTTCAGAAATGAGGAAACCGAGTAGCTTGCCACCAGGAACTCTGAAAGTGCACTTTGCTGGATTCAGCTTGATATCATACTTCCGCAGATTCGCGAAAGTTTCAGCTAGGTCAGCCAGCAGGTCGGAACCTTTTCTGGACTTGACCACTATGTCATCCATGTACGCCTCAATGTTCCGACTGATCTGTTTTTGCAAACACTTTTGGACCATGTGCATAAAAGTGGCGCCGGCATTCTTGAGACCGAATGGCATGGTGAGATAGCAGAAACACCCGAATGGGGTGATAAAAGCTGTTTTTATTTCATCTGGCACATACAGTCGGATCTGGTGGTACCCGGAGTACGCATCCAGAAAAGACAATCGCTCACAACCCGCGATGGAAAGTAGATGCTCCTTCACAAGTTTTGCTTTCGGGTCGACTCGCAAACGGTGCTCAGCCAGCTCCCTGGGTACACCCGGCATGTCAGATGGCTTCCATGCGAAGATGTCCCAGTTCTCACGGAGGAACTGGATAAGCGCTTCTTCCTATTTGCTGTCGAGTGTTGTTGAGACGTTGGTGGGTGCTGCATTGGGATCTTCCGGGTGAATGTGCACAGTCTTCGTCTCACCAGCCGACTGGAACGCAGACTCCACAACTGGTTTCTTGGAGCGTAGCAGATCACTCGGATCAGCGTTTTTCTTGTACTCGTCCAACTCCACCATGGCCATCTGTTCATCAGCTATCTTGGACCCTTGCTGCAAACACTCCTCCGTGCGCTGCCGACTGCCAGTGACTGTGATCACGCCTTTGGGGCCGGGCATCTTCAGCTTAAGGTACACGTAACATGGGCGGGCCATGAAACGTGCATAGGCTGGCCGACCGAGGATGGCATGATAGGTGCTGCGGAAGTCGACCACTTCGAAGGTAAACCTTTCCTTCCTAAAGTTCTTGTCGTCTCCAAAGACTACATCCAGGGTAATCTGCCCATGTGACTTTGCTTTCTTGTCGGGGATCACTCCGTGGAACTGCATGTTGCTCTCACTGAGACGGGACATCGGAATGCCCATCGCTTTCAGAGTATCAGCGTACAATATGTTCAGTCCGCTTCCACCGTCCATGAGGACCTTGCGCAACCAAACGCCTCCCACGACCGGATCGACCACCAGCGCCTGCCGCCCAGGGGTAGCAATGTAGGCTGGGTGATCCGACTGATCAAAGGTGATCGGAGTCTTCGACCAGTTCAGAAACTTTGTCGTTGCCGGCATGGCCATGTTCACTTCTCGGTTGATGACCTACAACCGGCTCTTGCTCTCTACATCTGCAAAGATCATCAGGGTTGCGTTGACACTGGGAAAAGGTTCATCTTTGTCTCCTTCATCAGCATCTTCTGGGCTCTTCTCACTCGATTGGCTCTCTCGGAACTACTGTATCAATAGTCTGCACTGTCGAGTGGTATGCTTGGGCAATATCAGATTGCCCTCTTCATCTTTTCCGGTGTGGATGTGACACGGAAAATCTAGGACATCCTGGCCCGACTGATCTCTCTTTTTCTTCGGGACCCACTTTTCCTTAGCCTTCCCCTTCTTCTTGGCTTGACCGGCCAGTGCGGCAGCCTCGGCCTGAGCCGAACCGTCAGCCTTGCGCTTCGGCTTCCGACTGGGGTTATTGATTCCAGGGTTGGGCTCACTGGTTTTCCCCTTGCCGTTACAGAGACGGTCTTCTTCTTCTCCGTTCACGTACCGAGTGGCGATCTCCATCATTCGGCTCATGGTCAAAGACCCCGACCGGCCAAATTTCAGGATGAGCTCCCTGTATCTGACTCCTGCCTTGAAGGCGCAGACGGCTTGGTGCTCTGTGACGTTCTCAACCACATGATGCAAGGTCATCCACCGCTGAATGTACTCCCTCAAGGTTTCATTCGGTTTCTACACACAATGCCGCAACTCAGTCAATCTAGCAGGGCGTTTGCACGGGCCCTCGAATGTTTTGATGAACACTTGGGCCAAATCTTCCGAGCAGTATATGCTGGCCGGAGTGAGCTGATTGAGCTAGGCACGGGCGGACCCTTCCAGCATCAAGGGCAAATGCTTCATAGCTACATAGTCATTACCACCTCCAATCTGCACAGCCACTCGGTAATCTTCTAGCCAAGTTTCTGGCTTAGACTCACCGGTGAACTTGCTTACTCCAGCCGCCAATCTGAAGTTAGGCGGAATCTCAGCGGCTCTGATTGCTCTGCTAAAACACTCGGGCCCGGAAACGAATGCTCCACTACCACTCGGACGATCTCTGTCCAAGTTCTCTCTCAATGCTCTGCCTCTGTCGACCAGGTTCTGAGCGAGAACAGATCTCGCATTGAACTGCGGGTCAAGATAGTCGACTGGCTCTCTCTGGCGATAACAGTCACCATGGCGGGGAGGGCTGGCCCTCCGATCATTGCCGTAAGGACGCCTGGCGTCGTACGGACGGGGCGCGTACGAGCCATCCCGCGGAGGGGGCGACTGCATATGGCGACGATCATCTTGACGCCGCGGAGGCGTATCCCGACTGCGACCCTGCGCCGAGTACTGGTCTCGGTGGGGGTCTCGGTCGTTTCGCCGTGGAGGCGAGCGTCGGTTCCTCCTTGGGGACACCGGGCTGTGGGCCGACTGGACGGTGTCAGCCCTGACGGATCTGCTGTGAATCCTGTTGCGCGACTGAGACATCGCCGAAGTCTGTTCTTCAGCCGCCTTAAGCAAGGCCCGGATCTGCCATAGATCCTCTCCCACCTCGGATCGGGACGGCTCAATGGAATCTGCTATCCGAGTGGCCACCGCCAAATTCTGAACGGGAGTGCGGAATACCTGGAAGTTCTGCTGCTGCTCACTCGAGAACAACTGCCGCTGTCGTCGACTGGAACTGGGCTGATGCTGCCTGCGGGCGCGATCGTCGAGTGATTTCTGGAGCGCCTCCAAACGACCGCGCTCAACCAAGTTGGCCTGGCGCGCGGCCTCCAAAGCCTGAGCCTCGAGGGTCGTCCGAACGATGGGCGTCTGGAGGGTGTGTTCGGTTCTGCGCTGCACCTCCTCCCTCTGCTGTCGAGTGAGAGGTCGGGGGTAGTACTCGTCATCGTGACGGTCTCCGCCGCTGCCAAGATCAGCGCGCGACGGGTCACCGGTCTCCGCGCCGCCGCAGCCATACCCAGGCGGACTGGGCGGGGAATCGGCCATCAGCACCTCTGCGGCGGGATCGCTACTCTCGCACTCGGATAAGCTGTCCGAGTGCTCATGCATGGAGGCGAACAGATCGAAGACGGGCTCATCAGGCTCGATTGCCGCGATCTGCGGGGCCGCGACCTGAAGGGCCACTGCGTGCTTGATCCACCGCTGAAGTCGTGAGCGCCCGGAACTCTTGCGGCGACGGCTGGTGGAGAGAGAAGGCGCCAACTGGTACGGAGTCGACGGTTGTTGAAGAAGACGCCGAAGGCACTCGCGCGGAAGTGCGCTGCGCCGTGGATGGGCAACGCCTCGACATCCAGCGGGGCTTCTTGGAACCACACCGAATCATCGGCGATGAAGCTGAGGATGCCGAAACGGATCTCACCGCCCAGAGTCAGTCCGCCGCCGGAAACCATGGTGATGATGGGGAAAAAATGCAACTACGCCGGAAGTCGCTAGACGCCTGCCCCACGGTGGGGCGTCTGACGAGGACATGTATTGGGGGTAGGGTAACAGGCCTGACCTAAAGACCCTACCCATGGACACCGTACACTTTGTACTGGGCCCCTGGGCCAGATCGCCGTTCGGATGTACCGCAACTTGAAAGTCACTCGGACGGCGATCAACCACTCGGAGCATAGCACTCCACTCGACGAACTCATTCCACTCGGAGTACCTGGTTTCACTCGGACATACGAAGACCAATAGTCAGCATGGCGGTTTCGTAGTGGGCAGGTATTATGGCATCAATGGTCCACCTTGTAACATAAGAGGTGAGGGGGTGGCGCACTCTATATAAGCCACCCCCCACCACTAGACTAGAGGGAGGCCCTGGCCCTCTCATTCTTCCGACCTCTCTCTCAAACTCCATGTAACCCCGTGTTCATGCGCAGATAAAGAAAGTCTCTCTGGAGCACGAGACGTAGGGTCGTTATCTCCACTGTCGGAATCGTTCCCACGACAGTTGGCGCTCACCGTGGGGCCTGGCGTCTATCGAGCCATGATGCCGATGGTTTTTTCATTCATCTATGTTTAATTTTATGTTGATCCTAATCATATTGTTCGTCTTCGCAGTAAGTAACTGAAGCATCTCAAAAGAAGAGAAGATACATTTTCACCTGACGCTACAGGCGTGCATGACCGTTCACAAACGGATCGATCAGGAGATTTCTTTCTATGCTATCCTCTTATGATCTAACAATCATCGTGGATCTAAACAAATCCGTTGTTGTCTTCCCTGTACGAGCAGGCACCGATCGGGATCAACAACGAAATCTTGCGATGAATAGATCAGACAAGAGACGAGGAAGGGAATAAGGCACCGACGCGCTGCACCAAGGGTCGTGGCCATCGTCCTCGTGCACGGCCGCCAGCGCGCCGACCCGCTCCTCCTGCTTCCTCTTCTCCGTCGACCTCAGCCCGCCCGTCAGCCGGCTGCAGCGACCGCAGGCGCTTGGCAGTTCCTCCGGCGACGCGGGTGCTCGGCTGTGGTTGTAGCGACGTGAGCGCATGCCTGGCGCTGCAATGACCACCGCATCTTCGCGACGGCCTGACATGGCGCGGTGCAGCGGCGTCCCTCGTCAACCGCGCGGCGGCGACCCCCGCGGTCGATGCACGGACCTGACGCGGCATCGAGGCCGAAGCTGTCCACGTCCCCGGCCACAACAAGACGGGAGCCACCGGATCTACTCGCCACCGCCTGAAGCTCCGCCAGCACGCCGCCTCGTAGAAGAACAACGTCCCGCACTCCGATTTGTTGCGGACCGCCTCACCTCGCGGTGGATCCGTGCCAAAGCCACCGGCGCCATGGCTGACCAGGGAGCTCTGCGCTCCGCCTTCCACTTTCCTTCTAATATTAATTCCTTCCCCTTTATGTCCTGCATGCAGGAGATAAATGGCCGTGGGAAACGTCCATTACATGCATGAATGGCTTTAACTCTCGCTTAATTAGCGTTAACACCACTTGCATGCAGATTAATTCGGCGCTAGACGTGGGCAACTCCTCCCACGCGCTTTGGATCATGTCCGCCTGCAAGCGATAGAGCCGCCCGCCTCCATCGGACGGAGGAGCGCTCGTGCGCTCGTGCGTACATCCACGCCGAACCTCACCGACGCCTCCGAGCCCAGCGCTCCACGTCGGCCTGCCCAGCCAGCTCCACACCGACCGGATCGCAGCCCAGTGGTGGTTCCCTCGGACCAGCGGGTGCACTCGGATGAGGAGTCCACTCGGACGACGCTCACTCGGCTGTGAAGCCCCTGGGTTCACTTGGCCGGTTCGCCTTTTTCCACTCGACCGGCTAACATCCAGAACATCATCGACGACAACTACGATCGCAAACTTACGGGACCAACCACATCTTCATCGACTCGTCCGACGACGAACACGCCGCGTTCCACTTCATCGCATCCTTGCACGATCGCTCCGAGAGCCGCCGCTCGGGTGGACACACCTCCACCACTCGTCCGCCCCGCGCGTCGCCGCTCGGGTGGACATGCCTCCACCACTCGGCCGCCCTGCGCGTCGCCATCAGCTGGACACGTCCTCACCACTCGGCTGCCTCCGTGCGTCGCCATTCGGAGGACACGTCTTCATCGGCTTGCCCGACAAGCTAAGTATTTTTTTTCATATTTCATCCGCATACATTTTATATACGGACAACTAAACGTCCAGCATCATTCGGATGAATACTGCACTCGGACAAGCAATGTGCATGTTTTCTCGGACAACTAAAACGTCCGGGCATCCGGCCGCCCCGCGCGTCACCACTCGGTGAAACACATCTCCACCACTCGGCTGCCCCGCACGTCGCCACTCGGTTGGACATGTCTTCACCACTTGGCCGCCCCGCACGTCGCCATTCGGCTGGGCACATCTTCATCAACTTGACCGACTCGGCGGCCCCGCGCGTCGTCATCGATTGGACTCGCCTTCACCACTCGGCCGCCCCGCGCGTCGCCATTCGGTTGGGCACGTCTTCATCAATCGGTCGCCCCGCGTGTCGCCACTCGGTTGGACATGTCTTCACCACACGGTCGCCCCGCGCGTCGTCACTCGGTTGGACAGGTCTTCACCACTCGGCCGCCCCGCGCGTCGCCACTCGGTGAGACACAACTTCACCACTCGGCCGCCCCGCGCGTCGCCACTTGATGAGACACATCTTCACCACTCGGCCGCCCCGCGTGTCGCCACTCGGTAAGACACAACTTCACCACTCGGCCGCCCCGCGCGTCGCCACTCGGTGAGACACAACTTCACCACTTGGCCGCCCCGCGCGTCGCCATTCGGTGAGACACATCTACATCACTCGGCCATCCCGCGAGCCGCCACTCGGTTGGGCGCGTCTTCGTCAACACGCCCACTCGGGCGCTCGTGCGCCGTCAGACAGCTAAGTCATTCTTCACACACTGCATTCTATTAAATAGCTATTTTCGTGTTCCCGAGCGTCCTGTAATCCACACTTGACGTACACTCGGAGGCCAGGCCGCCGAGTGTACCTCTACGCTCGGTTGTTTATTTTCATGTCGGAACACTGCGCTTCCGCCTCATTTGGGTCCAATACTCCAACGAGTTCAGTCGGATCCTTCACTTCGACAAATTCGATCAGATCCTTCGCTTTTTTAGACTCTTGCTGGTTCCGAACCAGCAAGCCCCTTGCACACCCAGCGGGTGTCTATGGGTTTTATTTACACAAATCATTTCAGCACACATCAAATTACATCGAGAAATTTTTACGTTGGCTTGTGCTATGTTTCATACACAGGTTACGCGATCACTCGGCTGCTCTGTGCACCAACTTCATTACTACTCGGACTCGGTCACCACACCGATCCTAACGCAGTGCAACACCGACCTCGTCGCTCTGTTGACTTCGGACACATCCGGCCGACCCCTCCGTGGAGTCCTCTTCATCGTGTCAGCGACATAGACCT
Source organism: Elymus sibiricus (assembly GCA_039707655.1). Classification (NCBI taxonomy): domain Eukaryota; kingdom Viridiplantae; phylum Streptophyta; class Magnoliopsida; order Poales; family Poaceae; genus Elymus; species Elymus sibiricus. Next base: position 70,974,029 of record CM077668.1, read on the forward strand.
CGTCGTCACGTTGGGCATGAGACAGATAAGTCCCTTTTATAATTAAACTGCATACTTCATTCCTTTGCGAGTTTGCCTCTTTCGAGCATCACTCGGGAGCTGCTCCTCACCTTTACCCGAGTCCGACTCGATGAATTACAATTTACCCATTCAATACTATATTTCTCGTATTCCGACAGGTCCGCCGTCAGAGCCTATAGTGCAACCGGGGGCTACGCCGCACTCGGGGGCTGCAGCTCATTTGGAATCACACTTTCCTGAGTGGTCTAGTACTTCATCGCCAGTCGGATCCTTCACTTCAACGAGTGCAGTCGGATCCGCCACTTCGACAAGTCATGATCACTCGGACGCCCCGCGCGTCGCCATCGGTCGGACACGTCCTCACCACTCGGCCGCCCTGCGCGTCGCCACCCGGTTGGACACGTCCTCACCACTCGGCTGCCCCGCGCGTCGCCATCGGTCGGACATGTCCTCATCACTCGGACACGTCCTCACCACTCGGCCGCCCTGCACGTCGCCACCCGGTTGGACACGTCCTCACCACTTGGCCGCCCCGCGCGTCGCCATCGGTCGGACACGTCTTCATCACTCGGCCGCCCTGTGCGTCGCCACCCGGTTGGACACGTCCTCACCACTCGGCCGCCCCACGCGTCGCCATCAGTCGGACACGTCCTCATCACTCGGACGCCCCACGCGTCGCCATCGGTCGGACACGTCCTCACCACTCGGCCGCCCCGTGCGTCTTCACTCGGTTGGGCACATCTTCATCAACTTGACCGACTCGGCCGCCCCGTGCGTCTTCACTCGGTTAGGCACATCTTCATCAACTTGACCGACTCGGCCGCCCCGTGCGTCTTCACTCGGTTGGGCACATCTTCATCAACTTGACCGACTCGGCCGCCCCGCACGTCGCCACTCGGATGGACGCGTCTTCACCACTCGGCCGCCCCGTACATCGCCGCTCGGTTGGGCACGTCTACATCAACTTGCCCACTCGGCCACCCTACGTGCCGCCACTCGGTTGGGCATGTCTTCACCACTCGGCCGCTCGCACGCCGTGAGACAGTCGGATCCATCACTTCAACGAGTGCAGTCGGATCCGCCACTTCGACAAGTTACATGATCACTCAGACGCTCTGCGCGCCGTCTTCGTCGCTACTCAGTCTCAGTCGCCGTGCCGGTATTGTTGCACCACAACCGCGCTACACCGACCTCATCGCTACATCAGCTTCGAAAGCATCTGACTGACTCCTCCAAAGACCGTTTTTCGCCGTGTCATGGCTTCAACGACTTCGACCACATCCCCAACGCGGAAACAGCCAAGTTACTCATATGATCAAACCTCAGATCATGCTCTGTCACGAGCTTACCTCTTGCGAGCATCACTCGGGGGCTGCGCCACAGCCGAGGGCTATGCCACCCTCAGGGGTTACGCCCATTTGATCAACCTGTTGATCATGTCAGGAATATTTTTCTGAACATACTTACTCGGTCCGCCGAAGATCTATAAGGGTAGCATCGTTCACTCGGACGATCGCCCAAATCATTACCTGGAGTCATCTTCAGGACTGCAAAAGGGTGAAACCGGCGCTCCTCTGCGGATACACTTGGCCCTTCTTCTAGGCTCCAAGGCGTCAGTTTCACAAACTTGGACTCGGAGATGGCCTGTGCTAGTGTTCCCCCGGGATAATGAGTGGCCTCTCTCCGGAGATCAGTCCACGCGCTAGCCTCGCCACTCGGGTTTTCATGGCACGTCCACCTCGGACCACTAGTCTATCTCCTCCGGGAGACATACGAGTGCCACCAAGTTTTTCCTCGCAGTCAACATACCCCGATCAGTCGGGAAGCATGTCCACTCGGACGATCGCCCAAATCATTACCTAGAGTCATCTTCAGGACTGCAAAAGGGTGAAAATGACGCTCCTCTACGGATACACTTGACCCTATTCTAGGCTCCAAGGCGTCAGTTTCACAAACTTGGACTCGGAGATGGCCTGTGCTGGTGTTCCCCCGGGATAATGAGTGGCCTCTCTCTGGAGAGTCAGTCCACTCGCTAGCCTCGCCACTCGTGTTTTCATGGCACGTCCACCTCGGACCACTAGTCTATCTCCTCCGGGAGACATACGAGTGCCACCAAGTTTTTCCTCGCAGTCAACATACCCCGATCAGTCGGGAAGCACGTCCACTCGGACAAATACCCCTTTCATGCAAAAGGGTGAGACCGGCGCTCCTCTACGGATACACTTGGCTCTAAGGCATCAGTTTCACAAACTTGGACTCGGAGATGGCCTGTGCTGGTGTTCCCCCGGGATAATGAGTGGCCTCTCTCCGGAGAGTCAATCCACGCGCTAGCCTCTCCACTTGGGTTTTCATGGCACGTCCACCTCGGACCACTAGTCTATCTCCTCCGGGAGACATTCGAGTGCCACCAAGTTTTTCCTCGCAGTGTCCGACTTTGCTCTCCAGTCGGCAGTTTCAAGACCGAAATTATTTACCGTGCCGAGTGCACGAAGATTCACCTGCTTGACCCAGTTCCAGGATGAATTTACTTACCGTGCCAAGTGCATGAAGATCCATCCGATCGACTCAATTTCAGACTAAAAGTTATTTACTGTGCCAAACACAAGAAGATCCATCAGATTGACTCAGCTCCAGATTACAGTTATTTACCGTGCCGAGCCCACGAAGATCCATTCCGAATGCATGATGACCCGCCACAGTTCTAGGCTGAAGTCATTTACCGTGCCGAGCGCACGAGGGTTCACCTGTTTAATTCAGTTCCAGACCAAAAGACTTAAACCCTCTGCCAGACTCATCTAGTCCGACAGAGGCTCGGGGACTACACCCAGTGGGTGCACTCAGCGTGCCCCCACTGGAAGAGAAACCAAAAAGAAACATTTTGCTCGGTCAAGTCCAGCTACAACATTGGAGTACAACAAATCTTACAGACTCCAACCGACTACCAGCAATCAGTCAGAGTCTCGGGGGCTACACCCTATGGGTGCGCTGATCGCACACCCATAGAACAAAATTCCGAGTGTCTTCACTCAAGCAAACGTTCCGTGCCCAGGCGCGAAGAAATTCCGAGTAATCAGTTACTCGATACAGGACCGGCTCCAAATCACTCAAAAAAATTGCTATAAGGTGAGTTTAACGCTCCTCCGCGGACCCGTTTGAGCCTTCTTCTAGGACTCAAAGCGTGAAACTCCTAAGTTTGGATCTAGAGCTGACTTGTATTGACGTTCCTCCGGGATAAGAATGGCATCTCTCCGAGAGAGCAGTCCATGCGTCAATCTTGTTGCCCAGATTTGATGACTCTTCCATACTCCGATCACGAGTCAGCCTCTTTCGAGAGATGAACGACTGTCACCAAGTTTCTCCACACGGTCTCCGTCGATCTGCGCGCGCACATCTCTAATTTTGAATCCCGCAAAATCCGGGATCCAGCAATTCGATTGCTCGACCTTTAAAACCCTTCCAAAAACGCTCAGGTCTGGTCCGCCACCCGACGCGCGAAGGGCTCATTTCACTTGGACACCATGTAGTCCGGAATCCGTCAAGGCAACACGTGGAGATAAGACCGCCGGGTGACTAGAGGGAGTTCATGAGTGCCTCCGTAGCACTCAACTCATCTGGGAATTCACCTTGACTCGACCCGCTCAACCTCGACCGATTCGGGGGCTAATGACGAGGACATGTATTGGGGGTAGGGTAACAGGCCTGACCTAAAGACCCTACCCATGGACACCGTACACTTTGTACTGGGCCCCTGGGCCAGATCGCCGTTCGGATGTACCGCAACTTGAAAGTCACTCGGACGGCGATCAACCACTTGGAGCATAGCACTCCACTCGACGAACTCATTCCACTCGGAGTACCTGGTTTCACTCGGACATACGAAGACCAATAGTCAGCATGGCGGTTTCGTAGTGGGCAGGTATTATGGCATTGATGGTCCACCTTGTAACATAAGAGGTGAGGGGGTGGCGCACTCTATATAAGCCACCCCCCACCACTAGACTAGAGGGAGGCCCTGGCCCTCTCATTCTTCCGACCTCTCTCTCAAACTCCATGTAACCCCGTGTTCATGCGCAGATAAAGAAAGCCTCTCCGGAGCATGAGACGTAGGGTCGTTATCTCCACCGTGAGAGGCCCGAACTCGTTAAAAAACACCGTGTCACCCATTTGCATTTCGATAGACTACGCTCCTTTATCCTACCCTCCTCTTACTGTCGGAATCGTTCCCACGATAGCGCCAACTGTCGTGGGTGCAAGTCTGATAGTAGTGTGTAGGGGTACGGATGAGAGGGCAGAGCCTAGCTACGGCGCAGTTGTTACACTCGGGTTTACGAGTTCAGGCCCCTCAGCGGTGGAGGTAACAACCCTACGTCTTGGTGCTCTGGAGCTTGATTACTTGAGTGTCTGGATTACAAAGGATTGCGAACCCTTGGAATGGAGCTGGGGGGTGGCTTATATAGTGTCCGCCAGGCCCCCCCATGAATGCCGCTATTACCAGGGGTTAAAGAGGGGGTTTAAGGGCGCCAGGTAATGGGCGCATTGATTACAATTAATACAGGCGAGCACATGTCCCGACCGTTGCATTCCTGGAGTCTCCTGGTCTTCTCTGGTCGAGTGACTATCGGGTACTTTGAGTGAAGTAGTCTGGTCGAGTGAACTCCTGTTTCCCGAGTGGTTTATTGAGATCCGAGGGAATGTCAGGTTGCAGAGCTCCTGACTACTGATCTGGCCCAGGGGCCTAGTATAAGGCGTGTGGCATCCTAGGGTAGGGTCTGTAGGTCAGTCCTGTTACCCTATCACTAGTACATGTCCTCGTCAAGGAGCGCGGAGGCGGCGGCGGCGAGGCGAGGGGAGTGAGTGCGGGCTAGTGAGAAGGGAGCAGAGTGAGATGGAAGAGTCGGGGAGTGCGGGTTGAATACGGAAAAGGCGAGGTCGTTTTTGCAAAATGACCAGTAGCGACAGATATTTCTGGACGGAGGGAGTACCAAATAAGGCATGACCATTGCCCAATCGGACGTGGCTATCGCGGGAGTGCGCCCCTTCTGCGTAGCTTATTGTGTTGGATGTGCCGCATGCCGCAACAGCTACGTACATCGGGTTGTTTCTTTCTTACTAGTAAGCTTGCACGTGCAATGCACGTCTAGACTAATACAAAAACAATATAATGAGCAAATCGAATGATGAGACATTCAACTTCTTTTACTCCCGACCACGCGCACATAAGTAAACAATGAAAAACATGCATTCAAAATCACTAATGTGTAATACTGCTTGAAGATTAACAAAGCCAACATACACGGTTCATTATCCATGGAAAGCTTAAGGGCACATAATTGTGGAAAAAAATGGAACATAATGTATAAGACAACAATACCCAACCCATGTTATGTGTAGGAACGAAGTATGTCTACCATAGGGGGGGGGTGAATGGGAGTTTTAAATTTTCTTCAGAAATATCAAAACTCTCGGAACCCAGTAGCGGAATGAATGAAAACAGTAAACAGTGAGCGAATATAAACTACCGAATGGAAACTTAAAACATGCATTGAGGTAAATCACATAACTAAAACAGATCACATGGCATCGTTTGAATGTAAAAGAGAGTAGCAGAGATGACCAGTGATGCTCGATGGAGACAAGGTGTTTGGTAGACCAGTTCGCCCTTCTGCAAAAGGACTACATCTGGTTGGAGGGGTTGTGATTTAACACAGAAGATAAACTCTCTTTGCCCTATTCTCCTTGACAATTGGTTCGTCAAACAATGCCGATTACTCGTGGTAGATGCTTGAGGCGATCTCCGAACCTTTACAGACTTCTTCTTCGAGAACCACAATTACTCTTGTTCTCTGAAGAAATTGACACCTAACCGTCTAGAGAGTTCGTAGCTCTCAAGAGTAATAGGCGGAGCGTACTGGATTTAGATTCGAGTGATGCTGAATCACTATCTAATTTTTCGGCTCTAGGTTTTCTCTCGGTGGATTTTAAACTCAAATCAATCGGAGAGGGGGTTGCTCAACAATCTTCTCAGAATCAAACGGAGCAGCCACCGGACAACGCCGGTGCGGGGTGGCTATTTATAGCCGCAGCCTTCCCGGATGGGAAATGACCATTTTGGACACGCGGTCCAGCCAATGGCCAACCGACATGTTCACAACGGTCGGATTTTGGGAGCAACGGTAACATTACTTGAAGAGCAAGTAATGCTAACTCCTCGGTCAGAGACAAATCTCTCACAGCGAAGAAGATCACAGTCTCTTGCTAGCAAGTATTTGCTCGGAACACAAAAAGATTTCTCTCACAGCTTTCATAGGATTTGGGTTAAGCATCAGCGAATCAAACCTTCGAACGCTACACCCCTCTTAATAGTACGGTGGTCCTATGACTCATTAAGAGAAAAGAAACAACGAAAAGAATGCTACGTCTTCTTCTTCGTTTTCAATCTCCTCGACTGCAGTCACTTCCTTCGGATCAGCACTGAACCAATTGCTTCACGTCAGCAATTTTGAGGGGTCGCTCTTGTCGTCATAATCTTCGGTGATAACCTTCACTGCTACGCAGGGGATATTCTTCGGAGTTTGAAACCAAACTCCTCTTGACTCCAGGGACCTGTTACTCTGTGTGCACTAGCAAACACATTAGTCCCTCACTATTTGTCAACAATCTCCAAAACATAAGGAGGCAAATTATTGCACCAACAATCTCCCCCTTTTTGGACGATTGATGACAAAACAGATAATCATCGAAGTGAAGATAGATAAGTAAAAAGCAATTCCAACAAGAGTGAGTGAGTGTTACTTTGCTCGAAGATGAAATAGACTCCCCCTAAATGTATGCAGGGAAGAAAGATATGAGATAAATTCTCCTGCAATAATTGAAGTATATGGAGGAAATTTCAATCATTCGAGACATTGATTCGCACTGATGAGATATAATCCATCGAGATCGTAGTGCAATCAATTTTAACTTCTGATAATAATTCCACCTGCAAGACAAATGCTTCGAGAGAAATAGTGCAGTAGCAGGGGTAATAGTCATTACAGCACAGAAGTTAACGAGTTTTACAACATAGTACGTATAAGATGTAGACCAGAAGTTGCAAACTCGCACGAAACCAAAATCAACCGAAACACCAAAAGCAAATCTATCAAGACTCGATGTGATTCTCCCCCTTTTTGTCAACAAGTGTCAAAAAGGTGAGGAATAACAGGAGTAAAGAAACGTAGAGCTTGGCTCAATCGGTGGCATCTCCAGACGAGCTGTCCGAGGAGAGTTCTTCTTCGGAAGTGATGGGATTGTCTTCATCTTCAGCAGCAACAGATTTTCCTTCAAGAATAAGAGCTTGGGGCTGAGCAGACGAGGGAATAGCTGGAGTGGCCACAGGAGGAACATGGGAATGCATATTGCCTTCGACAGGTTTCTCAGTCGGTGAGGTGGCTCCAGATTCGTCAAGCAGTTTGCGAAGCTTGAGATGAAGAAGATCTGTCGTAGGCTCACGGGCAGGCAAAGGAGTACTCCATTCTTGAAAATCTTCGACAGTGAAGCCTTTGTCAATATAGTCATAAAGCTCTTGGAGATTGACATTGAGTAATTGTTTCTCGGTGAAGAACTTGCGAAGCGATATCCAGAGTCTCTTCTTGTTTTCATCAGCTATCAGGTGCATTATCCTCGTGCGATTGTTAAGTGCATTCAGTTCGGAGGCGAGATGTTCTTTCTCGCGACGATCCTCAGCGATATGCTGCAGCAACAGTTGTTGTGTACGCAAACTAACTTCGAGTTGCGATGGAGGTTGAGTCGAAATCTTTCGGTCGCGCTGAGGCAGACGAGGTCCATCAAATTGCTGGTGATAGACTTGAGAGCTTGATGCGGGCGATACACAACAACTTTCTGGATCCATGGCGCAAACACTTTGATGCAGAAGGGATATTGAGCAGAATCCTTCAGAATGCGTAGGAACATGTCTTCCACATCAAAAATATATCACTCAGAGATGGCATATATAGCATTGCGAAGAACATCTGAGATGGACTTGTCTGGATTCATACCAGCCAAAGGGCAAATGGTATAGGAGAGCATGTGGAATAGCGTCTGATTATCGAAGGTTAAATGCTCAGGACGAGGAGGACCAGAGTAGTCACGAATCTTTTCAGGATCCATTGTACATCGAAAGTTTTCATCTGATACAACATCAATGTTATGAACCCGAATCTCAGTGTTGCCGTGCTCAAAGCGAGGGAAATGGAAGTGTGAGACAAAATCCGTTGAAGTGCATTTGATGCGTTTTCCTTCGGTCATCCATTCCATAACCCATTTGGAGCTATCAGATTCATCGCCAGAGATGTATAGTGTAGCATAGAATTGAAGAATAATCTCTCTGTTCCAAGGGTGCTCAAACTCGAAGATTTTGGTGAGGCAGAAATCATCCAGATCCTGAAGCAATTGATTGAAACAGCTAATGTTGCGCATAGCAGGGATGTCCAGATATTCGTGAGGAAATATCTTTCTGCTCTCATAGAGGACCCGAGAATAATAGATGGCCTGTTCCTTTGTCCAGAAACGAGGCGATTCTGAAATGCGCGGCCCATCATACGGACTGGCCTGAAAGAATTTGGGATGCGCATTCCGATTGAACAGAGGACCTTTTGCGCCAGCACCCGACGAGAACAAGGGCAGTTCTTCACAAGGGTATGGATATTTTAGTTCTTCTTCAGGAGAAAGAACTTCATCACCATAAACAACTGAGTCAGATCGCGGGCAGAGACAAATTTCCGTTCGGAAGGACCAACATCTGGCTTTTGAATAGCTGAGTCGATGGAAATCTTGAGTGGAGACGGAGCAGGTGGTGCAACTTTTGGAGGTGCTGAGGTAGAAGGCAGCAGAGCAGGTTCATGCACAGGAGGCACTGAGGCCGAGACATCCACTGAAGGTTGTTGCTCCACTGGAATTTGTTGTTCCTCGACCGAGACTTTTGGAGCTGCATGAGACTTTTGGGGCTCGGAGTGAGGGATTTCACCTTCCTCAGAGACAAATTTTGGCGAGGGAATATCAACTCGAGCAGGGGAGCCCACAGGCACTGATTCAGTTGGCCTTGGCGAGGGAGGAGCATCTGAGTCCTTAACAGGTGGTGGCGAAGGAATTGCTGGCTCAGGAGACTTTGCTTGCGGAGCAGGAGACTGAGCATCTTGAGAAATAGGCGATGGTCCCTTCGGAGCAGGAGGCACATTTTTCTTCGCCATTTTCTTTCGTTGCTTTTTCTTTTCCTGAGCAACTTGATCAATATGCCCCTTGACCAGATCATTGTATCCGGTTACTTTGGCTTGATGGGCATCACAGATCTTCCAAACAATTTCATCTAGATCCGTGTGAAAGCATAACCTTCGGTGGTGAAGAAGAGTCATGGCACGATTGATATCCTTGTAGGAGTCTTCGAGTGCTTTGATGACAAATTTGGACGAGGCAGTTTTCATGCGTGCATCAATGTCCATCAGCTCGACCGAAAGAGAGGTGATCTCAATTGCATCTTCTCTCAATTCTTGTACTACAGAAGTGGCTTGAGCAATAACTTCGGCAGGAATAGGTAGCGCGGCCACTTCTCCATCGAAAGGATTGTCCACAAATTTATCAAGCTGTTCCATGATGAATATATGATTATAGTAATGAGGAGCATCAGACTTGACAGAGGGAGCAGTCTGGACAGGAACTTGCATGGTAGGAGGTTGTGAGGCTAGAGGCTGTGTCAGGGTAGGCGCAAATTTAGCAACCTTTTCCTTCGGAGCAGCAGCTTGGGGAGCATCTTGCTCGGTAGGCGCCTTGATTTTCTTCACTTCAGGTTTGGGAATAGTTTCGCCAGGCTTCGCAGAACTTACTGGAACATCAACTACCAAATCCTTCAAGTTGATTGCATCTGGATGAGGAGTTGTGTTCACGTGCTGTTTCATGGTGACAGTGGTAGCAGGTGTTTTTCTAGCAGACATCGTCTTTGGTGGAGCCAAATGGACCCGAAGATCAGGCAGCACAGTTGATGTGGTGATATTTACTTCCTCGCTGAGAGTAGCAGCAATTTCTTCTTTAGTGAGCGGAGGATCATCATCATCAGAAGAAGAGTCATCCTTGTGAGAATCAGTAGTAGGGTCAGCCTTTTTCTTCTTTGGGGCGCGTTTTCTTTTCGCAGCAGCGTTGGGATCATGCTTGTTTTTAGTTCGGCCTTCAGATTTTCCTTCGGCCTTTTTCTTCTCGACATCATCTTTGAGAAGGCGAAGGTTTTCCTGTTCACGAGCCTTTTGCTTTTCGGCCCTTTGAGCTCGCTTGTGGGTATTTCGCTGACGCTTAGCAAGTTCTTCAGGATAAGAAGCTGGTGTGCGAAGGGATGATTCATCAGCGTTTGGCGGAGGAGGTGGTCTCTCTTGGGGACCATTGGGCTTGATGAGAGAAATTTCTCGGCAGTCACCCCATGGTGGATGAAATGCAAAGTTCTGAGCAAATCGAGGATGAACAAATTCATAGTTGAACCATTTGCGCATCCAGTGACGTCGAATCCATTGTTGACGTTTATCTCTTTGGTGTTTTGTTTCGCCTGGAACCGTGTTATACCGATCATGAGAAATATATTCAGCTGTGTTAGTGTAAGCCTGTCTGCCACCCCTCTTCTTCTTCGGATCATTTTGTTCTTGCTCATCTGCATTTTGTTCGGTCCTTTTTCTCTTGGTTGATGGGCCTACCGTTGGGCCCGTAGCATTCGGAGCTTTGGATTCATCAGCGGTGCCCAGAAGAACATCATCTCTATCAGTCCGACCTTCTGGTTTAGCTGAATCCTCAACTGACTGCATTTTCCTGTGAACATAGATAGATGCGAGGGAAAATGGGAACAGGGTTACGAATGCACACAGCGAAGATTTTTGAAAAAAAACTTGTTTTTGATGAAGAAATAGATGCAGACTTTGAGAAATGTTTCGGGCGAAAGAAATGTGTAGAACGAACAAGTAGGTTCGAAGAAAATACTAGTAAACGTGCTAAGCATTCCATTCGTTCGAGACATAACACAAACCCTAGATCTGAAATTTTTCGGATGCGAGGGACAACTACAGACCACATCCGCACAATTTACTTATCAGTAAGGATCTGAGAATTACAGTAAAAATTATGTAATTTTTACTGCGGACGAACTCGAACAGGAAGAGAGGAAGAACGAGTTCGCACTACACATACCCTAACTTGGTGATGTGCAACAACTACGGCGGCGCGGAGATGAAGATGATCCGCGGCGGCGAGGAATGACTCCGGCGACCTCCTTCCGGCAGTGAAGCAGTGCGGTAGGGCTTTGGAAGGTGGCGATGGAGAAGATGCGAAGTGAAAACGAGGAGGGTGGCGGCTGAGCATTTATATGCGAGGAGGAAATAACCGCACCCTGGTGAATCTGATCGGACGGCCATGGTCAATGGACTATTGCGATTCAACGGATCAGATAAGCTGGCAGTTGATGATCAGCACGTGGCAACCGTCACCAAAGAACGTGGTCCAGACTTGGGCGGGAAACCCCAAATTTTGGACGGCTTTCGCCAAAACAGATTAAGTTCGGACCGAAACTTTAACGTGGTCAAGGACACCAGATAAAGTTTTGTTCCCAGATGAAATTTGTGCATTCATAACAGAGCAGCATAGACTGGACGAGATAGAATAGAGGGAAAAACAGGGTCCTAGGCATTTTACTCAGACGAAGAAACACAAACACCCGAAAAACAAGCTATGAGTGAAATGCATTCGGACAAAACACAAAGGTTTCAAACGCAACTGAGCGAAGAGAAATTGTGGTGGCGATCCCCACCGTATAAGAACTGTATGACCCCGAGCATCGCACAATTATCGTGGCACCCGGTTAGTCTAGTTCTTCGTTAATGTATTCACTCTCAGAAAGAAAATTTCACTTTGTCGAAATTTTCAAACTCTTCGAGTGTTATGCACCCATTCCTTCTAAGATGTGGAAGTGATGGTATAGGTGCCTGGTCCAGCTTACTGCACGTTTGCGGAATCTAGGATATTTAGCTCACACCGTAACGCACAGAATCTTTTCTCATCGAGAGGCTTGGTGAAGATGTCGGCGAGATTCTCTTCGGTATTGACGTGATTGATAACAATATCTTCCCGAGCAACATGATCGCGTAGGAAATGATGTGTGATCTCAATATGCTTGGTGCGAGAGTGCTACACAGGATTGTGTGCAATTTTGATCGCACTCTCATTGTCGCACAATAAAGGAATCTTCTTGACCTTGATGCCATAATCCTTCAGAGTCTGCTTCATCCATAGTAACTGAGTACAACAAGCGCCAGCAGCAATATATTCGGCCTCAGCCGTAGAGAGAGAGACACAATTCTGCTTCCTTGACGACCAACATACCAATGATCTACCGAGGAAATGGCATGTCCCCGAAGTAGATTTCCTGTCAACTCGGTCACCTGCATAATCTGAGTCTGAATAACCAATGAGGTCAAACTGTGCTCCCTTAGGATGCCATAAACCTAAGGTGGGGGTGTGAGCCAAATATCTCAGAATACGCTTGACCGCTTGGTGATGCGATTCTTTCAGTGCAGCTTGAAAATGAGCACACATACAAACACTCAACATAATATCAGGTCTGGATGCACATAGGTAAAGCAAAGAACCAATCATCGAACGATAAGCTTTCTGATCGCAATCTTTACCGTACACATCTGCGTCCAGCTGGCCATTTGTTGGCATGGGAGTTTTGTAACCCTTTTGTTTGCAATCTTGCATTTTGAACTTCTTAAGACAGTCTCTCAGATATTTCTCCTGAGATATGAAAATTCCATTGTCCTGTTGACGAATTTGTAGTCCGAGAAAGAACTTAAGTTCACCCATCATTGGCATTTGATACTTCTCGGACGTCATTCGCCCGAATTCCATGCTGCAAGCATTGTTAGTACAGCCGAAAATAATATCATCCACATAAATTTGACACACGAATAGATCACCATCAATAGCACGAGTGAAAAGAGTGGAATCAGTGGATCCTGGCTTGAACACTTTATCGAGCAGAAACCTCTTCAGAGTGTCATACCAAGCTCGAGGGGCTTGCTTTAGCCCACATAGCGCCTTTTTCAACCTGAAAACTTTGTTAGGAAACTGAGGGTTTTCAAAGCCAGGTGGCTACCTAACATATACTTCCTCATCAATTTCACCATTGAGGAAAGCACTTTTCACATCAATTTGATAAACCAGAATATCATTGTAATTTGCATAAGCGAGAAGAATACGAATTGCCTCAAGGCGAGCAACAGGAGCATATGTTTCACCGAAATCAATACCTTCTACCTGTGTATACCCTTGAGCGACAAGACGTGCTTTGTTTCTCACAACAATGCCATTTTAATCTTGCTTGTTTCGAAAAATCCATTTTGTGCCGATGATATTGTGCTTCTTAGGATTCGGTTTGTCAACCAATTCCCACACATCATTCAATTCGAATTGCACCAACTCTTCTTGCATGGCATTCATCCAATCGGGATCGTTCATAGCTTCTTCATACTTGGTAGGTTCTGTCAATGAGACAAAAGAGAAACTTCCACAATAGTTAGTCAATCGAGTGCGAGAGCGAGTTGTGGGTCTGTAACCTGGATTCTCGAGATCTTCGAGGATTAATGCAGGATCAACTCGATTTGCCACTCATGGGAGAGGATTTCCTTCTTGATGATCATTTTCATTTTCCTCAGTATCAGCATCAGGATTGGCATTAGAATCGCCATTTTCATGTTGAATGCCATTTTGATCGGCATTTGCATTGGGGTTGCCGTTTGTGTTTGGTGCGGCATTTTCTTCGGCAGTAGATTGGCGTGTGCGTCGAGCAATAGGAGCATCATCATCGGATGAGTCTGGTAAATTTCCTTCGACTGGCCTAACGTCCCCAATGGCCATTTGCCGAATAGCATCCGAAATCGGAGGTTCATCTATCACATTAGGCAGGTGCTCCTCTTGAGAGCCGTTAGATTCATCAAACCGCACATTTACCGTTTCCATAACTTTTCCGTGGTGAGGGTTATAGACACGATAAGTATGCGAGTTCGAGCCATAACCAAGAAGAAAACCTTCATGTGCTTTGGGTGAAAACTTAGAATTATGATTCATGTCACGAATATAGCAAGGTGCACCAAAAACACGTAGATAAGAAACATTCGGTTTCTTGCCAGTGATAAGCTCATATGAAGTTTTCTTAAGGAATTTATGAAGATAAACACGATTCACAACATGGCAAGCAGTGTTAATAGCATCAGCCCAGAAACGAATGGGAGTTTTATACTCACTGAGCATTGTTCTCGCCATTTCAATGAGAGTTCTATTCTTTCGTTCAACAACTCCATTCTGTTGGGGAGTGTATGCGGCAGAGAATTCATGAGTGATACCATTTTCATCGAGAAAATCTTCGATATGAGTATTTTTGAACTCGGTGCCATTGTCGCTTCTGACATGCTTAATTCGCACATCATATTCATTCTGGGCCTTCTTAGCGAATCTTTTGAAGATGTCTTGGGTGCAGGTTTTGTCTTTGAGAAAGAATACCCAAGTGTATCGAGAGAAATCATCAACAATAACCAGACCATAATGACTACCCCCGAAGCTTGCACAGTTTTGAGGCCCGAATAAATCCATATGAAGAATTTCCAGTGGTCTTGTTGTGGTCATGACTGTTTTTGATGAATGGTGCTTCTTTGCTAATTTACCGGCTTCACATGCAGCACAGAGACGATCCTTGTCGAATTTCACATCAGGAATACCACGGAGATGATTTTTCTTCACGAGAGTCTGCAAATTTCTCATACCTGCATGACCAAGTCTTCGGTGCCACAGCCATCCTTCGGTTGCTTTTGCAAGCAAACAAGTTCGGACTGAGGGACCCTTAGAGAAATCCACAATATATAAATCACCTTTTCTATTTCCCTCGAAAACGAAGGAATTGTCAGTGGCCATAAAGACGATGCAGTTGGATTTAGAAATAGAACGAGCATGCCTAGATCACAAAGCTTGCCAACTGACATGAGATTGAATCCAAGAGACTGAACAAGTAAAACATCATCAATGTTCTTGTCCTTGGATATAGCAATTTTACCTAACCCAATTACCTTTCCTTTGTTGTTGTCGCCGAAAGTAATGTACTTCTCAGATGAAGTAGTTAAGTTGGGGTCGACAAACAACGACATGTCTCCGGTCATATGACTAGTGCATCCACTATCCATTATCCATTCTGTACACTCGGAGACATAGTCCTGCAGAGAAATTAGGCTTTCTTAACCACCCACATCTTTGTAGGTGGCTTCGAAACATATGAGCGAGCAGGATATGATTTCTTTCGATAATTATGCGAATTGTAACTTGAATGAGTACGAGCATAATCGAAAGAGTATGCATTGAAATTCCTTCCTGACGAATGAGTATAGCGATTGGGTGAGGCAAGTATGTACTCATTTCATCGAATCATTTCAAGGATATATCGAGCATTTTCTTCCTGCATGGTTAGTAGTCTAGTAACAGGTAATGCTTCGATAGTTTTCCTGGGCACCCAGATAGATTCCTTTGGGGGGCCATTCCTGCTGTTTGGTCCAACATAGCGAGCAACAACCTCACCACGTTGGTTTTTGAACAACTTATAGTTGTCCAGAGAATCATCATATGAGTACTCAGGGATAGGAGAGTCATATCCCGAAAGTAAAGCTGGATCGAGCATTTTGCTCTTAGCAGGTACCCACACAGTGCGAGGATATTGATCAGGTTCCCAGTAGGAGCCATTTTCATTCAGTTTCCTTTCGAAACCGACACCTTCCTTTCTGGGATTTTTGTGAAGAATGGATTTCTTCAGAACATCACACAGGGTTTGATGCCCTTTGAGAGACTTGAACATTCCTGTCTGAAGAAGATTCTTCAACCTGGCATTTTCATCAGAAACAGAACCATTTTCCTCGACCGAGGGGTTAGCATTCACAGAAGATTCAGCATTTGATTCAGCGTTACTGCGTTCAAGGCATTTTAAGCAAGGAGGTACAAACACTTCAGGTTTCTCTTTGAGTTTGTGGGTGAGAAGAGAATTTTCTCTGATCAAGTCATCATGAGCCTCTCTCAGCGACTCGAGTTCCTGTTTCCATTTCAGGTAATCATAAGTCAATATCTCATGGTTAGCTGAGAGAAAATCATGACGATCTGATAGTTCTTTCATTCGAGACACGAGGGCGGAATGCTCTTCGGTCAACGATTGATTTTTTTCCATCTCCTCAACCAACAACCCTTCAGATTTCCTGAGGGTTTTCTCAATTTTCTCTAGAGAATTTTGTTGCATATTAGCAATTTTGATCAGTTTAGCATGGTCATCCTCATCTGAAGAATATTGATCACTGGAGTGAACCTTGTGATGTTTGGAGGATACCTTTTCTTTCGAAGCTTTGGCCATGAAGCAGTAAGCAGGAGACTCGTTGTCGCTCAAATGATTCTCGAAGAAGTTTGATGCAGGAGTAGAAGCACACGCTATGCCAGCCATGCCGGAATCGGAATCCTCATTGGATTCATCAACTTCTTCGGAGTCAGATGATGCTTCTTCATCGGAATCCATCTCCTTTCCGATGTACGCCTTGGCCTTGCGAGAAGTGTTCTTGCGGTTGGATGAGGACTTGGAGGGATTCCTTGAGGAAGATCTTGACGAGGACTTGGAGGAGCTATCCTTCTTCTTGAAGAACTTCTTCGTTTTCTTCTCATCATCGGAGTCGTAGCTTTTGCTCTTGCCTTTGCCATGGTTGTGTCCTGAATCAAATCTTCCACTGGCACGAATTTCAGCTTCCCAGAGAGGGCAGTCCGAGATGAAATGTCCTGGCTTTTTGCACTTGAATCAGGTGTAATCTCCAGTAGGTTTTGGTGAAGATTTGGAGCCGCCAGAGTTGCTGGATCCTTTCTTCTGAAACTGATTTATCTTCTGAAAGCGTTGGAATCTTTTCGTGATCAATGCGAGGTCCTTGCTGATCCTTTCTGGGTCATCTGAATCTTCATCGGCGTTTCCTTCTGAGGAAGAATCAGCCGCAGCCTTGAGAGCATGACTTTTTCGGTGATTTGATCCATAGAGATCTCTCTTTTCTTCTTCTTGTTCTTCGTGGGTGTTCAGTCTTTCCATGATATCAGCAGAGTCGAGAACTTTGAAATCAGCTCGTTCCCGAATCATCAGAACTAGAGTATCGAACGAACTGTCAAGGGATCGGAGCAGCTTCTTCACAACTTCGTGATCAGTGATGTCTTTGGCGCTGAGACCTTGTAGCTCGTTTGCGATGTCACTCAGACGATCGAAGGTTTGCTGGCAGCTTTCATTTCCAATTCGCTTGAACCGATTGAACTTGGCCCGAAGAGTATCAATGCGAGTTTCTTTCTGAGTTGAAACACCCTCGTTTATCTTTTCGAGAATGTCCCACAATTCCTTTGCAGTTTCACACTGACGATAGCGAAGAAATTGAGCACGAGAGAGATGGCCACCAATTTCATCTTTGGCTTGAGCATCCATCTGAATGAGTTTCTTCTCGTGGTCAGTGGGGATCTGGGGCACTTCAACCGTGAATCCATTCTGCACCACATTCCACATATCATCATCAATATCTCGAGACGGATCTTCATCTTCTCCTTCCAGAAGGGATAGTCCGTCCCATCAAAGATGGGAATCTTGAGGTGCGACTTGTAGCTCACTGAAGACATACTTAAACTCCAAGGTGGTTAGACCAAAATGAGCAGAGTCAAGGAGTACCTTGCTCTGATACCAATTGTAGGAACGAAGTATGTCTACCAGAGGGGGAGGTGAATGGGAGTTTTAAATTTTCTTCAGAAATATCAAAACTCTCGGAACCCAGCAGCGGAATGAATGAAAACAGTAAACAGTGAGCGAATATAAACTACCGAATGGAAACTTAAAACATGCATCGAGGTAAATCACATAACTAAAACAGATCACATGGCATCGTTCGAATGTAAAAGAGAGTAGCAGAGATGACCAGTGATGCTTGATGGCGACAAGGTGTTTGGTAGACCAGTTCGCCCTTCTGCAAAAGGACTACGTCTGGTTGGAGGGGTTGTGATTTAACACAGAAGATAAACTCTCTTCGCCCTATTCTCCTCGACAATTGGTTCGTCAACCAATGCCGATTACTCGTGGTAGATGCTTGAGGCAATCTACGAACCTTTACAGACTTCTTCTTCGAGAACCACAATTACTCTTGGTCTCTGAAGAAATTGACACCTAACCGTCTAGAGAGTTCGCAGCTCTCAAGAGTAATAGGCGGAGCGTACTGGACTTAGATTCGAGTGATGCTGAATCACTATCTAATTTTTTGGCTCTAGGGTTTTCTCTCGGTGGATTTTAAACTCAAATCAATCGGAGAGGGGGTTGCTCAACAATCTTCTCAGAATCAAACGGAGCAGCCACCGGACAACGCCGGTGCGGGGTGGCTATTTATAGCCGCAGCCTTCCCGGATGGGAAATGACCATTTTGGACACGCGGTCCAGCCAATGGCCAACCGACATGTTCACAACGGTCGGATTTTGGGAGCAACGGTAACATTACTTGAAGAGCAAGTAATGCTAACTCCTCGGTCAGAGACAAATCTCTCGCAGCGAAGAAGATCACAGTCTCTTGCTGGCAAGTATTTGCTCGGAACACAAAAAGATTTCTCTCACAGCTTTCATAGGATTTGGGTTAAGCATCAGCGAATCAAATCTTCGAATGCTACACCCCTCTTAATAGTACGGTGGTCCTATGACTCAATAAGAGAAAAGAAACAACGAAAAGAATGCTACGTCTTCTTCTTCGTTTTCAATCTCCTCGACTGCAGTCACTTCCTTCGGATCAGCACCGAACCAATTGCTTCACGTCAACAATTTTGAGGGGTCGCTCTTGTCGTCATAATCTTCGTTGATAACCTTCACTGCTACGCAGGGGATATTCTTCGGAGTTTGAAGCCAAACTCCTCTTGACTCCAGGGACCTGTTACTCTGTGTGCACTAGCAAACACATTAGTCCCTCACTGTTTGTCAACAATCTCCAAAGCATAAGAAGGCAAATTATTGCACCAACAATATGAAATGTACAGAGTAAGTTCAAACTTAATTGAGAGGTATCATCTATACCATGACAATAATACATAAAAATACATCGGAAAGAGAATACAAAGACTGAGCAAGAATTATTTCTATTGCTCCAGCCCAAAAAATCCACTTGTTCAACACTATCCCATCTCCATTGAGATGCCTTCACCATGATTATGTTCTCTGCTTCGTCTTTATCCCGAGTCATTACTGAAAAGGTATTTAAGTTGTTCAATGATCATCACACAATATCATAGATAAATAGTACTTTCGTGGAGAAACAATTAAAAGAAAAGACACTTCGCTAGCAGTCTCGGAGTACCTTATATATAGTTTTACTGCCAGGGTAAGAAATGACAACATAAAAAATCTAATATGACATCATGAGTACACGGACACCTCATGAGCACACATGAATGCATCCAGAAATGACCCTGGATTGCCATAAAAAAGCCATTACCAAGTGACATTGAAATGTGCTTGTGTGCTTATAAATCATAGTCATCTATAATTTTTTGATATGGAACAATTGCAAGTGCCAGTACTTACAGTTTTTATGTCCACTGTTTGTACGTCCAATCCCTGCACCAATCATGTGCGTCTTTGTGCATGCATTTGCCGGAAACAACAATCTCTTTGTTTGAATCAAGAACTCAAGGTACATCCCAGTTTTAATTTTTTTTTGTTAAACGACCCACTTAATTTTCTAGCTTATGCTTCCAGTCACTATGGGCGGCTGCTGAGGGAATGCCCTTTCTCTTTTGGCATGATTTGGACGGCTGACATGCAACTGCTAATAGATCCATCAGATCCACACACTTGATTATTTATCTTCTGCACACACACTAATGCAGTATCTATCAAAATTGGTAAATCAAAAAAATTGTCAATGCACTATACCTCAAGAGCATGTAGAGTTGTAGAGTACGTGCAGCATGCAAAGCAATGACAGAAACAGACAATCAACGTCAGCGAAATTGTGTTAGCACTCCACGTCTCCGCTTGCCCATAGCTTCAGATACGCCGGCGGCCGCAGAGCCATTCATTTTCAACGACTTCATTGTGTTTGCATCCGACAATGTACCGGATATTAGAACTCTGATTGCGCCTGACTACCCAATAATTCTATCAATCATGTTCTATGATACGACTGCACTGTTGTATCCATGGAGGTGGAGCTATGCATGCGTGATTGTCTCATGTGTGTGGTAATATAGACGCACATCCACGGTAGTATGGCTAACAGGTGCTAGCAACACGATTTTCATACCAGAACAGGGATACACCATTCACACATCATTTAAACATCGAATAGTTCTATAGATGCATAAGCACAAGGAAACACAAAAAATAATAATTATATTTCCCTTGAGAATTGTGTCAGGCATAACATTGAAAGAAAAAGAAGGCATTTCTTTACCAAACTTTAGTATATTGCAATTTCGAGAATTGAAAGAAACATACCAAGAAATGATGTGAATGCGAAGTATTGCACTATTTAAAGATGACTCAGCACCTAACTGATAATATTGTGGTGGGTGAGAGGTAGAAAAGGAGTCCAGGGTTACTCCCAACTAATCTTTTTAGGCGCCCAAGCATTGCATCCCTAAAAAAGAGTGGATACAAGCACACGTGCAACTCCCAACTAAAAGAAATAAAATTGAGACATGGGGTAATTACCTCTCTAGAATTATGGAAGCATCTATGTTCCTCTTCGAGGCTAAGTCCATACATGGCCAGTCGCCAGAAGATAATGCAAGAGATTGTCCATCAGTGATTGAGACCAATCAACTTCATCACATATATTATTCCAACAAGACAATATTCTTCACTGTTATTCAACTAATGGCCAGTGCGGCCAGTTCGAATAATGCATTGAAGTTTATTGGTCTTCACCCAAATAATTTCCTCAACACGCTTGTATCCCCAGAGCTCCAAACTGAAGAACAATAAGGAGGTACAATGGATCAGTGAAAACAACTATTTTCCAAAAACAAATGTTTAACAAAAAATAAGTAAATAACATTGCACCCTGCATAGTGGACATTAAAGAGTAAGGAAAGAATATATATATACTGCAGAATATCAAATTTGGCAACTATCATATGTTGAGTTACAAGTATGAAGGGTCACGAAAAGCTACCCAATGGAAACAGATTTCATTGGAGTGGAAAACATTGTGAGAAAGTGTTACAAGTAGGAAGCATGAAGAAAATCCAGCCAAGTGGCAAAGTATATTTCACTCCCCTAGCAATTTTTCTGAAGAAAAAAATTAAAGGTTCAGAAACTTACCACTCCTGGCCAAGTTCCATCACACGGCCGATGACCCATAAGAAAATTAAACCATTCGTTTGTAAAGCAGGCACATTAAGAGTCCTCGTTTCATCGTCAGCCATTGTGCCATATGGCAGTTCCATATGAATATCCCACAGGGGATCAGACATAATTACCCCAAATTGCCCTAAGATGTCAATTCTGAAGTTCTGAATGTCACATTTTATCCATTGTGACTCCCCAAGCTCTATTTGCCTAGGGGGAGCAAGGGTGCCAGCCATCATTGGAGCTATATCTGGTGTTTGAACAAGCTCATAGTAGACATACCTACAAGTCTACAATTATAGGATGCGTGCAACATAAAAACAGGTGTACAGGAAGAGATTAACATAATGGGTTTATGCTTCTATGGCCAACCTTAGTGTGGCGGCAGGTGTCCAGAAAAGAGCAATCTCCTAGATTTGTATCAGTATGTGGAGCAATAAGAAGGCGAAAGTGAACCTGCTCCAAATGAAAGAAAAGTTGGACCTAATTATCATTAATAGCTATAAAGTATCAACTGAAACCAGTATTGTTTCAAGAAAATTTATATAAAGACCTTAAATAGAAAAAAACCAAACTGGTATTATATTGGCATCTCTCAACTGAATAAACATTTAACAATTATATTATTTTTCAGTTCAAAGACATGTGTTGAATAATGTCCATCAGTAGTCAGAACAGGTCACTGAGAACACCTCGATTTTGCACCATCGAGAAGAGTACGGAGATCTTCTTGTCTAGGAAGCTCGTCCTCGTGCACCATCACTTCCGCGCTGGATAGAACAAATTAAACCAGCAAGTTAGTGATCCTGAAAGATTAACAGTACATTCTTTGAGGCAATACCACAAGCACCTGGTGCAGCGGAGAGTGGTGTGCGCGTGGGTTCCCTGCTCGGGGAGGTGTCGCAAAGGCAACGGGGAGCGCGCCGGTTCTGCGTGCGGGCAGCTGGGAGCCGGGGAGGTCCGACAAGGGGGCAGGGGGGAGGCGAGGAGGCCCGGCGATGTCGGCATCGGTGAGGCTGTCGGCGACGTTGGTTGGGAAGGGGCACGACGTGCCGTAGCAATGGGGTGCCGGACGGCGTTGGAGGTAGATGGCGAGGCTCCGGCCGACGGTCGTCCTCCTGGGACCCTTCGGTCGGCCAGCGACGGATCTGGCGACCTGGTCTCCCGCATCCATGGAGGTCACCAAGCTGAGGAGGACGACATTGATGGGCCACTCCCTTGACCTCTCGGCGCGCGGCGCCCTCAGGAGTAGGGACGGCGACCGGAGAAGCCGTCGGCTGATGCGCCGCGAAGTTGTCCGTCGTGAGCGCACAACGGGCCTGGGTCCCGAGCGGACCGCCTCTGGCCTCTCATCACACGGGATGTTAAATTCTCAAAAAAAAAAAAAATCACACGGGATGTTAGCGCTAATTACGCGGCGTGGGATCCTTGTTGCTACTCTTGCGGACGTGGGAATGGGCGAATGGCAGAGTTTTCGTCCGCCCACGAAAAATGCTAAACGCAGTTTTGGATGTGGGTTAGTGTAATCTCGACGGTTAGATGTAATTATTTGATTTGATCGGGAGGCTGTAATTCTTTCGTGTTGTTATGTGTAGGTCAGGCTGGGTGCACTTAACGATGAATATGTTTGCTTGTTTAATAGTAGTAGAGATACATGACCAATGCCACAATCCTATATATAGAGCCTCAAGGCACATCTGCTGTTCCTTTCCTTTCCCATGGCGCCTATGCTGAAGTGAGTTATGTTGCTAGGGAAGATGCCGTGCGGAATGCGGAGGCGCTGGACTGATTGCTGCACGCACGCGCCGGGACGACGAGGGCAGGCTGCTCCGAGCGCGGAACACGGGCACCAGCCGCTTCCTGCGCGTGCTTTCACGTTGATATTGTTGTACTCAGCACGGATATGGGGTTGGAGCTGCGTGCGTGTCCTTCATCGTGTGCACGACAGTCTGGCAAGACGTGCGTGGATGCCGTCCTCCATCATGTTCACGTTCGTGCGTGGCGGTCTGACGCCTGCGTTTGCACCGAGCAGGAAGGCGTTGGTCAACATGTGCGTGGATGCTGGCCTCCATGCACATCAAGTGTGCGATGGAATGGCCAGCCGCAGTGGCGTTTTTTCAACTTGCCCGACCGCCACGTCACCAAAACCACCATCACAAACCACTTTGCAGTGCGTACGTCGGGAGGTGTTTTGTCCAGTATTGCAAAGTTGAAGGGATTAAGTAACTGGTTTTTGTGTTCGAGGTGGTAATGTGGCCGAAACCTAAAAGTTTAGAGGGTCTACACATTTAACTCCGGACTGGATGGCCATTCCCATTCATAACAAGGTCGGAAATTCACAGGACCACGCACTGGCCAAGCCCCGCCGCCCGGTGATTAATCCTGCACAAGGGCAGAATAAGTTTTTAAGTTTCAACGTTGAAATTTACGGTTTTTGCATTTGAAAATGCCAAGTTTCAGAGATATAATTCTAAGCAATTTTTTTCTGTCGGTCGTAGACACAAAATACTTGAATTTAATCGGTCGCTCGTACTAAGTTTCAACATTGAAACTTAACATATTTTTTTAAAAGGTCATAAATATATTTAAAACGAATCTTATTTGAAAGTGCTGGTCGCGAGAAACACAAATATGAAAACATAACTTAATTTCAAATTTTCGTTTAAAAGATATAGAACTTAATTATACTTCGTTGCATTTGCTAGGGACCATAAATTGTGATACCCGCTCCTCTCTTTTGTGCACAACAATTCAGCCATGGTGCAAATTTCTACACAGTCAGAGTTGAGCCGCTAAAATATTTAGGTCCCCGTTGCAACGTACGGGCCTTTTTGCTAGTGTATAAAAAAGGCCAAACGAATCCGGAATAATTTTAAATTTTAGCACGACACTCCTATTGGTCTATGTTGCCTCTGTAAAAAAAATTAAGGCAGGAAGAGGTAGCGTATGCTGTTTCGCCCACAAATGTGAGACGTTCCCTATCGAAACCATGAACCTTCTTGAGAGAAGATTCGGTTTGTAATAACTTTATACCAAAACTTGTCCCAAATTGTAGGCGACTTTTGGATTTACAGCAATTTAAAAACCAAGTTTCTCAATGTTTTTGGCCGAGCCACGACGCCCAGCTGTTTGAAATTCATTCCCATTTCTTGCATGAGAACTAAACATTCACTCAAGGACACATATATGATTTTTCAACCAACTTTGGTGCACTGGAGTATGTGCCTGTATTTCAAATTTGAATTGTGCACATTAAATACCTAGAAACTCAATTACTGTATAAAAAGGCCAAAAGAATCCTGAATAATTTCAAATTTTAACAAGACACTCCTATAGTTACATGTTCACTGCAGATAAATGTTCTACCAATTCAAACACCGTCCTTTCCCGCCGTAACCCCATTTTGTCTTTCAAATCAAAATGAAAAAAATCAAGTACACCACAAACAGTTTATTAGCAAGAATCGTGTGCGACGCAGTATAAAATATCTTGGTGATCCCTCATGTATGGCGTACGCCGGAAGCTTTGTCGGCTATAGTCCACCGCCCGCGCGTCAACCACACTTGCGCGTCAGTTTTTCGCTACACCAATCGAAAAAATTCGGCAACCACGAAAATATATAGCTCCCCCGCCACCTCCCCCCACCAAAAGCCACATTTCCACTGTTTCCTCCTTTCTTTCCAAGTTCAAAACTTCACTGCTTGCTTTGCAGCGCCGCCTCCTCGCCGGTAACACTCCTTCCCGCTGCGCGGCCTCATCGATATAGTCAGGTAATCCACACCCCACCCCCATCCTCCTCCTCCTTCTCCACCCCACATGCCTCGACCGCCGGCACGACACCTTTCACCCAAATCACTGCTCCATCCTCCAAATAAGCGCCACCCATAGCCATGGTGCACGCATTATAGCCAGGAGCTCAATGAGCATCTGGCAGCGGAGAAGCAAATCGCGGCCGCATGCGCGGATGAGGTCACGATGGCTGCCAAGCGTTCCGACCGCACGCCAGATCTTGGAGGAGCACCTCGTCGTCGAGGCCACCGTCGACGCCTCACGCGCGGACGCCGCCACGCGGTTGGCTGCTTTAAACGACAGTTCGTGATGTTTTCTCGAGGCCGCCTCCGGTGCCTTCTAGTGAATTGTCCTCTGTAATGTTAATATGCAATCTGATCTTCTGAAATGTGATGTTCAGTTAACAGTTTGGTTCATTGTTGTGATGTTCAGTTAACTGTTTGGTTCAATTTTGAAATGTGATGTTCAATTCTTGTGGGTACGAATTTGTATTGTTATGCATGTGAGAAATAAAATTGAATTTGGATGTACTCTATACATGAGAAACATATACAAATGCTATATTTCCTAATAGTTTTTAAGCATGCTTGGCTCGGTTAACTGTCTGATCTTCTAGTATATGTTCTATTCTGCAATGTGGTGGTCAGTTAACTGCTTGGTTCATTTGCTGTGGTGTCCAGTTAACTGTTTGGTTCAATTCTGCAATGTGATGTTCATTTGTTGTGGGTATAATTTTTCATTAATATATTCTATTGATAGCATGCCAACTCTCACTTAAACTGATCAATATCTGCCTTATATGTGTGGCAGGGAAACAATGGGAGGCATTAAGGTTTACCATCAAGGTTTCACATGCATGGTTCTTTGGCTAATAGCACATTATTGTGCAACTGCAGCAACCATTCTAATATTTAGGTTTTTAACAATTTGGTCTTGCACAGGTATGTCCTGCTGTCAGAGGTTTAGACACACTGTTCGATCCATTTTGCATATAGGGAAATGAGATGTCCATGAATATCAGTGAAGTCAAGAAACTTAGAAAGATTGTTAGGATAAAGAAACTAGCGATGAATACCAACAAGATCTTTGTTTGCACAATGAGGAAGACATCAGTCAACTATAGGGTGGTACTAACTCTTTTACCTTGTATTTTTTCCTATGCGCCATTTCAAAATTTAGAACAGATATTTATGCATGTCACGGCCCTAGCTTAGTCATTGCTTGTCATTGCATAATCACCCATGCATCATGTTTAATTCTCAAGAAATTTGAATTGAGGAAAATTTCAAAGCCTCAGAAATTATGTTATAAAGGGCAAAAGAACCCTAAAAATTTCATTCAATGATTCCAAAAATTCCTTCTTTAATGTTTGATAATTTTGGCAAGGGTTTTTATCCAAACCAAAAATAGTGAATATTTTTAAGGAATTAATTTGGGCACTGAATTTAAATCATATTGTATTTGAATTTGGAATTATATTCTTAATATATATAGAGTATATCTTCAAATGTCTCTGAAATTTTATATGTGCTTTTGGAAATGTCCAGAAAAGTCACATAAAATTACTCAGAGTATTTTGGCACTAGTTTGAATTCATTTTGAATTTTTAATCAGTGGCAAATAAATAAAAAGAAAACAAAACAGAAAACAAAAAGAGGTAGAAGACTAACCTGGTACCCCACCTGGCCCAGGAGAGAAGCCGGCCCAACCCACCTTCTCCTAACCTGTCGTCTTCCTCCTCGGACAGTAGGCATGCGCGTGGCGAGCTCTCCCTCCCCCTTCGCGCCACGGAGACGCCCAGAGACCTCTCTCCCCTCCCCCCTCACTCGCTGCTCTCTCTCCCCTCCTCTGTTTCTCTCGCGCGTAGCCACTCGAGCGCGCCCGTCGCCGCCGTCGCCGCTCGCCGTGGCCACTGAGCCTCCCTCGACCAGACGCCATGTCCGATGGAACCGCCGCGACCTCCTCTTCCTCTTCGACGAAGCACGTAAGACCGGACGCACCTTTGCATCGCCATCGACCCCTTATTCCTCCTCGGGCTTCGAAGATCGCCGTCGTTGTTTCACCATCACCAAGCCGTCCCCGAGCCCACTGAGCGTCTCATCCGACTCCTCGTGAGCTCCTCTTCCTTTCCCCTCACTCCGCGCACTCGATTTCATCCTCTAGCTAGTGCTGCCGCCATGGCCGAGAGCTTCCACCGCCGCGCTCGTCGCCTTCGTCATTGAAATGGGAAAACGTCGTGCCTGAGCATGTGGTTGTGCTCCTGCTGCCCCGTAGCTGCCGCCTGACCCCTTGTTTCGCTTGATTGCGAGCCGTAGCACCTCAACCGCGCAAGGCCGAGCTTTGGCCGCCACAAAGCCCATCGCCGGCGCCGCTACAGACCACCCCAGCACTAGCCACCGCCACCATTCAACGCGCACGAGCGCCAGCAGCCCAGCGGTGCCTCCAGCGCATCCAGCCGATGCCCGTAGCGCCGTCCCGATGGGACTCCGCTGCGTGGGAAGGTCACCGGCGGCTAATCGCCAGTTAGCCGACGTGGCCGTCATTAGATTAGGGACTAATTGACCATGTTAGTTTAGCACTAGACACTGACAGTGGGTCCCATCTTATTAGTTTATTGGTTAACCAAAATTATTAGGTTAATTAATAAAACCAGTGGACCCATGTGTCCGCATTGACTTTGTTGACGTGGCCTTTGACCGGGCCCACCTGTCTGTGACCCAAGCCAGCACTATGACACTGACCAGTGGGACCCACTGGTCAGGTTTGACCTGGAACGGTCCGTTGACCTGCTGACATCACTCTGAGGTAATGCTGACGCGGTAATTCATTTCTGGAATTTAAATAAATCTTAAATGATTTATTTATTTCAGAAATGGTTTAAAACTTCTAAAAATCATAGAAAATAATCTATAACTCAGATGGAAATAATTTATATATGAAAAATGATCAGAAAAATATGAAGAATCTGTTTATGCCATGTTCATGCATGTTTGAACAAGTTAACATCACCAACTAGGACAATTCATGATTAGGGCAATTTTTATAATTAGTTTTGGAGTTGGAATTTGATATGTATTTGAATTCCACTTCAATTAACTTGGTTAAAGATCGCATTAGATCAATTCAGTACCTTAATTTGTCATGTCATTCATTTGGATGTGCATTGCACTGAATGTGTTCTTTTCTTGTTTGCCAGTGTTGTTCCTTCTCGGTTGAAGACGATTCCGACGTTGCGATCGTTGACACCGATGAAGAGCTTTACTATCTTCAGAAGTGCTAGGCAAGCAAACCCCCCTTGATCACTCCGATACAATCCCACTCTCTCACTCCTACTCTCTTTTATTGCATTAGGACAACAACAATCACTACTAGGGAAAACCCTAGTAGTAGCACGGGGATAGGGCCTAGCAGTAGCGCGGGCTCCGGCGCTACTGCTATGGCGCTATAGCTAACATTTAGCAGTAGCGCCCGTTTGGCCACGCTACTCCTAAGTCAGTTATCAGTAGCGCGTCTCCACAGCCCACGCTACTACTACTATTACGTATTCCATTTCTATTTTATTTTATATCGTATTTATACACCGTTATACAAGTTTTCATACAGTAGCAATTTAGAGATTGTTATATCATTATGATCATGATGGGTTATTATATCATTGGGTGAAAGAACCGCGGATTAGATTCAAGTGGATGGATCCAAAGTGACCAAGTTGGAATTTCCAACTTAGTCACTTTGGATCCATCCACTTGAATCTAATCCGCGGTTCTTTCACCCAATGATATTAGATTCAAGTGGATGGATCCAAAGTGACCAAGTTGGAATTTCCAACTTAGTCACTTTGGATCCATCCACTTGAATCTAATCCGCGGTTCTTTCACCCAATGATATAATAACTCATCATCATCATCATCATAATATTAACAACTCATCATCATCATCATCATAGTCATATAACAACTCCTCATCATCATAACAACTCCTCATCATCATCATCATCCATGAGTCATATAACAACTCATCATTCTAACACATTGTAGCACATAATAACAACTTCTCATCATCATCATAGTCATAATCAACACTAACTAATTGTTCTTAATACCTAGGACCTACTCCTCTCTCCTAGGTAAAATAGCATAAAAGAGGTAAACCGGTCCATCTCCAAAATGGAGAATGGGGATCCACCTGTCGCCAACTTTTGTCTTGCGCACATGCATGTTATCTCCAATCGGTTGCGTGCGCGCATTCGTTAGTTTGCTCCATTCTTTGATATTGAGCCTTGCATCATTCAAAGAAATAGAGTATGCACTATGGTAAGCTGTCGGCGGAAACGGTCGTAAGCTAACCATATACATATGACCTTCGGTAAGCATCATGTCAGGCACAACCTCCTTCGGGAGCTTCTGTTGAACAACATAAAAGTAACATATATAGTTAGCAATGTAGTTTACTTAGGAAGAATGTATGCAATGATGACCGTCATTAACAAAATCATACCAAGTTTTTGGCAATGAAGTTACCATGCTGCAACTGATGGACTAGTGGCACGTATCCACTAAAATTTGGGCTAATAAAGTGTTTGGTCTTAAAGGTCTCAACATCATCTATAAATGAGACAAGATATCCTTTCTCCTCACAATTAAGCTCGGAGCCAAAGCTGTAGTACGTCCTATCTACAACCTTTCGAGTATTTCTTGACGATAAGAAATAAGCTGACAATTATAAATAAACAAGTTTAGTAGCGATGAACACCAAATATTTTCAAATAAACAATATAATTTACTTAACAAATTTGTTTGACAAACTCACATTTGGGCAAACCTGGAGGCATATCCACATCCACCCAGATGTCGATATTATTTTCAATATCATCATCTTCGGGACGAATATTTAATGTTATTTGCATATTCTCCTCAAATCCATAGGCCTTGCAGAAAGCTTCCCAATTAGAGCACCCGAAATGTGAGTGATTAAGCGCATTGTAGAGCTTAACCCGAAAAGCATAACCGTGTTTAGTCCTGAGGTGAGCCCTCCTCGTCTCCATATTCTCAAAGTCTTGGAAACCGAGCTTCTGCAAGACATAAGGTCTTGCATGGCACGGGATGTACTAGTCGAATTGAAAAAAATGGAAATTACACATTGAAGCAAAGAATCACAAGTCATGATTAATTACGATGAAATACTTGTCATTGCGTACTGTACAAACATCGAAGGTCTCTTCCAGCTTCACGGTGAAGAACCTACCATTTTGCAGGTGAGGCACCCTGTCGCACAAACCCCGGTCATCACAGCGGTAGTCGCACTCCGGGATCGTATCATCGTCAGACATTTCCTGTGTTCAAAATTCAAAGATTATAAATCGACGGCAACTAACAGGAACTCAACACACATATCATTATTATTCATCACGGGTTGACTGTCGGTCTGTCGAGTCTTTCGTTGAAAACTCTCATCTCACGTGGTGTATATGGTGGACCCTCCCTCACTGATTTTTCGACCGTCAGTGATGGTCACTACTCCTCCTTCCCCTAGTGCATAACAAAGGTCTAGCACAAGGAGAAGAAGGAGAAACGACCCCCACGACAACAGTCGGCATTCTTCTTCTCTCATATATGGTGGACACTCTCCCTCACTGATTTTTTGACTGTCATGTATGGAGCCCCGACAAACTTAAAGTCAACCCGAAATGTCATTTAATTCTATTTTCGGCAAATCCAGGGCACTCGATATTTCCTATATATTCTAGCATAAGTCATGCTAAAATTCACGGAAAAATCTGGCATGACCTTCGCTAAAATAGGACATATCGAGCGCCTGAAATTTGCCGGAACGGAAATGAATCAACACTCCGGCAAAACATAGGACACTCGGATTTTCCATGCGATAAAAAGAGTCCATACACATACACATACACATGTTCTTTTTTAAGCATGAACATAGTCAAGTTCTTTTTTACACAAAAAAGTTTAAACTTGAAATGCTATCCGAATCAATTATCATTTCAAAAAAAAAACTAGCTTCGCATTGTCATAGCTACTCATCTACTACTACTACATCTATAAAAACATCTATGAAAACTAGCATATAACAGGACCTCTATGCACGTTCATCATTGACATTCACAACACATCATCATCGACATCAACGACATGGGGATTTGGTTGGTCTCACCTCGAGGTCGGAGGGGGTCGATATGACGGGGACGATGGCAGGGACGATGCAGTGGAAAATACTTGATTTCTGTGAAAACAAAATATAAACAAAAAAGATATTATGCTGATTTTAGGACTTAGTGAAACCCTATAAGCTATCAACTAAACCCTAGAAGCATACTAAATCAAAGTGT
Source organism: Elymus sibiricus (assembly GCA_039707655.1). Taxonomy (NCBI): domain Eukaryota; kingdom Viridiplantae; phylum Streptophyta; class Magnoliopsida; order Poales; family Poaceae; genus Elymus; species Elymus sibiricus. Next base: position 71,005,612 of record CM077668.1, read on the forward strand.
TACATATCAACTAAATATATTAACTATGTCTAAATTTTTACTAATTCACTTTAAACCCTAAAAAATATTAACTATATCAAAGTGTTACATATCAACTAATCAAAATGACTAAATCTATCAACTATGTCTAAATTTTTACTAATTCACTCTAAACCCTAAAAACTATTAACTAAATCAAAGTGTTACATATCAACTAATCAAAATGTAGGAGGGGCTGTGCATGGAGGAGGGGGGAGGAGGGGCTATGTGGATGGAGGAGGGGGAGGGAGGAGGGATTGTGGAGGGAGGAGGGGCTGTGGATGGAGGAGGAGGGGCGGCTAGAGGAGGGAGGAGCAGGGGGGAGGGAGGAGGGAGGAGGAGGGGCGGCTAGAGGAGGGAGGAGCACGGGGAGGGATGAGGAGGGAGGAGGGAGGAGGAGGGGGGATGGAGGAGGGAAGAGGCAGGAGTAGGGAAGAAGAGGCTTACCGAGGCCGGGGGATGGCGGCGACGACGGCGGCAATGCGGCGATGGCGGCGATGGTAGGAGGAGGACGGCCGTGACGGTGAGAGAGTGAGACAGGGAGAGTGAGATGGGCGGGATAAGGCTGGATTAGCAGCAGCGCGGGTCGCGGCCCAGCGCTACTACTAACTCAGTTAGCTGTAGCGCGTGTTCCAGCCCAGCGCTGCTGCTAAGTGGGGAAGGGTAGCGGGGCCTGGGCTGGCGACAATAGCAGCGTGGGCCGTTGTCCGGCGCTACTGCTAATGTGTTTAGCAGTAGCGTTGGGCCAAGATCCGCTCTGCTGCTATGGCCAGCCCGTGGGGGGACGGCGGGGCCCTCATAGTAGTAGCGCCTGTTCGGCATGCCCGCGCTACTACTAAACTCCACCTGTAGCGCGTGTACTAAGCCCGCGCTACTGCTAAATAACAGTAGCGCCGCCCATTATCCCCACGCTACTGTTAATCCTCTACCTATAAGGTATTTCCTAGTAGTGGATTCAACTATTACTTGTTGCGGTAGTTGAACCCCTTCCTCTGCATGACCTGTCATTGTCACAATAAATAGCTAAACCTCCCTAGCATGATTAGGAGTTGCTTGAGCCATGTTGTGACTTCATCCATGCCATGCTTGCTATTGCTTAGAGTTGTGTCAGGTCTGATTCATCCGGGAATGAATTGGAATGTTGTGATCATGTTCTGATGTTGAGAGCTAAGTGTGTGAACACGATTTGGTAAAGGTAGCGAAGAGAGGCCATGTAGGAGTACATGGTGGGTTGTCTCATTGAGACCGTCCTTAAGAACTGAGTTCTGTGTATGTTATCCAAGAATAGTTACTACCACACATTGGGATACTTAATTGACCCTCTTGACTTATTAATCGCCCTGATCTCTGTCCAGGAGTTGCAACTAGTTTCTGGTGTTTGTAGGTCGTGCTATTTGTCTACCAAGTGGCTCCCGGTATAGGTCGGCTTGGGACAGACTAAGCACAGTGGCACGGTGTTCCAAGCGTAGTACCATCCATCGAGGTGGACATGGGAACCATGCATGCGCACATCGTTTGGGGCCGTGATGGAAACTTCGGCCGGACTTCCCTTGCGGGTTCAGCCTCGGATAGGCGATAAACCTGGACTAGAGTCTTGTGTGGTTAGTCAGGTTGTGGCTGACACCTTTGACAGGCTTCTGCTGGAAGGTTGCTGAGATACATGATGTGTATATGGTGGTAAGTGGTGAGAGCGTGTGTGAAGAAGTACACCCCTACAGGGTAAAATGATCTATTCGAATAGCCGCGTCCGCGGATATGGACTACTTGGAGACTTATATGGTTCATAGACAACTTTACACTACTGGGAAAGGGCTTATAGGTGAACCCCAATGAGTGGCAGGCGAGGCGGGGCACCCGCCACAGCTATTTTTCAAAACAACCAGTGGCGGGTTCTAGAACGCGCCCACCACAACTAAGGGTGTAACTGTGGCAGGCAGGACTCATTGCCCGCCATAGGTATAATCTCCCGGAAGGGACTTATTTTCGCATCTCAGCAGTGACGGGCTCTAACTGGCGCCCGCCACAGCTAGATGACGAAGCAGTGGCGAGCGCTCCCTAGCAACCGCCACTGGTTATCCTTGCCGGATGTCCAGTTATGTCAGAACGTAGCTGTGGCGGGTCCTTCTCAATGCCCGCCAGTGCTATGTTAAAGAGCATGTGGCGGGCTGGTGGCAGGACTTGACGAAAATTACGTCCGCGCCGGACTTATGAAAATCCGATGCCCGCCCAATTCACGACACGCTGATCTCCCCGACAGGGCCACCCCCCCCTGAATGCCACCGCGCTCCACCGTCCCCCGCAAGCGTCGGCAACGCACGCTGCCGCCGCGCCCCCCGCACGCTCCGCCGCCCCCCGCAAGCGCCGCCGCCGCGGCCCCCCGCACGCTCGGCCACTCCGCCACTCTCCCCATCCCTCTCCCCCATACACTAGTCCAACGGCGGCCCGCGCGCCATCGGCCGTCCCCCTGCTCCTCGGCCCTCTCTCCACCAACCCCCTCTACCGGTGCGCCTCCGCTCGCACCAACGGACGACCGTCGGCCATCTCCACATACCCCTCCGCCGGGGCGCGCCTCCGACCGCACCAACAGCTCCTCGGCCATCTACACACCGCTGCCATCGGTTGCTTGAATTCTTTGCTTCTACTATATATGTTCATTGATTTGAAACAATTTCAATTCGCCTGTGCTATGCTCATGCTCATGGGTTGTTGTGCTATGATGGATGAATATGATACAATTGATTGTGCTATGTATATGTCGATGCTCACGGTTTGATTTACAGGGAATACAAAAGAGTGTCAAAGTTTTGACGAAATGTTGATTCACTTCCATTCCGTCGAATTTCTGGCATTATATACGTCCAATTTGCAGCAATGGTTATGCCAATTTTTTTTGGATAAATGGCGATGGCCGGTGGTGAATTTCATTGCGGTTTGTTGTCTTCTTTTACAGGGAATATAAATGAATGCAAAAGTTTTGACGAAAAGTTGATTTACTTCCATTTCATCGAATTTCTTGCATTCAATTTGTCCAAATTTTAGCAACGGTTATGCCAAAAAAAATTTAATAAATGGAGGTTGCCGGTGGTGAATTTCATTGCGGTTTGATGTCTTCTTTTACAGGGAATAGAAATGAGTGCCAAAGTTTTGACGAAATGTTGATTCACTTCCATTTCGTCGAATTTCTGGCACTTAATATGTCTCTTTTTTAGCACTCATCTTGCCAATTTTTTTTATTAATTTGTAATTCTATTTGTTACTCATTACGGATGCAATCTTCATTTTGTAGATAAAAGATGGCGAGACTTACACGGTCTCGGAGTGAGACTTTGACTTCCCAACATGATGGTCCAAATGATGCTTACGAGTTGCACGAGGAGACCGATCATGCTTCAGATGGAGGGCTAGATGGGGAAGAAGATTCAGATGCTGCTGGAGAGGAAGTGTAAGGATATTCCGACGATGGTGCTGAAGAGGAAGTGCAAGATGGCCAACATTTGGGAGTAGAGTTGGATGCTGATGAAGAGGAAGGAGACCTCAATGGTGCAGAAGCTGATTTGGAAATTCAGCCGCGGAAGCGTAGGTCATGGAATAAGGTGCCCACAGCTACTTACGTAATAAAACATATAAACAAAGAAGGGAGACCCGTTAGTCCGCTCAAGAACGCAACGAAATGGGGTAATGTCCTAGGTGCCATTGCCCGTGAAAACTGTGGCATCAACGTTAGATGCTTAAGGGGCCCTAAAAACAGATATTGGTCAAGCCTCCTGTTAGGAAAGATGAGAGATATTTTCAAGTTCAACTACCGAGACAATGCACTTGCAGAAATCCATGCCATGCGCGTGTTCACTAAGGCCTTGAGTAGTAATAGATACCGTGCAAACAAGCTACTGGATGACGGGTATGATTTCGAGCATATCAAAAAGATATATCCTAGTACTACCGATGAGGAGTGGAAGGAGTTCATTGATTACCGAGACTCAGATGCATACAAACAGGACAAAGAAAAGTTTGCAAAGCTCCGAAGCCAAATGGTAAGGAACCACAATATAGGCATCCGTAGTTATGAAGGGAAGCAGCCAATCTGGGATAAGCATGATGCTATGTTTTCTTCGCAAGGTCAACCGACACCCTTCATTAATATCCTGGACCCGTGTGCCAAGAAATATTTTTGATCCCTAGCGGTGCTTCATAAAGAAACCGGATTCTACTACTTCGAGGACCCTGAGGTGGTGAAGGCGGCTGAAAGAGCGGTACGTAATTAGCCTATACAACCACATTTTCCATCATATATATGTTTAGGAGAAGTTTCTAAATGATATTAGTTTGTTCATGCAAGCAAATTTTACCCAAAACACACCAATCTCTGAAGAGTCGCCAGATGTCCCAAGGTGGTCATCTGACCAAATTTTGTACGCCCTCCAAAGGAAGAGAGAGCCCACAAGAGGCCGTAAGCTCGACGCCAGCAGTACTTTCTGGGATGCCTACTATGCCCCCAAGAAAAGGATGACTAAATCGGAAAAAGAAAGAAGGGACAGTGACAAAATAGAACAGTTAGTCAATGAAAGGTTAAAGGAAGTCTTACCTGATTTTCGGGCAGAGGTTCAAATCCATATTCAGTCCAAAGGGTCAACAAATATGCCAGACACGGTGGATATGCCACCGGCCCTTGCTCCCACAAAGATCAGAAGCCCATCGGTCATTGATGTCGTGCATGGTCATGGTGGGTCACCACATTCGTTGGAGGAACAAATTCCTTGCACTCTCCTAGCTACAGTTAATAGTAGTGGCGACTTGTTGGAGGTTGCAAAAGCTAGAGTCTTTACAGGAAATGTCATGCACAACAGCAAATTAGATGAAAACGTGCGGAAGGTTTGTTTGATTAGGGTGATCGAACAATACCACAGTTTGATTCTGCCAGAGAACATTCTCGAAGAGGGTGATGAGCTGCAGCCCCTTTCGAAATGCTTTGCTGGTTACCTCAAGTGGCCTGCAATGCATATCATAATGGAAGAAAATCCATCCCCAAACAAAACACTGTCTCCGACCATCCCCGGCATTGCAGCACCATCACCATCTCCCAACATCCATGGCGTTGGACCGCCACCTAGACGATCTCCTCTAGGTCTTTGCTACCCCGTATCGGCTAAGGATGTGCAGGAAGAGCACATGCTTGAAGAATCACAAAATCCTAATTATGCTGCAGATGAGGAGACGTCGCCAGCCCACCCCGAGACGCAACCTTGCAAAAAACCAAAGTTTACTCCAATAACACTGAAGAATATGGTGGCCCAAGAAGCGATGTCCTGTCCGCCCGTGTCCGTCCAACCGGTGAAAAAAAGAAACACACATCTAAAGGGTGCGAAAATGAATACTAAGGCAAACACTTCTGCCACCACACGTGCAAATGGTAGACCACCGGTAAAGAAGGCAACGAAGAAGTCCTTGGCATATGAATAATGTGCTGACAACCCACAAGCACCTGTCTATATTCCGGGTCAGAGAATGCTACCACAAAAAGTGTACGAGCACCTGCGACTTGAGATAAAGATTCTACATGACAAAATTGTGGAATCAGAGCTAGCCAATAATAAGCAAGGATCCATCGTTAACCCAACACATTACACTGCGAAGGTGCCTAAGGGATATACTTTCTTTGAAAAATTGAGCGGGGACAAAATATATGTAGATTTCAAAGAGATCTTCTATATGTTCAGATTCTATAGTCTTGAAACTTGCCTAATGAGGCTATGGGCACTTTTTCAAGCCACTGAGGTAAGAAGCAAGCATATTTCCGATGTTGCCATAGCCGACCCTTATCTCATGAACGAGGAAAACCTAAAAAATAAGGAAGGGAGGCGGTGCATGAAGACTTACCTTCTGGATTTCATGCAACAGAACAAGCTTAAAAACTTCCTCCTCCTGCCGTACCGACCCATGTACGTCCTTCTCTGGCTTTACGCTTTCGCTTTTGTACCTTATTCCTTCATATATGTTTTAACGTCTCAAAATTTGTAACTTTCTCATGATCGTCGTATGTTTATTCTGTTTTGCGCAGCAACCATTGGGTTCTCCTAGTGCTAAGACTGCAAAGGTGCAATTGTTACTTGCTGGATTCCATGAAGAGCCCGGGAAAAGATTGGTCGCTCCTGAAGGACCTTCTCGATGATTGTCTTTTTGATTGGAATACTACAGGAGGCCACACGGTTGAAAAAAACTACAAAGGAAGTGGAAAGAAAATGATTGCCTTCAAATGGAACACTCTATCTTGTATGCATCAACCGCCGACGAGTCTGACCTGTGGCCTCTACGCCTGCATTCACATGGAAGAATTCATACGGTCCACGAAGAAGTTAAATCAGCATGACAAAATCCTCAAATGGGGTCAACAAGTACAAAACAATTCGGACGAAGCTGACTTAGTGCTCGAAGAACTACAAGTCAAGTTCGCGACTATCATAAACAAGGAGGTCCACCCATCGTCCGGCCTATTCTATAATAACTCCGAAGAAGATGAGTCCAACCAACAAAAGATCCTAACCTAGCTTATTGCAGCGGGCACAACTAAAACCGTGACTAAACATATTTGGCGTCATGCACTATGTTGTTCAACTTGATCAGCTAGCAGACTATATTTGATGACCATGTATTTTGCGTAACTCGTTTATTCTTATAATGTACTTCTAGTTCTTTATTTTCAGTTATTACCACTATTTTTATTCCTGATTTGCTCCCATTTAATTGGAAACAGTCACCTATTTGCATCAGCTAATGCTGCGGTGGCAGCATAATATATGCTGCCACAGCAGCGTTTTTATTCTACCCTGGTGCAGCAATAAGTGGCGGGCGCCCGTAAGCACCCGTCGCGCGTACACCAAAGAGTAGTGGCGAGCGCCTTGCTATGCCCACCATTGGTCGAGTCGCCCGCCACTGCTACGACGTAGCATCACTGGCGGGCAGGTAACTTCGCCCGCCACTGTTAGGGTCCACCAGTGGCGGGCGGGCGCCCGCCACTGAAGCCCCTTCTGCAGTGGTGGGAGGTCAGTGACGGGTGGCCCAAAGAGGCCTGCTCGCCACTACTGGGCTTTAGGCGCCCGCCACTCCTAGGCATTCCTGCAGTAGTGTTAAGTGGATACTTTAAAATGCACAAGATAAGTGTGAGTGCTATGGATGGCCTTCTCGTAGGGAGCGGATCCATAGTGGTGTATTGATGTGGTGACTATGTGGACTGATACGTCCAATTTGCATCATGATTTCCTACCAATAATTATTATGTTTTTAATCTTTATTTCACTTTATTGTACCATTCTTATGCCTTTTCTCTCTTATTTTGCAAGATTCATATGAAGAGGGAGAATGCCGGCAGCTGGAATTCTGGACCTAAAAGGGGTGAAACAGACGTGGCTATTCTGCACAACTCCAAATGACTTGAAAATTTACGGAGAATAATTTTGGAATATATAAAAAATACTGACGAAAGAATCAACAGAAGGGGCCCACCAGGAAGCCACAAGCCTGGGGGCGCGCCCTACCCCCCTGGGCGCGCCCCCCTGGCTTGTGGTGCCCCTGGCAGGCCTCTGGCCTCCTCCTTCTGCTATATGAAGCCATTTTCCCTAGGAAAAAAAATCAGAAGAAGACTTTCGGGATGAAGCACCGCCGTCTTGAGGTGGAACCTGGGCAGGAGCTATTTTGCTCTCCGGCGGAGCGATTCCGCCGGGGATACTTCCCTCCGGGAGGGGGAAATCGAAGCCATCGACATCACTAACGATCCTATCATCGTGGGAGGACCAATCTTCATCAACATCTTCACGAGCACCATCTCATCTCAAACTCTAGTTCATCTCTTGTATTCAATCTTTGTCTCAAAACCTCAGATTGGTACCTGTGGGTTGCTAGTAGTGTTGATTACATCTTGTAGTTGATGCTAGTTGGTTTATTTGGTGGAAGATTATATGTTTAGATCCTGAATGCTATTTAATACCCCTCTGATCTTGAACATGAATATGATTTGTGAGTAGTTACTTTTGTTCTTGAGGACATGGGAGAAGTCTTGTCATAAGTAATCATTTGAATTTGGTATTCGTTCGATATTTTGATGCTATGTTTGTTGTGCTTCCTTTAGTGGTGTCGTGGGAACGTCGACTACATGACACTTCACCATCTTTGGGCCTAGGGGTAGGCATTGTGGAGTAGTAATTAGATGATGGGTTGCTAGAGTGACAGAAGCATAAACCCTAGTTTATGCGCTATTCCGTAAGGGGCTGATTTGGATCCATATGTTTCATGCTATGGCTAGAGTTATCTTAATTCTTCTTTCATAGTTGCGGATGCTTGCGAGAGGGGGTAATCATAAGTGGGAGGCTTGTTCAAGTAAGAACAGCACCCAAGCACTGGTCCACCCACATATCAAATTATCAAAGTAGCGAACGCGAATCAAACAAACATGATGAAAGTGACTAGATGAAATCCCCGTGTGTCCTCAAGAACGCTTTGCTTATTATAAGAGTTCGTTCCGGCTTGTCCTTTGCGATAAAAAGGATTGGGCCACCTTGCTGCACTTTATTATACTTGTTACTTGTTACGAATTATCTTGCTATCAATACTATGTGTTACCGTTACTTTCAGTACTTGTAGAGAATACCTTGCTCAAAACCGCTTGTCATTTCCTTCTGCTCCTCGTTGGGTTCGACACTCTTACTTATTGAAAGGACTATGATTGATCCCCTATACTTGTGGGTCATCAAGACTCTTTTCTGGCGCCGTTGCCGTGGAGTGAAGCGCCTTTTGTGAGAGGAATTTTGTAAGGAAACATTTATATTACGTGCTGAAATTTATTTTCACTTGTTACTATGGAACGTAATCCTTTGAGGGGCTTGTTCGGGGTATCTTCACCTCGACCGGAAGCATTGAGAGTTGCTCCTCAACCTATTGAACCTACTGAAAATATTTATTATGAAATTCCTTCGGGTATGGTAGAGAAACTACTAGCGAATCCTTATGCAGGAGATGGAACGGTACATCCTGATATGCACTTGATCTATGTGGATGAAATTTGTGGATTGTTTAAGCTTGCAGGTCTATCCGGAGATGGAGTTAAGAAGAAAGTATTCCCTTTATCTTTGGAGGGAAAGGCATTGACATGGTATAGGCTCTATGATGATACTGAAACATGGGACTGGAACCGGTTGAAGCTGGAATTCCACCAGAAATTTTATCCTATGCATTTGGTTCATCGTGAACGGAATTATATATATAATTTTTGGCCTTGTGAAGGAGAAAGTATCGCTCAAGCTTGGGGGAGGCTTAAGTACATGTCCCAATCATGAGCTCTCAAGAGAAATAATTCTTCAAAACTTTTATGCTCGGCTTTCTCATAATGATCAATCCATGCTCGATACTTCTTCTGCTGGTTCCTTTATGAAGAGAACTATTGAATTCAGATGGGATCTTCTGGAAAGAATTAAACGTAACTCCGAAGATTGGGAAATCGACAAAGGTAATGAGTCAGGTATAAATCTTGAGTTTGATTGTGTTAAATCTTTTATGGAAACAGATGCTTTTCATAAGTTTAGTATTAAATATGGACTTGACTCTGAGATAGTAGCTACCTTTTGTGAATCTTTTGCTGCTCATGTTGATCTCCCTAAGGAGAAATGTTTTAAATATCATCTACCTATTGAATTGAATGAAGAACCTATTAGTGTTAAAGAAGGAACAATTGTTTACCATGTTGATCCAGTTGTGCCTACTGCTTATATTGAGAAACCTCCTTTCCCTGTTAGGATTAAGGAACATGCTAAAGCTTCAACTATGGTTAATAAGAGTAATATTAGAGCACCTAGACCTTCTGAACAAATTAAAGTTGAACCTAATATTACAATGGTTAAAGATCTTTTGGTTGATAATATTGATGGACATGTCATATATTTCTGTGATGAAGCAACTAGAATTGCTAAGCCAGACACTAAAGATAAAAACAAAGCTGTAGTTGGCATGCATGTTATTTCTGTTAAAATTGGAGATCATTGCTACCATGGTTTATGTGATATTGGTGCTAGTGTGAGTGCTATTCCGTTTACTCTCTATCAAGAAGTCATGAATGATATTGCACCTGTTGAGATTGAAGATATTGATGTTACTATTAAGCTTGCAAGTAGAGATACTATTTCACCACTTGGGATTGTTAGAGATGTTGAAGTCTTGTGTGGTAAGATCAAATATCCTACTGATTTTCTTGTTCTTGGATCACCACAAGATGATTTTTGTCCCATTATATTTGGTAGACCTTTCTTGAATACAGTTAATGCCAAGATTGATTGCACTAAAGAAATTGTCAGTGTTAATTTTGGTGAGATGTCTCATGAGTTTAATTTCTCTAAGTTTCGTAGACAACCTTGATGCCCCACAAGTATAGGGGATCAATCGTAGGCCTTTTGATAAGTAAGAGTGTCGAACCCAACGAGGAGCAGAAGGAAATGACAAGCGGGTTTTAGCAAGGTGTTTTCTGCAAGCATTGAAATTGTCGGTATCGTGTAGTTTGATTGCAAGATAATTTGTAACAAGTGACAAGTAGCAATAGTAACAAAGAGTGCAGCAAGGTGGCCCAATCCTTTTTATAGCAAAGGACAAGCCGGAACGATCTCTTATACTAAGCAAAGCGTTCTCGAGGACACATGGGAATTTCATCTAGTCACTTTCATCATGTTGGTTTGATTCGCGTTCGCTACTTTGATAATTTGATATGTGGGTGGACCGGTGCTTGGGTGCTGTTCTTACTTGAACAAGCCTCCCACTTATGATTACCCCCTCCCGCAAGCATCCGCAACTACGAAAGAAGAATTATGATAACTCTAACCATAGCATTAAACATATGGATCCGAATCAGCCCCTTACGGAATAGCGCATAAACTAGGGTTTAAGCTTCTGTCACTCTAGCAACCCATCATCTAATTACTACTCCACAATGCATTCCCTTAGGCCCAAAGATGGTGAAGTGTCATGTAGTCGACGTTCACATGACACCACTAAGAGAATCAACAACATACATATCATCAAAATATCGAACGAATACCAAATTCACATGATTACTTATGACAAGACTTCTCCCATGTCCTCAAGAACAAAAGTAAATACTCACAAAACATAATCATGTCCAAGATCAGAGGGGTATTGAATAGCATAATAGATCTGAACATATAATCTTCCACCAAATAAACCAACTAGCATCAACTACAAGATGTAATCAACACTACAAGCAACCCACATGTACCAATCTGAGGTTTTGAGACAAAGATTGAATACAAGAGATGAACTAGGGTTTGAGATGAGATGGTGCTGGTGAAAATGTTGATCAAGATTAGTCCTCCCACGATGAGAGGATCGCTGGTGATGTCGATGGCGACGATTTCCCCCTCCCGGAGGGACGTATCCCTGGCAGAATCTCTCCGTCGGAGAGCAAAAGTGCTCCTGCCCAAGTTCCGCCTCGAGACGGTGGCGCACCATCCCGAAAGTCTTCTCTATATTTTTTCTAGGGAAAATGGACTTATATACCAGAAAATGGGGGCCAGAGGCTGGCCAGGGGCCCCACGAGCCACCAGGGCGCGCCTGGGGGGGGGGGGGGGTGGCGCGCCCTGGTGCCTCGTGGGCACCTGGGTGGCCCCCTCTGGTACTTCTTGCTTCCAGTATTTTTTATTTATTCCAAAATAAATCTCCGTAAATTTTCAGCTCATTTGGAGATGTGCAGAATAGGTATCTCTGACATAGCTTTTTCAGGTCCAGAATTCCAGCTGCCGGCAATCTCCCTCCTTGTGTAAATCTTGCATATTAAGAGAGAAAAGGCATTATAATTGCTTCACAAAGTGCTATATTGATTAAAAACACTATAAATAACAGTAGTAATACATGATGCAAAATGGACGTATCAACTCCCCCAAGCTTAGACCTCGCTTGTCCTCAAGCGAAAGCCGATATCGATAATCATGTCCACATGTTTAGGGAGAGAGAGGTGTCGATAAAAACAAAATACGGACATAGTAGCATCATGATCATTATTATAACAGCAATATTTATTATCATAAAACTTCTCATGAGCAAGTAACAATTCACCACAACAATGAAGTATAAGGCATAAACTTTCTTGAAAACTAACAAACTATGTTCTCAGTCAACAATGCAATTGCAATTCATCATATTTTCAGGAAGGGTCTCATGTAGGAGCTATTTAGCAAGTCCACATACTCAACCATCATTTAGTCTTCTATGATTGCTAACACTTATGACATATATATGGAGCAAAAAGTTTCAGCCAGACACATAGAAAGATAGGGGCTTGTAATTTCGCCTCCCAACTTATTCACCTCAAGGGTGATGTCAACAATAATAACTCATGATCACTCATATCCAACTGGATATATGTGCCTAGATCTTTCCCCACCACATGATGCTTGCAAAGAGACAAAAATAAAGAGGAAGTAGAGGAGAACACTATTGACTCTTGCATAAAAAGTAAATACATAAAAGTAAAGGATAGGCCCTTCACAGAGGGAAGCAGAGGTTGTCATGCACTTTTTGTTGTTGGATGCACGAGCTCTTAATGTAAAGGAACGTCACTTTATATTGCCCCTTGTGATAGCAACCTTTATTATGCAGTCTGTCGCTTTTATTTCTTTACCATCACAAGTTCGTACAAAGCTTATTTCCCTTACAATAAAAGTTCAAACATATTTAGAGGCAATTTTTATTGCTTTTTGCACCGATGACAACTTACTTGAAGGATCTTGTTCAATCCATAGGTAGATATAGTGGACTCTCATGACATGAAACTGGGTTTAAGGGTTTTGGATGCACAATTAGTATCTCTACTTGGTGCGGATTTTTGGCTAGCAAAGATATTAGGCAAGCACCACATGTTGGAGGATCTATAACAATATAACTTCTATGTGAATATGAACAAACATAATTCATTACGTTGTCTTCCTTGTCCAACGTCAACAATTTGACATAAAATAATTAATGGGGGCTCACAATCATAAAAGATGTCCAAGATAGTGTATTTGCATGTGAATCTTCTCTTCCCTTATTAACTTTTTCATGAATTGCATCATTGACTAATGCTATGTATGTTAACTTCCAATAAATTTTACCACTTATACTTTTCTTTATGTAATGTAATTACTTTCCATAAGATTAGCATATGATCTTTTTCATTATTTTCATTGCTAGAATTGAAACATAAAAGTAAAGAAGCAAAAACTCAAACTACTCTTTATTATATAACTCTCAACTTGATTACATAGATAGATAGATCACGAAGCTAATCACTCGAAAATAGATCATACTAAACTTTTATTCAACAAGATCACGAAATAACTAAGGATCAAACTAAAAATAGGTAAAGATAATAAAAGTGATGGTGATACGATACCGGAGCACCTCCCCCAAGCTTGGCACACGCCAAGGGGAGTGCCCATACCCATGTGCTCAAGTTTCCTACTTCGGTGATGATGGTGATGATGAAGTGGTGGGCTTCTCCTCCGGCTTCCATGGCATAGGTTCCCCATCATAAAAAGATGAATGAGTCTTCGGAGTCCTGAAACTTGCAGCTAAACTCATACCTTTGAATCTTGCCTCATACTCAAAATTTTGGTTTTGAAGATCATAGATTTGGCCTTGGAGATAGTCGATTCGTTCATTAAGCTTGAAGATGATGTCTCCCATCGATTGGCCATCCACCTTGTGATTACAGGTGAATTCTGTGATCATGGAGTGGTTGGTGCTGAGTCCACGTTCCACCATCCCTTGGCACTTGAAGATCTCTTGCTCCATCGCTTTGAGCCTGGACTCCACGCTCCCGGTCTTCTTGGGTCCCTGAACATCCCGGATGTGAAGCACCCCCTCAAGCATCTCAATGGCTTGAGGGTGTTTCATCACCTCCGGTAGGTAGGGGTTGATGACCTTCTCGTAGAACTTGTCCTTGGAAGAGCTTGGTGGAACCATAGCGATCTAGATCTGTCAGAAAAATATCACGAAACAAGAACAGAGGAGATTTCTGCGATACGGTGGTCAAAATGTCCGGGAGTATATATAAAGATTTTTTATCTTGCAAAACAAGTAATCCAGAAGAAAACGAAGTCGGGAGGGCTCACGAGGGACCCACGAGCCACCAGGGCACGCCTGGGGGGGGGTGGCGCGCCCTGGTGCCTCATGGGCACCAGGTGGGTCCCCTCGGCTGTTTCTTACTTTTGTATTTTTTTATAATATTCTAAAACTAACAGAAAGTATTTTTATGGAATTTTTGGAGTCGGTTTACTTACCGTATCACATACCTCTTCCTTTTCAGGGTTCTGGAGTGTTCCGGAAGGTCTCTGTTATGTATTCCTCCGGTGTAATTGTTTCGATAATATTAGTTTCAACATTGATAGGAGTACCTGAAATATAGTGCTTTATTCTTTGCCCATTCACCACTTTCGGATTAGTGCCTTCGGAGTTGTTTATTTTTATCGCTCCGGAGCGATAAACTTCTTCGATGATATACGGTCCTTCCCATTTGGAGAGAAGTTTTCCTGCAAAGAATCTCAAATGAGAGTTGTACAATAGAACTTGCTCACCTACTTTAAATTCCCATTTTTGAATTCTTCTATCATGCCATCTTTTAACCTTTTCTTTAAATAATTTGGCATTTTCATAAGCTTGGGTTCTCCATTCATGTAATGAGCTAATATCAAATAACCTCTTTTCACCAGCAAGTTTAAAATCGTAATTGAGTTCTTTAATTGCCCAATATGCTTTATGTTCTAACTCAAGAGGTAAATGACATGCTTTTCCATAAACCATTTTATAAGGAGACATACCCATAGGATTTTTATAAGCAGTTCTATAAGCCCATAATGCATCGTCAAGTTTCTTAGACAAATTCTTCCTAGATCTATTGACGGTTTTCTGCAGAATTAATTTTATTTCTCTATTGCTCAATTCAACTTGGCCACTTGTTTGGGGGTGATAGGGAGATGCAATTCTATGGTTAACATCATATTTAGCAAGCAACTTACGGAATGCACCATGAATAAAATGTGAACCACCATCAGTCATTAAATATCTAGGGACTCCAAACCTTGGGAAAATAACTTCTTTAAGCATTTTAATAGAAGTGTTATGATCAGCACTACTAGTTGGAATAGCTTCTACCCACTTAGTAACGTAATCAACAGCAACTAAAATATGTGTATACCCATTGGATTTAGGAAAAGGTCCCATATAATCAAATCCCCAAACATCAAATGGTTCAATAGCAAGTGAATAATTCATAGGCATTTCCTGACGTCTACCAACATTGCCAATTCTTTGACATTCATCACAAGATAGGAAAAACTTACGAGCATCCTTACAAAGAGTAGGCCAATAAAAACCAGATTGCAATACCTTGTGTGCAGTTCTGTCTCCCTCATGGTGTCCTCCGTAAGCCTCGAAATGACACTTCCGTAGGATTTGTTCCTGTTCATGCTCAGGTATACAACGTATAATAATACCATCTACTCCTTCTTTATAAAGATGTGGGTCATCCCAGAAGTAATGTCTTAAATCAAAGAAGAACTTTTTCTTTTGTTTGTATGCAAAGCTAGGTGGTCTGTATTTAGTAACAATGTAATTAGCATAGTCTGCATACCAAGGAGTATTACGAGAAGCATTTATGACACCTAATTGTTCATCAGGAAAATCATCATTAATAGGAAGTGGGTCATCAAGAACATTTTCCATTCTAGACAAATTATCCGCTACAGGATTCTCAGCTCCCTTTCTATCAATAATATGCACGTCAAATTCTTGTAGCAATAAAACCCACCTAATGAGTCTAGGTTTAGCATCTTTCTTTTCCATAAGATATTTAATAGCAGCATGATCGGTGTGAACAGTTACTTTAGAATCAACTATGTAAGATCTGAACTTATCACATGCAAACACAACTGCTAGAAATTCTTTCTCAGTAGTAGCATAATTTCTTTGGGCACTGTCTAGAGTTTTACTAGCATAATGGATGACATTTAATTTCTAATCAACTCTCTATCCTAGAACAGCACCAACAGCAAAATCACTAGCATCACACAAAATTTCAAAAGGCAAGTTCCAATCAGGTGGTTGAACAATAGGTGCAGTGGTTAAGGCTTTCTTAAGTGTTTCAATGGCTTCTAGACAATCATCATCAAAAACAAATGGAACATATTTTTGCAAAAGATTGGTAAGAGGCCTAGAAATTTTAGAGAAGTCTTTAATAAATGTCCTATAGAAACCAGCATGACCTAGGAGACTTTTTATACCTTTAATATCTTTAGGACATGGCATTTTCTCAATAGCATCAACCTTAGCTTTATCAACTTCAATACCTCTTTCAGAAATTTTATGCCACAAAACAATGCCTTCATTCACCATAAAGTGGCACTTCTCCCAATTCAAGACAAGATTAGTTTCTTCACATCTCTACAAAACTAGATCAAGGTTGCTTAAGCAATCATCAAAAGAAGTTCCGTAAACGGAGAAATCATCCATGAATACCTCAACAATCTTTTCACAAAAGTCAGAGAATATAGCAGTCATACATCTTTGAAAGGTAGAAGGTGCATTGCATAAACCAAAAGGCATATGTCTATAAGCATAACTTCCAAAAGGACAAGTAAATGTTGTTTTCTCTTGATCGGGTTGTCATACGGGTATTTGAGAAAAACCAGAATAACCATCTAGGAAACAAAAGTGTGTATGCTTAGACAATCTTTCTAACATTTGATCAATAAAAGGTAAAGGGTAATGATCTTTTCTAGTAGCTTTGTTTAATTTTCTAAAATCAATTACCATCCTATAACCAGTTACAATTCTTTGTGGAATGAGTTCATTTTTATCATTAGGAACAACAGTAATACCTCCTTTCTTAGGGACACAATGAACAGGACTTACTCATCTACTATCAGCTATAGGATAGATTATACCTGCTTCCAGAAGTTTTAATATTTCGGTTCTTACCACCTCTTTCATCTTAGGATTTAATCGTCGTTGGTGGTCGACAACTGGTTTAGCATCAGGCTCCATATTAATTTTGTGCTGACATAGAGTGGGACTAATGCCCTTAAGATCATCAAGAGTATATCCAATAGCAGCTCGGTGCTTCCTCAGAGTTTTTAGTAATCTCTTTTCTTCATGCGCTGAAAGGTTAGCACTAATAATAACAAGATATATCTTCTTTTCATCAAGATAAGCATATTTCAATGTATCAGGCAATTGCTTCAATTCAAATACAGGATCTCCCTTAGGTGGAGGAGGGCCTCCAAGAGTTTCAACATGCAAATTGTGTTTAAGGATAGGTGGTTGATCAAAGAACATCTTATCTATTTCATTTCTTTCATTCATATGCATGTCGTTTTCATGGTCTAGCAAATAGTGTTCTAAAGGATCAGTAAGAGGTACGGCAATAGAAGCAAGACCAATAATTTTATCTTTACTAGGCAATTCTTTATCATGAGATTGTCTACGAAACTTGGAGAAATTAAACTCATGAGATACATCACCAAACTTAACTCGAACCTTTTCTTTAACACAATCAATTTCAGCATTAACGGTATTCAAGAAAGGTCTACCAAATATGATGGGACAAAAATTATCTTGTTGTGAACCAAGTACTAGGAACTCAGTAGGGTATTTGATTTTACCACACAAGACTTCAACATCTCTAACAATCCCAAGTGGTGTAATAGTATCTCTATTCGCTAGCTTAATAGTAACATCAATATCTTCAATCTCAACAGGTGCAATATCATGCATTACTTCTTGATATAAAGAAAATGGGATAGCACTCACACTAGCACCCATATCACACAAACCATGATAGCAATGATCTCCAATCTTGACAGAAACAACAGCCATGCCAACTATGGGCTTGTTATTGTCTAACATATCTCGTTCATTTCTGACAGGTTTAGCAATTCTAGCAGCCTCCTCACAAAAGTAAATAACATGCCCATCTATATTATCGACTAAGAGATCTTTAACCATAGCAACATCGGGTTCAACTTTAATTTGTTCAGGGGGTCTAGGTGCTCTAATATAACTTTTGTTAACCACAGTTGAAACTTGTAACACCCCAAAAATTTAACCATATTTTTACTAAGTAAAATTTGGCCAGAAATAAAATTTTGAATTATATTTGGTCTTTTATTTATTTTAGAGTATTTCTGTTTCTGTTTTCCAAAATTCTTCCATCCATATAGAAACTTTTGGGAAAAATATTATGGGCTTTGGTAATTTTCTTAAATCATTTCTTTTATATTTTAATAACAGTAGGAAATATTTTCATAATAAATTTTTGCCCAAGACAATAATTTTAATAGCATTTCCAGCATTTGAAATGCTTATGTTACACTACAACCATTTTAAATAATTCTTTAAAAATTCCACAAAAATTAGGAGGGGTCAGGTGATGCCTATGGATCAGTTTTATGCAAAAAGCCAACTTGGTCATTTGGAAATTTTGAGTACAACATCCTCTTTTCATTTCTGGTCCAGATTCAGCTTTGAACTACAACCCCAATTTTTCTTGCTCCAGAAATTCTGAAAATTTTCCCACTTGTAGTCCTTCCAACCAAATCCTTAAGTCCAGAAGATCAACTCTATTTGCATCCTGTAATACCTCCAAATAATTCCCTCAATATCTGGTCCAGAAATGAATTCTAACAAAACTTGCACTAGCAAGTTTTTCCTTCTGTCAAACCAACCACACCATCATCTTTAACATCTAAGGAGACACCAACCTGCCAAGTATCACATCCAAAAATGTTCCCTAACTAGCCCTAGCATTCTGTCAAACAGGTGATGTGCATGGCAGAATCTGACAACCTCCTAAGGCACCATGTGGAACTTGCTCCTTCTGCTAAAACAACTTGTCCACCATCCTTTTCATCCACGGTAGCACTATCCTGCCAAAACTCATCTTGGTTGGACCACTGTATCCCACCCTGGCATTACGTCAAGCAGCTGGTGCACGTGCGCAGAGCACGGCCAGAGCGCCAAAACTGCAGGCGTCGGCACCGGCCCGCGTGGCCTCCCTGCTGCTGCTCCCGCACGCCAGCCTTCCCAGGAAGATTCACGGGCAAGCCACCGCCCTCGCCGACACCCTCCCCTGGCCGCTAGCGCCGGCCACCGCCGACCAGATCGCCGCCCGACGAGTCTCGTTCCGCCACGTCTCTGCCAAGCTGCCTCGCCTTGATTGCCAACCACCTGAGTTCATCCACAGCACGCCGACACCTCAACGGCCTCGCTGACCATCGCCACCGCCCACAACCACCTTGCCGGCGCAGTAATGGTCGCTGCCGCCGTGCTTATCTTCGGGCACAGCAAACCGACCTCCTCCTTCCTATAAGAAGCCACCTCGAGCTCACCTCTCTACACGGTCCCCTCTCATCCACCTCCTGTGAGTCTTCCCAAGCAACAAAACAGTCGGAGAAGGCCATCTCCTTACTCTCCGGCAGCTACTGCCGCCGCCCTTGCCTCGAAGATGCCCACGCCACCAGAGCCTCCCCACTCCCAATCTCTTCACCACTAGTCTCCTAGAGCACCCGCAAGTCCATACCACCCACCAAGTTCACCTAACGATGCTCGAGGCCGGAGTTCCTCTTTCACCCGTCGCCGCCGTCCATCGGGGAAGCTCAACGCCGGCAACCCCGTGCTCCCCGCTGACTGTGACGCCTACCGGGAGGATCGCCATGACCCCCTGGTCACGTAGGTGGCCTTAGCTCCTCGAGTGGTGCCACCTATCTCCGGGAATCGTCGCCGGCGACCGCGCTCTGTTCCGGCCAGAGGAGGGAGAAGGTCAGTTGACCAGGGTTAAACCCGACAGGCGGGACCTGCGGGACTGGCCGGATGACGACGAGGAGAGCCTGACCGATGCCCACGGTGCAGCGCCCTCGGCTGGGGAGGACGCCAGCGTCGAGCCCCCAAGACGGCTGCGGAAGGCGATCGGCGCCGGGCCGGCTCGCGCGGCGGCGACCGTCAGCCGGCCGCACGGGAAGGAGGCGGTCGAGGCGGGAGCGGCTACGAAACGCCCGGCGGCGGGGCCGGCGTGCGAGAGGGCCGTCGTGAAGAAGAAGCGCCGGCTCGCCCCGTCCATGGGGCCGAGGTGGGAGCCCCCGACGGTCATCGGGTAAGCATTTCTTGCCTTATTTCTGATCCCTGCTTGCTGATTTTGTGGGGGCGCGCCATCTTGTGGTTTATCTTTTTTCTTCCTTATGCCTTTGCCATGACGAATCTGCCATGTACAGGTCGGCTCTTGATTTGGCGGTGGCGGCGACGGAGGCCGCGGCGGGCGAGGCCGTCTGGCGGAAGACCCGGAGCAGCGCCGTCGACCCTCCGCCGAGTCGGTCCGTGGAGGAAGAACTCGAGGCCTGCCAGTCCGGCCAGGATCTTGACGCGGCGACGCGTGCTGCCTGGCGGGACCGGGCTGAGGCCGAGAAGGCGATGGAGGAGGCCTCGGCCCAGGCGTGGGAGAGGGCCTCCGCGAAGCGGGCCAGGCCTACCGCGGATCCGGCCTGGCCGGAGATGGAGAGGGGCTTGACGCCGACGGCGACGGTCATTGACCCGCAGCCGGAGGGAGCGGGCGAGCCGGAGAGGAGGACGGAGCCGGCCGGCGGCGAGTCGGACGTCGATGATACTATCGTCGTGGACACGCCGCCCCAGGCCGATCCGGCAGGAGGTGGCGAAGGCGGCGGGGAGAGGCGCGAGGCGGACTTCGCTCCATCCGGCCAAGCGCAGCCGACGCCGGCCGCGGAGGCCGCGACAGGGGGCGCCGGCACCCTGGTGGTCGTGCCGCCCCAAACCGCCCCGAACCTCGAGCGGCCAGATGGAAGTGGATCCGGCGCTGGGTCCACTATCCAGCAGCCGTGGGCGAGCTCCGGCGAGGTCGTGGTCGCACTGCGAACCCAGGAGGATGACGCGGCGGACGCCTTGCGCTTGCAGCTTCGCGGCCGGGGCGAGCGTCTGTAGGCCTTTGTCCGGGAGGAGCAGGACCGGGCGAAGCAGCTGGAGCAGGCGATTGCGGTGAGTCTTTCCTTCTTTTCTTGTCTTGATTGCTGAATCAGTGGGGGCGCACCAGCGCACCCACTGGGTGTAGCCCCCAAGGTTCGGCCGGGCTGCGGAGCAGCCGGGTCGAATCTTATGACTGTCTTTTGCGTTCTTTTAATCTTCTGTCTGCGCGCAGCATCTGTACGACCTGCGGGCCAGCGCGTACAACCGGCTCCGGGAGCGGTACCGCGAGGCCAACACCCGGCTCGCCGCCAAGGAGGAGGAGCTGCGTCAGGTCCAAGGTACGTCTTGCATGACTTCAGTGGGTGCGCGCCAGCGCACCCACTGGGTGTAGCCCCCGAGATTCGGGCCGGACTGCGGAGGAGCCGGGTCGAATCTTAGAGCCTTGATGTTTTCTTCTAATCCTTGCTTCCGGCATCTGACCGGGAATCTCGTCGCGCAGCTGACGCGGCCGAGGTGCCGGGCCTTCGAGGCCTGCTTGCCGAAGCCGGCCAGCAGCGCGACCACGTCGGCCGGAGACGACACGGGCGCCGCTTAGGGTCGCCTTCCCTTTTTATCTTTCCTGTGCTCAAACTTTTGTTAGGTAGCAGGTCCACTCACTGGGGGTGTAGTTCTATGTAATGAACTGGTGGCCGAAGGCCTATGCTGTATATAAATTTTGCATGCGATTTTACTTTATGCTGTTCGGCCTTGGGCCTTTTCCTGTTTGTCGTTTCTCTGTGCTTCCTTCCCGCTAGCCGGACAGCCGGGTTGCGGTCTGTGGCTAGGACGGGAACTCGGCTTTGAGAGCGAACGCACAATACTTAGGATTTTTCGGACGTTGAGCGCGAGTGAAACACCCACTGGGCCGGCTCGCGGCAGGCGGCGAGACCACCTGGCGCGCAGCCGGTCATGCGGCGAACAAGCGAGAGAGAACGGGTTAAGCCGGGTTGACCGTGCCGGGCTGTCTCCCTTAGTCGTTCTTGCATGACGATGCTTCCGGCCTTTGGCTCTTGCCGGCCGGACAGCCGGGAGCCGGCTGTGGCTGGCGAAGAGAGGGCTTTGGCGGCTCGTACGCTTTTGAGACGGACTAAGGAAAAAAGCGGGACGTGGTCTAGCCAGCTAGCCCCCGAGCCCCCGAGCCGGCTACGCCGACTCGGTGGGGTAATTAGAAAAACGTGGCTGTGTGTTGACATAGAATAAAGCGGAAAAGGGAGCCCCCGAGCCCCCGAGCCGGCTGCGCCGACTCAGCGGGAGAAATGAAACGGGGGAGCTGCCTGCTTTCATTAAGTCCAAAAGATGGTGATACATACATACATGGTTTTAACTGTAAAACGGACGGAGGAGCTCCACGTTCCAGGGCCGGCTGGACTCCTCGCCGGCTGCATCTCGCTTGCGCTTGTTTGGCTTCTGCGCGTCGATGAGGTAGTACGCGTTCCGGTCGCAGAGAGCCTTGCTGATGATGAAGGGGCCCTCCCAAGGGGAGGCCAGCTTGTGCTGGCCGGCTGTTCGCTGGACGAGCCGGAGCACAAGGTCGCCTTCGCGGAATGCGAGGGGCTTGATCTTCTTGCTGTGGTAGTGGTGCAGGCCTTGTTGGTAGATGGCGGACCGACTGAGGGCCAGGAGGCGCGCCTCCTCGAGCAGATCGACACCGTCTTCGCGTGCTTCTTTTGCTTCGGCTTCTGTGTACATCGTCACCCGGGGCGAGTCGAACTCGACGTCGGTTGGAATGACCACTTCGGCTCCGTAGACGAGGAAGAACGGGGTGAACCCGGTGGAGCGGTTCGGCGTCGTCCAGAGGCTCCAGAGGACGGCCGGCAGCTCGTCGAGCCAGCTGCCGGGTGAGCGCACGAGCAGCTCGATGAGTCGCGGCTTGATGCCGGCTAGGATGAGGCCGTTTGCCCGCTCGACCTGGCCGTTCGACTGGGGATGTGCGACGGAGGCCAAGTCGAGCCGGATGCCGGATGCAGAGCAGTAGTGGGCCAGCGCACCCTTGGCGAAGTTGGTGCAGTTGTCGGTGATGATGCTGTGCGGCACGCCGTAGCGAACCGCGATATCCTTGATGAATCGGACGGCCGTGGGCTCATCGAGCTTCTTGATGGGCCTGGCCTCGATCCACTTGGTGAATTTGTCGATGGCAACGAGGAGATGCATCATGCCGCCTCGGGCAGTCTTGAAGGGCCCCACCATATCGAGTCCCCAAACGGCAAAGGGCCATGTGATCGGGATGGTTTGGAGGGCCGAAGCCGGCTGGCGGTTGCGCTTGCTGAAGCGTTGGCAGCCCTCGCACTTGAGGACCAGTTCGTCGGCGTCTTGCAGGGCCGTGGGCCAGTAGAAACCGTGCCGGAAGGCTTTGGCCACCAGGGATCTCGAGGCGGCGTGGTGCCCGCACTCGCCCTGGTGGATGTCGAGGAGGATCTCAATCCCTTTGCTCTGCTCGACGCAGTGCTGGAACACGCCCGTCGCGCTTCGTTTGACGAGCTCGTGGTTGATGATGCTATAGGCGGACGCGCGCCGCTGCACTTGCCGGGCTTCAGTTTCGCCGATGGGAAGTTCGCCGTCTTCCAAGAAGGCAAGGATGGGCTGAGCCCAGGATGGCGCCGTCACCACCATGAGGACGGCCGCCGGGATGGGACCCGGGATGGCAGCCCCCGAGCCGGAGCCGGCAGTCCCTGGGCTGGAGCCGACAGCCCCTGAGCCGGAGCCGGCAGCCCCCGAGCCGGAGATGGCAGTCCCCGAGCTGGAGACGGCAGTCCCAGGGCTGGAGCTGGCAGTCCCCGAGCTGGGGCCGGGAACCCCAGGGACGGGTGGTGGCGCGCCGGGGTCGTCCGGGACGAAGATGGACTCCGAGTCGGGAGACGGCTTGATGGACGGCTTCCGCAGGTGCTCGAGGGAGACGCCGGACGGGATGGCTTGCCGGGTGGAGCCTACTTTGGCCAGGGCGTCGGCCGCTTCGTTGTCGGCGCATGGGACGTGGAGGAACTCGCAACCATCGAACCCGCCGGAGAGTTGCTGGACCATGAAGCGGTAGCTGGGCATGTTGGCGTCTTTGGCGTCCCAGTCGCCGGAGACTTGCTGCACCACCAGGTCTGAGTCGCCGTAGCAGAGGATGCGCCGGATGCCGATCTCCCTGGCCAGCCGGAGGCCATGCACGAGAGCTTCGTACTCGGCGACGTTGTTCGAGGCGGCGAAATGGATCTGGAGCACGTACCGCAGCCGGTCGTTCTTGGGGGAGGATAGCACGATGCCGGCTCCCAAACCATTGCACATCTTGGAGCCGTCAAAGTGCATGCGCCAGTGAGTCGACTCCGGCGCTGGTGGCAGGTATTGCGTCTCGGTCCAGTCGACAAGGAAGTCGGCTAGCGCCTAGGACTTGATGGTGGAGCGCGGCTCGTAGAGGACCGTGTGGCCGGCTAGCTCGATGGCCCACTTGGCCACCCGGCCAGAGGCATCCCGGCAGCCCATGATCTCGCTGATGGGGGCCGTGCTCACCACGGTAATGGCGTGCTCTTGGAAGTATTGCCTCAGCTTCTTGGCGGCGGAGTACACGCCGTAGCACATCTTCTGGTAGTGGGGGTAGTTCTGCTTGGAGGCGGAGAGTACCTCGCTCAGGTAGTACACCGGGCGCTGGACCGGCTGCACCTTGCCCTCCTCAGGGCGCTCGACGACCAGCACCGTGCTGACCGCGCGAGAGGTGGCGGCGATGTATAGCAGGAGCGGCTCTTTCTCAGTCGGCGCGGCCAGGACGGGCGCGGTTGACAGCATGCGCTTGAGGTCGCGGAAGGCTTCGTCCGCCTGGTCGCTCCACTCGAACGCCATCATCTTCTTCATCAGCTGATACAGGGGCAAGGCCCTCTCTCCCAGGCGGCTGACGAACCGGTTGAGAGAGGCCAAACAGCCGGTGAACTTCCGGACGTCGCGCAGCCGGGTCGGCTTGCGCATGCGCTCGATTGCCTTGATCTTCACGTTCATCGCGGAGTCGGCCGTAACGTACTTGTCCGCCACAGCCATGAGCTCCGCCAGGGTCTCCGGCTCGTCGCACACCAGCCGGTGCTTGACCAGAGTGCCGTCTAGGCATCCGTCGATGAAATATTGGATGGCCTGGACCTCGTGGACCCCTTCGCAGGAGTTGCGAAGCTCCGTCCACCGCCTGAGGAAGTCGCGCAGTGGCTCGCCCGGCTTCTGGACGCACATGGAGAGCTGGCGAGGCTTGCCGGGTCGCGTGTAGGTGCTGGTGAAGTTGCGAACGAACGCGTCTTCGAAATCCAGCCAGGAGTTCACACTGCCGGCTCGGAGGCTGTTAAGCCACGTCCGGGCCGAACCGAGCAGCATGAGGGGGACATAACGGACGGCCACACGCCGGTTGCCGCCGGCTATGCCGACAGCTGTGGTGTAGTCGGTTAGCCAGTCCTCCGGCTTGGTGGCGCCGGTGTACTTTGGCGAGTCGCGGGGCAGCTAGAAGACTTTGGGGAAGGGTTCCTCGCGAATGCGGGGGCCGAAGCACGCCGGGCCGACAGAGCTTTCCTCCTCCAGAGCCGTGGAGCGTGCCAACCGGTTGATGCGGTGACGGGCGTCGCTTTCATCGTAGGGCTCGCGGGGGCCGAGTCGGTCAGCCAGGGGAACGTGGAGGGCGATTCGGTCGGCCACGGGACCGCGGGGAGCAGGAACTTCCGAGGCTGGCTCGTGCCGCCGAGCCGGGCGCACGGGGGGCTCCGGCTGCTGAACCCGGCCGTCGCCGGCCGTCTCGCCAGCGTTGCCGTCTCCAGCGGTGGTGGCGCGGTTGTGCCGGCTCCGGCCGGACCGGTGCCGATCAGAGCGGCTCGCGCTAGTGGCGTGCGAAGACGTCTGCCGCCCATCCCGGAGAGCCCTCTCCGGGTTCTCGGTTCTTCTTGAGGCGGAGCCGGATGGCTGGGCCGGGTCGAAGCGTTGCTGCTGCTCGTTCGCCGCGGTGATGAGGTTGCGGATGCGCTGCTGCTGCTGCAGCAGCTCCTCGCCCTCCAGGAACTCGAGATCAGCAATTGCGGCCTGCGCCGCGCGCATGTTCTTGACGGGGGTGTCGTAGACGGGTCTGCCTATGCCTAGCGCGCGGCCGAGTGCGCCCCCACGGATCCGCACCTCCGTGACCCGGCTGGGCTCAGCGGCGGGCGGAGTGAGGCCATGCGCGCTGTCGAATTCTCGCTGGGCGGACTCCAGCCGGCGCCGGGTCGCTGCAAGCTCCGTGGCCTCGAGCAGCAGATGCTGGCGGCCCTCGTTAAGCTGGGCCGCTGCAGCAGCCGTGTCGGCGTCAGGCGTGATGGGGGTTTGCAGACTCCGGATCGTGTCGTGGAGCGGGTCAGTGCGGCGAGGCGGAGCCGCAGCCAAGGCGGCGGCTGCGGCCGCCTTCTCCTTGGCGCGCGGGGAGCCGGAACTGGTGCCGATGGTTAGCACCTCCGCGCGGACGCAGAGAGCGGCGACGTCGTCGGGGACGGTGCAGCTAGCAGGGACAGGCGTGTCGGTGTAGTTGCACACTTCGCTGGGAAACACGTCGGGGACGAGCGCGACGAAGACGCGCAGCGCGCCGAAGGGGACGATGAAGCAGCCTGCGGGGCAGGCAACGTCCGCGCCCAGCGCAGCGCTGCAGCCGGCCGGTTTGGACATGCGAGGCGGACGGACCAAACCGTGCACGATGCGTTCGCCGGAGCTGGTGAAGGGCCTCGTCCGGAACTTGACTCCGGCCGGCGCCGCGAGCAGCCCCCCGGTGGGCGCCAACTGTTGTGGTGTTCTCGCAGGGGGTGCGTGATTCCCGACAGATGCCATGAGATGGCTTGAGGTGAGGGCGCGAGAGGACGCCGGTGGGTTCCGGAAGCGAGGTTGGTACGCGCTAGTGCGAGACACGAGACGTACCCAGGTTCGGGGCCCTCTGGAGAGGTAACACCCCTAATCCTGCCGTATGTGCTGATATACGCAAAGGTTACAGAGTTGCTCCTCGAGCTGTTTGGGCGGAGGAGGGAGAAGGGGCTAGGCCACCGTTCTGCCTCTCCCGTGTAAGTGTGGGTGTTCTGTGGAGCGAACTAGAACGTGTACTGATCTAAACCGAACTGAGCGCAACCCCTCTACATGGAGGCCTCCCTGGGGGTCTTATAGGCCGACCCACAGGGTTACAATGGTAACGTTACAGAGGCGCGGGCCCCTGGTGTCACTGACCGGGATCCGGTGGCCGGGTAGCCGGGATGCCGGGTCGCCAGGTGCGCCGCACCTGCCTGGCGCGGGGCACTGTGGCGGGTCTTGTCTCGTGTCAGTCTGGGTACGAGGCACTGTGGCGCGTCTTGTCCGTCGTCAGAGGGAGGTCGGCGCCGCCATCTCTACAGGACCGCGCCTCCCTGACACCGCCGGCTCGGGCGGGGCGCAAGGAAAGCTGCAGCCTCGCCTGCTTTGTCAGTATAAAGGGAGGATCGATGTAGCAAGGCTTGCTTCGTCGCTAAGGCTTCGTCGCCTCGTGGCTGGCCGGCATGGGCCAGCCGGCAAGGCCGGGTCGCCGTGCCGAGCCGGCTCGCGCTGGGGAGCCGGCGTGCCTGGCAAGCCGGCCTGAGGGACTTGCCTTGCTACGATGTTTTGCCAAAAGAGATCCGGGCTCCGTTGCCTACCCGGGGGTCATCCCCCCGACACCGGGCACTCAGTTTTTCTTTTCCTTTATGAGTGTCTCATGGGTTGGCTGGACTACCCAGGCACTCGGTTTTATTTTCTTTTATGAGTATCTCATGGGATGGCTAGACTACCCGGATACTCATTTATTTTCAAGACCCCTCGAGGCGTCGCTTTCAGACACCCGTTAGGCATTTCTTTTCAAGACCTCTCGAGGCGTCGCTTTTAGACACCCGTTTGGCATTTCTTTTCAAGACCTCTCGAGGCGTCGCTTTTAGACACCCGTTTGGCATTTCTTTTCAAGACCTCTTGTGGCGTCGCTTTTAGACACCCATTTGGCATTTCTTTTGGATTCTTGGGCGGTCCTGTCTCGCCCGATTCTCCACCTTTATATTTTCATTTGGATTCTCGGGCGGTCCTATCTCGCCCGATTCTCCACTTTTATATTATCTTTTGGATTCTCGGGCGGTCCTGTCTCGCCCGATTCTCCATTAACTTTCTTTGTTTGTCACTAACATTTCATATTTATTCTTCAGCACCATATTAATATTCATTATGCCATGCTTTAATTTCATTCAGCATATGCATATAATTTAACCCATCATGATCATATGCATTCGGTATATATTTTGTTCATTATGTTTGCGAGTACATTCCAATGTACTCACTGGCTTGTCCCTGGCTATTTAATTGGCCAGGTCAGGATTTCAACGAGGAGTACTACAACGACGTCCATGAGGAGCCTAGGATAGCAGCCACGCGGGATAGGAGTTATCCGGGTCAGCTGTTCCTGTGGGAATGGAGCCCCATCGACGTTGGAGAACCACAAGTCGCTTCCGTCATCCTCACTAGAAATCATTGTTGTATCATTAGGCCTTTATGGTCTTATATCCAATTCTTGTAATTGCTTGGTAATCTGTAACAAGTACGTGTCCACCAGTAACAGTAACCCTGGGGCTAGTGATGACACGAGGGGTTAATTTCTGGGATATCGTGTCCCGGAAATCCGGCCCCGACAACCTTGGTATCTGAGCCAGGCTGACCAGTGGCTAATCCTATCTTAGCCTGGTCATTATCCTTAGGTTTCCACACCGTCCAAAACTTTTCCTGTCCGTAGCCAAATCCATCTCCTCCGATAGCTTGCACAGTGGCCAGCCGACTTCTTTGGACAGTCGGTGCCCAACCTATCGCCCTGCCCATAGGCCGTGTGCCTGTGGCCGACACCTGAGTTGTCCCATCCACAAGCGTGCAATGGAAGACTTTGCTGGCTTATAAAGGAAGCCTTGCCCCAACTCAGCACATCACAGCCTCATTCTCAGTTCAATATCCAACCACCAAGATGCCTGGCCCCTTCATTCGCAACGAGACCACCGCAGCCGAGCTGGGAGACTTTGTAGCCATCCTCTCCAATCTCACCCGTTGTGCTTTCGGTGTAGAAGAGCCGCCTGAGTATGTCGTGTACCAGGAGCACACGAGTGATGCCATCCACCACTTCTGGGCCATGGTGCACATCTACGGGAGGGGCACCACACCCGAACGCCCCTACCGGTCCACCGGGAGGACGACCTCCGACGAGCCCCAAGCCATCCAACTTGCAGCCCGAGAGGCTGTGGTTCAACTCCGGCATCTGTCGCCGAGGGTTAACATCCGCCCTTTCTACTACTATACCCTAGCCGTGAAGGCTATGGTAGCCTGACTCAGGTCGCCAATGGGGACCATGAGATAGATCCTGCCCTAGTGCATCTGGTGCGCTACCTGAGAGCGCAAGAGGCACTATTCGATCAGGTCACCCTTGACCTGATTGCGACCCGCAGGACGCTCGCTCTCCTGACCCCGGTGAGGAGTGAAGCTGCACCTGCCACCAACGCCCCGATAGTACTGCTGGGGAGGCCAGTTGAGCCCCTGAGGTCTGCCTCGGTTATCTTTCCGGGCGATGCCTTCACCTCCCCAAGGGAACTCCATCGTCTCGTGGAAACCCACTCCAACGGGACGGTGACCTCGACACGCCGCGTGGGACACCACCGCTACCCCAGCCCTGTAGCTCCCCATCCGACCCCAGCCAGCTCTGACACCGAAGCTCAAGGAGAGGCCTCGACATCCACAAGACGCGCCCGGCTAGATGTCGACGAGGTGGACTGAGTCCACCCGAGTTGTAGTCGAGCCTTAGTGGCCCGGATTCCCTGTATTTTCGTAGTAGCAGCTGTATGGCATAGTAAGTTTGTAAATTACTTGTCTACCATTGCCATAATACTAGTATGCATAATCTAGCATAAATTGTTGGCGTATGGTGGCAGAGTAAATTCAAGACGTGACTGCCGAACGCCTAACCGACACGCACAGTAATACGTCACATTCCGTTCGGGGAGTGGGGTTTGAGATTTTGACCCAGACAACCCTGCGCCGGAGCCGGTGCACAAGTCGTACCGACACCGCCTCGTGTTTCCTAACCCAGGTACCTTATAAGCGGCCATGTTCCACTCCACACCAGCCACCATCAACCCTGAGCACCGCATCCATTACTCCACCACTCCATGTTTTCCCCCAGAGCCTACCTAAGAACCCCAGATGCAAGCCCTGGTAGTTTTGTTAAGATTTTGTGCGATCTTACCCGCAATACCCTTGGTTCCATCCACCCACCCCAGTATGAGTTGTACAAGATGAGGATCACCTCTGATTCCTCAAAATACTGGGCAGTTGTGCAAATCCCACCGACGGATTTGAACCAAGGCCCCCCGTATGTTGTCTTCATCGGGAGATCCATGCCAACCTCAGGCATGGCCATTGAGGCTGCTGCTTACGAAGCAGTTACCCGTATTCGATTTGTGGTACCCTGCGCCAGCGAAAGGGAATACTGCTATTTCCCGAGCCGCGCAGCTTTTGGAGCAGAAGCTACGTTCCGCTGTGGACGCACGGAAAAAGATCTCGCTCTGGTTTATCTCATTCAGTATGTGATGGCCCAGGAGCGCTTCACCCAGCAACTAATGGATTATCTCCATTATATTTCAATCCTGAATCCCCAGATCGCCATTGGCGGACCACCTCTGCCAACCCAGGAAGGACGTGTTCTTCGTTTGCTCCCTTCACTTCCTCCACTTCCTCCGGAAGAAGAAGAATGTGCTCCAGCACCAGGAACTCTTCCGCAAGACCATGTAGATCTTACCTTCGAGCCGTAGACGGTCATAAGTAGGGTTGTTGCTATGTTTAGCACTTATTTTCATGATGCAATTTTTGCGACGTATTTTAGGGCATGTCATAAGTGCACTGCTATGATTGCATTCTGCATATGATCAATTGTTGTGATATGCATTTAATTCTTCCGTCCTTAACAAATCTCGAGGATGAGATTTTCTTAAGGGGGGTAGAGTTTGTAACACCCCAAAAATTTAACCATATTTTTACTAAGTAAAATTTGGCCAGAAATAAAATTTTGAATTATATTAGGTCTTTTATTTATTTCAGAGTATTTCTGTTTCTGTTTTCCAAAATTCTTCCCTCCATATAGAAAATTTTGGGAAAAATATTATGGGCTTTGGTAATTTTCGTAAATCATTTCTTTTATATTTTAATAACAGTAGGAAATATTTTCATAATAAAATTTTGCCCAAGATAATCATTTTAATAGCATTTCCAGCATTTGAAATGCTTCTGTTACACTACAACCATTTTAAATAATTCTTTAAAAATTCCACAAAAATTAGGAGGGGTTGGGTGATGCCTATGGATCACTTTTATGCAAAAACCCAACTTGGTCATTTGAAAATTTTGAGTACAACATGCTCTTTTCATTTCTGGTCCAAATTCAGCTTTGAACTACAACCCCAATTTTTCTTGCTCCAGAAATTCGGAAATTTTTCCCACTTGTAGTCCTTCCAACCAAATCCTTAAGTCCAGAAGGTCAACTCTGCTTGCATCCTGTAATACCTCCAAATAATTCCCTCAATATCTGGTCCAGAAGTGAATTCTAACAATACTTGCACTAGCAAGTTTTTCCTTCTGTCAAACCAACCACACCATCATCTTTAACATCTAAGGAGACACCAACCTGCCAAGTATCACATCCAAAAATGTTCCCTAACTAGCCCTAGCATTCTGTCAAACAGGTGATTTTCATGGCAGAATCTGACAACCTCCTAAGCCACCATGTGGAACTTCCTCCTTCTGCTAAAACAACTTGTCCACCATCCTTTTCATCCACGGTAGCACTATCCTGCCAAAACTCATCTTGGTTGGACCACTGTATCCCACCCTGGCATTACGTCGAGCAGCTGGTGCGCGTGCGCAGAGCGCGGCCAGAGCGCCAAAACTGCAGGCGTCGGCACCGGCCCGCGTGGCCTCCCTGCTGCTGCTCCCGCACGCCAGCCTTCCCAGGAAGATTCACGGGCAAGCCACCGCCCTCGCCGACACCCTCCCCTGGCCGCTAGCGCCGGCCACCGCCCGACGAGTCTTGTTCCGCCACGTCTCTGCCGAGCCGCCTCGCCTTGATTGCCAACCACCCGAGTTCATCCACAGCACGCCGACACCTCAACAGCCTCGCTGACCATCGCCACCGCCCACAGCCACCTTGCCGGCGCAGTAATGGTCGCCACCGCCGTGCTTATCTTCGGGCACAGCAAACCGAGCTCCTCCTCCCTATAAGAAGCCACCTCGAGCTCACCTCTCTACACGGTCCCCTCTCCTCCACCTCCTGTGAGTCTTCCCAAGCAACAAAACGGCCGGAGAAGGCCATCTCCTTACTCTCCGGCAGCTACTGCCGCCGCCCTTGCCTCGAAGATGCCCACGCCACCAGAGCCTCCCCACTCCCAATCTCTTCACCACTAGTCTCCTAGAGCACCCGCAAGTCCATACCACCCACCAATTTCACCTAACGGAGCTTGAGGCCGGAGTTCCTCTTTCACCCGTCGCCGTCGTCCGTCGGGGAAGCTCATTGCCGGCAACCCCGTGCTCCCCGCCGACCGTGACGCCTACCGGGAGGATCGCCATGACCCCCTGGTCACATAGGTGGCCTCAGCACCTTGAGTTGTGCCACCTATCTGCGGGAATCGTCGCCGGCAACCATGCTCTGTTTCGGCCAGAGGAGGGAGAAGGCCAGTTGACCAGGGTCAAACCCGACAGGCGGGACCCACGATCAGTGACCCAAGCGCCACGCCAACTCGGATTAAGTAAAGACGGGTTTCTCTGAGGGCGTATTCGCGCGCAGGAAACGTGTTCCCGAAATATGTCTTCGACGTCGTCCACCTCCTGCGCAGCTGAACGGCTGGGCCTGGCCCAGTGACGCCAGGCGACTAAATCGCGCTCAGGGCGCGCTTCTCCCCTTTTCTCTTTTCCTTTTTCAGCAGTTTTCCAATAATTCTACAACACTCATTTCAACACCAAATCTGATGATTCAAATTTCTAAATAATCCTAAATTCATGCTCTATTAGTTCCACCTGGGTGAACATTTTTATTAAGCACTGTCTCTGTTGAATCAATTAAATAATCCACTTCTTCAATTATTCCATGTTAGAAATTCCTTAGGAAAATCATCTGGACTCCAAATGAACTGATTCTTTTTCCTACAATTTTTATTTTTCAGCTAGTTTATTTTAGTAATTTTATCAAAGTTTTCCAAATAACTTTTTGGTACTGTTATCAAATTGTGTGGTAATTTCAATATTTTTGAAAATAGGAAATGGAGGGAAGATAAAATTTTCAAAGTTATGGAATGCACCCAACACTTCTGCATGCTCAAGGCAAGCATCTTGAACACTTGATATGGTGATTGCATGGTTAAATGTTTGCAAGGATAATTGAATCATGCATATGTTGAATTCAAATAAAATTTGCATGCATGTAGTGTTGGCATATTTCCTCGTATCGTGCAACGTGTGCTTGTCATGACTCACTTGCAGGAGCAGGTATAAGAGAAATACCGTTACCGGCAGAAGGGTGATCACGTCGGAGCATGATCATGCCTTGTTTGTTACGAATGTTGGGACATGCAAGGGTTGTGGCCCTGTTTTGGTGTTACTGTTGAAAGAACACTTTATTGTGCTAACCACTTCAGGAAATACATAAGCCTCCTGAGTCGACCATAGATCGAGTGTTGTTCCGGTAACCCCCAAACTTGATCCGTGCTACCACATGTCCCTGCCGCAGGTAGGGTATGGTTCAGTAAGTTGTTAACCCCTTTCCCGCACACACCGTACAGAGAGGCCATAGTGAAAGATACCATTGATCACTGGTAGGCATGTCACTTGGTCAGGGGGAATGGGTGTATTCGGCTGGGCCGAGAGGGGTAGCGCCCCTGATCTTTGCGCACGTTATATATGAGATTGTGATCCCATGCTATTCGAGGTTGTAGTCTCCCTGTCTTAGAGTTTATCTTGAACGATGCCTTGGGTGATTCCTGGCATTAGGAAAGTTAATCTGGTGTGTGTTGGTCAGGTGTGTTTTCAACCCAAAGACCATAATTGGAATTAGTCAGCGTCTCGGTGCTGACTAAAGAAATCCTTTACTTGTGGGTAAAGAGTACACTCTCTGCAGAGTTATACCTATTTGAATAGCCGTGTCCGCGGTTAAGGACTACAGTCTGGGTTGGTCAAGTGTCGGTCTTAGTGTCGGTCTCCTGAGGAAATAATTAAATTGAGCATAAATTATTTTTGCAGGATAATTGTTGTCACTACTGATGTCATCATGAATATTATTGTCATCATAAATATTATTGTGGACTAACTCGTTTCTCTTATATGAATTTTTCTGAGTGTCACTTGGGCTGGCTAGACTACCCGGGCACTCAGTTTTTATTTTCTTTTCTGAGTGTCTCATGGGCTGGCTAGACTACCCGGGCACTCAGTTTTTATTTTCTTTTCTGAATGTCTCATGGGCTGGCTAGACTACCCGGGCACTCAGTTTTTATTTTCTTTTCTGAGTGTGTCATGGGCTGGCTGGACAACCCGAGCACTCGGTTTTTTTTTCTTTTCTGAGTATCTCATGGGATGGCTAGACTACCCGGATACTCATTTATTTTCAAGACCACTCGAGGCATCGCTTTCAGACACCCGTTAGGCATTTCT
This sequence comes from Elymus sibiricus, assembly GCA_039707655.1. Taxonomy (NCBI): domain Eukaryota; kingdom Viridiplantae; phylum Streptophyta; class Magnoliopsida; order Poales; family Poaceae; genus Elymus; species Elymus sibiricus. The sequence continues at coordinate 71,040,334 of CM077668.1, forward strand.
TTTCAAGACCTCTCGAGGCGTCGCTTTTAGACACCCGTTTGGCATTTCTTTTCAAGACCTCTCGAGGCGTCGCTTTTAGACACCCGTTTGGCATTTCTTTTCAAGACCTCTCGAGGCATCGCTTTTAGACACCCGTTTGGCATTTCTTTTGGATTCTCGGGCGGTCCCGTCTCGCCCGATTCTCCACCTTTATATTTTCCTTTGGATTCTCGGGCAGTCCTGTCTCGCCCGATTCTCCACTTTTATATTATCTATTGGATTCTCGGGTGGTCCTGTCTGGCCCGATTCTCCATTAACTTTCTTTGTTTGTCACTAACATTTCATATTTATTCTTCAGCACCGTATTAATATTCATCATGCCATGCTTTAATTCCGTTCGGCATATGCATATAATTTAACCCATCATGATCATATGCATTCGGTATATCTTTGTTCATTATGTTTGCGAGTACATTCCAACGTACTCACTGGCTTGTACCTGGATATTTAATTGGCCAGGTCAGGATTTCAACTAGGAGTACTACAACGATGTCCATGCGGAGCCTAGGATAGCAGCCACGCGGGATAGGAGTTATCCGGGTCAACTGTTCCTGTGGGAATGGAGCCCCATCGACGTTGGAGAACCATGAGTCGCTTCCGTCATCCTCACTAGAAATCATTGTTGTATCATTAGGCCTTTATGGTCTTATATCGAATTCTTGTAATTGGTTGGTAATCTATAACAAGTACGTGTCCACCAGTAACAGTAACCCTGGGGCTGGTGACGACACGAGGGGTTAATTTCTGGGATATCGTGTCTCGAAAATCCGGCCCCGACAAAACTTTAGCATGTTCCTTAATCCTAACAGGAAAAGGTGGTTTCTCAATATAAGCAGTAGGCACAACTGGATCAGCATGGTAAACAATTGTTTCTTCTTTAACACTAACGGGTTCCTCAATCTTTTCTTTAACATGGGGATGATATTTAAACCACTTCTCCTTAGGGAGATCAACATGAGTAGCAAATGATTCACAAAAGGAAGCTACTATCTCAGAGTCAAGTCCATATTTAGTGCTAAACTTATGAAAAGCATCGGTGGCCATAAAAGATTTAACACAATCGAACTTAAGTATTATACCTGACTCATTACCTTTGTCAAGTTCCCAATCTTCAGAGTTGCATTTAATTCTTTCAAGAAGATCCCATCTAAATTCAGTAGTTTTCTTCATAAAGGAGCCAGTCGAAGAAGAATCGAGCATGGTTTGATTATCATGAGAAAGCCGAGCATAAAAATTCTGTAGGATAATTTCTTTTGAGAGCTCATGATTGGGGCATGTGTACATCATGTACTTAACCCTCCCCCAAGCTTGAGCAATGCTTTCTCCTTCACGAGGCAAAAAATTATATATATAATTCTGATCACGATGAACCAAATGCATAGGATAAAATTTCTGATGGAATTCTAGTCTCAATCGGTTCCAGTCCCATGTATCAGTATCATCACATAGCCTATACCACATTAATGCCTTTCCCTCCAAAGATAAAGGGAATATTTTCTTCTTAACTCCATCTCCGGATAAACCTACAAGCTTAAACAATCCACAAATTTCATCCACATAGATCAAGTGCATATCAGGATGTACCGTTCCATCTCCTGCATAAGGATTAGCTAGCAGTTTCTCTATCATACCCGGAGGAATCTCATAATAAATATTTTCAGTAGGTGCAGTAGGTTGAGGAGCAATTATTTGTGTTTCCGGTCGAGGTGAAGATACTCCAAACAAACCCCTCAAAGGATTACTTTCCATAGTGACAAGTGACAGTAAATTTCAGAACGTAATATAAATGTTTCCTTACCAAATTCCACTCACCAAAGGTGCTTCACTCCCCGGCAATGGCGCCAGAAAAAGGTCTTGATGACCCACAAGTATAGGGGATCAATCGTAGTCCTTTCGATAAGTAAGAGTGTCGAACCAAACGAGGAGCAGAAGGAAATGACAAGCGGGTTTCAGCAAGGTGTTTTCTGCAAGCACTAAAATTGTCGGTAACGAGTAGTTTGATAGCAAGATAATTTGTAACAAGTGACAAGTAGCAATAGTAGCAAAGAGTGCAGCAAGGTGGCCCAGTCCTTTTTATAGCAAAGGACAAGCCGGAACGATCTCTTATAGTAAGCAAAGCGTTCCCGAGGACACATGGGAATTTCATCTAGTCACTTTCATCATGTTGGTTTGATTCGCGTTCGCTACTTTGATAATTTGATATGTGGGTGGACCGGTGCTTGGGTGCTGTTCTTACTTGAACAAGCCTCCCACTTATGATTGCACCCTCCCGCAAGCATCCACAGCTATGAAAGAAGAATTAAGATAACTCTAACCATAGCATTAAACATATGGATCCAAAACAGCCCCTTACGGAATAGCGCATAAACTAGGGTTTAAGCTTCTGTCACTCTAGCAACCCATCATCTAATTACTACTCCACAATACATTCCTTTAGGCCCAAAGATGGTGAAGTGTCATGTAGTCGACGTTCACATGACACCACTAAGAGAATCAGCAACATACATATCATGAAAATATCGAACGAATACCAAATTCACATGATTACTTATGACAAGACTTCTCCCATGTCCTCAAGAACAAAAGTAACTACTCACAAAACATAATCATGTCCAAGATCAGAGGGGTATTGAATAGCATAATAGATCTGAACATATAATCTTCCACCAAATAAACCAACTAGCATCAACTACAAGATGTAATCAACACTACAAGCAACCCACAGGTACCAATCTGAGGTTTTGAGACAAAGATTGAATACAAGAGAGGAACTAGGGTTTGAGATGAGATGGTTCTGGTGAAGATGTTGATGAAGATTAGTCCTCCCACGATGAGAGGATCGCTGGTCATGTCGATGGCGATGATTTCCCCCTCCCGGAGGGAAGTATCCCCGGCAGAATCTCTCCGCCGGAGAGCAAAAGTGCTCCTGCCCAAGTTCCACCTCGAGACGGCGGCGCACCGTCCCGAAAGTCTTATCTATATTTTTTCTAGGGCAAATGGACTTATATACCAGAAAATGGGGGCCAGAGGCTGGCCAGGGGCCACACGAGCCACCAGGGCGCGCCTGGGGGGGTGTGGGTGGCGCGCCCTGGTGCCTCGTGGGCACCTGGGTGGCCCCCTCTGGTACTTCTTGCTTCCACTATTTTTTATTTATTCCAAAATAAATCTCCGTAAAATTTCATCTCATTTGGAGATGTGTAGAATAGGTATCTCTGACATAGCTTTTTCAGGTCTAGAATTCCAGCTGCCGGCAATCTCCCTCCTTGTGTAAATCTTGCATATTAAGAGAGAAAAGGCATTAGAATTGCTTCACAAAGTGTTATATTGATTAAAGACACTATACATAACATTAGTAAAACATGATGCAAAATGGACGTATCAAACCTCATGATAAAGAATTACCTAATAAGGATGAAATTATTGGTCTTGCTTCTATTGCTGTGCCTCCTACTGATCCTTTAGAACATTTTTTGCTAGACCATGAGAATGATATGCATACGAATGAAAGGAATGAAATAGATGAGCTGTTCTTTAAACAAGCACCTATCCTTAAACATAATTTGCCTGTTGAAACCTTGGGAGATCCACCTCCACATAAGGGTGATCCTGGTTTGAATTAAAGCAATTGCCTGATACACTTAAATATGCTTATCTTGACGAAAAGAAGATATATTCTGTTATTATTTGTGCTAGCCTTTCAGAGCATGAAGAAAAGAGATTACTTAAAACTCTGAAGAAGCACCATGCTGCTATTGGATAAACTCTTGATGATCTTAAGGGCATTAGTCCCACTTTAGGTCAGCATAAAATTCATATGGAGCCAGATGCTAAACCCGTTGTTGATCATCAAAGAAGGCTGAATCCTAAAATGAAGGATGTGGTAAGAACTGAAATATTAAAGCTTCGAGAGGCAGGTATAATTTATCCTATAGCTGATAGTATATGGGTAAGTCATGTTCATTGTGTTCCTAAGAAAGGAGGTATTACCGTTGTTCCTAATGATAAAAATGAACTTATCCCACAAAGAATTGTAACTGGTTATAGGATGGTAATTGATTTCAGGAAATTAAATAAAGCTACTAGGAAAGATCATTATCCCTTACCTTTTATTGATGAAATGTTAGAAAGATTATCTAAGCATACACACTTTTGCTTCCTAGATGGTTATTCTGGTTTCTCTCAAATACCTGTATCACCTGAAGATCAAGAGAAAACCACCTTTACTTGTCCTTTTGGAACTTATGCTTATCGTCGTATGCCTTTTGGTTTATGTAATGCACCTGCTACCTTTCAAAGATGTATGGCTGCTATATTCTCTGACTTTTGTGAAAAGATTGTTGAGGTTTTCATGGATGATTTCTCTGTTTACGGAACTTCTTTTGATGATTGCTTGAGCAACCTTGATCGAGTTTTGCAGAGATGTGAAGAAACAAATCTTGTCTTGAATTGGGAGAAGTGCTACTTTATGGTGAATGAAGGTATAGTCCTTGGGCATAAAATTTCTAAAAGAGGTATTGAAGTTGATAAAGCTAAAGTTGATGCTATTGAGAAAATGCCATGTCCTAAAGATATCAAAGGTATAAGAAGTTTCCTCGGTCATGCTGGTTTCTATAGAAGGTTTATAAAAGACTTCTCGAAAATTTCTAGGCCTCTTACTAATCTCTTACAAAAAGATGTTCCATTTGTTTTTGATGATGATTGTGTAGAAGCCTTTGAAATACTTAAGAAAGCCTTAATTTCTGCAACTATTGTACAACCACCTGATTGGAACCTACCCTTTGAAATTATGTGTGATGCTAGTGATTATGCTGTAGGTGTTGTGCTAGGACAAAGAGTTGATAAGAAATTAAATGTTATCCATTATGCTAGTAAAACTCTAGACAGTGCTCAAAGAAATTATGCTACTACTGAGAAAGAATTTTTAGCGGTTGTGTTTGCATGTGATAAATTCAGATCTTACATTGTTGATTCCAAAGTTACTATTCACACTGATCAAGCTGCTATTAAATATCTTATGGAAAAGAAAGATGCTAAACCTAGACTTATTAGGTGGGTTCTTTTGCTACAAGAATTTGATTTGCATCTTGTTGATAAAAAGGGAGCTGAGAATCCCGTAGCTGATAATTTGTCTAGAATGGAAAATGTTGTTGATGAGCCACTTCCTATTAATGATGATTTTCCTAATGAACAATTAGCTGTGATACATGCTTTCCATAATACTCCTTGGTATGCAGACTATGCTAATTACATTGTTGCTAAATATATACCACCTAGTTTCACATACCAACAGAAGAAAAAGTTTTTCTTTGATTTAAGACATTACTTTTGGGATGACCCACACTTATATAAAGATGGAGTAGATGGTATTATTAGATGTTGTCTACCTGAGCATGAACAGGAACAAATCCTACGTAAGTGCCACTCCAAGGCATATGGAGGACACCATGCGGGAGACATAACTGCACACAAGGTATTATAATCTGGTTTTTATTGGCCTACTCTTTTCAAGGATGCACGTAAGTTCGTCCTTTCTTGTGATGAATGTCAAAGAATTAGTAATGTTGGTAGACGTCAGGAAATGCCTATGAATTATTCACTTGTTATTGAACCATTTGATGTTTGGGGTTTTGATTACATGGGGCCTTTTCCTAAATCCAATGGGTATACTCATATTTTGGTTGCTGTTGATTATGTTACTAAGTGGGTAGAAGCTATTCCAACTAGTAGTGCTAATCATAACACTTCCATGAAAATGCTTAAAGAAGTTATATTCCCGAGGTTTGGAGTCCCTAGATATTTAATGACTGGCGGTGGTTCACATTTTATTCATGGTGCTTTCCGTAAGTTGCTTGCTAAATATGATGTTAACCATAGAATTGCATCTCCTTATCATCCTCAGTCTAGTGGTCAAGTTGAATTAACTAATAGAGATATAAAATTGATTTTGCAAAAGACCGTTAATAGATCCAGAAAGAATTGGTCTAGGAAACTTGATGATGCACTATGGGCTTACAAAACTGCTTATAAAAATCCTATGGGTATGTCTCCATATAAAATGGTTTATGGAAAAGCATGTCATTTACCTCTTGAGTTAGAACATAAGGGATATTGGGCAATCAAAGAACTAAACTATGATTTTAAACTTGCCGGTGAAAAGAGGTTATTTGATATTAGTTCTTTAGATGAATGGAGAACCCAAGCTTATGAAAATTCCAAGTTGTTTAAAGAAAAAGTTAAAAGATGGCGTGATAAGAGAATTCAAAAACGGGAATTCAAAGTAGGTGATCATGTTCTATTGTACAACTCTTGCTTAAAATTTTTCTGTAGGAAAACATCTCTCTAAATGGGAGGGCCCATACATCATCGAAGAAGTTTATCGCTCCGGAGCCATCAAAATAAACAATTCCAAAGGCAATAATCCGAGAGTGGTTAATGGTCAAAGTATTAAACATTATATCTCAGGTACGCCCATTAATGTTGAAACTAATATTATTCAAACAATTACACCGGAAGAGCACATAGAGGAAACCTTCTGGAACGCTCCAGAATCCTGAAAAGGAGTAGGTATGTGCTACGGTAAGTAAACCGACTCCAAAACTTCCATAAAAGTACTTTCTGTCTGTTTTGGAATATATAAAAATTAGGAAAATAATAAACAGTCCGAAAGGTGCGCGAGGAGGCGACAAGCCTGGGGGGCGCGCCCTACCCCCAGGGCGCGCCTACCAGGCTTGTGGCGCCCTCGTGGACTTTCCCGACTCTGTTTTTCTTCCATATTACTTGTTTTGCATGGGAAAAATTCATTATATATACTCACGGGTGTTTTGACTACCGTATCGCAAGTTTCTCCTTTGTTCTTATTTCGTGTGGTTTCCTGTCAGATTTTTGAGGCCAAGCATCATGTCTTCCGCTTCCTCCAACAACGTGGGAGACAATGCTTGGTTGCTACAGATGGAACTCAGGAGAGATGAGGAGGAGGAGGTAACCATGGAAGAAGATGATGGAGATTCGCTGGAAGTCCACCCCCCGGCTTCCGAGAGGGGTACTCTTGCCGGCATCTCCAGAACTCCAAATCCTCATCAAGCTATTAGAAGCATGACAAACCATGGGAGTCCAGAGGTGCAAGAAGGACTTCCTCCCAGGAGACCCTTACACAGGTTACATCGGAACAATTTTCATAATTTGGTTCACAATTATGGGGTTGAAAATACTCCTCGTATGCACATACCTTCCAATTGGGACATCTCTCGTCCAAGTGAAAGTGATGCAGGAAAGAATGCTTGGGGGCCAGAGAATAAGCATATTATGGCCGAAGTCCAAAAGAATACAGAGATGATACAGCATGTGCTCTGGGAAATTCAGAGCCTAAGGGAGATCCTAATTAATGTCATGAAGGAAAAGCCTACCTCACCATCACCACCATCACCCAAGAAGGAGAATTGAGTACATGGGTATGGGCACCACCCTTGGCTTGTGCCAAGCTTGGGGGAGGTGTCCCTGTATCGTATCACCATCACTTTTTCATCACCATTATCTATGTTAGTTCGATCCTTAGTTATTTCATGATTTAGAAGAATAAAGTTTTAGTATGATCTAGTTTCAAGTGCTTGCTTTGTGATCTATCTATCTATGTAATCGTGTGTGAAAGTTATATAATAAAGAGTAGTTGAGTTGAGTGTTTTGCTTTTGATGATCCAATCTTAGAAATAAATAAGGAATAAAAAGTAAGATCATATGCTAATCCCATGGGAAGTGATGACTTCACATAAAAGAAGTATAATTGATAAAACTTGTTGGAAGTTGACAAACATAGCATTGGTCATTGTTGCAATTCATGAAAAAGTAATAAAGGAAGAGAGATCTCACATATAAATATACTATCTTGGACATCATTTATGATTGTGAGCCCCCATCAAATATTCTATGTCAATTAGTCAACGTTGGACAAGGAAGACAACGTAATGGGTTATGTTTGCTTATATTCACATAGAAGTTATATTGTTTTGGATCCTCTAACATGTGGTGCTTGCCCCCTATCTTTTACTAGCCAAAATTCTGTACTAAGTAGAGATACTACTTGTGCATCCAAAAACCCTTAAACCTGGTTTCATACCATGAGAGTCCACTACATCTACCTATGGATTGAATAAGATCCTTCAAGTAAGTTGTCATCGGTGCAAAGCAATAAAAATTGCTCCTAAACATGTATGAACTTTTATTGTAAGGGAAAATAAGCTTTGTACGATCTTGTGATGGTGGAGCAATAAAAGCGATAGACTACATAATAAAGGTGTCTATCACAAGGGGCAATATAAAGTGACGTTCCTTTACATTAAGAGCTTGCACATCCAAAAACAAAAAGCGCATGACAACCTCTGCTTCCCTCTGCGAATGGACTATCTTTTACTTTATGTATTTACTTTCATGCAAGAGTCAATAGTATTCTCCTCTATTCCATTTTTATTTTTCTCTTTTGGCAAGCATCATGTGGTGGGGATTGATCCAGGCATATATATCCAGTTGGATGTAGGTGATCATGAGTTATTATTGTTGACATTACCCTTGAGGTAAATACGTTGGGAGGCGAAATTATAAGCCCCTATCTTTCTATGTGTTCGACTGAAACTTTTGCTCCATAAGTATGTCGTGAGTGTCAGCAATCGTAGAAGACTAAATGATAGTTGAGTATGTGAACTTTCTAAACAAAGCTCTTACATAGACTCTTTCTAATAATATGATGAATTGCAATTGCTTCAATGACTGAGATCATAGTTTGTTAGTTTTCAATTTGGTTTATGGTTCATACTTTAACTTGTGGATGAATTGTCACTTTTTCATGAGAAGTTTTATGATGATATATTACTGTTATAATAAAGATCATGCCGCTCCATGTCCCTATTTTATTTTTATCGACGTCTCTCTCTCTAAACATGTGGTCATGATTATCGATTTTGACTTTCGCTTGAGGACAAGCGAGGTCTAAGCTTGGGGGAGTTGATACGTCCAATTTGCATCATGATTTCCTACCAATTCTTATTATGTTTTTAATCTTTATTTCACTTTAGTGTACCATTCTTATGCCATTTCTCTCTTATTTTGCAAGATTCATATGAAGAGGGAGAATGCCGGCAGCTGGAATTCTGGACCTGAAAGGGGTGAAACAGAGGTGGCTATTCTGCACAACTCCAAATGACCTGAAAATTTACAGAGAATTATTTTGGAATATATAAAAAATACTGGCGAAAGAATCAACAGAAGGGGGCCCACTAGGAAGCCACAAGCCTGGGGGCGCGCCCTACCCCCCAGGGCACGCCCCCTGGCTTGTGGGGCCCCTGGCAGGCCTCTGGCCCCCTCCTTCTGCTATATGAAGCCATTTGCCCTAGAAAAAAAATCAGAAGAATACTTTCGGGATGAAGCGCCGCCGTCTCGAGGCGGAACCTGGGCAAGAGCTATTTTGCTCTCCGGCGGAGCGATTCTGTCGGGGATACTTCCCTCTGGGAGGGGGAAATCGAAGCCATCGACATCACCAACGATCCTCTCATCATGGGAGGACCAATCTTCATCAACATCTTCACCAGCGCCATCTCATCTCAAACCCTAGTTCATCTCTTGTATTCAATCTTTGTCTCAAAACCTCAGATTGGTACCTGTGGGTTGCTAGTAGTGTTGATTACATCTTGTAGTTGATGCTAGTTGGTTTATTTGGTGGAAGATTATATGTTCAGATCCTTAATGCTATTCAATACCCCTCTGATCTTGAACATGAATATGATTTGTGAGTAGTTACTTTTGTTCTTGAGGACATGGGAGAAGTCTTGTCATAAGTAATCATGTGAATTTGGTATTCGTTCGATATTTTGATGCTATGTATGTTGTGCTTCCTTTAGTGGTGTCGTGTGAACGTCGACTACATGACACTTCACCATCTTTGGGACTAACAGAAGGCATTGTGGAGTAGTAATTAGATGATGGGTTGCTAGAGTGACAGAAGCTTAAACCCTAGTTTATGCGCTATTCCGTAAGGGGCTGATTTGGATCCATATGTTTCATGCTATGGTTAGAGTTATATTAATTCTTCTTTCATAGTTGCGGATGCTTGCGAGAGGGGGTAATCATAAGTGGGAGGCTTGTTCAAGTAAGAATAGCAGCCAAGCACCGGTCCACTTACATATCAAATTATCAAAGTAGCGAACGCGAATCAAACAAACATGATGAAAGTGACTAGATGAAATTCCCGTGTGTCCTCGAGAACGCTTTGCTTATTATAAGAGTTTGTTCCTGCTTGTCGTTTGCTATAAAAAGGATTGGGTCACCGTGCTGCACTTTATTATACTTGTTACTTGTTACTTGTTACGAATTATCTTGCTATCAAAACTATCTATTACCGTTACATTCAGTACTTGCAGAGAATACCTTGCCGAAAACCGCTTGTCATTTCCTTCTGCTCCTCGTTGGGTTCAACACTCTTACTTATTGAAAGGACTACGATTGATCCCCTACACTTGTGGGTCATCATGGACTCGTGTGCGCTTTCTCTCGCCTCAAATAAAATACTGGTAGTCGTAGTACAGGTTAGCCAAGAGTCAAAGCTCGCTTGCTTCAGTTAAACCCCACAACCCCCTTGCTGATACTGATGCATAAGTAGATAGTTCTGATGTAAGTCTTGCTGAGTACCTTTGTACTCACGGTTGCTTAATTTTGGTTTTTGCAGAGGAGACTTCAGTCTCACTAGTAGTTCCACGTGGGCTTCAACTGTTAGCTTGGGAATCCCAGACAGAGGTCTGGTTCCTATGGAGGGTCTTGTAGATAGTCGGGCTTCTCAGCCTTTTTCTTTTGTAGTTGTCTGTACTCAGACATGATTATGCTTCCATTGCTTGTACGACTTTGTATGTTGGGCCCTGAGACCCATGATTGTAAAATCATGTTATGTATGGCTCTACACAGAGCCTCTTAAATAAATACTTGAGTCGTAGAGTTATGTTGTGATGCCATGTTGTATCTACACATATCGTGCATATTGTGAGTATGTTTGAAATGCATTGGTATGTGTGGGATTCGACACCTAGTTATCTGCTTTGGTAACCTTCCTTACAGGAAAATGCCTCCTAGTGCTTCCACTGAGCCCTGGTAGTTCGCTACTGCTCCAGAACACATGGATTGACCGGCATGTTTCCTTCTTTGCTCCTGTGTCTGTCCCTATGGGGAAATGTCACGCGGTGTTTACTATAGTCCTTGTGGCTTTGCCACGACTTGGTTACACTCGCTGCTGACCGACACATGCATTGCTGGGTTACGTATGCTTGTCCCTGTATGTTTGTGCCACCTTGGTTTATGACTAGACATGTCGACCCGGGTTCTCTATCATATGAATTCTAGCATCACAATTAAATACGTGAGCCAAAAGACGCAAACGGTCCTGACCAAGGTAAAGGCGGCAGCCGTGGGTTACCGTGCGTGAGGCCGCAAAGTGATATGATGTGTCTTATGCTAGATCGGAATGACTTAGGATCAGGGTCCCGAGAGCTTTGGTATCAGAGCCTGACTACCTGTAGGATTACCAAGCCAAACTGGTTGAAGTCAAGTCTAGAAATGCTTTAGTTATATAGGGGAATTGATTGTGGAAGTGAACATAAGATTCTTTTTACTCCTTTCCTTGTGTCATTCTGATTCTGAGTCACCCTCTTCTTTTCTACGGGGTTAAGAAACTAGGCTTTCTCATCTATCTATCAGGATGACGGGTTAATATTCTGCAGACTTATAGGAAAATTGTTGTCTTCTCGGATCGGTGTTTCCATAAGAATTCAGTGTTATGTTGCCAGTTGTCATGCAGGTTGTCTCGTTTTTCATGCCCGTACAGCCGTTATGTTGTCCGAGTTGTCCAAGGTTTGTAGCTAATCTAATGCATTTGCAAATCCTTTCGTCCTGATTCAATGTCTTTTTGGCCAGCCTAGACACACTAATTGTTGTGGTATTCCATTACCTCAACATATCTGCGGAAGGTGTTAGGAAGCTATGTTATGTTAAGTGTACCACCCAGTAATCTAGCCATGTTTGTGTTCCCAGTGTGATGATTCTGGCCACCGTTCTCGAAAGTGTTCATGATGTCATTTAGTTAGTAGGTATTCTATTTCGGGGTTCCTGAACCCATGATTCATTCCGTTCATTCCTGTTGATAGTGCTTGCTTGTTCCTTTAGGATGATTAGTAACCTTGTTCTAGTCTTCGAGGTTTGTGGTTTATCATTCTTCCAATACCATGAACCAGTATGTTAGAAGTTCTTTGAACCAGAAGATCACAACAAGAGTGCTCTTGATGAGTTCTCCATTCTATATTTGTGGCTCTGCCAATCCTACCTTTCTACATGGGTTATCTAGAAGAGTTATGTTGAGCCTTGTTCGACATGTTAATCTATGCGTTCACAACTCAGAAAGATCATATTTTCCTTTGAGTTGTCCCTCTTCAACTGTATTCCGACCTTCGTCTATCAATGGATAGTCAGGAGTAGTTGTGCATTCGTGTTCATCGGTGCCTATTATTCTTGTGGTCCGTCAAGCCATTCTATTTAGGAATGACTAGAAGAAACAAACTCCAATACCTCATCCATATCTAGGATTGGGTCAAAGCAGTTGTATTCCACAGATCAAGAATGCCAATCCAGCTTCTAGTCTGTTTTACCTTGGAGTATTACCTTCTTTTATGTCAAGAATGTCATGGGAATTGCACTACTTCTTATGAATTCTTGATGTAGTGATACTTCTCGCCATCATCATTCATTTCTTGGTCTCCGTGTTGGTTGTAACCAGAATGCCGACAAGTGAATTGTGATGTGTGAAATAAATACTCCTAGCAACCCTGTTGCCTGGTAGTTAATAGACGATAATTTCATTCTTAGTGTGTTGGTTATTGAATCACCATCCTAAGATTGATCGTGCTACCTAGTCCATTTTTCTTGGCGGACTCTTCGATCATTGAGTTAGGATTGTATCAATCCCTCGCTCTTTTAATCGTATCGTCTTGCCCTCCAATGCAAGATTGTTCTCGAGCTTAGTAGCATATCGGTGGTTCATGATTTTTCGAATATCTTCTCAGAGGAATCACCATGTTGTTCCCTGACCATTATGTTGAGTTCATGATCAAGTTGGTTTTCCTATAAACCACCCCTTCTCCAAGAATCGTGTTGGATACCCTGAGCTAGTTGGTTAAGCTAAACAACAACTTGGAGAGTTGAAAGATAAAAGCTTTGCCTAACGTAGTTCATTGAGAAGGGATATCTTTTGTGTTTGTGTGTGTGTTGAAGAAAGATGATATCTTCATCGGATGACTCTCGCGATCAATTGTTGGATCTATTGTCTTACCCAAGCTTTTATTTCAGTGTGGGCTATCGTCAAATCAAAGTCAGAACCAACGATTTTTGTAATGTTGTCTCACTCGTGGATGTCTCCTTGAGCATACACCATTATATCTTTTGGTCTGACCAATGCTATCACCGTGTTCACATAGTTATGTAATTCCATCTTCATGGATATCTGGATGAATTGTTGTTGAGCCCATCGGCAACATCTTCATCTTCTCCATGATTGGTGATGAACATTAAGTTAGTGTTGGAAACTTTTGAAAGCATTATCTTCGTGTTCCGTTCATGAAGCATATGTTGGATGAAAGAAGTGACTTTCTCTAAGTTCACGCACATTTGATGCAAGTTGCTATCATGAAATCAAGAAAAGTTTGTTTTGTTTCCTCTGGAATCGTCCCAAGTCAGTCATGCACGTGCGAAGTATTCTATGGTTTGGTAGATTAATTACCTCTACTCCATATGTATCTCCTATCATACCAAGCCACTGATTGATTTGTTCAAGGAAAAGAAGTTCTTAAGTGCTAATCCTTAAGGACCCAAAGGTACATGCACAAGACTTCGTTATCTTCAATGATGGTTCCCAATCAGAACTCAGTAGTGTTTTTTTGTAAGACTTCTATGTGGTCATGCTTGTCTTATGGTGTGTTCACGTGTGTCTTGCGAACCAGCTGATGTTTTGGAGTTGCTATCGTAGTTCATTTCTCGAGAATCTCGCAACGCCATCTCATCGATTTGTGTTGCAACTTTCTTTTTCCAGACATGCTGAGTCTGAAGTATTCTGTCACCAACCAGATCTGAATCTCAGGTAGATATGATGGTCGGAACATTTCCCAAGAATTATAATATTGGTCGTTCTAAACCGGTGAAGTGGATGTCATGGCTAAGACACCTAGCCAGAAGACCGGTTGTTATGATCTCTTGATTTAGCCATTTAGCCACTTCCCCATGAGGATTTCATATGATTTATTCTAGAAGTTGTTCCTTATGGAATCTTTGTGTTTCCAAAGTCTGACCTTTACTTGATGACCATATTGATGATGCTTTGAAGCATGATCGTGGTAGCTAGAACATCGAGGAGAACATTAGAAGCGGAGTGCTAAATGTCTCTCGGTCGATCATCCAGGTTTTATTCCTTGGCATTGCTAAGGTAAAATCTGAGAAAGTGTTGTCTTCCTTTGCATCTGCATCCTCCATCACTATTCATCAAGGTAGTATGAAGTGATGTCAAGATTTTTGACATAGATGTTGATAAAACCCTGATGAATATGGAAATGCTCAAGTTCTTGAAAGCATGCTCAGTCACTAGGTTATATCCTCGGTAACAATTGCAATGTGCCCTCCGCTTGCCGAGTTATTCTATAACCATAGTCACCTTTCCGAACTGAGTATGCCATTTTTTCGAATTCCTTCAAACGATCATTTGGTATTTGCCTGAGTCTGGTACAAGGAGTTTCAATTATCCCTGTATCAAAAGTAATTCTTTTTGCCCTACTTAGGAAATAATTCAACGAGTCACCTCCCCTAAGGTGCCTTGATATGGTATTAAGGGAAATTAACTCCTCGCCACTTTGACGCACATTCACCATCTTCTTAAGTGAAGAATTGTTGCCTACCAAATTGGACCTTCATCATCTTCTTCTCTCCATCACCCCTAATGTGTGTTTTGTGTCTCATCTCAAGAGATGTTCTTACGTCTCATTCCATGAGTTGATCGTGAGTTGCTCGATCTTCGTGAAGATCGATTCTTGTAGAGTTTTCCGTTCTTTTCGTCGTCGTGTTGGATCAAGTTCTCAAAGCAAAGACGTCAATATCAATATGATGCAATGAATCAGCATCTTCGAGAAGTGCAATTTGGGTCAAGAAGATTGTGTCAGTTTGTGTCCCCTCTTCCTCTTACCTCACGTCTTGAATCTCGAGACGAGATTCTTGTTTAGTGGGGGTGAGTTGTCAGAGCCCTAGGTTAGTCATTGCTTGTCATTACATAATCACCCATGCATCATGTTTAGTTCTCAAGAAATTTGAATTGAGGAAAATTTCAAAGCCTCAAAAATTATCTTATAAAGGGCAAAAGAACCCTAAAAATTTCATTCAATGATTCCAAAAATTCCTTCTTTAATGTTTGATAATTTTGGCAAGGGTTTTGATCCAAACCAAAAATAGTGAATATATTTAAGGAACTATTTTGGCACTGAATTTAAATCATACTGTATTTGTATTTGGAATTATATTCTTAATATATATAGAACATATCTTCAAATGTCTCTGAAATTTTATATGTGCTGTTGGAAATGTCCAGAAAAGTCACATAAAATTACTCAGAGTATTTTGGCACTGGTTTGAATTCATTTTGAATTTTTAAGCAGTGGCAAATAAATAAAAACAAAACAAAAAAGAAAACAAACAGAGGAAGAAGACTAACCTGGAAGCCCACCTGGCCCAGGAGAGAAGCCGGCCCAGCCCACCTTCTCCTCTCATGTCGTCTTCCTCCTAGGATAGTAGGCAGGCACGTGGTCGCCACGCGCGCCACCTCTTGCTTCGCGCTGGCGAGCTCCCCCTCCCCCCTCACGCCACGGAGAGTCCCAGAGACCTCTCTCCCCTCCCCCTCACTCATTGCTCTCTCTCCCCTCCTCTGTTTCTCTCGCGCGCACCCACCCGAGCGCACCCGTCGCCGCTGTCGCCGCTCGCCGTGGCCACTGAACCTCCCTTGACCAGACGCCATGTCCGATGGATCCGCCGCGACCTCTTCTTCCTCTTCGATGAAGCACACAAGGCCGGACGCACCGTAGCATCGCCATCGACCCCTTCTTCCTCCTCGGGCTCCGAAGATCGCCATCATTGTTTCGCCATCCCTGAGCCCACTTAGCGTCTCGTCCGACTCCCCATGAGCTCCTCTTACTTTCCCCTCACTCCACGCACTCAATTTCATCCTCTAGCAAGCTGATGCCTACTACACAACTTGTTCTTGTAGACTCGTGTTGGGCCTCCAAGCGCAGAGGTTTGTAGGACAGTAGCAATTTTCCCTCAAGTGGATGACCTAAGGTTTATCAATCCGTGGGAGGCGTAGGATGAAGATGGTCTCTCTCAAACAACCCTGCAACCAAATAACAAAGAGTCTCTTGTGTCCCCAACACACCCAATACAATGGTAAATTGTATAGGTGCACTAGTTCGGCGAAGAGATGGTGATACAAGTGTAGTATGGATAGTAGATATAGGTTTTTGTAGTGCGAACAATAAAAAACAGCAAGGTAGCAAGTAACAAAATTGAGCATAAATGGTATTGCAATGCTTAGAAACAAGGGCTAGGGTTCATACTTTCGCTAGTGCAATCTCTCAACAATGCTAATATAATTGGATCATATAACCATCCCTCAACGTGCGATAAAGAATGACTCCCAAGTTCCTATTAGCGGAGAACATAAGATAGAAATTGTTTGTATGGTACGAAACCACCTCAAAGTTATCCTTTCCGATCGATCTATTGAGCCATTCCTATAAGTGTCACAAACAGCCCTAGAGTCCGTACTAAAATAACACCATATGATACACATCAACCAACTCTAATGTCACCTAGATACTCCAATGTCACCACAAGTATCCGTGAGTTGATTATACGATATGCATCAAACAACTTCATAATCATAATATTCAATCCACACAAAGAACTCCAAGGAGCACCCCAAAGTTTCTATCGGAGAAAAGATAATGAAAACGTGCATCAACCCCTATGCATAGATTACCCCAATGTCACCTCGGGAATCCGCGAGTTGAGTGCCAAAACATATATCAAGTGAATCAATATAATACCCCATTGTCACCACGGGTATTCATATGCAAGACATACATCAAATGTTCTCAAATCTGAATATTCAATCCGACAATAACAAAACCTCAAAGGGAAAAGATTCGATTCATCACAACAAAGATAGAGAGGGAAGAAACACCATATGATCCAACTATATTAACAAAGCAAGCAATACATCAAGATCGTGCCATATCAAGAACACGAGAGAGAGAGAGATCAAACACATAGCTACTAGTACATACCCTTAGCCCCGAGGGTGAACTACTCCCTCCTCGTCATGGAGACCGCCGGGATGATGAAGATGGCCTCCGGTGATGCTTTCCCCCCTCCGGCAGGGCGCCGAAAAAGGGCTATAGATTAGATTGTGGAGGTACAGAGGCTTGCGGTGGCGTAAAAACTTATCTAGCTTAAGTTTCGGGGGTTTCTGAATATATATGATTTTTCAGTGTTGGAATCACGCAAAGAGGTGCCACAGGGGGCCCACGAGGCACCAGTGTGCGCCTGGGGGGGCAGGCGTGCCCAGGTGGCTCGTGGGGCCCCTGTGGCTCTTCTGCTGCTCCTCCGAAGCTTCCTGGGTCTGTTTCCTTCCAGAAAAAATTGTCAAAAAGTTTCGCTGCATTTGGACTTCATTTGATATGGATTTTCTGGAAAACCAAAAACAAGCAGAAAACAGCAACTGACACTGGGCACTAGGTCAATATGTTAGTCCATGAAAATCATATAAAAGTCATATAAAAGTGCACCAAAATCATACAAAACTATAATAAACATGGCATGAATACTTCATAAATTATAGATACATTGGAGACGTATCAGCATCCCCAAGCTTAATTCCTGCTCGTCCTCGAGTAGGTAAATGATAAAAGAAATAATTTATGAAGTGTGAATGCTAGCATAGTGCATAAGTTTGATCAATGATAATTTCAATGACTTTTCCTAGCATCATTATATATCATAAACAGTAGCTCATTTCATAAAACTCATCATGATCAAGTAGCAAGCTATTCACATGTTTAAAGTATAGGCCATAAACTTTCTTGAAAACTAACAAACTATGTTCTCAGTCATCAAACAATTGCAATTCATCTTATTTTTAGGAAGGGTCTATGTAAGAGCTTTGATCTAGCAAATTCCACATACTCAACCATCATTTAGTATTCCATGATTGCTGACACTCAAAGCATATTTTAGAACAAACCGTTTCAGTCAAACACATAGGAAGATAGAGGCTTAATGTTTCGCCTCCCAACTTATTTATATCAGGGATAATGTCAACAATAATAACTCATGATCATCTATATTTAACTAGATATATTTGCCTGGATCTTTCCCTACCACATAATGCTTGCCAACTAAAGAATAAATAGAGCGGAATAGGGATGAACATTAATGACTCTTGCATAAAAGTAAATATAGAAAAGTAAATACAGAAAAGTAAAAGATAGGCCCTTCGCAGAGGGAAGCAGAGGTTGTCATGCGCTTTTTATTGTTGGATACACAAGCCCTTAATGCAAAGGAACGTCATGTTATATTGCCCCTTGTGATAGCAACCTTTATTATGCAGTCCATCGCTTTTATTTCTTTACCATCACAAGTTCTTACAACGCTTATTTTCCCTTACAATAAAAGATCATACATATTTTAGGAGCAATTTTTATTGCTTTTTGCACCGATGACAACTTACTTGAAGGATCTTATTCAATCCATAGGTAGATATTGTGGACTCTCATGGCAAGAAACTGGGTTTAAGGGTTTTTGGATGCACAAGTAGTATCTCTACTTAGTACGAATTTTTGGCTAGCAAAAGATCCTAAGCAAGCACCACATGTTAGAGGATCCATGACAATATAACTTCTATGTGAATATAAACAAACATAACTCATTACGTTGTCTTCCTTGTCCAACGTCAACTACTTGATCAAGCTTGAAAATAATTAATGGGGGCTCACAATCATAGAAGATGTCCAAGATAGTATATTTATATGTGAAATTTCTCTTCCTTCAAAATTCTTTCATGAATTGTTCAAGTGACCAATGCTATGTTTGTTAACTTCCAATAAATTTTACCACTTATACTTCTTGTATGTGAAGTCACTACTCCTCATGGGACAAGCATATGAAGCATATAAATTTCAACTTTATGATATTCAATTCATTTCAACAATTTACTCATAGGATATAAGTGAAGAACAAGAGTAAATGACAAACTACTCTAAAAAGATATAAGTGAAGACCAAATGAGTAGTTAAGTAAATAGGTAGCTATGTGAGGACTCTCTCTCATTTAAAAATTTCAGATCTTAAGTATTTTATTAAAACAACAAAGAAAACAAAATAAAATGAAATTCCAAGAATAGCACATACAATGTGAAGAAGCAAAAACTTGGGCTCAACCAAAACTGACCGATAATTGTTGATGAAGAAAGGTGGGATGCCTACCGGGGTATCCCCAAGCTTAGATGCTTGAGACTTCTTGAAATATTAATTTGGGATGCCTTGGGCATCCCCAAGCTTGAGCTCTTGTGTCTCCTTAATTCCTCTCATATCACGGTTTCTCTAAATCTTAAAAACTTCATCCACACAAAACTTAACAAGAACTCGTGAGATAAGTTAGTATTAATCAACTCAAAACCCTAACATTCTCTACTGTAGAAAATCACAAAAATTATAATTAAACATTGCATACTAAATGCCTCTTCATATTTAATACTCCTATTCACAAATAGAAACATTAAACATGCAAACAATGCAACTATAACAGCAATCTGCCAAAACAGAACAGTCTGTAAAAGGGGAATAAGAATCCATACTTCCCTAACTCCAAAAATTCTGAAAAATTACCATGCGACAGAGAACTCATGCATTCTTACTTTGTAAAAATTTCAGATTTTTATCATGTTCTGACTATTCAGGAATATTCTGGACATAAAAGAAAACTTTCTGTTTTCAAACAGCAACACCTGAACTTGCAAACTGAGCATGGTAAAGGCTATAATTGGCATTTTATTGAACTAAAAGATACCAAACATGATTATTGATAGCAGCAAGAAAATATCAACAGAATAAAATGACGCTCCAAGCAAAACTCATATTATGTGACAAATAAAAATATAGCTCCGAGTGAGGTTACCGATAATGTTGAAGACGAAAGAGGGGATGCCTTCTGGGGCATCCCCAAGCTTAGTTGCTTGGGTCTTCCTTGAATATTACCTTGGGGTGCCTTGTGCATCCCCAATATTAGGGTCTTGCCAGTCCTAATTCTCCTCATATCGATATCTCACCCAAAACTTGAAAACTTCAATCACCAAAACTTAACGGAACTTGTGAGATAGGTTAGTATGATAAAAATAAATCATCCACTTAGGTACTGTCAAGACAAGATTCATAATTGTTATCACATAATGCCTACTGTATTATATCATTTCCACAATTTATATTACTCAATATAAGCTATGGAAACACTAAAACAAGCAAACTATGCACCAAAAACAGAATCTGTCAAAAACAGAACAGCGTGTAGTGAGCGATTTAAAAACCATACTTCTGTACCTCCAAAAATTCTGAAAAATTAGGACAACGTAAAACATTTGTAACTCAATACTGTGTAAAAATTTCAGAATTTTTTGATGCTCCAGTAGAGAATAGAAATTCCAGCACTGGACGCAAAAGTTTCTGTTTTTGCACAGAATCAAATCAACAAGCATCCACACTATCCCAAAGGCTTTACTTGGCACATTATTGAAAGAAAACATATAAAACATGATTAATACAGTAGCTTAATCATCTGAACACAATAAAAACAGTAGGGGTAAATATTGGGTTGTCTCCCAACAAGCGCTTTTCTTTAATGCCTTTTTAGTTAGGCATGATGATTTCAATGATGCTCACGTAAAAGTAAAGAATTGAAACACAAAGAGAGCATCATGAAGCATATGACTAGCACATTTAAGCCTAACCCAATTCCTATTCATAGGGATTTTGTGAGCAAATAGTTTATGGGAGCAAGAATCAACTAGCATAGGAAGGCAAAACAAGTATAACTTTGAAACTTTCAACACATAGAGAGGAAACTTGATATTATTGCAACACCTACAACCATATGATCCTCTCTCATAATAATTTTCAGTAGCATCATGAAGAAATTTAACAATATATCCATCACACAAAGCATTTTTTTTCATGATACATAAGCATAGAATTTTTATTACTCTCCACATAAGCAAATTTCATCTTATTCATAAAAGTGGGAGTATCATATGAAACTCGAATACTATAAATTGTTTCCACATTAAAAGGGTAATGTTCAGAAAAAGGGTAATCATAATTATGACAAGTTTTATAAATATAATCATCACTACTTTTTATAACATAAGTATCATCACAATAATCATCATAAGTAGGAGGCATGCAATAATCATAACAAATTTGATCATTCAAAGTAGGGGGACTAAAAAGATCATCTTCATTAAGCATATCATCCCCAAGCTTGGGACAAACATTAATTGCAGCAAATAAACTCTCAAACATGTCATTCTCATCAAACATAGCATCCCCAAGCTTGTGGCTTGGCATATCATTAGCATAATCACTGTTATCATCAATAGTATGAATAGCACCAATATTATAACAATTATTATCATCACAATTTTCTAAGTTGGTGCCAATTTTTTTTCAAGATTATAAGAAGTATCATTATTCTCCCAATCATAATCATCCTAATGAGTAATAGGCATAATAAAATCATCCTCACTAGTTCCTTCGGACATTGTACCATAAGACAAAGAAGCAATATCATCATCAAGTATATCATCTTCCACAATTATTTTTGATTCACTCTCATGAGGCACAACAATAATAGGAGCAACATTATTTGGGAGGGGTACCTTTTTACCTCTACTCTTTCTTCTTTTCTTCTTCTTCACCACATCATGTGTGGGTTTAATCAATTTTTTCGAGCTTCTTATTGATGAGATTGGTTGAATAGGAAGCTCCTCCTCGTCACCTATTTCATCATGAGAGACAATAGGACGGAAAGTGGAAATCTTTACCCTTTCATTAGTGTTCCTTTTATATTCTATTGGTTTTCCCGTCTTTCTATAGTTGGCAATAAAAGCATTCTCATTGCAATTTACCACACAAAACATATAGATTTCCTCTAGATTAGTTTCAATGTTGTCCGTGAGAATGAATACTTCAAACCAACTATTTTTATGTGACAATTCCTCACACCCCAAAAATAGATAAAGCTCATTATATAGTTCAAGGGCGGTCAAGTCATTACAATATTTAGCCATGATTCGATCATGAAAAAGCATGCATTGAAAATTAAGGTGACCAACTTTATTGCAAAGTTCACAAGTAATAGGATAAAGGGAACATAATTTTGTAGCAAATTCATCTATCACTTTGAGCAAAAAATTGGTTCTATCATGTTTATGCTTCTTACAAAATCTATCATCCCTATAAGGCATGTCTTCACAAACTTTATGCACTCCACAAAAATTGACATGCTTATAAGAAACATTTTTGTCAGGACTAGTGCAATCATCATTAGTATTTTGGATATTCCTAGAATTCATACTAACAACATTGCAATCATGCTCATCATTCAAAGATTTTATGCCAAACATTTTATTGAATTCTTCTTCTATCAATTGAGCACAATTTTCCGATCCATCATTTTCAAGAAAGACATGATAAAGACGAATAATATGAGGCAACCTCAATTCCATTTTTTTTGTAGTTTTCTTTAATAAACCAAACTAGTGATAAAACAAGAAACTAAAAGATTCAATTGCAAGATCTAAAGATATACCTTCAAGCACTCACCTCCCCGGCAACGGCGCCAGTAAAGAGCTTGATGTCTACTACACAACTTGTTCTTGTAGACTCGTGTTGGGCCTCCAAGCGCAGAGGTTTGTAGGACAGTAGCAATTTTCCCTCAAGTGGATGACCTAAGGTTTATCAATCCGTGGGAGGAGTAGGATGAAGATAGTCTCTCTCAAACAACCCTGCAACAAAATAACAAAGAGTCTCTTGTGTCCCCAACACACCAAATACAATGGTAAATTGTATAGGTGCACTAGTTCGGCGAAGAGATGGTGATACAAGTATAGTATGGATAGTAGATATATGTTTTTGTAGTGCGAACAATAAAAAACAGCAAGGTAGCAAGTAACAAAAGTGAGCATAAACGGTATTGCAATGCTTAGAAACATGTCCTAGGGTTCATACTTTTGCTAGTGAAATCTCTCAACAATGCTAATATAATTGGATCATATAACCATCCCTCAACGTGCGATAAAGAATCACTCCCAAGTTCCTATTAGCGAAGAACATAAGATAGAAATTGTTTGTAGGGTATGAAACCACCTCAAAGTTATCCTTTCCGATCGATCTATTGAGCCATTCCTATAAGTGTCACAAACAGCCCTACAGTTCGCACTAAAATAACACCATATGATACACATCAACCAACTCTAATGTCACCTAGATACTCCAATGTCACCACAAGTATCCATGAGTTGATTATACGATATGCATCAAACAACTTCATAATCATAATATTCAATCCACACAAAGAACTCCAAGGAGCACCCCAAAGTTTCTATCGGAGAAAAGATAATGAAAACGTGCATCAACCCCTATGCATAGATTACCCCAATGTCACCTCGGGAATCCGCGAGTTGAGTGCCAAAACATATATCAAGTGAATCAATATAATACCCCATTGTCACCACGGGTATTCATATGCAAGACATACATCAAGTGTTCTCAAATCTGAATATTCAATCCGACAATAACAAAACCTCAAAGGGAAAAGATTCGATTCATCACAACAAAGATAGAGAGGGAAGAAACACCATATGATCCAACTATATTAACAAAGCTCGCGATACATCAAGATCGTGCCATATCAAGAACACGAGAGAGAGAGATCAAACACATAGCTACTAGTACATACCCTCAGCCCCGAGGGTGAACTACTCCCTCCTCGTCATGGAGACCGCCGGGATGATAAGGATGGCCTCCGGTGATGCTTTCCCCCCTCCGGCAGGGCACCGGAAAAGGGCTGTAGATTAGATCGTGGATATACAGAGGCTTGCGACGGCGTAAAAACTCATCTAGGTTAAGTTTCGGGGGTTTCTGAATATATATGATTTTTCAGCGATGGAATCATGCTAAGAGGTGCCACAGGGGGCCCACGAGGCACCAAGGCGCGCCTTGGGGGGGCAGGCGCGCCCAGGTGGCTCGTGGGGCCCCTGTGGCTCTTCTACTGCTCCTCCGAAGCTTCCTGGTTCTGTTTCCTTCCAGAAAAAGTCATCAAAAAGTTTCGCTGCATTTGGACTTCATTTGATATGGATTTTCTGGAAAACCAAAAACAAGCAGAAAACCGCAACTGGCACTGGGCACTAGGTCAATATGTTAGTCCATGAAAATCATATAAAATTCATATAAAAGTGCACCAAAATCATACAAAACTATAATAAACATGGCATGAATACTTTATAAATTATAGATACGTTGGAGACGTATCACTGGCGCTGCCTCCATGGCCGAGAGCTTCCACCGCCGCGCTCATCTCCTTCGTCATTGCAGTGGGCAAGCGACGCGCCTGAGCACGTGGTTGTGCTCCTGCTACCCCGTAGCTGCCACCTGACCCCTCGTTTCGCTCGATTGCGAGCCGTAGCACCTCAACCACGCAAGGCCGAGGTCCGACCACCGCAAAGCCCATCGCCGGTGCCGCTACAAACCACCCCAACACTAGCCACCACCACCATTCAACGCGAACAAGCGCCAGCAGCCCAGCGGTGCCTCCAGCGCATCCACCCGATGCCCGTAGCGCCGTCTCGATGGGACTCCGCCGCGCGGGAAGGTCGCCGGCGGCTAATCGCCAGTTAGCCGACGTGGCCATCATTAGATTAGGGACTAATTGACCCTGTTAGTTTAGCACTAGACACTGATAGTGGGTCCCATCTCATTAGTTTACTGGTTAACCAAAATAATTAGGTTAATTAATAAAACCAGTGGACCCACGCGTCAGCATTGACTTTGCTGACGTGGCCTTTGACCGGGCCCACCTGTCTGTGACCCAAGCCAGCACTGTGACACTGACCAGTGGGACCCACTGGTCAGGTTTGACCTGGAATGGTCCGTTGACCTGCTGACGTCACTCTGACGTAATGATGACGTGATAATTCATTTCTGGAATTTAAATAAATCTTAAATGATTTATTTATTTCAGAAAATGGTTTAAAACTTCTAAAAATCATAGAAATAATCTATAACTCAGATGGAAATAATTTATATATGAAAAATGATCAGAAAAATATGAAGAATATGTTTATGCCATGTTCATGCATGTTTGAACAAGTTAACATCACTAACTAGGACAATTCATGATTAGGGCAATTTTTATAATTAGTTTTGGAGTTGGAATTTGATATGTATTTGAATTCCACTTCAATTAACTTGGTTAAATATTGCATTAGATGAATTAAGTACCTTAATTTGTCATGTCATTCATTTGGATGTGCATTGCATTGAATGTGTTCTTTTCTTGTTTGCCGCTGTTGTTCCTTCTCGGTAGAAGACGATTCCGACGTTGCGATCGTTGACACCGATGAAGAGCTTTACTATCTTCAGAAGTGTCAGGCAAGCAAACCCCCCGTGATCAGTCCGATACAATCCCACTCTCTCGCTCCTGCTCTCTTTTATTGCATTAGGATAACAACGATTCAACTGTTACTTGTTGCGGTAGTTGAACCCATTCCTCTACATGACCTGTCATTGTCATAGTAAATAGCTAAACCTTCCTAGAATGATTAGGAGTTGCTTGAGCCATGTTGTGACTTCATCCATGCCATGCTTGCTATTGCTTAGAGTTGTGTCAGGTCTGATTCATCCGGGAATGAATTGGAATGTTGTGATCATGTTCTGATGTTGAGAGCTAAGTGTGTGAACACGATTTGGTAAATGTAGCGATGAGAGGCCATGTAGGATTACATGGTGGGTTGTCTCATTGAAGCCATCCTTAAGAACTGAGTTCTGTGTATGTTATCCAAGAATAGTTACTACCACACATTGGGATACTTAATTGACCCTCTTGACTTATTAATCGCCCTGATCTCTGTCCAGGAGTTGCAACTAGCTTCTGGTGTTTGTAGGTCGTGCTATTTGTCTACCTAGTGGCACCTGGTACAGGTCGGCTTGGGACAGACTAGGCATAGTGGCATGGTGTACCAAGCGTGGTACCATCCGTCGAGATGGACTTGGGAACCCTGCGCACATCGTTTGGGGCCGTGATGGAAACTTCGGTCGGACTTCCCGTGCGGGTTCAGCCTCAGATAGGCGATAAACCTGGACTAGAGTCTTGCGTGGTTAGTCATGTTGTGGCCAACACCCTCGCCAGGCTTCCGCTTGAAGTTTGCCGACATACATGACGTGTATATGGTGGTAAGTGGTGAGAGCATGTGTGAACAAGTACACCCCTGCAGGGTAACATGATCTATTCGAATAGCCACGTTCGCAGATATGGACTACTTGGAGACTTATATGGTTCATAGACAACTTTAAGTGGATACTTTAAAATGCGTAAGATAAGTGTGAGTGCTATGGATGGCCTTCTCGTAGGGAGACGGGAGCGGATCCATAGTGGTGTATTGATGTGGTGACTATGTGGACTCATGTGCGCTTTCTCTTGCCTCAAAGAAAATACTGGTAGTCGTAGTACATGTTAGCCAAGAGTCAAAGCTGGCTTGCTGCAGTTAAACCCCACAACCCCCTTGTTGATACTGATGCATAAGTAGATAGTTCTGATGTAAGTCTTGTTGAGTACCTTTGTACTCACGGTAGCTTAATTTATGTTTTTGCAGAGGAGACTTCAGTCTCACTAGTAGTTCCACGTGGGCTTTGACGGTTAGTTTGGTAATCCCAGACAGAGGTCTGGTTCCTATGGAGGGTCTTGTAGATAGTCAGGCTTCTCAGCCTTTTTCTTCTGTAGTTGTCTGTACTCTGACATGATTATGCTTCCGTTGCTTGTATGACTTTGTATGTTGGGTCATGAGACCCATGATTGTAATATCACGTTATGTATGGCTCTTCAGAGCCTCTTAAATAAATACTTGAGTCGTAGAGTTATGTTGTGATGCCATGTTGTATCTACACATATAGTGCATATTGTGTGTATGTTTGAAATGCATTGGTATGTGTGGGATTCAACACCTCGTTATCTGCTTTGGTAGCCTTCCTTACAGGGAAATGCCTCCTAGTGCTTCCACTGAGCCCTGGTAGTTTGCTACTACTCCTGAACACATGGATTGACCGGCATGTATCCTTCTTTGCTCCTATATCTGTCCCTACGGGGAAATGTCACGTGGTGTTTACTATAGTCCTTGTGGCTTTGCCACGACTTGGTTACACTCACTGCTGACCGACACGTGCATTGCTGGGTTACGTATGCCTGTCCCTGTACGCTTGTGCCACCTTGGTTTATGACTAGACATGTCGACCCGGGTTCTCTGTCATATGGATGCTTGCATCACAATCATATACGTGAGCCAAAAGACGCAAACGGTCCCGGCCAAGGTAAAGGCGGCAATCGTGGGTTACCATGCGTGAGGCCGCAAAGTGATATGATGTGTCTTATGCTAGATCGGTGTGACTTAGGATAGGGGTCCCAACAATTCATATCATTGTTTTCAGTCCTTTCCAAAGCAGTTCACGATGATTACCTCTCAAACCACCTGCATGGTCAAGAGGCGAGGAAGGTATTCATTCAACACCCATGTTACAATATTGAAGTCTTCCTCAAGAGGACAAAGGTTGGGCGGGCAATCATCTACAGCCACTAGCCTAAAGTTGCAAGGACATTCAACATCATTGAAGGCTCAATATTCGCCTTCAGATCCAGCAGTTTTCCAATGAGATTCATTTGTCTATTTACCGTATATGATGCTACTTTCCAAAGGTTTTAGATGTTGCATGTGAAACTTCGTGCTGTTGTGTAATGGCGTAGCTAGCTATATGCCTATATGGTGTAATTGAGTGCTGAAGTTATCTGATGTTGTACTCTGATGTATTTCAATTATGAAATCCTGGTTGCCGTAATACAGCCATGAAATATATGGTGTGTTTGATATGAAATGTCAATTTGATTACTAAATGCATTATCAATAATAGACCAATTAGCCTGCTTATTGGGTTTTTCTATTGCAGACGGTTTCTCAGACAACACTGTGGGCGATGACCTCAAACAACCCACACAGTTTCTAGAAAGTAGGCATGTTGGATCAATGAACAATCACACACGACTTCCGCCTAACAACTGTTTGTGTTAGGCCACCTTGCACAAACGTTTCCACATAAAAACTGTGTGTGATGGACAGCCTATGCCACACAATTTCTTCTAGGAACCGTGTGTGTTGCTAAGAATATCTCACATGATTTGTCCCGTATAATTGTTTGTGATGGCTCACCCGATCGGACACATGCTCTTTTTGCCCTGCGTGTGTGACTGGGGGACCTATCGCTAACGGTTTCTGGGTTGTGTGGGACGGACTCCCCCCCCCTATCGCACACACAGGCAAGGCGACGGTTTAAAACTCTATCATAGAAAGGGGGTAAAAACCGTTTGTATAGGACGCGTCTGCACCAGTGACTGTCCTAAATTTAAGAATTACATATGTATAATAATTTAGTTTAAAAGGTGTATTAAATATGAAAATACACAGTGCCAATGATATATGGAAGTAGCCATAAATATATGGAAGGACCGAGATGACCGTTGGCGCCAACAAGCAGAAATAGGATGGAACTTACATAGATTAGTTCATACTTTCTGAATATCAGCCTGAATTTATAGAAGCTACTTCTCGTTGCGCTGGAATATATATGTCTAGTTACATCGAACCATAGCGACCAATCATGTCCATTGCATAGTGGGGTTCAGGACACTTTTTTATTTACACGGTACAAAGCGACCGCTCTATTGAGGGGGGGGAGGCCGAAAAGAGCAAATGGTGGAGGGGCTCCATGGTGAAGTTAAAAAAACATATTTCCCCATCACAAAAAAATCGATTTTATTTTGTACATAAACAAATACATATATAACACATTACAAGTGCAGCGCCTGTCGGCTAGGCGCTGCACACGGCAACATAGCGCCTGTCTGCTAGGCGCTGCACGACCCGGGGTGGGGCCGAGCCTAGCCTCGGGTGCCGCGCTGGCCAGGAGTGTAGCGCCTGTCAGTCAGGCGCTACTCATTGTAGTGCAGCGCTGCTACTTGTGAGCTGCGTTGGGATTTCCCCGAAGAGGAGGGGATGATGCAGTACAGTAGAGATAAGTATTTCCCTCGGTTTTGAAACCAAGGTTATCAATCCAGTAGGAGAATCACGCAACAACGCGATAGCAATACCTGCACACAAAACAAAAAATCCTCGCACCCAACGCGAACAAGGGGTTGTCAATCCCTTGGCGGTTAATTGCAAGATTAAATTGTATGGTGATAGATAAATAGATCGAACAAAAATACAAAAAAAAATAAATAAGGTAAAAGTGCAGCAAGGTATTTTTAGGATTTTCAATATATAATTAAGATAGACCCAGGGGCCATAATTTTCACTAGAGGCTTCTCTCTTGAAAATAGCATACGGTGGGTGAACAAATTACTGTTGGGCAATTGATAGAAAAGCAAATAATCATGACGATATCCAAGGTGATGATCATCTATATAGGCATCACGTCCGAGAGAAGTAGACCGACTCCTACCTGCATCTACTGCTATTACTCCACACATCGACTGCTATCCAGCATGCATCTAGTGTATTAAGTCCATAAAGAACGGAGTAACGCCTTAAGTAAGATGACATGATGTAGACAAAGTAAACTCATGCATGAATAAACCCCATCTTTTTACCCTTAATAGCAATGATACATACGTGTCATGTCCCTTTCTGTCACTGGGATTGAGCACCGCAAGATCGAACCCATTACAAAGCAACTCTCCCATTGCAAGATAAATTAATCTAGTTGGCCAAACCAAATCAATAGATCGGAGAGAAATACGAAGCTATAATAATCATGCATAAAAGAGTTCAGAGAAAACTCAAATAATATTCATGGATAATCTGATCATAAACTCACAATTCATCGGATCCCAACAAACACACCGCAAAAAGTGATTACATCGGATAGAACTCCAAGAACATCGAGGAGAACATTATATTGAAGATCAAAAAGAGAGAAGAAGCCATCTAGCTACTAACTATGGACCCGAAGGTCTGTGGTAAACTACTCACGCATCATCGGAAGGGCAACAAGGTTGATGTAGAGGCCCTCCATGATTGATTCCACCGCCAGCGGAGTACCGGAAAAGGCCTGCAGATGGGATCTCTCAAGAACAGAAACTTGCGGCGGCGGAAAAAATATTTCATGGACTCCTCTGTTGGTTTCCCGATTTTAGAGAATTTATAGAGGTGGAATTAGGTCAAACGGAGCTGTGTGGGCCCCACGAGGTACCTGGGCGCGCCCCTCCCCCTGGGGCGCGCCGTGGTGCCTCGTGGGCCACTGCTTCATCTTCTCGTCCCCTCCTGAAGCTTCTAGTGTTTGTTATGTCCAAAAAAAATCTCCAAAAAGTTTCGTGGCATTTGGAATTCGTTTGGTACTGATATTCTGGAAAACCAAAAATAGGCAAAAAACAGCAACTGGCACTGGGCACTAAGTTAATAGGTTAGTCCCAAAAAATGATATATAATTGCTGTAAATGTATATAAAAACATCCAAGATTGATACTATAATAGCATGGAACAATCAAAATTTATAGATACATTGGAGACGTATCAAGCATCCCCAAGCTTAATTCCTGCTCGTCCTCGAGTAGGTAAATGATAAAAACAGAATTTTTGATGTGGAATGCTACCTATCATATTCATCATATATTCTTTTCTTTGTAGCATGGACATTTGGACTTCAATGATTCAAAGCAATAGTCTATAGTTTGACATGAAGATATAAATACTCAAGCATACTAACAAGTGACCATGTCTTTCAAAATATCAACGCTAAAGAAAGTTATCCCTAGCCCATTATGCTCAATCATTGATCCATTCATGAAACACACTCAATATTTGCTACACACAATGCACAAGTATGACAATAGTGCTCTCTAGTTGGTGCTTTGTAAGAGAAGATGGAGACTCAAATAAAAATAAAAATTGCAAAAAAGTAAATAGATAGGCCCTTTGCAGAGGGAAGCAGAGATTTGCAAATGTGCCAGAGCTCAAAGCTTAAATTAGAGAGATAAAATTATTTTGAGAAGCATGCTTTTCCTGTCAACGAAAACGACCGAGAATTCCCAATATCTTCCATGCTAGACACATCATAGGTGGTTCCCAAATAGAAAATAAAGTTTATTTCCTTTCCACCATTCTTTCACAATCCATGGCTAGCCGTATCCACGGGTGCCCTCCATACCAACACTTTCCAAGGAATTTGTTATTATTAATTTTGATTCATTGTGGGACTGGGCATCCCTATTACCAGCCACTCTCTCGTGCAACGACAAGTGAATAAACACTCATCGTGAGAATAACACACCTAGCATGGAAAATATTGGCCACCCCCTGTCGCTTCATGAGTGGTACGGGCACACAAAACGGAAAATTATTTTGAAAAATTTAGAGTTGGCACATGCAAATTTACTTAGAACGACATTGAAATACCGCATATAGGTAGATATGGTGGACTCATTTGGCACAACTTGGGTTTAATTAGTTTGGATGTACAAGAAGTATTCCCGCTTAGTACAAATGAAGGCTAGCAAATAGATTGAGAAGCAACCAACCAAAAAGCGAAAACGGTCATAAACATGCATTGAACATAACTAACACCGAATAATGCACCATAAGTAGGATATAATTTCATTGCATAACTATTGACTTAATGTGCATGCATAGGGAATCACAAACCTTAACACCAATATTCCTACTAAATCATAATTACTCACTAACATGACTCACATATTATCATCTCCATATCGCAAAAACTATTGCAAGGAATCAAACTTATCATATCCAATGATCTATATGAAAGTTTTTATTATATCCCTCTTGAATATTCATCACTTTGGGACCAAATTCATATCTTGTGCAAATTACCATTACTATTATCAACTCTCAAAAAGATATAAGTGAAGCATGAGAGTGCACATATTTCTTCAAAACTTATCAACTCTCAAAATGATATAAGTGAAGCATGAGAGTTTAAATATTTGTTCAAAATTTCAATCTTATCAACTCTCAAAATAATATAAGTGAAGCATGAGAGTTGTGATGCCCCCGACTTAATCGTGCACTAATCATACACGCAAATGCACACGATCAAGCCTAAGGACTCACGGGAAGATATCACAACACAACTCTAAACACAAATAAAAGTCATACAAGCTTTATATTACAAGCCAGGGGCCTCGAGGGCTCGAATACATAAGCTCGCGCACACAAGCATCAGCGGAAGCAACAACAGTATCTGAGTACAAACACAAACTTAAATAAGTCTGCCTTAAGAAGGCTTAGCAAAACAACGACATCTGATCGAAAAGGCGCAGGCCTCCTGCCTGGGAGCCTCCGAATCTACTCCTGGTCGTCGATCTCCACGTAGTAGTACGCTCCACCGGAGGGGTAGTAGTAGTCGTCGGCGGGGGCAGCAGGCTCCCGGGCTCCGTCACCTAATCGTAGCAATCGTGTATGGGGGAAAAGGGAAGCAAAACAACCGTGAGTACTCATCCAAAGTACTCGCAAGACTTACATCAGATCTATTCTATTTATGCATCGGTATCAATGGGAAGGCTGTACCTGTGTACTAGACTACAGAATTGCCAGAATAGAGAGAAGGCCTAGCCTATCGAAGACTAGCAACTTGCAGCATCTTGCAGCATTGGAAGAGTGTAGATTAGTACATAAATATAGTAGTAGCAACAAGTATAGCAGTAGCCATGCCCAGAGATCCTTCCTCGACTCCCTGCGAGAAAGCGATCCCAGAGCTAACATATTTTAAACATCACCATTATCCAGTTCTAGTTGTAGTAGATCGGGATACTTTCCGTGCGTCCTGTTACCGTGGACACGGCTACTCGAATAGATATACTTCCCTGCAGGGGTGCACCAACTTACCCAACACGCTCGATTAACTCTGGCCGGACACACTTACTCGGTCCATGCCCGGCCTCGGCTGATCGACACGTCGTAGCCCTACCTAGGCTCAACAGAGAGGCCATCATGCCGGTCTACATCCTAAGCGCTCAGGGGTCTTGGGCCCATCACCCTTTGCACTCCTGCGCGTTGCGAACGCGGCCGATGAGCAGACCTAGCCCCCTTAATACAAGCGCAGGCTTTCCCAGTCCAACCCGGCGCGCGCCGCTCAACTGCTGACATCTGGAGAGCTTTGGCAGATACATACGACGTCGAGTGCCCATACTATTCCCGCGTGGTGGTTAGTGCGAAAAGGCCAAAGGCCTACTCAAATCACATATCCTAACCCATTAGTGTGTTGGGAGCTCGCGGAAACGAGCAGCGATCCACGATCTGTGGTCCCGTCGTCCCGTCTCGTGGACTTACGGGAAGGGCCAGGAATGCCCGGCCGTGCCACATAGTTATCTCGCGGGTACCCTCCGGGTCAACCCGACTTCCCAAAAGACTGTCGGGAACTCAGGTCCACCTCTACCGGTGTGGTACCGCCTGTCCCTTCAGTCCCGCAGTAACAGTAACAGTAAAAGGGGCAACAGGTAAAAGTAACAGTGTGTTTTATCATCAAGGGGGAAGTCCGAGGAATCACCCTCGATGGACACCCACTCGATGTATCCGTCAAGGTGAACTCAGAGGAATCACCCTCGATGGGTTCACACTTGAGGGGTTGTACGACTGAGGCATCATCGGAGGTGGTGTAAGAGGTATCACCCTCGGTAACCCACAACCGACTAGCTATACTACAGGGGTAACATCAGGAGTGAGGTAAGAGGTATCACCCTCGGCACTCGATGGTAGCTCTGCAGAGTCGTACAACTAAGGGGGGTGAGCGGTGATGTGTTGGTCTCTGCACATCGATCACATTGATCGAGTCACCGGTAACAAAGCAGGGCAACAAGGACAAGGGTCAGGGGTCACAAATGGATCACTAAACAACCTATACTATGCATTTAGGACAACAGGTAAAGTATCAACAGCAGTTACAAAAATAGGCTATGCATCAGAATAGGTAATATCGGAGCAACAACTGTACCAATTCTAATGCAAGGATAAGAGAGAAAGAATAGGTGATATAGACATGATCAAGGGTGTTTTGCTTGCCTGGAAGCTTTGCCGGAAAAGAAGGGTTGTCAGTGGTGTAGTAGTCCTCAAGGGCCACGTCAGTGTCGGGATCTACCGGCGAAGAAGAGGGGGAAGAAACAGATAAATACAGGGCAACAAAAGCAATCACAAATCATGACATGACTATAAGCTATGCCGGGGTGATCTAACTCAGTGCTACGCGTTAGAGATAGAGCGGCAAAATATCTGAGAATATTTTCCCGGTATTAGGCATCTGTCAGACAGATGAACCGGAGGGGAAGGTTCCATGTTGCATTGTTGTGGGCATGTGACAGCTACATGGAGGGCATATTCGGGTTCGCCTCATTTTTCTGATCAACTTTCATGTAGAAAACTTTTCCATCCGAGCTACAGTTGAATTTCTACGAAGTTTCAAAGTTTTAGCAATATTCTGAAATTGTTTTAATATAGTTAAATCGAATTTGAACAGCATTGGGACCATATACACCCACTGTGGGCTAGCCACAGTGGATGACAGGTGGGCCAGGGGGGCCCAGTTGACCACAGTCAACAGCCCAGTCAGCAGGCGGGGCCCAGGTGTCAGCTGGCCAAAGTCACTAACGACTGGGCCTGGTCAACGCTGACTGGGCAGGGTCAAAGCTGACACGTGGGGGCCACTGGGTTGGTTTAATTTAACTACCAAGTTAATCATGTTTAAGATAAACAGCGGGGCCCACTATCATAGACTTAGGGGCCTAATTAGTGGCCTAATGACGCCACGTCAGTACTTAACGGTGGCTAACCGCCGACGCTAAACGGGAGCGCCGGAGTTGCCCGTCCGGTCAACTCCGGCGTTGGCTGGTTGCGCGGCTGGGGGCGTTCGAAAGCCCGTGATGCGGTGCTTCTAGTGGTGGCCGCGGTGGGCGCTGGGGCGGCGTGTAATGGCGGCGGTGACGAGCCGGTCGCCGGCCGGAGCTCGGAGGTGTGCGGGCGCGGGGCTGCAACTCGCAAGTGAGCCAGCTAGGGGCGGCGTTGGCTTGCTGTGAAGTTGCAGAGCACGTGGAGGGGCTCGGGCGAGAGCTGCGGCTGTGGTAGCCACGGCGGTGACGAAACACGGTGGCGGCGGAGCTACTGGCTAAGGTGGTGGCTAACTTGGGGCTCAAAGACGAGCAACGGGGAGAGGGGAAACACGCGGGGGGGCTCACCGCGATGAAGAGGAGTAGCTCGGGGAGGTCCGGGGAGTCGAGGCCGTGCCGAGATCGAGTTGGGGGTGCGCGGCAGCCGACGGGTAAGTCGTTCTCGATCCGCTCGATGCTGTGCAGCCCTCGACGAACGAAGACTAGGGGGATATGTAGCGGATGATGACGGTCCTCCCGGACAAGGAGCGGTGGCCCAGCGACGCTGGTGGCCGCGTCGTTACGGAGGCGAGGCCATGGCTGCGCTCGCCCTTGAAGAAGCAGAAGGGGGCCGAGCGAGTGGAGGGAAAAGGAGGGCGCTAGGGTGTCGGGGAGGGAGAGAGAGCGACGAGGGGCGCCCGGGGTGGTCTTATCCCCTCCAGCCACCTACTCCAGCGCCGTGGCAGCCGGTGGACGGAGCGGCGCGCCCTCGGCCACGGCGAGCGCGACAGCGAGGCGGGGGCAGGTGGACGAAGAGGTATTTCGGCTGGGCCGGCGCTGCTGCTGTTGCTAGTTGGGCCAAAATGCACAGTAGATTTTCTGCTTTTTCCTTTTTCTGAAAAGAAATAGCTACTGTTGCATTTTAATTTGGCACCAGATGAATTTGGTTACAACTGAAACTTGGCACACAAATAGCTGGCAATATACTGGGCATGCACAAAAAGTTTCAGGGCAGTTGGAATTGCCTAACCATTTTTGAAAATTGAGAAGGCCAATTAAATTGCTGCTGGACCACTAAATTAATTCCCAAGGGCATTTTTGGAATCCAAGTGAGGTTGGTTTCATCATGAAAAATACTTAGGAATTATTTGCCATTTTGCTGGCTCATTTGAAGATGCAAATATTTGACTTGCAATTTGAATGGAATTGGACTTGATTTTGGACAAGTGGCAATTTGACTTAGTAAAGCATGATGACATGGCCACCATTAGCATGAGATCACTGTAGCTTAGCACTGGGGGTGTTACAAATCTCCTTCACTACAAGAAATCTCGTCCCGAGATTCAAGAGGTGCAGAAAGGGGTATCTTCGGGAGAACGGACCTTTGCGAGGTCGATTATCTGGTGGATAACTCAGGGAAGGTGACAGGAGGTATCTCTCGAATTGAAACTTAAGACAAACATCGAGAGCAAAGTAAGAAGGTCCAATAAGAAGTTGCAAGTGAATAGGCAATCGTTCGATGCCTGAAACAGAGTACGAAAGGGGTTCAGAGCAACGAAAAATATTGCGTCTGATACTAGAATAGATCATCTCTCGGAAGGTGGCTCGTGAATTACGTATGAAGCCAAGCGTGAGGAATAACTTTGGAAATGGGGATGTACAGGAGAGTCAGGTTTCGATCCTAAGGAACTGTGGTGACTGCCGATTGAGAGAAGGGAGGACGGTGAAATCTTGCACGACCACGATAACAAGACATGTCAGAGGAAAGCTTGTCAGCTATGTCGGCAACAACGTCGGTACCAAGGGCGGGGGACGAAGAGAACCATTTTCCTGCTCGTAAGAACAAGGCGGACCAAGAGGCAAAGTTCTCGTCCACCGGCGGTTACCGGAATGTCATCGACAATAGTAACAAGGTGTTACTAACAGAGTGGTACACCGAGGTGTTTTCATAAGCAGAGAATTGTTGTTGCTTAGATCGTATAGATCACAAGAAAGGTTAAACAGACGAATGGAAAGGTAAAATGTGATTATTAGATTATACAGACCAATGGAAAGGAAAAATGTGATTATACACAAGTATTAGGTGTATATCCTTCCCAAGGAAAAGCAGAGCATGATATACATGACATGACAACAAGTACAAAATCATTTAGTTAAAGGGGCGAGGGAAGTCATGATGTTACCCATACAACGGTGTTTGGATAATTGATCAAGAAACTTGTAACATTGCGCTTCCAATGTTCTTGTTGATGTTCGGAGTACCACAGTCATGCTTCGAGGTAGCAATGATAGGGTGTTTCAAGTAAGGGTTGGATCTAAAGATCTCAAGAGATACAAAGGAACAATTTCAAGAATATGAAGGAACGTAAGGTATAACCAAAACATGACCAAGTCTGCGTTGGCGGGAAGTCAAGGATGATGTCGATGATAACGTGAATCATCGAGGGGCAAGGATGGTATTTCTCACCTTAATTCGATTCATAACTTGGAAGAAGTCAAAATGTTGATGATAATCACGACACACTTTGTCGAGGGGTTTCAAGAGGATGTAATCAAACAGCGACGACATCAAGCAAGGGAATGATGAAGCGGAGAGTTATGGGGGCAACAAATAAGATTCAAGCTTGGTATCGAAGTTTCTTTTCAAGACAAAAAATAATGTTGAAAACTCGACGTAAGCCTTGCTCACAGTCTGAAGAATTCATGTACCAAAGAAGAACGAGGTAGCACGGTCAAAGGTAGCATGATAAGGATGCAGCCGATAGTCTAGAGAGGACAAGATGGAGTACTAAATTTCCCAGCAACAAATTACTAGGGGTATTGAATTGTAGTGCGGATTGGAGTCACTTGTCAGAGTTCTCGGGTGTTGAAATTTATCTGGCGAATCAACAGAAGAGTAGGACTCGTGAAAACTTTTGGGTTCACATGGATTAGGGAAGGCATAGGTTCAACCCATCAGGGGCATATTAGGAACATATACCACAAACTTCAAGAGTAAATGACACAAGCTCGATAGCAGAGTGTGGTTGACAAAAGCAGAGGATACAATTTACCAAAGGCATTATGTATCAGGGGAAGAACTCACAAGATTTTTGAATATGAAGGACACTGTCGGATAATAATCCAACCAAAGATCAGGTGGTCGGCAAAGGATCTGAGGGGAGTATCGGTACTCAACCGGAAGAAGAAAGAATGCAAAGGTATCGGATTATAGAAGCATCTGAATAATTCGACGCTTAAATACAAAGAGATTATGATTTCCAAATGAAGGATCAGAAGCAGACGCTCTGATCAAAGATGTGTAAGTTGATTAGAACTACATGGACAATCAATTGCAACTTGATTGGCCGGGAGCCAACTCATGTCCAAAATGACGTCTGAGCCGGAAGGACGAATTCTAGGTATTAACTGATGATAGCGGGTATCCACATACATATTGAATCAATAGGCTCAGAATGGCAATGACAAGGGATGTCAACGAAGGTTACTAGACATATGGAATTAACCATAATGCAAGCAGTCAAGAATGCCAAGAGCAATAGGCTATAGCGGATTTTCGGAAGATCAATTAGCATTTCGAAGAATTTTGCAAAACACATGAACAACTAGGGGTGAACAGATCCCCGGGAAAAGTGAGGCATTATTCATAGGTGCGGAAAGGAGCTGCAAGGCAGTTGGCACAAAGGATTCTCAGAAAAACATCGAAGAGTATCTTTAGAACCTTCTGGTGAAGCAGGCAATCATCTGGAATGAAGGGCTCTCCGGGAGGAAGTGGTCACGGGAACCTAATGTTAGAGTTAGCAAAACCCGAATAGAAGAGAGATCAGAGTCCCAGAGTAAAGAAGAAAAATAAAAGATCCTAAACCCATCTGTTGGCGACGTGGGCCCGTAAGTCACACAGCCATGTTAGTATAACAGTTTTGAAAGACTCGACTCAACTTCGGCCAAGGAGTTGGAAAGGGGGCTACCTACAGGCAGTCAGCTCTGCTACCAACTTGTGACGCCCCCGACTTAATCGTGCACTAATCATACACGCAAATGCACACGATCAAGCCTAAGGACTCATGGGAAGATATCACAACACAACTCTAAACACAAATAAAAGTCATACAAGCTTTATATTACAAGCCAGAGGGCTCGAATACATAAGCTCGTGCACACAAGCGTCAGCGGAAGCAACAACAGTATCTGAGTACAGACACAAATTTAAACAAGTCTGCCTTAAGAAGGCTGAGCAAAACAACGACATCTGATCGAAAAGGCGCAGGCCTCCTGCCTGGGAGCCTCCGAATCTACTCCTGGTCGTCGGTCTCCACGTAGTAGTACGCTCCACCGGAGGGGTAGTAGTAGTCGTCGACGGGGGCAGCTGGCTCCCGGGCTCCGTCACCTGATCGCAGCAATCGCGTATGGGGAAAAAGGGAAGCAAAGAAACCATGAGTACTCATCCAAAGTACTCGCAAGACTTACATAAGATCTATTCTATTTATGCATCGGTATCAATGGGAAGGCTGTATCTGTGGACTAGACTGGAGAATTGCCAGAATAGAGAGAAGGCCTAGCCTATCGAAGACTAGCAACTTGCAGCATCTTGCAGCATTAGAAGAGTGTAGATTAGTACATAAATATAGTAGTAGCAACAAGTATAACAGTAGCCATGCCCAGAGATCCTTCCTCGACTCCCTGCGAGAAAGCGATCCCGGAGCTAACATATTTTAAACATCACCAGTATCCAGTTCTTGTCGTAGTAGATCGGGATACTTTTTGAGCGTCCTGTTACCGTGGACACGGCTATTCGAATAGATATACTTCCCTATAGGGGTGCACCAACTTACCCAACACGCTCGATTAACTCTGGCCGGACACACTTACTCGGTCCATGCCCGGCCTCGGCTGATCGACACGTCGTAGCCCTACCTAGGTTCAACAGAGAGGCCAGCACGCCGGTCTACATCCTAAGCGCTCCGGGGTCTTGGGCCCATCGCCCTTTGCACTCCTGCGCGTTGCGAACGCGGCCGGTGAGCAGACCTAGCCCCCTTAATACAAGCGCAGGCTTTCCCAGTCCAACCAAGCGCGCGCCGCTCAACTACTGACATCTGGAGAGCTTCGGTTGATACATACGACGCCGAGTGCCCATACTATTCCCGCATGGTGGTTAGTGCGAAAAGGCCAAAGGCCTACTCAGATCACATATCCTAACCCATTAGTGTGTTGGGAGCTCGCGGAAACGAGCAGTGATCCACGATCTGTGGTCCCGTCGCCCCGTCTCGTGGACTTACGGGAAGGGCCAGGAATGCTCGGCCGTGCCACGTAGTTATCTCGCGGGTACCCTCCAGGTCAACCCGACTTACCAAAAGACTGTCGGGAACTCCGGTCCACCTCTACCGGTGTGGTACCGCCTGTCCCTTCAGTCCCGCAGTAACAGTAACAGTAAAAGGGGCAATAGGTAAAAGTAACAGTGTGTTTTATCATCAAGGGGGAACTCTGAGGAATCACCCTCGATGGACTCCCACTCGATGTATCCATCAAGGTGAACTCGGAGAAATCACCCTCGATGGGTTCACACTTGAGGGGTTGTACGACTGAGGCATCATCGGAGGTGGTGTAAGAGGTATCACCCTCGGTAACCCACAACCGACTAGCTATACTACAGGGGTAACATCAGGAGTGAGGTAAGAGGTATCACCCTCGGCACTCGATGGTAGCTCTGCAGAGTCGTACAACTAAGGGGGGTGAGCAATTCTAATGCAAGCATAAGAGAGAAAGAATAGGCGATATAGACATGATCAAGGGGGTTTTGCTTGCCTGGAAGCTTTGCCAGAAAAGAAGGGTTGTCCGTGGTGTAGTAGTCCTCCGGGGCCACGTAAGTGTCGGGATCTACCGGCGAAGAAGAGGGGGAAGAAACAGATAAATACACGGCAACAAAAGCAATCACAAATCATGACATGACTGTAAGCTATGCCGGGGTGATCTAACGCAGTGCTACACGTTAGAGACGGAGTGGGAAAATATCTGAGAATATTTTCCCGGTATTAGGCATCTGTCAGACAGATGAACCGGAGGGGAAGGTTCCATGTTGCAGTGTCATGGGCATGTGACAGCTACATGGA
This sequence comes from Elymus sibiricus, assembly GCA_039707655.1. Classification (NCBI taxonomy): domain Eukaryota; kingdom Viridiplantae; phylum Streptophyta; class Magnoliopsida; order Poales; family Poaceae; genus Elymus; species Elymus sibiricus. Next base: position 71,081,772 of record CM077668.1, read on the forward strand.
GGGCATATTCGGGTTCGCCTCAGTTTTCTGATCAACTTTCATGTAGAAAACTTTTCCATCCGAGCTACTGTTGAATTTCTACGAATTTTCAAAGTTTGAGCAATATTCTGAAATTGTTTTAATATAGTTAAATTGAATTTGAACAGCACTGGGACCATATACACCCACTGTGGGCTAGCCACAGTGGATGACAGGTGGGCCAGGGGGGCCCAGTTGACCACAGTCAACAGCCTAATCAGCTGTCAACAGAGTTGGCTGTTGGCTGGTCAAAACTGGCAGGCGGGGCCCAGGTGTCAGCTGGCCACAGTCACTGACGACTGGGCCTGGTCAACGCTGACTGGGCAGGGTCAAAGCTGACACGTGGGGGCCACTGGGTTAGTTTAATTTAACCAGAAACTTAATCATGTTTAAGATAAACAGTAGGGCCCACTGTCATAGACTTAGGGGGCTAATTAGTGGCCTAATGATGCCATGTTAGCACTTAACGGCGGCTAACTGCCGGTGCTTAACGGGAGCGCCGGAGTTGCCCGTCCGGCCAACTCCGGCGTCGGCTGGGCGCGTTCGAAAGCCCGCGATGCGGCGCTTCTAGTGGTGGTCGCGGTGGGCGCTTGGGCAGCGTGTAACGGCGGCGGCTGGAGCTCGGAGGTGTGCGGGCGCGGGGCTGCAGCTCACAAGGGAGCCAGCTAGGGGCGGCGTTGTCTTGCTGTGAAGTTGCAGAGCATGTGGAGGGGCTCGGGCGAGAGCTGCGGCTGCGGTAGCCACGACGGCGACGAAACACGGCGGAGATACTGGCTAAGGCGGTGGCTAGCCTGGGGCTCGAAAACGAGCAACGGGGAGAGGGGAAAGATGCGGGCGGGGGGGGCTCACCGCGATGAGGAGGAGTAGCTTGGGGAGGTCCGGGGAGTCGAGGCCGTGCCGAGATCGAGTTGGGGGTGCGCGGCGGCCGACGGGGAAGTCGTTCTCGATACACTCGATGCCGTGCAACCCTCGACGAACGAAGACTAGGGGGCGATGTAGCGGACGATGACGGTCCTCCCGGACAAGGAGCGGTGGCCCAGGGACGCTGGTGGCCGCGTCGTTATGGTGGCGAGGCCATGGTTGCGCTCGGCCTTGAAGAAGAAGAAGTGGGCCGAGCGAGTGGAGGGAAAAGGAAGGCGCTAGGGTGTCGGGGAGGGAGAGAGAGCGACGAGGGGCGCCCGGGGTGGTCTTATCCCCTCCGGCCACCTACTCCAGCGCCGTGGCAGCCGGTGCATGGAGCGGCGCGCCCTCGGCCACGGCGAGCGCGACAGCGAGGCGGGGGCAGGTGGACGAAGAGGTATTTGGGCTGGGCCGGCACTGCTGCTGTTGCTAGTTGGGCCAAAATGCACAGTAGATTTTCTGCTTTTTCCTTTTTCAGAAAAGAAATAGCTACTGTTGCATTTTAATTTGGCACCAGATGAATTTGTTTACAACTAAAACTTGGCACACAAATAGCTGGCAATATATTGTGCCTGCACAAAAAGTTTCAGGGCAGTTGGAATTGCCTAACCATTTTTGAAAATTGAGAAGGCCAATTAAATTGCTGCTGGACCACTAAATTAATTCCCAGGGGCATTTTTGGAATCCAAGTGAGGTTGGTTTCATCATGACAAATACTTAGGGGTTATTTACCATAATGTGAACTATTTTGCTGGCTCATTTGAAGATGCAAATATTTGACTTGCAATTTGAATGGAATTGTACTTGATTTTGGACAAGTGGCAATTTGACTTAGTAAAGCATGATGACATGGCCACCATTAGCATGAGATCACTGTAGCTTAGCACTGGGGGTGTTACAAGAGTTTAAATATTTCTTCAAAATTTACCCACCGCCGTGCTCAAAAATATTTAAGTGAAGCACTAGAGCAACTGCGTAGCTCAAAAAATTTAAGTGAGGCACATAGAGTATTCTAAAAAATCATGATTAACGTGTGGCTCTCTCAAATAGGTGTGTCCAGCAAAGATGATTGTGACAAACTAAAAAGCAAGAAAAGCAGAGACTCATATAATACACGACACTCCAAGTAAAACACATATCAGGTGATGAATAAAAATATAGCTCCAAGTAAAATTACCGATTGTTGGTAGAAGAAAGAGGGGATGCCTTCCGGGGCATCCCCAAGCTTAGACGCTTGAGTCTTCCTTAAATATTGTCTTGGGGTTCCTTGGGCATCCCCAAGCTTAGGCTCTTGCCACTCCTTAGTCCTTCATCTATCGTGATCTCACCCAAAACTTGAAAACTTCAATCACACAAAACTCAACAAAACCTTCGTGAGATCCGTTAGTATAACAAATAAATCCTTAACTCTAAGTACTGTAGTAAATTGATTCATATTTAATATTGGCATAATGCTACTGTACTCCAACTTTTCCATGGCTTATACCCCCGATACAATCCATAGATTCATCAAAATAAGCAAACTATGCAACAAAAACAGAATCTGTCTAAAACAGAACAGTCTGTAAAGATCTATTTAAAAGCTATACTTATATAACTCCAAAAATTCTGAAAAATTAGAACAACGTCGGAAATTCATATACCAATACTGTGTAAAAATTTCAGATTTTTCTGACGTTCCAGTACAGAACTAAAATTCCAGCACCGGACGCAAAACTTTCTGTTTTCCAAACAGCATCAATTATACTATCTTCCAAATCATCCCAAAGGCATTACTTGGCACAAACACTAATTAAAACATAAAAACACAATCATAACAGTAGCATAATTGTGTAAACACACAAGAACAGAAACAAAAAGTAAAAATTTATTTTATTCATTGGGTTGCCTCCCAACAAGCGCTATTGTTTTATATCCCTAGCTAGGCATAATGCATAGTTTCAAGTATTGTCATCTTTCAAGTTGATTCCATAAGTGGCCCTCATAATTGATTCATAGGGTGCTTTAATTATTTTCCTAGGGAAGTGTTCCATGCCTTTTTTTTAGTGGAAATTGAAATGTTATATTACCTTCTTTCATATCAATAATAGCACCAATAGTTCGTAAGAACGGTCTACCAAGTATTATGGGGCAAGAAGGATTGCATTCAATGTCAAGTATAATAAAATCAACGGGCACATAATTTATATTTGCAAGAATAAGAACATCATTAATTCTTCCCAATGGCTTTTTAATAGTGGAATCCGCCAAGTGCAAATTAAGAGAACATTCATCTATATTGGTAAAACCTAGCACATCACATAGGGATTTTGGAATTGTGGAAACACTTGCACCCAAATCACATAAAGCATTGCACTCATAATTTTTAATTTTAACTTTAATGGTGGGTTCCCATTCATCATATAATTTTCTAGGAATTGAAATTTTTAGTTCTAGCTTTTCTTCTAACGCTTTCATCATTGCTTCTACAATGTGCTTAGTAAAAGCCTTATTTTGTTCATAAGCGTTGGGTGAATTTAGCATGGATTGTTACAAAGAAATACACTCAATCAAAGAACAACTATCATAATTAAAATCTTTGTAATCCAAGAGAGTGGGCACATCGCTAGTTAAAGTTTTTACCTCTCCAGACCCACTATTATCAATTTTTTCATCAAGATTTTCACCCTCCGAATTATGGGGACGCCTCCTAGCTAAAGTTGACTCTTCTTCAGTCCCCTTTTCATAAATTTTTATATTGCTAAACAAGGAATCAATAGATGAAACACTAATCATTTTAATGTCCTCATCATTACTACGATAGAAACCGGGAGGGATCGCTTTTTCTAAAAATTCTCGTTTAGCTTTTAGCATAGCGGTTCTTTTCTTACTCTCATCCATGGAGACATATAAAGCTTTAATTGATTCATTAATATCAATTTTGGGTGGCAAAATTTTAGTCTTGAGATTTTCCACATCATGAATAATTCTATCAATGCTCCTAGACATATCATCAAGTTTACTTAATTTTTCTTCTATCGTAGTGTTGAAAACTTTTTGAGCATTAATAAATTCTTTAATATTATTATTATTATAAGAATTACCATAGGAATTGCCATAATTATTAGAGGAATTTCCAGGAAACGGCCTAGGATCAAAATTACCTCTATAAGCATTATTATTGAAATTGTTTCGCGAGACAAAATTCACATCTACGGGATCATTATTTTGCTCAATCAAGGTGGACAAAGGAACATCATTAGGATCAATAGGAGTATTTTTGCTAGCAACCAATTTCATAAGCGCTTCAACTTTATTACTCAAAGTACTAATTTCTTCAACAGAATTCACTTTTTTACTAGTAGGAACTCTTTCAGTATGCCATTGTGAATAATTTGCCATAATATTATCAAGTAATTTAGTAGCTACCCGCAATATAATCTCCATAAAAGTACCACCCGCGGCGGAATCTAAAAGATTTCTAGAAACAAAATTTAATCCCGCATAAAAATTTTGTATGATCATCCACAAATTTAACCCATGAGTCGGGCAATTTCTTATCATTAATTTCATCCTCTCCCAAGATTGAGCAACATGTTCATGATCAAGTTGCTTGATATTCATAATTTGATTTCTAAGGGAAATAATTTTCACGGGAGGAAAATACTTGGTAATAAAAGCATCTTTACACCTATCCCAAGAATCGATACTATTTCATGGTAAAGATGAAAACCAAATTTTTGCACGATCCCGCAGTGAGAACGGGAATAATTTTAATCACAATATCATTATCCACATCTTTTTTCCTTTGCATGTCACACAATTCTACGAAAGTGTTAAGATGGGATGCAGCATCTTCATTAGGACTACCAAAAAATTATTCTTTCATGACAAGATTTAATAAAGCGGCATTAATATCACAAGTCTCTACACTAGCGGCAGGAGGAGCAATCGGAGTACTAATAAAATCATTATTATTAGTATTGGAAAAATCACACAATTTTGTATTTTCTTGAGACATCATGGCAACGCAAACAAGATAACAAGCAAGCAATCAAGCAAACAAAAAAGCAAACGGAAAATATTTTTGTATTTTTGTAAAAAAAAATTAGAAGTGGGGGAGATGAAAACGAGAGGCAAAGGCAAATAAAGTAAAAGCAAGGAGATGAAAGTTTTATGCATAGGTACTTGATAGATGTTGATGATGTCTCCCCGGTAACGGCGCCAAAAATTCTTCCTGCTACTTGTGAGCTGCATTGGGATTTCCCCGAAGAGGAGGGGATGATGCAGTATAGTAGATGTGACACCTTGGTTTTTCCCAGCTTTTCTTTTCCAAACTCGTTTGAAAATTTTGTTTGAATTTTGGCTTGGATTTGTTTCTGAATGGCTCAATGGACTTAAAACATGGGAATATTTTCTTGACTTTCTTTCCCAAGTGACTCAGGCTCTCAAAAACTTCTCTCAAGTCATGTCATTTCCATCCTTGCTCAATCTTAATTTTATCCCAATTTAATATTCCTTTCTCCATTAAAGGAATAACCTTTGAGCTCTAGGTTGTGATGCAACCTATATTTCTGTTCTTCCAAAAATCCCAAGAAAATTCTCATAAATCCTTTGCACTATGTGAACCTTGGATGTGTGAAAACATTCAAGATTTACTCTTCATGGTGAGCACACCATCCAATTTTTGATTCTGGTCATAATTTCAATTTGTGAGGCAACTATGTTTTATATTGCTTCAAAAAATCAGAAATTAATCCAGGACATTCTTCTACCCATATTATCAATCTCCACAAATTTTTGGCTCATTTCATTCAGCCAATTTCTCTATAAAATTCCTCCCTGTTTCTATCCAGTGGGAAGTGTTGTGAAGGAAGTACCCTGTACACTAACCCAATTGGACTGAAATTTTTATAGCATGTGGGCATCATCAAATAACTCACCAATCCCAAGTTTCAACTCCAGGAACAACATCCAAGTGAGTGCAACATCCTCAACAAGATTTCTGGACCAGAGAGGCAGTTGTGAAGCAACTATGCTCTACACTTGTCCATTTGGTCTGACTTTTTTTTTTCCCAGCATGTGCACCTTCCCACTGCATTTCAGTGTGGCAAACTTTCACTCCCAAAGCCCTAGCCATTTCTTCCCAACTTGCTGCACAAGTTTCTATCCAGAAACTTGCCTGGAACCTAGCCAGCTGTTCAGACCAGCTCTTGTCAAACCAAAGGCACAGGAAGGACTCAGGATGAGAGGACTTCCTCGTAGACATGACCGGGCAGGCCAGAGCGCGCCGCGTGCGCCAGTGCATGCGGTGACCACGCGTCTGGCAAGGCCAAAACCATGCTCTGCACGTCGACCGCGTCGGACGCGACTGCTCTGGCCACCTCTCGATGCCTCTCCTTGTCCAAACGTGCCGACGTCATCGCCGCCCTCCACCTGGACCGCCTGGACCCTCCCCTTCTCCGGTGAAGCTCGCCGGCAGACACGGCCAAGCTCCGTCGCTGTGCACCGTACGGGCACTGTGGCCTAGCTGGCTGGCGTCTTCTGCCTCGAGCCATCGCCGTCGCATTGACTTCTCCCACCCCTCTCGTCACTTCAACCCACGCCGCGACGGCCAGCTCGCCGTCCTCGCCCGGCCAACTCAACCGTGGTGGGATCCGGCTCGGCCACCCCTCGTCCACCTATAAAAGGCCCCGCCCGGCCTCTCCATCCCTCACCACTCCACTCCTCTCCCTCTCAATCGCCACCAGCAGCGCCAGGGCAGGCCGGAGAGCCCTCCTTCTCCATCTCCGACGAAGAGCTCCGCCACTCTACCCCAGCTCCGTCTGCTCGCCTTCGCCCACCCCAGCCCCAGCCGAGACCACCAGTGAGCTCGTGAAGCTCCACTGACCATCCCCAGCCCTTCCTCCGCCCGAGAGCTCGCCGGAGTCGCCGGATTGATCGCCATCCGAAGCTCGCCGCCGCCTAAGACGAAGGGGGCGACGCCGTCCGGCCATCTCCCGATGAGATACGGGTATGGGCGTGCTCGCCGGCGTCCGCCCAATCCATCCCCACCCTTGCCCAGCTCCGCCGCAGCCTCTACACCGGTGAACGTCGCCGGTGAGTCCCGCCGCCCTCTGTTCCCTCTCCTCTCTGTTCAAACCTGGCAAGCGGGCCCCACCTGTCGGCGACTCCACGCGTGGCCGAATCGGTATGAAAGTGGAGGCGCCTGGCCAGTTTACGTCTTCGACGTGGCCGCTTCTGGGATTTTCCAGTTTTCTGTTTAATTCAAATTTAATCAGAACTTTGACTGAACTTTGACCAGCTATAACTTTTAAACCATAAGTCCAAATGAGTTCATTCTTTTTTGCATTATTTTTCTTATGAGCTCCTCTTTCTGCTGTAAAAATTTGGTATTTTTCTCTGCTGTCTAGAATTTCTGGTCAAAAGAAAATGCTTTATGTGGTATTTGAAAATGCTTTCAAAAATGCTTTTCAGATTGTTTTGAGTAGTTGGTGAAGGCCAGGAGTACTCCCACACTCTATTGGTGCAAGGCAAGCCACAACTCTCATTTGCATAATTGCATTGCAATATCATAGTTTAAATAATTATTTTAATGCCAAAAATGAATTATTTATGAATGGATTAATTCATGCAATACTTTGAAGATTTTGGATAAGTTAATGTGATGATGATGATGGGATTATAGGTTGGTAGTAGATTTACAGATATATGTGGTAATGCTGTCGGACTGTGAGATTACCGTCAATGATTATTTTGTGATTACTCCGGTACTACATATATGGGATCAGTAGTAGAAGTTGATCATGATGCTCATTGGATTTCTAGTTGGTTATGTTGATAACTTGGATCACTTGTATATCGGAGTATTAATGATGACTATGATTACTTGGGGATAAATTCCTTCATCGTTGATCAAGTGCCACTGAACCGTACTTTCCAGTGCAGCCACATCTGCCGGTATGGGACGGCCTTGGCTTGGTCTAACAGCGTGCTCTTTTATCGGTACCACCAAAGAGGGGAGGTTATGCGTGCGTGCTGCCCTGATCAGGTAGACGACGATAACCTTGTGAGCCCAGTTTGGTTTTGAGCTCAGGTCCCCATTTGGGACAATTTGTTTGGCCATGACGGTGGCAGGTGTCAAGAGTGACACAGGGGCCACCCAGGGCAGGACTCCGGGGGAGGATGATTGTCGGTGGTATGCTGGAGGGGTCACGGGTTGGGCAAGTTTCGTTGGTGTAGCACCGGTCCACCCGGAAGGGAAGTGTACCGAGGTACGGGACCAGGAGCTCCATAGTGTGGGTAAAGTGCGCAACCTCTGCAGAGTGTAAGAATCTATTCGAATAGCCGAGTCCATGGTATTGGACACAGTTCGTATTAAGTCACACTGTCTAATCAACACCAATGAGGGAATGACGTGTTAATGATGGAAGAACTCGTCTCAGTATAGTTAAGTGACCGGTTGTTGAGAACCGCTGGTAATTGTTGAGGATGATCCCATGAAGGACCGTCAGGTGTTCTTGAGATGACCATGAGCTGGTCACGTGAGTAAGTGGTTCCTGCGGTGGTAACAAGTTGGATGGTGGTAGCAATAGCATGTTATTATTTTCTTCCACCCTTTTAGTAGCATTTAAATCTGATTTAATCATGATTGCTATGACATTGTTATGCCTTGATGCTCTTGATTGTCGCGAGCTTGCGAGTACATTCAAAGTACTCACCTGGCGTGTCATGCCAGTTTGCAGGTGCTGCCATGTTTGCATAGTGGAGGTGTTCGAGTTGTGAGCTAGGACGTGTCCCAGCCAGAGTCCCTGCGGAGTGGAGTCCATTTTGACACCGTAATTCTGCTGCTAGGATTCAAGCCGCTGCTAGCATAGAATTATCGTAGCAAGCATAGCTTTGCCAAGGCAACCCTTTGTAATATCTCAAACCTTTGTACTCCATTTACTATATGTAATAAAGAGCTGATTTGTTCTATGCCAAGCATTGTCGTATTCTAGAAGACTTGATCTCTGGGCTGGAATACGGGGTGCTCCAGTAACTCTGAGCCGGGGTGCCACAAGGTTTGGTATCAGAGCAGGTTTGGCTATAGGACATCCTAGCTAACCCGGACGTTAGAAATCGTTAGTTTAGAGCCCAGCCTGCTTGTGTGTTGCATTTGAGTTGCTGCACTTGGTTGTTGCATTTGTTTGTTGCATGGCATGCATATAGATTTGGCTCACTAATCAGTTGATTTTGTAGATGGCATATGTTCCTGTTGACTACAACTCAGCCCCTGCACCACTCAGCTTCGCATCCCTGCTTTGGGATGTCTGGCGTCTTCTCTATCCCAGTGGAGAGATGCCAAGGTACCAAGTGTTCCAGACCTCGCTTACGGGACTGGTGCTTGAGTATCATGCCAATGTCATTCTGACAGTCGACCTACCTTTGGGAAATCATACCTATAGTCTCCATGGTGGTTATGCTTCTACCCCGGATTGTGCTATCCAACTTGCCGCTCTGGCAGGCCTCACTATTATTCGCCATCAGGAAAGCGCAATGCAGGAGAATCGTGCCTTCCTGTACTATCCCATCATGTCCACCACTCCCAGATGGATTAGACTTCCTCCTGTCTGCATAGATGACGATGTCGTTGTGGCTTACATGTCTCGTTACATGGTCGTAGAGTACGTCCTCATCACTGAGCTAGTTCGAGATGCAACTCGTGCCCGGAGAGCCCTTGGTATGGCTTTAGCACCGTCAACCCCTCCGCCAGCTCCTTCGCTCTCCAGCAACCCGCCATCCAACCCTAGTACCTAAGTATCTGCGAAGTTCATGTTGCATGAGTTGTGGTAGTGCCAAGTGCTGTAAATTACCCAGAGTAGCAATAAAGTGTGGTTTTGCAAGTTTGATCTTTTTCCTTGAGTAGACTTATTTGCTCTTCTTTGGTTTTTCGGTGTCATACTACCTTCTCTATGGAAGTTGCTCATCAACTAGTGGACACAAAGAGTTAATGAGGATTGCCAGTACTTGGAGGATTGGTTGAGCAGTATGACAATTCTCAGGATCGTATTGCCTGGGGAGAATATTTGGTTAAAAGCAAACAGTACTCTGAATTGACTATTAGTGTCAAGTTTACATCGGCGATGCAATTGTCATAGCAGTAATGTTTAAGCAAGCAGGAAGACCAGTGGTGTGCAAGGCCAGTGATATGTTTACCGTACAAGTCGGGATTCAAGAAGGATAGTCGGCCAACTCTTCCGCAGGTAACCAACAAGCGGTGTGGTGAGGAGGTATATATGTAGCAGCATGGCACAACAAGAAACTTCTGGTGTAAGTAACCCAGTCTTGCACCACACGCCACCGGAGAAACTTACGAGGCAAGGCTCTTCGAGTCTTCCTCAGTACGATATATGGATGGCTTCCAGCACAAGATACCCTGTCTTCCTCGATAAGTTATCGTGGGAAAGTTTCCAGCATAAGGTACATAATCTTCCTCGATAAGTAACCAGGAAGGAAAGCTTCTGGGAACGCTACCCAGCCTTTTCCAGCATGCTATTTCGATAGAAGCTTCAAGCCCAAGCTATCCAGTCTTCCTCAGCACGATACCCGATGGCTTCCAACACAAGCTACCCAATCTTCGTCAGCACGAGACTACAGACAGTTAGCAGCATTGGTATAAGTTAGTACACGGTGTGTTGGCAGTGCATCTCGAGAAGCTAAGTCATAATTGTTCGGTCAGAAATATGAGTTAGTCAGGACACAAAGATCTGCCTTGGGAATCAGATGTTCAGCTATACATGTTTCCATATACATTGTGGAATGATGCCCAGGTAATGACAGTCACTCATACGAAAGCAACTATGTTTGAGCTGGACTATCAAAGAAAGGTAAGGATCCAACACCTGCCTAAGTTATGCAAGTGAACGAAGGCCAGTATAACCATCAGCAAGTTGTGAGGACTCACAAGCTATGAAGTAAGACAATTTGGAACCACAATTTGGGCAGTGGATACCTTGGTACTTATGAACTTGGTATATGATCCCGGTGAACCCCTGCTTGCTTTTCTTTGGAAGACGGCACCACCCCCATGTACTGAGCTGTTTTTCGGCCATTCAGGGTGGATGCCGACATTATATTTCTCTTTTCAACAACTGTCTTGTGTTCTGAGCTGTTTTTCCGGCCGTCTCAGACAGCTGTTGAGTTTCTTTTGGTAGCGGTGACTTATGTTTCGAGCTGTTCTTCGGCCGTCTTAGGGAGCCGCTACATTCTTTTTATCAACATGGTCTCATGCTCTGAGTTGCTTTCCAGCCGTCTTGAGCCATGATTGAATTACTCCAGTAAAAGTCCCAGATCTGTGTTGTAAAGACCGTTCTGGTGGCCACTGGTTTATTTGCTGATTTCATGCAAGGGGGTTCGGAGGACCAATGCCTTACCATTACAGCTTGTGAGATGAAAAGCTTGCCAGATAAGTGTGACTACACTAGGTTAAGGACCAAGACATGCTTGCCGGAATATTGCACCTAATAACACCCATGGTCATATGAAGAGTTGAGGATACGTGACCAATTTCCTGCGGCACAGGACTCAGGGAAGAGAATAATAAAGAAGAGCAAGACTGAAGATGTAGGCGTGATGATCATTACAGAAACAACATGATATGAATACCTAAGATGGGCTGATTTCGTATCAATCATCATGAATACCCCACCAAGTGGTCCGCTTCGCTCTGTATGGAAGGATTTCGTGTCAGGCATCGCAAGACTTATGGATATATCGATAGGATGGGCACTTGCAATGCTACACAACAACTTCAGATCAACTGCCCATGCATACGCTCCCCTGTCATGAGCAAGGTTATTCTACCCGTACCACCGTCAGCCAAGGTATTACTCCTTTGGACATAACGAATAGCAGCCAAGTTGCCAATACAGAATGGAGACAAAACAGTCCACTCGGAGGATTCAGCCACCCTGCAAGCAGTCAGACCCCACCCGGGGAAAAATATTGTGACTCTCAGCATTGTAACTCGATACCATAACCAGTTGGGTTGTGTCCACTAAGGAAAGTTGTTCATAATCCTTATCGGTACCAGATGGGAGCAGGACATGCTCATCAAACACCACTCCCGGACTTATGGGAAGGTGACTTATTCCAGTCAGGAAAATATGCCGACATGGTAATGATGTGGTCAATATAATGCTGGAAAGATCTGTTAGAATGTGGGTGTGGTAAAGCAAACCACCCCAGAGTAAGAAAGCCAGGTCATATGAGATTCGTGGGAAAGCATTATATCAAGAAAAAGGATACCCGAGTTGGAACCGGTTTTCCTTAAAGGCAGAATATTCATACTGGTTCCCTGAGCAATCAAATCTCGAGGACGAGATTTATCCTAAGGGGAGGTAGGTTTGTGACACCCTGGTTTTTCCCAGCTTTTCTTTTCCAAATTCATTTGAAAATTTTGTTTGAATTTTGGCTTGGATTTGTTTCTGAATGGCTCTATGGACTTAAAACTTGGCAATATTTTCTTGACTTTCTTTCCCAAGTGACTTAGGCTCTCAAAAACTTCTCTCAAGTCATGTCATTTCCATCCTTGCTCAATCTCAATTTTATCCCAATTTAATATTCCTTTCTCCATTAAAGGAATAACCTTTGAGCTCTAGGTTGTGAGGCAACCTATATTTCTGTTCTTCCAAAAATCCCAAGAAAACTCTCATAAATCCTTTGCACTATGTGAACCTTGGATGTGTGAAAAAATTCAAGATTTACTTTTCATGGTGAGCACAACATCTAATCTTTGATTCTGTTCATAATTTCAGTTTGTGAGGCAACTATGTTTTATATTGCTTCAAAAATTCTGAAATTAATCCAGGACATTCTTCTACCCATATTATCAATCTCCACAAATTTTTGGCTCATTTCATTCAGCCAATTTCTCTATAAAATTCCTCCCAGTTTCTGTCCAGTGGGAAGTGTTGTGAAGAAAGTACCCTGTACACTAACCCAATTGGATGGAAATTTTTATAGCATGTGGGCATCATCAAATAACTCACCAATCCCAAGTTTCAACTCCAGGAACCCATACAAGTGAGTGCAACATCCTCAGCAAGATTTCTGGACCAGAGAGGCAGTTGTGAAGCAACTATGCTCTACACTTGTCCATTTGGTCTGAATTTTTCCCAGCATGTGCACCTTCCTACTGCATTTCAGTGTGGCAAACTTTCACTCCCAAAGCTCTAGTCATTTCTTCCCAACTTGCTGCACAAGTTTCTGTCCAGAAACTTGCCTGGAACCTAGCCAGCTGTTCAGACCAGCTCTTGTCAAACCAAAGGCACAGGAAGGACTCAGGTTGAGAGGACTTCCGCATAGACATGACCGGGCAGGCCAGAGCACGCCACGTGCGCCAGTGCACGCGGTGACCACGCGTCTGGCCAGGCCAAAACCGTGCTTTGCACGTCGACCGCGTCGGACGCGACTGCACTGGCCACCTCTCGATGCCTCTCCTTGTCCAAACGTGCCGACGTTGTCGCCGCCGTCCACCTGGACCGCCTGGAACCCTATCCCCCTCCGGCGAAGCTCGCCGACAGACACGGCCAAGCTCCGCCGCTGTGCACCGTACATGCACTGTGGCCTAGCTGGCTGGCGTCTTCTGCCTCGAGCCGTCGCCATCCCATTGACTTCTCCCACCCCTCTCGTCACTTCAGCCCATGCCGCAACGGCCAGCTCGCTGTCCTCGCCCGGCCAGCTCAACCGTGGCGGGATCCGGCTCGGCCGCCCCTCGTCCACCTATAAAAGTCCCGGCCCGGGCTCTCCATCCCTCACCACTCCACTCCTCTCCCTCTCAATCGCCACCAGCAGCGCCAGGGCAGGCCGGAGAGCCCTCCTTCTCCGTCTCCGGCGAAGAGCTCCGCCACTCTGCCCCAACTCTGTCCGCTCGCCTCCGCCCACCCCAGCCCCAGCTGAGACCACCAGTGAGCTCGTGAAGCTCCACTGACCATCCCCAGCCCATCCTCCGCCCGAGAGCTCGCCCGAGTCGCCGGATTAATCGCCACCCGAAACTCGCCGCCTCCTGAGACGAAGGGGGCGACACCGTCCGGCCATCTCCCGACGAGATATGGGTACGGGCATGCTCACCGGCGTCTGCCCAATCCATCCCCACCCTTGCCCAGCTCCGCCGCAGCCTCTACGCCGGTGAATGTCGCCGGTGAGTCTGGTCGTCCTCTGTTCCCTCTCCTCTCTGTTCAAACCTGGCAAGCGGGCCCCACCTGTCAGCGACTCCACGCGCGGACGAAACGGTATGTAAGTGGAGGCGCCTGGCCAGTTTACGTCTTCGACGTGGCCGCTTCTGGGATTTTCCAGTTTTCTGTTTAATTCAAATTTAATCAGAACTTTGACTGAACTTTGACCAGCTATAACTTTTAAACCATAAGTCCAAATGAGTTCATTCTTTTTGCATTATTTTTCTTATGAGCTCCTCTTTCTGCTGTAAAAATTTGGTATTTTTCTCTGCTGTCTAGAATATCTGGTCAAAAGAAAATGCTTTATGTGGTATTTGAAAATGCTTTCAAAAATCCTTTTCAGATTGTTTTGAGTAGTAGGTGAAGGCCAGGAGTACTCCCACACTCTATTGGTGCAAGGCAAGCCACAACTCTCATTTGCATAATTGCATTGCAATATCATAGTTTAAATAATTATTTTAATGCCAAAAATGAATTATTTATGAATGGATTAATTCATGCAATACTTTGAAGATTTCTGATAAGTTACTGTCATGATGATGATGGGATTATAGGTTGGTAATGCTGTCGGACTGTGAGATTACCGTCTATGATTATTTTGTGATTACTCCAGTACTGCATATATGGGATCAGTAGTAGAAGTTGATCATGATGCTCATTGGATTTCTAGTTGGTTATGGTGATAACTTGGATCACTTGTATATCGGAGTATTAATGATGGCTATGAATACCCGGGGATAAATTCCTTCATTGTTGATCAAGTGCCACTGAACCGAACTTTCTAGTTCAGCCACATCTGCCGATATGGGAAGGCCTTGGCTTGGTCTAATAGCGTGCTCTTTTATCAGTACCACCAAAGAGGGGAGGTTATGCGTGCGTGCTGCCCTGATCAGGTAGACGACGATAACCTTTTGAGCCCAGTTTGGTTTTGAGCTCAGGTCCCCGTTTGGGACAGTTTGTTTGGCCACGACGGTGGCAGGTGTCAAGAGTGACACAGGGGCCACCCAGGGCAGGACTCCAGGGGAGGATGATTGTCGGTGGTACGATGGAAGGGTCACGGGTTAGGCAAGTTTCGTTGGAGCAGCACCGGTCCACCCGGAAGGGAAGTGTACCGAGGTACGGGACCAGGAGCTCCATAGTGTGGGTAAAGTGTGCAACCTCTGCAGAGTGTAAGAATCTATTCGAATAGCCGAGTCCACGGTATTGGACACAGTTCGTATTAAGTCACACTGTCTGATCAACACCAATGAGGGAATGACGTGTTAATGATGGAAGAACTCGTCTCAGTATAGTTAAGTGACCGGTTGTTGAGAACCGCTGGTAATTGTTGAGGATGATCCCATGAATGACCGTCAGGTGTTCTTGAGATGACCATGAGCTGGTCACGTGAGTAAGTGGTTCCTGCGGTGGTAACAAGTTGGATGGTGGTAGCAATAGCATGTTATTATTTTCTTCCACCCTTTTAGTAGCATTTAAATTTGATTTAATCATGATTGCTATGACATTGTTATGCCTTGATGCTCTTGATTGTCGCGAGCTTGCGAGTACATTCAAAGTACTCACCTGGCGTGTCATGCCAGTTTGCAGGTGCTGCCATGTTTGCATAGTGGAGGTGTTCAAGTTGCGAGCTAGGACGTGTCCCAGCCAGAGTCCCTGCGGAGTGGAGTTTATTTTGACGCCGTAATTCTGCTGCTAGGATTCGAGCCGCTGCTAGCATAGAATTATCGTAGCAAGCGTAGCTTTGCCAAGGCAACCCTTTGTAATATCTCAAACCTTTGTACTCCATTTACTATATGTAATGAAGAGCTGATTTGTTCTATGCCAAGCAGTGTCGTATTCTAGAAGACTTGATCTCTGGGCTGGAATACGGGATGCTCCGGTGACTCTGAGCCGGGGTGCCATAGTAGAGATAAGTATTTCCCTCAGTTATGAAACCAAGGTTATCAATCCAATAGGAGAATCACGCAACAACGTGTTAGCAGTACCTGCACACAAAACAACAAATCCTCGCACCCAACGCGAACAAGGGGTTGTCAATCCCTTGGCGGTTAATTGCAAGATTAAATTGTATGGTGATAGATAAATAGATCGAAAAAAATACAAAATAAAATAAATAAGGTAAATGTGCAGCAAGGTATTTTTAGGATTTTCAATATATAATTAAGATAGACCCGGGGGCCATAGTTTTCACTAGAGGCTTCTCTCTTGAAAATAGCATACGGTGAGTGAACAAATTACTGTTGGGCAATTGATAGAAAAGCAAATAATCATGACGATATCCAAGGCGATGATCATGTATATAGGCATCACATTCGAGACAAGTAGACCGACTCCTGCCTGCATCTACTACTATTACTCCACACATCGACCGCTATCCAGCATGCATCTAGTGTATTAAGTCCATAAAGAACGGAGTAACGCCTTAAGCAAGATGACATGATGTAGACAAAGTAAACTCATGCATGAATAAACCCCATATTTTTACCCTTAATAGCAACGATACATACGTGTCATGTCCCTTTCTGTCACTGGGATTGAGCACCGCAAGATCGAACCCATTACAAAGCACCTCTCCCATTGCAAGATAAATTAATCTAGTTGGCCAAACCAAATCAATAGATTGGAGATAAATACGAAGCTATAATAATCATGCATAAAAGAGTTCAGAGAAAACTCAAATAATATTCATGGATAATCTGATCATAAACTCACAATTCATCGGATCCCAACAAACACACCGTAAAAAGTGATTACATCGGATAGAACTCCAAGAACATCGAGGAGAACATTGTATTGAAGATCAAAAAGAGAGAAGAAGCCATCTAGCTACTAACTATGGACCCAAAGGTCTGTGGTAAACTACTCACGCATCATCGGAAGGGTAGCAAGGTTGATGTAGAGCCCCTCCATGATTGATTCCCCCTCCGGCGGAGTACCGGAAAAGGCCTCCAGATGGGATCTCTCGAGAACAGAAACTTGTGGCAACAGAAAAAGTATTTCGTGGACTCCTCTATTGGTTTCCTGATTTTAGAGAATTTATAGAGGTGGAATTAGGTCAAACAGAGCTGTGTGGGCCCCACAAGGTACCAGGGTGCCCCCCCCGCGGGGCGCGCCGTGGTGCCTCGTGGGCCACTGCTTCATCTTCTCGTCCCCTCCCGAAGCTTCTACTGTTTGTTATGTCCAGAAAAAAATCTCCAAAAAGTGTCGTGGCATTTGGACTTCGTTTGGTAATGATATTCTGGAAAACCAAAAACAGGCAAAAAACAGCAACTGGCACTGGGCACTAAGTTAATAGGTTAGTCCCAAAAAATGATATATAATTTTTGTAAATGTATATAAAAACATCCAAGATTGATACTATAATAGCATGGAACAATCAAAAATTATAGATACGTTGGAGACGTATCAAGTGCCGACCTGTCAGGCGCTACACAAAAGGGTTAGCTGGGTGAATTTGTTTCGCCCTCGATTCAGTTTGTGAAATACTTTCGCCCTGAGGTCATTTTTGTCAATTTTGCCGGGCCTGAAAGGGAGTACGAAGTTTCGTTGGACGGGTACATTGGTGGACTTTATTTGACATGATTCAAAAATGATATTTCCAAGTTTCAAAAAAAATCCAAAGAAATTCTGTGAAAACTTATACATATTCGTGATGGATCTGTAAAATTTCTTTCAAAGACATTATGATTTGCAAGCTGCAAAAAAAAACCCCGGCCCAACAACAACAAAAAAGGGCCCTTTTTCATGTATGTATTTGTTTTTTTGTATATGCCATGTATAAAATATATTGTTATGAGAATTTTCCTGAATGTGTAGCGCCTAGACGAAAGGTGCTGCACAATGACTTACACAGCCCAGCCCTCCCTAGCCCATCCCCACACACACCCCAAGAGCATTTGAAACAGAGGAGTTCCAGCCGTTACTTCCTCTCTCTCCTCCTCTCAAATCCCTCCCCAAATCCTGCAGATATGAACATTTTCTCCGTGGATTTCGACCCCAATCCCTCCCTCAAGGTAATCTCCTCCGATCCCCTCATTTTCATCCGAAAAAATGTTCACATTTGGTCAATTCTTGCAAGTTTAGGAAAACCCTAGTTCTTCATGGATTTTGTAATTTGTATGGAAATCTGAGATGATTGTTTGGCATTTTGCTAGGGTTAGGCTTCTTAGTATGTTAGGGTTAGGGTTATGGTTCTTGTTATGTTGGGGTTAGGGTTAGGGTTGTTGTATGCTAGGGTTAGGGTTATGGTTCTTGTTAAGTTGGGGTTAGGGTTATTGTTTGATATCTATGTTAGGACTATGGATTTCGTGTTAATAATCGCATGAGTACTTATGAAATATATTTACATGTGTGTTGTTCTAATTATTTTAGGGATGGGAAGAACATGTGTCGATGTTTATCATGTGGACAAGGATGCCTTTTTGAAAGTCAGTATCGAGCTGGACCCGAATGAGCTCGACATGGTTTTCAAGAGTAGTCCTAGCTATGCCGAGGTCTTCGAACAAGTGAGGAAAGATTTGAATTGGATGGACCCAAGTGATATTGTTGAGTTGGAGGGAAGGCATATTGTGGGGTTTGGAATGCACATCCGTTGGAAGACAATGCATGTGAACTACGAGCAACGTTGGGTTGCATACAAGGAGACGGTGGCCGAATCACTACACAAGGCTCTTGAGTTATTTGCTATCAAGAAGGTTGATGCTAGGTTGCACTTGGACTTGAACCAATATGCAACCCCGTTGGTTGCTAGGAGTCCTCCACCCATGAACCAAGATGAAATGAGTGAACCTCTTTTGACCCAACAAGTGAGGCCAACATTGAGCCCGGTTTCCAACAACCAAGATGAAGCATTGCAAAAATAGAATGATGATTATGAGGATGATGAGAATGATGCTAATCTCCATGACAACAATGTTGGTAATTTGGACACATATTATGTGCAAGATACCATGGACCCTTCCATTCCATATTCCCGTGGCTATGCATCAGAGTCGGACGATGATGGTTCCGATGAAGAAGTTGATGAGGAGGGGTTTATGGTGAAGGAGGCTGAAGCTTTCGAGAAGGTATTACGGCGGGATCATCGAATACTATTGTTCAAGGATCTTAGTCTCACGGATGAAGCCGTGGTTGACGGTGGCAAGGGTATATTTCTTGGAGTAAGGCCAACTTCTCATTGGTATTTGGAACACGGCAAGACCGGGATTTCTCCCGGGTCAAAGTTCGGAACCTTCTTGGAATTGAAGATGTGGCTCGATGACTTCTCAGTTACGCATTATCGTCCGCACAAGGTGGTTTACTCGGACGTGAAGGTGTGTTACATGGTTGCATATGAGGAGGACAGATGTCCATGGATTGTGCAGGCAAGACCATGGAAAGGAGGGCCCGGGTGGCACATAGTGAGTTGTGTACCAACTCACATGTGCTAAGGCAAGAAGGTTGATGGCAAGATTGTGTCCCAAGACCATAGACAACTCACCTCCGAGTTCATCGCTTACAAGCTTTCCAACTCCATCTCCTCACTACCAATAATGAGCATTCAGAGCGTCATGGACCTTGTGAAAGCCGTCTTTCACTAAAATGTGAAATACGGGAAGGCATCAAAGGCAAAGCAAGCCGCATTCAAGATGGTGTACGGTGATTCTGAGGAAGCATACAGCCGACTCCATAGGTTGTTGGGAGCTATGGCCGCCACTAACCCGGGAATGGTTCACGTGGTCGAGCCGTATGAGCAAAAAACAATGATTCGCAATGAAAGGACAGTCCGAGTCTTTGGCCATGCATTTTGGGCATTCGAGCAATGCGTAAGGGCTTTTGAACACTGTCGGCCAGTCATCTCAGTTGATGGCACCTTCTTGACCGGACAATTCAAGGGCACTCTCTTGGTTGCAATAGGGAATGATGCCAATAACCGGTTGGTGTCTTTGGCTTTTGCTTTGGTTGAGGTGGATGTAACACCCCAAAATTTTAACCATGTTTTTATTAAGTAAAGTTTTGACAGAAATAAAATTTTGAATTATACTAGGTCTTTTATTAATTTCAGAATCTTTTCTGTTTTCTGTTTTCCAAAATTCTTCCCTCCATATAGAAATTTTTGTAAAATATTGTGGGTTTTGGAATTTTTTCCTAATAATTTCATTTATCTTTTATATATCAGTAAGAATTATTTGCATAATAAATTTGCCCAAAAATAATTCCTTTTAATAGTATTTTCAAACTCTGAAATGCTTCTGTTGCACTAAGACCCTTTTAAATAATTCCTTTAAAATTCCAAAAAAAATTATGAGGGTTCATCTGACGCCTGTAGATCACTTTTATGCAAAAACCCATCTTGGTATTTTGAGAATTTTGAGAAAAACATCCTCTTTTCAATTCTGTCCAATTCTTAGGTTATAACTACAACCCCAATTTTCCTTCATCAAACAATTCTGAAATATTTTCCATCTCATAGTCCTTCCAGCTAAACCTTTAAGTCCAGAAGGGCAGTCCGAATTACATCTTACAAGTCCACCAAATAATCCCCTGTAGTTTCTGTCCAGAACTGAATTCTAATAAAACTTGCACTTGCAAGATTTTCTTTTTTCCAAACCAATCATACCATCATCTTTATCATTCAATGAGACATTATCCTGCCAATTTTCAAAGTTATCAAAACCTTCTAGATGGCCCTAGCATTTCATCGTACACCTTGTGCGCACGACAGAAATCTTGGATCTTTCTGAACTACACACATGACTTGCTCATTTGGACAAACCAGCATGTCCATAATCTCTACCAGACCAAGATTAGCCATCCTGCCAAAATTCATCATCAGAAGACCTCCCTAGATCACCCTAGCATTTGATCGAGCACCTTTGGTGCGTGCACAGAGCATGGCCAGAGCACGCGTATGACCGTACCCGTGCCCTGAGCTCATGCCGCTCTCTCTGCCGCCTCCCTCGACTCCCACCGCACCCAGCCGTTACCTAAGGCCACAACAGAGCTCGCCGACACCTCCCCTTGGCCGCTTGCGCCGGCCACCGCCGTCCACACCAACCAGGAGCGCCGCCCGACGAATCCTCCTCTACCACGTCTCTGCCGAGACCCCCTCGCGTAATTGCCAACGGCCCTAGCTCATCCGAAGCTCACCAAACTCCTCACCGACCTCCACCGTCCAGCACCGACCTCGCCACCGCCCACGCTTCGCAATCAATGATGACTACCGCCATGGCCGTTCTCTGGAAGCGACGAACCGACCCTTCCGTGCTATATAAGGACCACCTATCCTCCCCTCGATCATCATCACATTCCCAACTCCCTCTGTGAGCGTTCTAGAGCAACAAAATGACCGGAGATGGCCGTCTTCTTCACCTCCGGCAACCATGGCCGCTGCCATCTTCCAGTTAATTATGACGCCACGAGATTTTCCCGCTCTCAATTTAGCTTGGGAGCCACCGTGGGCAAAAGCCCTCTTCGAGTTCCACCGGAGCTTCTCGGGAGAGCTCGCCGCCGACGACTCCGTCCACTCCAGTGACCGTGGCGCACCTCCAACTGATCGCCTCGACCTCCTGAGCACACCCATGTGCCCAGTTCGTCGTGGGTCGCCGCCATTCGCCGGCAATCGCCGTCAACCGCTGCCTCCTCCCCTGTTCCCGTGCGGTGCACGACGAGGACCGGTCAAACCTGACCAGTGGGCCAGGCGGGCCCACTGTCAGCGACCCAAGCGGCGCTGACTCGTCTGAAAAATGGAGGGAAGATGAAATTTTCAAAGTTTTGGTGTGCACCCAATCCTTCTGCATGTTAAGGCAAGCATCTTGAACACTTGATATGATGAATGTTTGGTTGTTTGCTCGCTAGTATAATATGATCATGATTATGATAATTCAAATAAAATTTGCATATTGCTAGTTATACATGCATGATCCTTGGAAAATATTTTACCTTCACCTAAGCATGAAGTATGAGTGAGTGTGGTTCTTTTCACATGTCACATATGCCTATGTTGGTCCGGACTAATCCGCAGGAAAGAATCAGTCAGGAGAGAAAAGTGAAAGTGAGGCTGAAATATCGTTATGACGAGAGTGATCAATGATGGCATGTCGGGCATGCTTGGTGGTGACCCTGTTCGGTACCACCAAGGAAATATATTGTGCTAAGCACTGCAGGAAAACTTAAACCTCCTGAGTCGACCGTAGATCGAGTCTTGTTCCGGTAACCCCCATACTTGATCCGTGCTGCCACTTGTCCCTGCCACAGGTAGGGTATGGTTTAGTAAGTTGTTAACCCCTTTCCTTGCACACACTGTACAGAGAGGCCATGGTGAAAGATACCAGAGGCCTCTGGCAGGCATGTCACCTGGTCAGGGGGCATGGGTGTTTTCGGCTGGGCCGAGAGGGGGGCAGCCCTTGTATTTGCGCGCGTTATAAATTGTGATCCCATGCTATTCTAGATGGTGGTCTCCCCGTCTTAGAGTTTTCCTGGAGTGATGCCTTGGGTGATTCCGGGCATCAGAACGGTTAAGCTGGTGTGTGCTGGTTAGGTGTGTTTGCAACCTAAAAATCGTGATTAGAATTAGTCAACGTCTCAGGGTTGACTAAAGAAATCGTTTACTTGTGGGTAAAGAGTACAACCTCTGCAGAGTTTTAAAACCTATTCGAATAGCTGTGTCTGTGATTAAGGGCCACAGTCTGGGATGGGTCAAGTGTCTACCTTAGTGTCGGCCTTCGGAGGAAATAATTAAAATTGAGCATGATTCACTTTTGCACGATGATTATTATCACTACAGATGCTATCATGAATATTATTGTTACCATGAATATTACTGTGGACTAACCATTTTCTCTTATGTGCATTTTTTAGTATGTCTTGGGAAGGTTATGCCACCTGGATACTCATGTTATTACTTTCTTTTCAAGACCTATCGAGCCATCGCATTCAGACACCCGTTTGGCATTTCTTTTCAAGACCTCTCGAGGCGTCGCATTCAGACACCCGTTTGGCATTACTTTTCAAGACCTCTCGAGGCGTCGCATTCAGACACCCGTTCGGCATTTATTTTGAAGACCTCTTGAGGCGTCGCATTCAGACACCCGTCTGGCATTTCTTTTCAAGACCTCTCGAGGCGTCGCATTCAGACACCCGACTAGCGTTTTATTTTGGAATTCTCGGGCGGTCTAACGCCCGATATTCCATTTTATTTTTCTTCAAATTTTTTGGGTGGTCTAACGCCCGATGTTTCGTTTTATTTTATTCGTTATTACTTGAATGACATAATTAGACATTTACACTGTATTAATATTTATCATGCCATGCTATAATTTTAATCAAAATATGCATATAATTTAGTCCATCATGAACATATGCATTCTATTGCATTCGGTATATCTTTTGTTCATAATGTTTGCGAGTACATTCAAACATACTCACTGGCTTCTCCCTGGCTATTGTCTTGGCCAGATCATGATTAGGAGGAGAGCACTACGAAGGCACACCCCGCAACCTAGGAATCGGAGATAGCAGCCACGTGGGATAGGAGTTATCCAGGTCAGCTGTTCCTGTGGAAATGGAGCCCCACCAGAGATGGAGAACCGCTACCCGCTTCCGCCATCCGTTGTTAGAAATCATTGTAGTATCAGTAGACCTTTATGGTCTTGTATCCAATTCTTGTATTTTCTTGGTAATCTGTAACAAGGACGTGTCCACCAGTAACAATGATCTTGGGGCTGGTGACGACACGAGGGGTTAAATTCTGGGATATTGTGTCCCGGAAATCCAGCCCCGACAGCCTTGGTATCAGAGCCAGGCTGACCATTGGCTAATGCTATCTTAGCCTGGTCACTATCCCTAGGTTTTCACACCATCCAAAATCTTTCCTGTCCATAGCCAAGCCCATCGCATCCGATAGCCTGCACTGTGGCTAACCGACATCTTTTTGACAGTCGGTGCCCAACCTATCAACCCAGCCCATGGGTCGTGTGCCTGTAGCCGACACCTGAGTTGTCGCATCCACAAGCGTGCGATGGAAGACTCTGCTGACCTATAAAGGAGGCCTTGCCCAACTCAGCACATCACATCCCTCACTCTCACTTTTATCTAACCACCAAGATGCCTGGCCCCATCTTCGCAACGAGACCACCGTAGCCGAGCTTGAAGACTTTGTAGCCGTCCTCGCCAATCTCACTCGTCATGCATTTGGCATAGAAGAGCCCCCGGAGTATGTTGTATACCAGGAGCACATGAGTAACGCCATCCATCACTTTTGGGCCACGGTGCACATCTACGGGAGGGGCACCACCTCAGAACGCCCCTACCGGTTCACCGGGAGGACTACTTCCGATGAGCCCCAAGCCATCCAGCTTGCAACCCAAGAGGCTATAGTTCAACTCTGGCATCTGTCGCCGAGAGTTAACATCCGTCCTTTCTTCTACTACCCTAGTCGTGAAGGCTATGGTAGCCCGACCCAAGTCGCCAGTGGAGACCATGAGACGGATCCTGCCTTGGTGCATCTGGTGCGCTACCTGAGAGCGCAAGAAGCACTCTTCGATGAGGTCACCAATGATCTGATTGCGACCCGCAGGATGCTTGCTCTCCTAACCCCAATGAGAAGTGAAGCTACAACCGCCACCGACACCCCGATAGTGTTGTTCGGGAGACCAGTTGAGCCCCCAAGGTCTGCCCCTATTGCCCACCCAGGCAATGCATTCACCTCCCCAGGGGAACTCCGTCGTCTCTTGGAGACCTTCTCCAACGGGACTGTGACCACGACACCCCGCGAGGGGCACCACCGCTATCCCAGCCCTGTAGCTCCCCATCCTACCCCGGCCAACTCCGACACTGAAGCACATGGAGAAGCCTCGACATCTGCAAGACACGCCCGGTTAGACGTCAATGAAGCGGACTGAGTCCACCAAATTAGTTGTCGAGCCCTTAGTGACCCCGCTACCCTGTAATCCTGTATTTCTGTATCCTCGAAGTTGTAGTAGTATGCCATAGTAAGTTTGTAGACTGCTCGTATGCCCTTGTATTAATAGTATTATGCGTAAATTGTTTGACGGATGGTTGCGGAGTAAAGTCTAGGCGTGACTGCTAAAACCACCCTAACCGACACATACAGTAATACGTCACATTCCTTGTGGGGATCGAGGTCTGAGACTTTGACTCAGACAACCCTACGACGGAGTCGATACACAAGTCGTGCCGGCGCCGCATCATGATCCCTAACCTAGGAGCTCTATAAGAGGCCGCTTCCATATCCAACACCAGCAACCATCAGCCGTGAACACCGCATCCATCACCCTTGTGCACTGCTTCCATAACCAACCTCTCCATGTCTCACCTCGGAACCTACGTGAGAACTCTAGAGGCAACCCCTGGAAGTTTTGTCAAGGTTTTGTGGGATTTCACCCGCAACACTCTTGGCTCCACCCACCAACCCCAGTATGAGCTGTTCAAGTTGAGGATCACCCCCAGTTCCTAGAAATATTGGGCAGTTGTGCACATTCCTCCGGAAGACCCAAGCCAAGGCCCTCCGTATATCGTCTTTGTCGGGAAATCCATGCCAACCCCAGACATGGCCATAGAATTTGCCGCTTACAAAGCAATTACCCGTCTTTGATTCATGATACCCTGTGCCAGCGAAAGGGAGTATTATTAATTTCCGAGCCGCGCAGCACTCGGAGCAGAAGCTACGTTCCGTTGTGAACGTATAGAAAGAGATCCAGCACTGGCCAATCTCATCCAGTATGTGATGGCCCAGGAGCATCTAACCCAGCAACTAATGGGTTATCTCCATTACCTTGCTGTCCCGAATCCCCAGATCGCCACTGGCGGACCACCCTTGCAAACTCAAGAAGGGCATGTTCTTCGTCTGGTTGCTCCACTTCCCCTGGAAGAAGAAGAATGTGCTCCAGCACCGGGAACCCTTCCGCAAGACCCTGTAGATCCCACCTTCGAACCGTAGACGATCATGAGTATGTTTGTTGCGGGTCTAGCGCTTGTTTACATGATACAACCTTTGTGTTGTATTTTAGGGCGTATGTCATAAATGCATTGGTATGATTGGAGTTTGCATATGATTGTTTGTTTGTTGTGATCTAGATTTAGTTCTTCCGCCCTTATCAAAACTCGAGGACGAGATTTTCTTAAGGGGGGTAGATTTTGTAACACCCCAAAATTTTACCCATGTTTTTATTAAGTAAAATTTTGACAGAAATAATTTTTTTAATTATACTAGGTCTTTTATTAATTTCGGAATCTTTTCTGTTTTCTGTTTTCCAAAATTCTTACCTCCATATAGAAATTTTTGTAAAATATTGTGGGTTTTGGAACTTTTTCCTAATACTTTCATTTATCTTTTATATATCAGTAAGAATTATTTTCGTAATAAATTTGCCCCAAAATAATTCCTTTTAATAGTACTTTCAAACTCTGAAATGCTTCTGTTGCACTAAGACCCTTTTAAATATTTCCTTTGAAATTCCAAAAAAATTATGAGGGTTCATCTGACGCCTGTAGATCACTTTTATGCAAAAACCCATCTTAGTATTATGAGAATTTTGAGCAAAACATCCTCTTTTCAATTCTGTCCCATTCTTAGGTTATAACTACAACCCTAATTTTCCTTCATCAAACAATTCTGAAATTTTTCCATCTCATAGTCCTTCCAGCTAAACCCTTAAGTCCAGAAGGGCAGTCCTAATTTCATCTTACAAGTCCACCAAATAATCCCATGTAGTTTCTGTCCAGAACTGAATTCTAATAAAACTTGCACTTGCAAGCTTTTCTTTTTGCCAAACCAATCGTACCATCATCTCTATCATTCAGTGACACATCATCCTGCCAATTTTCAAAGTTATAAAAACCTTCTAGATGACCCTAGTATTTCCTCGAACACCTTGTGGGCATGAGAGAAATCTTGGATCTTTCTAAACTAAACACATGACTTGCTCATTTGGACAAACCAGCATGTCCATAATCTCTACCAGACCAAGATTAGCCATCCTGCCAAAATTCATCATCAGAAGACCTCCCTAGATCACCCTAGCATTTGATCGAGCACCTTTGGTGCATGCACAAAGCATGGCCAGAGCACGCGTATGACCGTACCCGTGCCCTGTGCTCCTGCCGCTCTCTCTGCCGCCTCCCCCGACTGCCACCATACCTAGCCGTTACCTAAGGCCACAACAGAGCTCGCCGACACCTCCCCTTGGCCGCTTGCGCCATCCACACCAACCAGGAGCGCCACCCGACGAATCCTCCTCTACCACGTCTCTACCGAGACCCCCTCGCGTAATTGCCAACGGCCCAAGCTCATTCGAAGCTCACCAAACTCCTCACCGACCTCCACCGTCCAGCAGCGACCTCGCCACCGCCCACGCTTCGCAATCAATGGCGACTACCGCCATGGCCGTTCTCTGGAAGCGACGAACCGACCCTTCCGTGCTATATAAGGACCACCTATCCCCCCCTCGATCATCATCACATTCCCTACTCCCTCTGTGAGCGTTCTAGAGCAACAAAATGACCGGAGATGGCCGTCTTCTTCACCTCCGGCAACCATGGCCGCCGCCATCTTCTAGTTAATTCCGACGCCACCAGAGCTTCCCCCTCTCCACTATCTTCACCAATAGCCCCCTCTCGATCCCACGAATCCACTCCCCCTCTCAATTTAGCTTGGGAGCCACCGTGGGCAAAAGCCCTCTTCGAGTTCCGCCAGAGCTTCTCGGGAGAGATCGCCACCGGCGACTCCGTTCACTCCGACGACCATGGCGCACCTCCAACTGATCGCCTCGAACTCGTGAGCACGCCCATGTGCCCAGCTCGCCGTGGGTCGCCGCCGTTCACCGGCAATCGCCGTCGACCGCCGCCTCCTCCCCTGTTCCCGCGCGGTGCACGGCGAGGACCGGTCAAACCTGACCAGTGGGCCAGGCGGGCCCACTGTCAGCAACCAAAGGCACGCCGACTCATCTAAAAAATGGAGGGAAGATGAAAATTTCAAAGTTTTGGTGTGCACCCAATCCTTCTGCATGTTAAGGTAAGCATATAGAACACTTGATATGGTGAATGTTTGGTTGTTTGCTCGCTAGTATAATATGATCATGATTATGATAATTCAAATAAAATTTGCATATTGCTAGTTATACATGCATGATCCTTGGATAATATTTTACCTTCACTTAAACATGAAGTATGAGTGAGTGTGGTTCTTTTCACATGTCACATATGCCTATTATGTTGGTCCGGACTAATCCGCAGGAAAGAATCAGTCATGAGAGAAAAGTGACCGTGAGGCTGAAATCTCGTAATGACGAGAGTGATCAATGATGGCATGTCAGGACATGCCAGGTGGTGACCCTCTTGGGTACCACCAAGGAAATATATTGTGCTAACCACTTTAGGAAAACTTAAACCTCCAGAGTCGACCGTAGATCGAGTCTTGTTCCGGTAACCCCCATACTTGATCCGTGCTGCCACTTGTCCCTGCCACAGGTAGGGTATGGTTTAGTAAGTTGTTAACCCCTTTCCTTGCACACACTGTACAGAGAGGCCATGGTGAAAGATACCAGAGGCCTCTCGTAGACATGTCACCTGGTCAGGGGGCATGGGTGTTTCTGGCTGGGCCGAGAGGGGGGCACCCCTTGTATTTGCGCGCGTTATAAATTGTGATCCCATGCTATTCGAGACGGTGGTCTCCCTGTCTTAGAGTTTTCCTGGAGTGATGCCTTGGGTGATTTCGGGCATCAGAACGGTTAAGTTGGTGTGTGCTGGTTAGGTGTGTTTGCAACCTAAAAACCGTGATTGGAATTAGTCAATGTCTCGGGGTTGACTAAAGAAATCATTTACTTATGGGTAAAGAGTACGACATCTGCAGAGTTTTAAAACCTATTCAAATAGCCGTGTCCACGGTTAAGGGCTACAGTCTGGGATGGGTCAAGTGTCGGTCTTCGGAGGAAATAATTAAAATTGAGCATGATTCACTTTTGCATGATGATTATTATCACTACGGATGCTATCATGAATATTATTGTTAACATGAATATTACTGTGGACTAACCTTTTTCTCTTATGTGCATTTTTTAGTATCTCTTGGGAAGGTTATGCCACGTGGATACTCATGTTATTACTTTATTTTCAAGACCTCACGAGGCGTCGCATTCAGACACCCGTTTGGCATTTCTTTTCAAGACCTCTCGAGGCGTCGCATTCAGACACCCGTTTGGCATTACTTTTCAAGACCTCTCGAGGCGTCGCATTCAGACACCCGTTTGGCATTTCTTTTCAAGACCTCTCGAGGCGTCGCATTCAGACACCCGTTTGGCATTTCTTTTCAAGACCTCTCGAGACGTCGCATTCAGACACCCAACTGGCGTTTTATTTTGGAATCCTCGGGCGGTCTAACGCCCGATATTCCATTTTATTTTTGGGGCGGTCTAACGCCCGATGTTCCATTTTATTTTATTGGTTATTACTTGAATGACATAATTAGCCATTTACACCATATGAATATTTATCATGCCATGCTATAATATCAATCAAAATATGCATATAATTTAGTCCATCATGAACATATGCATTCTATTGCATTCGGTATATCTTTTGTTCATAATGTTTGCGAGTACATTCAAACGTACTCACTGGCTTGTCCCTGGCTATTGTCTTGGCCAGATCACGATTAGGAGAAGAGCACTACGAAGGCACACCCCGCAACCTAGGAATCGGAGATAGCAGCCACGCGGGATAGGAGTTATCCAGGTCAGCTGTTCCTGCGGGAATGGAGCCCCACCAGAGATGGAGATCCGCTACCCGCTTCCGCCATCCGCTGTTAGAAATCATTGTTGTATCAGTAGACCTTTATGGTCTTGTATCCAATTCTTGTATTTGCTTGGTAATCTGTAACAAGGAAGTGTCCACCAGTAACAATGATCTTGGGGCTGGTGACGACACGAGGGGTTAATTTCTGGGATATTGTATCCCGGAAATCCGGCCCCGACAGTGGAGAACAATGATAACTGGGAGTGGTTCTTGCATTTTTTGAGAACCAAGGTACATGTCACTCGACGATGCCCCGTGAGACCGAATCTTCAGAGATAAAAGCATCTGCAAACAAGCAAGTCAGAGTATTACGACATGTCTATTTGAACTAAACACAAATTACAAAATACCAACTAGTATGATTATTACCTGCTTCTTCTCCGACATCATATAGGCCCGGTGTTCAACGTCATAGTAATCATCGAGAAGCCACACCATCCTACATATTTCAAACAATAAACATATATGAGCATTATTTCATATGTGAGCATCGTTTAGGTTTCTAAGTAAATATGAGCAAACTACCATACTTCCTATGCATTATTTCATATGTATTCATCTCAACAATCATCGATAGGTATAAAAGGTTTTATAAGAAAATTTGTCATTGGTATATGTTTGCCATCGAGAAGTTGTTTGATAGGATTTTCTTCAGAAAAATAGATGTAGGACTAAAATTTGCTATGACATTGTAAGTAAATTTACCAAGGCTATATGTTTGTGATTGCCATGTAAAAGAATGTCAAACAAGAGGCACATTCTTTTTTTTTTTGCGGGTCAACAAGAGGCACATTCAATCACCTTCATATCTATTCATCTCAACAATCTCAACAATCAACAATTATTCTATATGCGAGCATCTAATATAATTTCATATGTGAATATTAATTCATATATACATACAAATTCCTATGTATGCAAGCATGATTTACAATAGAAATCAACAACAAAAATGTTCCCCATTGATTACAACTAATCTATATAGGCTAAATCAACACACATTAATTCAATTTCCAATAGAAATTTGGAATAAATCAAAAACTAGGGTTTCACCACAAACATGAACAATGGGAAAGATTTTTCAGATGAAAAGAAGGGGATCGGAGGAGAATACCTTCTAGGAGAGATTGACACAGAAATCCACGGACAAAAACGCTAGATCTATGAGATTTGGAGAGGGGATTGAGAGGGAGAGAGAAAGAGAGCCGCGGCGCCGAAGCTTCTGTTTCCAGCGAATGGGTGGGATGGGGAAGGGCCAGGTGGCCGCGGTTACTAAGTCGAAGTGTAGCGCCTTTGAGCTAGGCGTTACACTTCGAACTATAGCGCCTGTTTGCTAGGCGCTGCACGACCAGGGGTGGGGCCGGGCCTGGCCCCGGGGTGCCACGCTGGCCAGGTGTGTAGCGCCTGTCAATCAGGCGCTACTCAGTGTAGTGCAGCGCCGACCTGTCGGGCGCTACACAAAAGGGTCAGCTGGGACCCACGGTTCACTTTGTGAAATATTTTCGCCCTAAGGTCAATTTTGTGCAGTTTGCCTTCAGGCCCAGTTCTTCCGCTTAGACCTCGGCCTCATTAGTGGTTTGTCCTTCCATGTTGCTGCAGAACAGAACAGAGAAATTAACACTAATTTAACAATTCTCGATAGATTTTAGCTAAAACAACATATATATTGTAAGAACAGTACACAATATCAATTTCTTGGATGCGATCTACATGGTCATGTCGAATCAGGTGGCATTTCTGTTTTCTTTGCTCATTTATACTGCACAAACTGGAGCTAGTTTTACAGTTCACGACAATCCTCACTTTCCAGCAGAAAAATATATTTTGAAACATCTTGAGAACGCAGAACTGTATGAAATCCTTATCAAATAGCCAAATATCATCCATTGTCTCTAGTGCATTGATGCATCAAAACAAGGCCATCAAAACACAGAGACGTTACCAGCATCTTTGTATCTCTCTTCAACAACTACAATGAACATGCTTTCCACCAAATAAAACTCTTGAGCCTCAACACACGGCTGTCCATCAGGTCTGAAAAAACCAAAGCATAAGGAGACTAACATGCAGGAAGACGGATGAGCTTTCGAATCTTAAATTGTACTCCCTCCGGTCCTTTTTAGTCTGCATATAAGTTTTGTCCGAAGTCAAAGTATCTCTACTTTGACCAAACTTATAGAAAAAAAGTATCAACATTCACAATGCCAAATCAGTATTGTTAGATTCATTGTGAAATGTAGTTGCATAGTATATATATATATTTTGTATTGTAGATGTTGATATTTTTAAATATAAATTTGGTCAAACTTTGTAAAGTTTGACTTGACAAAAATCTAATACGCAGAGTAAAAAGGACCAGAGGGAGTATATAGATAGAGATTTTTTTTTACAATGAAACACAATTTTTAATGGAAGGACAAATTATCAACTCATAATTGACCCTTCAACCATAAAAGTTACTGTCCAGCTCGTTTTCTGAAAGGTCTGACTGACAACACTCATTCTCATTCCAATTACAATTCACATACATTTTTCATTGCCAGGAAAACCAAACAAGTTAATGCAAGGATCAAGGTATGTAGAACAAAGTGCTGTTTCGCAATTGGTTCATGCACTCAAGCCACAACACCATAGGCCCATAAAACTGATATCTGTCAAGTTCAGAAAACAACAAACCATCTGATAGGCCAGCTGAGGCCACAAATTTTGTTGGCTCCACTGATCATATGTCGTCACTGTATGCAAGATAGTTGTATAGGAAACTGTTTTTGTCAAGAGCAACGGCATAAATATATATGGTGCACTCTATAATAAGATACGATGGGATTAAGATCATCTTCACTATGAACGCGAACACAATTCTAAAATTATCCTCACATTTAGTGTCTGAACTATGGAAAGCATGACATATACCCCTGGTTCACGTGTATAAAACTGTAAAAAATATATACTCCCAGCGATCATTTTGCTAACGCCATAGCAACAATCCCCAAGGATACACCCGTGGCATGGGGCAGCGTTTTACTTCCATGCGTACATACGGGAGGGAAGAAGTACAGAAATAAAAAATTTGTATCACAAAACGGTCTTGCTTATGGATCCAACACCAGGAAGGAAGAAAATACCGTAAGCCAGCGCGGAGGCAATGGCACGGGTGCCAACTAGACCTGGGCATTTCTCGGGCCGGGCCGAAAAA
The DNA here is from genome assembly GCA_039707655.1 of Elymus sibiricus. Classification (NCBI taxonomy): domain Eukaryota; kingdom Viridiplantae; phylum Streptophyta; class Magnoliopsida; order Poales; family Poaceae; genus Elymus; species Elymus sibiricus. The sequence goes on from CM077668.1 coordinate 71,114,871, forward strand.
AGCCCGACGCTAAATACCTAGGCCCGAGCCCGGCCCGGCCCGACTGTCGGCCGTAGATTTAGGCCCGAGCCCGGCCCGGCCCGAACGGCCCGGCCCGGCCACGGCTTAAATCGTGCATTTAGTAGGCCCGAGCCCGGCCCGGCCCGACTGTCGGGCTCACAAATACAGGCCCGAGCCCGGCCCGAGGACACACTTTGGCCCGGCCCGGCCAGGATTTTCGGGCCGGGTCGAGTCGGGCCGACCGGGCCGGGCTGCCCATGCCCAGGTCTAGTGCCAACACCATGGGAACCGCCGGACACACTGGCCGTAGCCCTCTTCTTGGGATCCTTCTGGTCTCGGACTGAAAGGCACGACCGCAGGCGAGGTGGGAAGTCACGGTTGGCTCCACTGCTGGAGGTGAACGTCCCGGGAGAGGCGCCGCCGCTCCCGCCCAGCGTCAGCCGCCACGCTAGGGTTTGCGCGACTCCACTCAATCCGGTCGCTCCTCTGTATCATCAGGCGAGAGCGTCGCTGGACCCCTTGAGCGAAGTCGGGGTTACGTGAATGGGCTGGCATGGGCTGACCGAAGGCCCAGAGGGTTTTGTTTCGGCCCGTGGAGCAGCAACCCATTAGGACAGTCGGCCCAGTGTTTAACACACGCGGGAGAGATGACTATAGAGACGAGAACCGACGGCCAGATCGGCAAAACAGACGGCCAGAAACACAAAATGCTGAGAGGGTTCGCTTTAGGCTTAGTTTAAGGAAAATGAAGACTTTGACTTCCCCATCACCCGCTCCACTGTGAAAGCAGTTAATAGGTTAGTACTACTACTAATGCAGTACAATTTTAGTAGTAACACAAAATTTCATAAGATTTGCACGCCTCAACATTCCTCTAGAACGATTTAAGGAAATATAAACATACACATCAATTGGAATAAGATTTTCATGCCTCGACACTTGTCTATACAGAACATATTTGCAGGTGGGAGTCGTGGGACATAGACATTTCCATGGAATGGGCCATGTCAAAGCTGATGATGAAGCCAAAGGTGATGAGGAAGCTGCAAGGCGAGATCAGGGCGGCGTTCCGTTGCAAGGAATTCATCTTCGAGACCGATCTCCGGGTGAGCGGCAGCTGCATCAAGCACATGGGCTTGGTGATCCATGAGACGTTCAGGCTGTACCCACCAGGTCCCATCCTAGTCCCTCAAGAGAGCACCGAGGACTATGGGATCAACGGGTACGTGATGCCAGCTAGGAAAAGGGTGATCATAAACTCCTGGGTCATCGTGTGTGACCCCTAGTACTAGGAAAACACCGAGGAGTTCAACCCGGAGAAGTTCAAGGGAGCTCGCATGGACTTTCATGGCATCTGCTTCTGGTACACGCCGTTCGGAGGCCTGCAAGATCAATGGGTACGTGATGCCAGCAAAGACGAGAGTGATCATAAACTGCTGGGCCATCATAAACTCCTGCTTCTGGTACACCGTACATGCCATCCTTGGTCTGCGGCGTGTACCTGAAGAACACGCCATGGAAAGCGAGCTCCCTTGAACCTCTCCGGCATGAACTCCTTGGCATCGTCCACATACTGGGGGTCCCACATGATTACCTAGGAGTTTATGATCACCCTTGTCTTGGCAGGCATCATGTACCCGTTGATCTCGCAGGCCCCGAATGGCGTGTACCCGAAGCAGACGCCATGGAAGTACATGTGAGCTCCTTGAACCCACCTAACCTGAACTCGTCCGCGTCTTCCTAGTACTAGGGGTCCCACATGATGGCCTAGGAGTTTATGATCACCCTCGTCTTGGCTGGCATCACGTACCCGTTGATCTCGCAGGCCTCGGTGCTCTCTCGAGGGACCAGGATGGGAGCTGGTGGGTACAGCCTAAACGTCTCCGTGATCACCAAGCCGGGGTACTTGATGTAGCTGCCCTGATCGATCTCGATGAAGAATTCCTTGTCGCGGAACGCCGCCTTGATCTCGCCTTGCAGCTTCCTCGTAACCTTTGGCTTCATCACGAGCTCTGACATGACCCATACCATGGAGATGTCTTTGTCGCACCCGCATACACTACTGGAATATCGCTGTACGCCGAGTGCCACGGACACTCGGCAAAGGGCCAATAACCGCCGGCAAAGCCTTTGCCGGCAAAGCCTTTGCCGAGAGTTGCACTCGGCAAAGCCCACCCGGCGTACACCTCTCAGGCAATCAGGAATTTGCCGAGAGCCAAAACGCGGACACTCGGCAAAGAGTTTGCCGAGTGTCAAATAGCAGCCCCTCTCGGCAAAATAAAGTAGCTAATGGACAGCAGACGGGGACGGCGGTTCTTTGCCGAGAGGGGCCCTCGGCTAAGGCGGTCAATAGGAAGGAGCCACGTGTCCAGCTCCTGACATGTGGGTCCCGAAGAATAAACCGAGCGTCATCTTTGCCGGGAGCCACCCTCGGCAACAACGGCCAATAGGAAAGAGCCACGTGTCCAGCCCTGACATGTGGGTCCCGAACAATAGACCGATCGCCATCTTTGCCGAGAGCCACCCTCGGCAAAGACCGCCAATAGGAAAGAGCCACGTGTCCAGCTCCTGACATGTGGGCCCCGCAGAATATGCCGAGCGCCATCTTTGCCGAGAGCCACCCTCGGCAAAGACCGTCAATAGGAAAGGGCCACGTGTCCAGCTCCTGACATGTGGGTCCCGCAGAATATGCCGAGCGCCATCTTTGCCGAGAGCCGCCCTCGGTAAGGGAAGCCAATAGGAAAGAGCCACATGGCTACGACCTGACAGCCGAGTCTGTAGTACGCCGAGAGCCGCTCTCGGCAAACCTTATATGTTTGCCGAGTGTCGGAAGCTCTCGGTAAAGATGTCAGGCGGCGCTACAGGTTGGTATCCTTTTCCGAGAGGCCTCTCGGTAAAGGTGTCAGGTTCTACAGGTTGGTATCTTGTACCGAGCGTCCATCTCGGTAAAGATTGTATTCTGCTCCAGTTTCATAGGCTTTGCCGAGAGCCGCTCTCGGTAATGCTTTGCCCAGCAGTCCTTTTTTTGCGCTTTTGTTTCATTCCTGCAGCAAAACATATACAGCAGCAGCATATAGTGCATCATTGAACAAAAAAAGCAATGATTCTCAAGAATATCCCACATAAAAGCAATAGTGCATAAAAGGTGCAATGGTTGTCATGCACACTTGACTACCACAAGTTCACAAGTCTCAAGATCACACAAGATGCAATAGTTCTCAAGCACATACAAGGAACAGTTTCAAACACAACATAACATGAAGTTCACACGGTTTTGGAGATCGGAGTGGGAACATCAACAACAGAAGGCGTCATTCCGTTTGCTTCCCCAACTCCACCAACTTGAGGTGGAACTACCGGAACATTGTTCGACCCTTGTGAGTGATTGAGCTGTGATGGATTGACCCAATAAGATGAATGCATATGGTAATGCCAAAAATGGTGATAGAAATAGTTCGAACGAAACTCACAATGTTCCACTCTGGCGACGCTGCCATCTCTGGCACTGGTTTGCCTTGCATAGAATAAAGATTGGCCACCATATGTTGTAAAGACTTGACTAGATCATCTTGTGCCTTCAGCTTAGCCCGGTCTTCATCTCGGTCTTTCTGGGTGTCATTCAGCCGGGTCTACAATATGGCAATGCAAATGTCATTCGTGTTGAAATGCAAACATGCAGGACCGTGAAGGATCAATGAAGAAGCACTGACCTGAATTTCCTCAATAATGGCCACGGTATGTTGTACGTGACGCTCTATGGTAGGAGTAGAGACAGTACTCATAGCACAGAGCGTGTTGACTCTCGGAAGGGAGGAGGTTATGCAAGAATCGACGTGAACCGCCATCCGGCCATTCGGTCTACCGCCTGCCGCGGCAATGGCCACAAGAGGGTCAAACGGCACCACGTGAGGATCAGCCTCTTGCCCGTATGTCTCCTTCAATTTTTTGGTGTAGTTCTCCCCATCTGACCGGGCTTTAGAGCTGATCCAGTCCCTCTCTGGGTGGAGAGGGTCCTTGTCCTTGTCGTCTTTGGTACGTTTGATGGTCCACGCCTCGAAGAAAGAGATATCCTTGCCAGTGTCTTCTCTCAGCAAAAGAAAGCGATCCAAACAATCAAGGGAATGCTCACAAATGAAAGAAAACATGATGAAAAGAAAAGGATGTTGTTGCCTACATGTTTGGAGACGACACCTGGGATGGTGAGGTTGCCTTGACGGTGTCCTGGACAACCCATCAACTTACGCCATTCCCCTCTTACCTTGTGTTCAACCTGCCACCCTGGATCTGTCCACCGTTCGAAGATCTTCTCCCAGCACGGACGTTTGTCAGCGCACCACCGAGGAATCACCTGTAATAAGTAAACAAATGCATCTTAGTAAGGAATCTAATTTGTGGTAATGTAGGGAATAAGAAGCATCCATCGTCACTTGCCTTGAAGTATTCGTCCCGTGTAAGATGCTTCCCTCGAGCCTCCTGTTTGGAAATCTTCTGGTTGAGATAGTCCGCGTGATACTTGACCACTAACCGGACGCGCTCCTCATAGTGCATGTCGTTGACTAGTTTCTTGGCAATATTCTCAACCACCACATTGGCGCGATCCTTCTCACCATCTACGCATGTAAAGAAATCCTACAAACATGCATACATGTGAGAAGGGTAAAATCATGACTATGGCAAATTTAAACCTTTTGGTATTGACATTGCGGTGTTTGAAAGGACTTACCCAGAAATCGTTGACCACTCGCAAGGCTCTGGTATCATAAACCCTCTGACGCATATCCAGGAAATCCGGAGCGTGTTTGTAGTGATCCCTTGACCAAGATGGCTCAATGATACCGTTCGGCAAAGTGACCAGTCCAGGATAATTTAACCTACAAAGACCCCCGATGATGCCACTCGGCGAACGTGGCGGACGCCTCTCACCAGCTTTTATTAAGCTCCTGCATTAGGAAGAGTGAAGTCATATTATATGTGATGAAATGACAAAGGTACAATTTATATGGGATGAGTCGATATAACCACTTAGTTCTCTCCCACTGGTTTAATCAACACGTTTCTATGCACATATGGACGTTTCGGAAGCTTTGAAGGACCACGCAGCCACACTTTCCGTGTGGAGGTAGTGCTGATAGTCGAACCGCCCGGCTGTGAGCCGCTCACCTCGTGGTGCTCCGTCACTCGTGAGGGTCCATCCCCACCCTCAGAAACCTGACGAACAACCAGCCTCCTCTCGGCGGCGTCGTCCTCCACCACCTCCTCCGCATCCTCCTCCTCACTCGCCTCCTCCCCATCCTCTGTTTCCTCCTTCAGCCGTCGTGCATCCTCCTCCTGAGGCTGACGAAACAGTGCATCAGAGGGTCTAGGAGAAGAAAGAGGTGCTCTACTCCGGGCTGCTCTACGTAAGGATGCTGCTTCTCCTCCACCTCCTCCAGCCGTCTTCCCCCCTACGCGTCTGTCCCCTCCGTCGACCACCACTCCTCCTCCTCCTCGTCCTACTCGTCCTCCTCGTCCCCCTCCTCGTCCGCCTCGTCCGCCTCCTCCTCCTGCCTCATCTACTCCTCCTCCTCGTCCACCTCCTTGAGCCGCCTCCTCTCCGCCTCCTCCTCCTCCTCCTCCTCCGCCTCCTCCGCCTCCACCTCGTCCGCCTCCTCCTCCTCCTCCTCCTCTGCCTCCTCCGCCTCCACCTCGTCCGCCTCCTACTCCTCCTTCCCCGCGTCCTACTCGACCTCGTTTCGCCCGGTTTTTTGCAGGGAGGTCTAGACCCGCCGGTCGTTTGGCCTTCTTAGCAAGTTGATCATTGTACAAAGCTGCCACATCTTTCAAACTTTCCTTTGGATTCTTGTTGCCACCTGTCATGTTTCAATCACCTGATACGAAGAAGAACAAACCAGTTAGTACAGATGATACAACTTGATGTAAATACATTAAATATATCACATATGAAGAATACATGGAGTTCTCACAATAATACATATAGTTGTTACACACACGAATACATCGAGTTGTTGCACACACGAATACATATAGTTCTTACACACACGAATACATAGAGTTGTTACACACACGAATACATAGAGTTGTTGCACATACGAATACGAAGAGTTGTTACACGAATACAAGGAGTTGTGACACGCATACATAGAGTTCTCACACGATTACATGCAGTTGTTAGAAATAGGGGTCAATATTAGGTACAACATTTGGATCAGGACTGTCATCATCGCTATCACGCCCGTTCATACATTTATCCTCGAAGTCTTCAGGGGGACCCTCATCATCATCTAGCCCCATTTGCCATCGCAGAAGTAATGCCAAATCTCGAGGGTCAGAAACATCCTCGTATCTGTCCTCCGCATTATCTACTTCCATGTCATCCATGGCCTCATGTTCCATAGCATCATCTTCGTGATGCACGCCATCTTCTTCCTCCGCATCATCTTCGTCTTCTTCATTGTCTGCTTCTTGATAGAACTCTCCCTCGTATGTGTCAGGGTTTATGTGGTAATCGTCCTTGTTTGGGGTAGGTACCTTGGTATGCAGGGGTATCTTGTACACAACATCCCATTTCAAGAGATCGATATGTTCCATAGATGTGCACGCGTACGGGAGATAAAACACTTGTGTAGCCTGTTGAGCCATAATATAGACATCATTTCCTGCATATTTCGATGCTCGTTCAACTTCGACCCAGCCAATACTAGGGGTCCTTCTCACTTTCTCTGGATTGAGCCAACTGCATCTGAATACGACAGGCTTCACACCTTGTAGACCACAATATTGCAGCTCATAAATTTCTTCGATAGTTCCATAGTAGCGACGTCCATCTGTCCCTAGATAATAGACCCCACTATTTATTGCCCTTCGATTGGGCCTCTCACGCGTGTGTTTATCAGTGTGGAAGTGATACCCATTCATGTCGTAAGCCTTAAATGACTTGTCCTCGTATTCAAAACCTTTGGCTACTTCTCTCAATTTGGCATCCATATCAACCTCCGTGTATGCCTACAAGATTAATAGGAGATTGTCTGGTTCATTAGTGGAAGCATTACCGGCAAGTAAGAACAATTTGAAGTGTACATAAAGTTAGGAAAGTTACTTTTCTTGAGAACCAAGAAATGAAACCGCCATCAGCATTGGTATCTTCAAGAAGGTTTGTTGATTCTTTGTCGCTAGGGGGCCATGGTAGCTTCCAGAATTCGATCTGGAATTCCCTATAGCAATGAGAACAATTCGAGTTAGGACTCAAGACTAGTGAGTAGTTGTCAATGAAGGTGTTCTACACTTACTTTATGTACGGCTGCACTTCTTCCATGTTGGCCAAGACATAGATCAGAAGAGTCGACCACTCGGTAGGTGAAAAGTTCTTGCGCTTCGAACCACTTGCTTTGCCACCATGGCCTTCGAAGAGGCTAAGGTCGGAAACATTACTGGTGGGTTCTTCATTGTAACAAGGAGTTGGATTTAACCTAGTCTGAATACTGTCATGATAGTACTTTGTTATGGTCGTTGCCACCTCCTCGTTCAGGTATGCCTCGGCTATGGAGGCTTCGATGCGGGCTTTATTCTTACATTTGCCACGAAGATGCTTGAACTCCCATTCAGGTGCATAATGCCATCGGAACTGCACAGGTCCTCCCATTCTAGCCTCATACGCGAGATGTAAGATCATATGTTGCATCGGATTAAAGAAACCTGGCGGAAATACCTTCTCTAACTTGCATAGCAACTCAGGTGCTTGTTCCTCCAACTTTGCAACCACTTCATAATCTAATTCTTTGGCACAAAGCTGGCGGAAGAAATAGCTCAACTCCGCCAGCACTCGCCAAATATCCTCTTTGACATACCCTCGAATCATCACAGGCATTATCCGCCCAAGCCATACATGGTAGTCATGACTCTTGAGGCCCCCTATTCGCTTTGTATCCATATTCACTCCCCTCATGATATTAGCTGCATATCCATCAGGGAAGTACAACTTGTTCACAATCCATTGGAGAATTTCCTTCCTTTGGGGCATTGAAGGGGTGAAAGGGGCCGGTGGCTTCTTCCAAGAATTACCTTTTGCACGAGGCACCAATTTTAAGTTTGGCCTGTTGCATAGCTGGGCTTGATCGATCCTAGCCTGAATGTTATCCTTTGACTTCTCGGTGTCGAGGAGTGTGCCAAGTAAGGCCTCCGCAATATTCTTTTCAGTGTGCATTACATCAATGTTGTGTGGAAGGACAAGATCTTTAAAGTAAGGGAGCCTCCATAAGCTTGGAATGTGAGTCCACTGGTGTATCTCTCCATATCCCACAAAACCTTTCCCATTGAGATTTTTCTCGAGAGCATCTAACTCATCCTTAAGCTGGACACCGGTCATAATAGGTGGTGGTGGGTCATCAACAATTACACCTTTCCGAAAGTTCACAGTGGCTTGTTTGTATGGGTGATCAAGACGAAGGAACTGCCGATGTTGGTCAAAGCATACATACTTGCGACCCTTAGCCAGCCAAATGAAAGTCACACGCTGTCGGCACACTGGGCAAGGCCACTTCCCCTTTACACACCAGCTACAAAATATTGCACGTGCTAGTAGGTCATGTAGCGATGTGTGGTACCAGATATGCATATTGAAGTGCTTCTTTGAAACGGCATCATATGTCCTTACCCCATTATTCCAAGCAACAAGTAAGTCGTCCACCAGTGGCTCCATGTACACACTCATATGCTTCCCCGGATAGTTAGGCCCTGGAATTATCATCGTCAGGAACATGTGATGTCGTTGCATGCAAACGCCAGGGGGCAGATTCAGGGGGATAACATATACTGGCCAACAGCTGTATATGGCAGCCATCAAACCATATGGATTGAACCCATCGGTTGTTATCCCAATAGCTACACTCTTCCAGTCATCCGTTTTTTTATGAATTTGAACAAATTTCTTCCATGCTTCACCATCCCATGGATGTTGCATCTTTTTTGTATTGTACATCTTCCCTTCGGCGGCCCATCACATATATTGGGCAGTTTCCTTGGTCATATAAAGCCGTTGGATCCTTTCTGTGAATGAAAGATATCGAAGGATATTGACGGCAATTGTGAGCTGCCTCTTGCTACCATCATCATTTTGTACCTCAATATACCTAGAGGATTTGCACTTGACACAGTAGTTTGTATCTTTATGTTCATTTTAAATAACATGCATCCGTTTGGACAAGCATGTATTGCTCATACGGCATCTTAAGTGAACCGAGGATTTTGTTTGACTCGTACATGTTCTTTGGCAATATGTTTTCTGTAGGCAGCAGGCTAGCAATAACGGACAAAAACTCATTGAAGCAAATTATGCTTATGCAATGGTTTGCCTTCAGGGCCATTAGGCGTGCGATGCCATCTAGTTGAGTAACCTCTGTATGGGCGTGAAGGGGTTTCTGTGCTGCAAACAAAGCTGCATGATACTCTTCTGGGTTTTCTGCCGGCTCCTCGGAGTCCGGGTCCTCCCGCGGATCTGCACGGCGGATGTCATCTAACAGGTTTTCAATCCGAGTATCATATTCGCCGGTGCGCTGTCGCACCACCTCCGCTCTAGACTGTTCTGTCTCACCGTGAAAGATCCACCGGTAATAGCCTGGCGTAAACCCATTTTTGCCTAAGTGTTTACTCATAGTAATCTGATCTCCTTCAACCTGGTTATCGCACTCCGTGCATGGGCACCAAATTCCACGAACTGGGGTTTCTCCAGCAAATACTAATTCCAGGAAATCATTGGTCTTCGACCTCCACTCAGGGGTGATACCCTCCATGCTGGGATGTCCGGTGTACATCCACTCACGATCTTCCATCCTCTGATATAATGTGAAACACACATAATGTTTGTTATGTAACAAGAGGTTTCATCATGTTTTACGACATGCACTGAGCTATCTAATAGGTAAAGATAGGTCCTAATCCCACCCGAGGATGTGTAGGCTGGGTCCGCTTCCATGACGTACTCCAATCCGAGACAAAATTTCGGCAGCACCTCCCCGCTGTTCTCCAAATACACGTCTCGGCAATAAGCCGAGAGGATGTGTATCCAGAGAACAACAAGGAGACGCTGTCGAAATTCTGTCTCAGATCGAAGTACGGCATGAAAATGACAAGCCTACACATCCTCGGGCTGTGCATGGAAAACGTGGACAATTCGAAAGAGTTGAGGTTATAAATATGCAAAGACTTGCATATTTATAAATACAACTCTTCCGAACGGGAGATGCCTAGGTTACGCGACTATTTAAGTGATCTACAAATAATGGAAACCTACACATGAGCGGGAAGAGATTACCCTTTAAGTGTGCGACGGAATTCACTCTCTATTGTCAAAATAGATGCAGGTCCTGCACGAAAGAATGAAGGTAGTGTCAGTCACATGTTTATCTAAAGTAGTGTCAAGCATATATCCAACACCCACACACCAATATCACTCACTCACTCACAAAAAAAATTGCACCCACTAACTCACTCACACACACATACACAGCACCCACTCACACACACACACACCAATAGCACTCACTCACACACACACACACACACACACATCACACACACACCAACAGCACCACCAATAGCACATCACACACACACATAGCACACACACACACATCACACACACACACACACACACATCGCACACACACACACACATCACACACACACACACACCCCCCAATAGCACACAATCACACACATTAATTACTACAAATGCATATATAACATCTAAATGTAAAAAAAAAATCTAAAAAAAGGAGATGGAGCAGGGGCTCACCAACGGGGCAGGGGGGCGGGCGGGGAGCTCGGTGGAGGTGGGGGCGGCGAGGGAGCTCGGTGGAGGTGGGGGAGGTGGGGGAGCTCCCGGCGGCGGCGGCGGAGCTCGGAGCTCGGTGGAGGTGGGGGGCCCGGTGGAGGTCGGGGGCTCGGTGGAGGAGCTCCCAGCGGCGGCGGCGGCGGAGCTCGGTGGATGGGCGGCGAAGCTCGGTGGATGGCAGCGAACGCAGGGGGGAGGCGATAGAGAAAACAGAGAGCGAGCGAGTGAGCGCGCGAGCGCGAAAATTTTGGTTAAGTCCCCGCGGGAACCATTTCCGAGTGTCAAGTACGAGGGCCTCTCGGTAAAGATCCTAAAACTAGATCTAGGTTTTAGTACCTTTACCGAGAGCAGCTCTCGGAAATGGACGCAGCCGGTACTCGACTTTCCCGCCCGTCCGTGCATTTTGTGAGCCATGTGCACGTCAAGGATGTGCGTTGGGTATTCAAACACCACACCACCCTTTCATGCATATGCATGGGCCACACGCATCTAGGGGTGGTCCCCCCCCCATCGGGCGATTTCCAGATCGAGCACCCATCCGGTGGCCCCGGCGGTCTAGGGCGTTGAACGGCACCGAGAGGGGGTAGGCCACGGTGAATACCTACTTCTCCGTGTTACACTAGGTCATTGTGAGGCATCAGACCAAGTTTATGAGGCATCTGCCACGTCAATGATGTTGCGGTTTTCAGATCGAGCACCCATCTGGTGGCCCCGGCGGTCTAGGGCGTTGATCGGCACCGAGAGGGGGTAGGCCATGGTGAATACCTGCTTCTTCGTGTTACGATAGGTCATCGTGAGATGCCAGGCCAAGACTAAGCCCGTTCTATCATAGGATCGCGCACCGTTGGCTCGGTCTCGGGGACGAACGTAGCTGGTCCTCGACGTTCCTGCCCGTCCATGCGGTTTGTGAGGCATGTGCACGTCAAGGATGTGCGTTGGGTATTCAAACACCACAGCACCCTTTCATGCATATGCATGGGCCACACGCATGTAGGGGTGGTTCCCCCCTTCCTCGCGCGGTTTCCAGATCGAGCACCCATCCGGTGGCCCTGGCGGTGTAGGGCATTGACCGGCACCGAGAGGGGGTAGGCCACGGTGAATACCTGTTTCTTCCTGTTACGGCAGGTCCCCGTTCTCATGTTTTTTACTTTGCAGTGTTTAAAGTTGAGATTTGACCAAATCTAGCCGAAAACATAAGTCATCATAAGTCATGGCATTTTCAAACTTTAGTCACAAAAAGATACAAAATATCAGATACAAAAAGAGAGTGCCAAACAAAAACACAAATAGAAGGAAAATGAAGAAGTGGCACAGTTTTTACCGAGCGTTGATTTACGGCTCTCGGGAAATCGTACCTTTACCGAGAGCAGCTCTCGGAAATGGACGCAGCCGGTCCTCGACTTTCCCGCCCATCCGTGCGTTTTGTGAGGCATATGCATGTCAAGGATGTGCGTTGGGTATTCAAACACCACAACATCCTTTCATGCATATGCATGGGCCACACGCATCTAGGGGTGGTTCCCCCGCCCCACTCGGGTGATTTCCAAATCGAGCACCCATCCGGTGGTCCCGGCGGTCTAGGGCATTGAACGGCACCGAGAGGGGGTAGGCCACGGTGAATACCTGCTTCTCCGTGTTACGATAGGTCATTGTGAGGCATCAGACCAAGTTTGTGAGACCTCTGCCACGTCAGTGATTTTGCAGTTTTCAGATCGAGCACCCATCTGGTGGCCCCGGCGGTCTAGGGCGTTGACCGGCACCGAGAGGGGGTAGGCCATGGTGAAGACCTGCTTCTTCTTGTTACAGCAGGTCATCGTGAGATGCCAGTCCAAGTCTAAGCCCGTTCTGTCACAGGATCGCGCACCGTCGGCTCGGTCTCGGGAACGAACGCAGCCGGTCCTCGACGTTCCCGCCCGTCCGTGCGGTTTGTGAGGCATGTGCACGTCAAGGATGTGCGTTGGGTATTCAAACACCACACCACCCTTTCATGCATATGTATGGGCCACACGTATGTAGGGTGGTCCCCCCCCTCCCTAGGGTGGTTTTCAGATCGAGCACCCATCCGGTGGCCCCGGCGGTCTAGGGCGTTGACCGGCACCGAGAGGGGGTAGGCCACGGTGAATACCTATTTCTTTGTGTTACGGTAGGTCCTCGTTCTCATGTTTTTTACTATGAAGTGTTTAAAGTTGAGATTTGAACAAATCTAGACGAAAACATAAGTCATCATAAGTCATGGCATTTTCAAACTTTAGTCATAAAAAGATACGAAATATCAGATACAAAAAGAGCGTGCCAAACAAAAACACAAATAGAAGGAAAATGAAGAAGTGGCATAGTTTTTATCGAGCGTTGATATTCGGCTCTCGGTAATGCCTACCTTTACCGAGCGTCCCTCTCGGCAATGTACCTAAACCTATATCTTGTTTCTACTCCTGTTGTAGCCGTGCTCGGTAATATGTCTTATACTTTTTGTTGTTGTTTTCTTACATGCTTGGCAAACCACCTTACCACATTATAGTTACACATCGTTTTCTCCTTTTGAGATGGCCCTCGGGCAGTTTCCAGATCGAGCACCCATCTGGTGGCCCCAGCGGTCTAGGGCGTTGACCGGCACCGAGAGGGGGTAGGCCACAGTGAATACCTGCTTCTTCGTGTTATGGCTGGTCATCGTGATATGCCAGGCCAAGTCTAAGGCCGTTCTGTCACAGGATAGCCCACCGTCGGCTAGGTCTCGGGGACGAACGCAGCCGGTCCTCGACTTTCCCGCCCGTCCGTGCATTTTGTGAGGCATGTGCACGTCAAGGATGTGCGTTGGGTATTCAAACACCATACCACCCTTTCATGCATATGCATGGGCCACACGCATGTAGGGGTGGTTCCCCCCCTCCCTCGGGCGGTTTCCAGATCGAGCACCCATCTGGTGGCCCCGGCGGTCTAGGGCATTGACCGGCACCGAGAGGGAGTAGGCCACGGTGAATACCAGTTTCTCCGTGTTACGGCAGGTCCCCGTTCTCATGTTTTTTACTTTGCAGTGTTTAAAGTTGAGATTTGAACAAATCTAGCCGAAAACATAAGTCATCATAAGTCATGGCATTTTCAAACTTTAGTCATAAAAAGTTGCGAAATATCATATACAAATAGGGAGTGCCAAACAAAAACACAAATAGAAAGAAAATGAAGAAGTGGCAAAGTTTTTACCGAGCGTCGATATACGGTTCTCGGTAATGCCTACCTTTGCTGAGCGTCCCACTCGGCAACGTACCTAAACCTATATCTTGTTTCTACTCCTATTGTAGCCGTGCTCGGTAATATGTCTTATACTTTTTGTTGTTGTTTTCTTACATGCTTGGTAAACCACCTTACCACATTATAGTTACACTTTGTTTTCTCCTTTTGAGATGGCCCTCGGGCAGTTTCACAATCGAGCACCCATCTGGTGGCCCCGGCGGTCTAGGGCGTTGACCGGCACCGAGAGGGGGTAGGCCACAGTGAATATCTGCTTCTTCGTGTTACGGCAGGTCATCGTGAGATGCCAGGCCAAGTCTAAGGCTGTTCTGTCACAGGATAGCCCACTGTCGGCTAGGTCTCGGGGACGAACGCAGCCGGTCATCGACTTTCCCGCCCGTCCGTGCATTATGTGAGGCATGTGCACGTCAGGGATGTGCGTTGGATATTCAAACACCACACCACCCTTTCATGCATATGCATGGGCCACACGCATGTAGGGGTGGTTCCCCCCCCTCTCCCTCGGGCGGTTTCCAGATCGAGCACCCATCCAGTGGCCCCGGCGGTCTAGGGCGTTGACCGGCACCGAGAGGGAGTAGGCCACGGTGAATACCAGTTTCTTCGTGTTACGGCAGGTCCCCGTTCTCATGTTTTTTACTTTGTAGTGTTTAAAGTTGAGATTTGAACAAATCTAGCCGAAAACATAAGTCATCATAAGTCATGGCATTTTCAAACTTTAGTCATAAAAAGATACAAAATATCATATACAAATAGAGAGTGCCAAACAAAAACACAAATAGAAGGAAAATGAAGAAGTGGCACAGTTTGTACCGAGCGTTGATATACGGCTCTCGGTAATGCCTACCTTTACCAAGCATCCCTCTCGGCAATGTACCTAAACCTATATCTTGTTTCTACTCCTGTTGTAGCCGTGCTCGGTAATATGTCTTTACTTTTTGTTGTTGTTTTCTTACATTGTTGGAAAACCACCTTACCACATTATAGTTACACTTTGTTTTCTCCTTTTGAGATGGCCCTTGGGCTGTTTTCAGATCGAGCACCCATCTGGTGGCCCCGGCGGTCTAGGGCGTTGATCGGCACCGAGAGGGGGTAGGCCATGGTGAATACCTGCTTCTTCGTGTTACGATAGGTCATCGTGAGATGCCAGGCCAAGACTAAGCCCGTTCTGTCACAGGATCGCGCACCGTTGGCTCGGTCTCGGGGACGAACGTAGCTGGTCCTCGACGTTCCCGCCCGTCCATGCGGTTTGTGAGGCATGTGCACGTCAAGGATGTGCGTTGGGTATTCAAACACCACACCACCCTTTCATGCATATGCATGGGCCACACGCATGTAGGGGTGGTTCCCCCCTCCCTCAGGCGGATTCCAGATCGAGCACCCATCCGGTGGCCCCGGCGGTCTAGGGCGTTGACCGGCACCGAGAGGGGGTAGGCCACGGTGAATACCAGTTTCTTCGTGTTACGGCAGGTCCCTGTTCTCATGTTTTTTACTTTGTAGTGTTTAAAGTTGAGATTTGAACAAATCTAGCGGAAAACATAAGTCATCATAAGTCATGGCATTTTCAAACTTTAGTCATAAAAAGATACGAAATATCAGATACAAAAAGAGAGTGCCAAACAAAAACACAAATAGAAGGAAAATGAAGAAGTGGCACATTGTTTACCGAGCGTCGATTTACGACTCTCGGGAAATGGTACCTTTACCAAGTGTGGCCCTTGGTAAAGTTCCTAAACCTAGATCTTAGCCGACCCCCTTTCTTTCTATCACTCACTTCGCTCTCTGTCTTCTCCTTCCCTGCGCCGCCGCCGAAATCGCCACCGCCACCAGTTGCCGCCGTCGCCACCGCCACCAACTGCCGCCGCCGCAGTCGTGTTCTTCATGGATGGCGCCCGGAGCGACGGTTCTTCTATGCGGCCCAAGGACGGTGGCCGCAACGGAGCGCCACCGGTGGCGCGGTAGCTCGAGATGCCCTCAGGTACTCCCTGCCCTCCTCTCCCACCCCTCCCTCCCACTCCCACCTCCCACCCCACTGCCCCCCCACCCCATCCCTCTCCCCTCGGGCGCCCTCTGCCCCTCAACACAATCATCTGTTTCATGATGATTGTATTGTGCTTAGGTGAATATTGGTCAAGTATTAATCCTCTATTTCAAAATTTAGATTAGGTAAATTTTGCTTAGGTTGATTTCAATTAAGTAACATCTGATTAGGTATATTAATTCAAAATTTCATTTGTGTGAGGTGATGCTATTCGATTAGACATTAGATTAATTTAGATTAGCAATGGAACCAAAATTTTGCTTAGGAACCAATATTTTGATTTGCTTTCCCTGTAAAGCATTCAGTTCATGAAATTATTTTTCTTTCTGAATCTATGAATTGCCTTTTTGCTGTCTTGTGCTTGCAAATATCAGGGAAAGGCCCCCTTTTTATTTTCTGTTTGATGTTGGTCTTGTATCGGAGACATTCTGCTGTTGTAGAAGCTTCAATTGTATTTCTGAACTTATAGGAATGATCTGTTTTAAATGGTTGGAAAAGGCAGTTATTTATGGTTTGAGATCTCGCTGATATTAGTCTGCAGTTTCCCTTTATTTTACTAAACTAACTAGTCTAAATTTTACTTAGGAACCAAATTTTGCTTATGAACCAAAATTCTGCTTAGGAACCAAAATTTAGCTTAGCAATGGAACCAAGTTATAGTTATTTATAATTGTATTTTATTTTATTTTCAGATTACTCTCCGTTTTAGTTACTAATACATTTTATTTTGTTTTCAGATTCTGAGGGGGGCTCTAGTAAGTACCGGAGAGTCTCGAGTGGTAGGGCGACCCACGTCAGCAACTCTGGCATGACCAAGTCGCCCGACTCCCTTCAGCTCACTACCGAGTCGACATCGGATGATGATGTCGGAGTGGAATCTGATGTACCTGATCCGCTCGCTACCTGGTCGGGCGACATGGTCGCCTCGGACGGCTCAGGGTCTACCTCGAGCAACACTTCCAAGAGGAAGAAATCCGGGCGTGCTCCGGGGAAGGTCCCAGAACCAACGGCTGCCGGTGACCGTCCTGTCATTACACCGAGAGGATATTGGTAAGCATTTGATTTGCAACATATTTTGGATACCACAGCTTTTCCACTCACATATGCTTGTCTTTTTCATCATGCAGTCAGTGGGAATTTATCCCTGCCAAGCCTAAGGGGGCGCGATTGCCGAACCACATCATCGGCTCCCTCTTGAGGAAGTACTTCCCCGGGTTGGCCAAGCCGGATGATGACCACACGCCGTCGCCAGGTTTAACCTGGGAGCACTACCAGCACACCAAGGATGAGCATGATGTCACCATGGCCACCCGGGTCATCGACGTTTTTTTTATAAGTATGTCCGCCACTTCATTTTTCCATATCCAAATTCTTGTAATTAACTGCCATATGCTTTCTTGTAGGAAGCATTTTCTTGCGTGGATGGTGAGAAAGAGAAGGCGACCAAAGGCATCGTGAAATCTGCCCGGAAGATACTCTCTGACACCAAGCACACGCTGCGGTACAAAGCCGTGATGCAGTGTCGGCCGCTCGACGACAAGGGGCTCAAGATGACGAGGAAAATGAAGAAGTGGCACAGTTTTTACCGATCGTCGATATACGGCTCTCGGTAATGCCTACCTTTGCCGAGCGTCCCTCTCGGCAATGTACCTAAACCTATATCTTGTTTCTACTCCTGTTGTAGCCGTGCTCGGTAATATGTCTTATACTTTTTGTTCTTGTTTTCATACATGCTTGGTAAACCACCGTACCACATTGTAGTTACACCTTGTTTTCTCCTTTTGAGATGGCCCTCTGGCGGTTTCCAGATCGAGCACCCATCTGGTGGCCCCGGCGGTCTAGGGCATTGACCGGCACCGAGAGGGGGTAGGCCATAGTGAATACCTACTTCTTCATGTTACGGCAGGTCATCGTGAGATGCCAGGCCAAGTCTAAGGCCGTTCTGTCACAAGATCGCCCACCATCGGCTCGGTCTTGGGGACGAACGCAGCCGGTCCTCGACTTTCCCGCCCGTCCATGCGTTTTGTGAGGCATGTGCATGTCAAGGATGTGCGTTGGGTATTCAAACACCACACCAGCCTTTCATGCATATGCATGGGCCACACGCATGTAGGGGTGGTTTCCCCCCCTCCCTCGGGCGGTTTCCAGATCGAGCACCCATCCGGTGGCCCCGTCGGTATAGGGCGTTGATCGGCATCGAGAGGGGGTAGGCCACGGTGAATACCTCTTTCGTCGTGTTTCGGCAGGTCCCCGTTCTCATGTTTTTTACTTTGCAGTGTTTAAAGTTGAGATTTGAACAAATCTAGCCGAAAACATAAGTCATCATAAGTCATTGCATTTTCAAACTTTAGTCATAAAAAGATACGAAATATCAGATAGAAAGAGAGAGTGCCAAACAAAAACGAAAATAGAAGGAAAATGAAGAAGTGGCACACTTTTTTACCTAGCGTCGATTTACGGCTCTCGGGAAATGGTACCTTTACCGAGAGCAGCTCTTGGAAATGGACGCAGCCGGTGCTCGACTTTCCCACCCGTCTGTGCATTTTGTGAGGCATGTGCACGTCAAGGATGTGCGTTGGGTATTGAAACACCACAGCATCCTTTCATGCATATGCATGGTCCACACGCATCTAGGGGTGGTTCCCCCTCCCTCGGGCGATTTCCAGATCGAGCACCCATCCGGTGGCCCCGGCGGTCTAGGGCGTTGAACGGCACCGAGAGGCGGTAGGCCACGGTGAATACCTGCTTCTCCGTGTTACGATAGGTCATTGTGAGGCATCAGACCAAGTTTGTGAGGCATCTGCCACGTCAATGATGTTGCGGTTTTCAGATCGAGCACCCATCTGGTGGCCCCGGCGGTCTAGGGCGTTGACCGGCACCGAGAGGGGGTAGGCCATGGTGAATACCTGCTTCTTCGTGTTACGGCAGGTCATCGTGAGATGCCAGGCCAAGTCTAAGCCCGTTCTGTCACAGGATCGCGCACCGTCGGCTCAGTCTCGGGGACGAACGCAGCTAGTCCTTGACGTTCCTGCCCGTCCGTGCGGTTTGTAAGGCATGTGCACGTCAAGGATGTGCGTTGGGTATTCAAACACCACACCACCCTTTCATGCATATGCATGGGCCACACGCATGTAGGTGTGGTTCACCCCTCCCTCGGGCGGTTTCCAGATCGAGCACCCATCCGGTGGCCCCGGCAGTCTAGGGCGTTGACCGGCACCGAGAGGGGGTAGGCCACGGTGAATACCTGTTTCTTTGTGTTACGGCAGGTCCCCGTTCTCATGTTTTTTACTTTGTAGAGTATAAAGTTGAGATTTGAACAAATCTAGCCGAAAACATAAGTCATCATAAGTCATGGCATTTTCAAACTTTAGTCATAAAAAGATACGAAATATCAGATACAAAAAGAGAGTGCCAAACAAAAACACAAATAGAAGGAAAATGAAGAAGTTGCACAGTTTTTACCGAGCGTCGATATACGGCTCTCGGTAATGCCTACCTTTGCCGAGCGTCCCTCTCGGCAATGTACCTAAACCTATATCTTGTTTCTACTCCTATTGTAGCCGTGCTCGGTAATATGTCTTATACTTTTTGTTGTTGTTTTCTTACATGCTTGGTAAACCACCTTACCACATTATAGTTACACTTTGTTTTCTCCTTTTGAGATGGCCCTCGGGCGGTTTCCAGATCGAGCACACATCTGGTGGCCCCGGCGGTCTAGGGCGTTGACCGACACCGAGAGGGGGTAGGCCACGGTGAATACCTGCTTCTTAGTGTTACGGCAGGTCATCGTGAGATGCCAGGCCAAGTCTAAGGCCGTTCAGTCACAGGATCGCCCACCGTCGGCTCGGTCTCGGGGACGAACGCAGCCGGTCCTCGACTTTCCCGCCCGTCCGTGCGTTTTGTGAGGCATGTGCACGTCAAAGATGTGCGTTAGGTATTCAAACACCACACCACCCTTTCATGCATATGCATGGGCTACACGCATGTACGGGTGGTTCCCCTCCCCTCCCTCGGGCGGTTTCCAGATCGAGCACCCATCCGGTGGCCCTGACGGTCTAGGGCGTTGACCGGCACCGAGATGGGGTAGGCCACGGTGAATACCTGTTTCTTCGTGTTACGGCAGGTCCCCGTTCTCATGTTTTTTACTTTGCTGTGTTTAAAGTTGAGATTTGAACAAATCTAGCCGAAAACATAAGTCATCATAAGTCATGGCATTTTCAAACTTTAGACATAAAAAGATACGAAATATCAGATACAAAAATAGAGTGCCAAACAAAAACACAAATAGAAGGAAAATGAAGAAGTGGCACAGTTTTTACCGAGCGTCGATATACGGCTCTCGGTAATCCCTACCTTTACCGAGCGTCCCACTCGGCAATGTACCTAAACCTATATCTTGTTTCTACTCCTGTTGTAGCCGTGCTCGGTAATATGTCTTATACTTTTTGTTGTTGTTTTCTTACATGCTTGGTAAACCACCTTACCACATTATAGTTACACTTTGTTTTCTCCTTTTGAGATGGCCCTCGGGCGGTTTCCAGATCGAGCACCCATCTGGTGGCCCCGGCGGTTTAGGGCGTTGACCGGTACCGAGTGGGGGTAGGCCACGGTGAATACCTGCTTCTTCGTGTTACGACAGGTCATCGTGAGATGCCAGGCCAAGTCTAAGGCCGTTCTGTCACAGGATCGCCCACCGTCGGCTCGGTCTCGGGGACGAACGCAGCCGGTCCTCGACTTTCCCGCCCGTCCGTGCGTTTTGTGAGGCATGTGCACATCAAGGATGTGCGTTGGGTATTCAAACACCACACCACCCTTTCATGCAAATGCATGGGCCACCCGCATGTACGGGTGGTTCCCCCCCCCCCTCCCTCGGGCGGTTTCCAGATCGAGCACCCATCCGGTGGCCTCAGCGGTCTAGGGCGTTCACTGGCACTGAGAGGGGGTAGGCCACGGTGAATACCTGTTTCTTCGTGTTACAGCAGGTCCCTGTTCTCATGTTTTTTACTTTGAAGTGTTTAAAGTTGAGATTTGAACAAATCTAGCCAAAAACATAAGTCATCATAATTCATGGCATTTTCAAACTTTAGTCATAAAAAGATACGAAATATCAGATACAAAAAGAGAGTGCCAAACAAAAACACAAATAGAAGGAAAATGAAGAAGTGGCACAGTTTTTACCGAGCATCGATATACGGCTCTCGGTAATGCCTACCTTTACCGAGCGTCCCTCTCGGCAATGTACCTAAACCTATATCTTGTTTCTGCTCCTATTGTAGCCGTGCTCGGTAATATGTCTTATACTTTTTGTTGTTGTTTTCTTACATGCTTGGTAAACCACCTTACCACATTATAGTTACACTTAGTTTTCTCCTTTTGAGATAGCCCTCGGGCGGTTTTTAGATCGAGCACCCATCTGGTGGCCCCGGCGGTCTAGGGCGTTGACCGGCACCGAGTGGGGGTAGGCCACGGTGAATACCTGCTTCTTCGTGTTACGGCAGATCATCGTGAGATGCCAGGCCAAGTCTAAGCCCGTTCTATCACAGGATCACGCACCGTCGGCTCGGTCTCGGGGACGAACGCAGCCGGTCCTCGATGTTCCCACCCGTCCGTGCGTTTTGTGAGGCATGTGCACGTCAAGGATGTGCGTTGGGTATTCAAACACCACACCACCCTTTCATGCATATGCATGGGCCACACGCACGTTGGGGTGGTTCGCCCCCCCTCCCTCGGGCGGTTTCCAGATCGAGCACCCATCCGGTGGCCCCGGCGGTCTAGGGCGTTGACCGGCACCGAGAGGGGGTAGGCCACGGTGAATACCAGTTTCTTCGTTACGGCAGGTCCCCGGTCTCATGTTTTTTACTTTGCAGTTTTTAAAGTTGAGATTTGAACAAATCTAGCCGAAAACGTAAGCCATCATAAGTCATGGCATTTTCAAACTTTAGTCATAAAAAGATACGAAATATCAGATACAAAAAGAGAGTGCCAAATAAAAACACAAATAGAAGGAAAATAAAGAAGTGGCACAGTGTTTACCGAGCGTCGATTTACGGCTCTCTGGAAATGGTACCTTTTCCGAGTGTGGCTCTCGGTAAAGTTCCTAAACCTAGATCTTAGCCGACCCCCTTTCTTTCTATCACTCACTTCGCTCTCTGTCTTCTCCTTCCCTACGCCGCCGCCGAAATCGCCACCGCCACCATCTGCCGCCGCCGCCACCGCCACCGCCACCAACTGCCGCCGTCGCCACCGCCACCACCACCAACTGCCGCCGCCGCCATCATGTTCTTCATGGCCAGCGCCCGGCGCGGCGGTTCTTCTATGCGGCCCAAGGACGCCGGCCGCAGCGGAGCGCCACCGTTGGCGCGGCAGCTCGAGATGCCCTCAGGTACACCCCTGCCCTCCTCTCCCACCACCTCCCACCCCCTCCCACCTCCCACCCCACTGCCCCCCACCCCACCTCTCAACCCCATCCCTCTCCCCTCCGGCGCCCTCTGCCCCTCAACACAATCATCTGTTTCATGATGATTGTATTGTGCTTAGGTGAATATTGGTCAAGTAATTAATCCTCTATTTCAAAATTTAGATTAGGTAAATTTTGCTTAGGTTGATTTCAATTAAGTAACATCTGATTAGGTATATTAATTCAAATTTTCATTTGTGTGAGTTGCTGCTATTCAACTAGACATTAGATTAATTTAGATTAGCAATGGAACCAAAATTTTGCTTAGGAACCAATATTTTGCTTACGAACCAAATTTTGCTTTCCTCTCCCTGTAAAGCATTCAGTTCATGAAGTTGCTTTGCTTTCTGAATCTATGCATTGCCTTTTTGCTGTCTTGTGCTTGCAAATATCAGGGAAAGGCCCCCATTTTATTTTCTGTTTGATGTTGGTCTTGTATCGGAGACACTCTGCTGTTGTAGAAGCTTCAATTGTATTTCTGAACTTATAGGAATGATCTGTTTTAAATGGAGGGAAAAGGCAGTTATTTATGGTTTGAGATCTCGCTGATATTAGTTTGCAGTTTCCTTTTTTTACTATACTAACTAGTCTAAATTTTTCTTAGGAACCAAATTTTGCTTATGAACCAAAATTTTGCTTAGGAACCAAAATTTAGCTTAGCAATGGAACCAAGTTATAGTTATGTATAATTGTATTTTATTTTATTTTTAGATTACTCTCCGTTTTAGTTACTAATAAATTTTATTTTGTTTTCAGATTCTGAGGGGGGCTCTAGTAAGTACCGGAGAGTCTCGAGTGGTAGGACGACCCACGTCAGCAACTCTGGCACGACCGAGTCGTCTGGCTCCCTTCAGCTCGCTACCGAGTCGACATCGGATGACAATGTCGGAGTGGACTCTGATGTACCGGATCCGCTCACTACCCAGTCAGGCGACATGGTCGCCTCGGATGGCTCGGGGTCTACCTCGAGCAACACTTCCAAGAGGAAGAAATCCGGGCGTGGTCCGGGGAAGAACCCGGAACCAACGGCTGCCGGCGACCGTCCTGTCATTACACCGAGAGGAGATTGGTAAGCATTTGATTTGCAACATATTTTGGATACCATAGCTTTTCCACTCACATATGCTTGTATTTTTCATCATGCAGTCATGGGGAATTTATCCCTGCCAAGCCTAAGGGGGCGTGATTGCCGAACCACATCATCGGCTCCCTCTTGAGGAAGTACTTCCCCGGGTTGGCCAAGCCGGATGATGACCACCCGCCATCGCCAGGTTTAACCTGGGAGCACTACCAGCACACCAAGGATGAGCATGATGTCACCATGGCCACCCGGGTCATCGACGGTTTTTTTTGTAAGTATCTTCGCCACTTCATTTTTCCATATCCAAATTTTTGTAATTAACTGCCATATGCTTTCTTGTAGGAAGCATTTTCTTGCGTGGATGGTGAGAAAGAGAAGGCGACCAAAGGCATTGTGAAATCTGCCCGAAAGATACTCTCCGACACCAAGCACACGCTGCAGTACAAAGCCGTGATGCAGTGTCGGCCGCTCGACGACAAGGGGCTGAAGATGACGCGGAAGACTGCTTGCCGGACCAACTTGGAGAGAGAAGAATACTTGTCAGTGGTAAGTGACTACATTGGTTGCTAGTACTTTGATTCATCCGCCTCTTGTTACTCAATGATTTGATTTTGTCTGACTAGGTGAGGGAACCCTGGATGAAGGCCGATTGTTGGGAGGCCCTGGTTGACATGTGGTGTGACCCGGCATGGCAGGCGCAGCATGTGGAGAAGGGAAACGATCGTGCCAAAATGACAGGCCCGGCTCATGTCCAGGGGAGCCGGAACCTAACCACTCTGAAGCAACACATGGTATGTGTATTAAGATGTTAACTTTTTTCGCACGGTGCTTCTCCGTTCATTAAACTTCATGGTTACTTTTGCAGGAGGCGACGCTTGGTCGCCCGGTCCACATCCTGGAGGCCTGGAAAGAAGGCCACAAGGGGAAGGATGGCGCCGAGTTCTACAGCTTGTCGGCGCAGGAGAAGTACGGGACCTTCAAAGAGGTCTTCCAGGAGGTGCACGGGCAGGACGCCGAACCTACGTCCAAGCCCCTTGATCCTGAGCTGCTCATCATTGCTGGCGAGGGGAAGGGCCATGGCAGCCACCTCCTTTGCAACGGGGCGATCGCCACCTCCTCGCATCGCAAGCTCCACGAGATACGCGCGTCGAGCACAAGCTCAACTCCGTCCATACGGAGTCGACCAACCGCCTCGTCACGTGAGATAGCGCGTCTCAAGGTTAGCATCATAACCATTCATTTATGTCCATGCCTCGAAATAGCACCCTTGCAACCTATATGAGCCTAATGCCATATTACAGGATTTAATGGACCAGCGGGCTGCTAAAGAGGAGCAAAGGCGGCTGGCTGAGCAGGAGAGCAGAAATAAGGAACGAGCAGACATGAACGAAAGGTTGAAGCTGCTCGAGAATCAACTACATGTAGAACATTCTCTAAACTAGAGTATAACATTCATTTGTTATGATAATATTTTCTGCACTGCATTTATATACAGAAATTGCACTGTAGTTGTTTTCAGTTGCAGGAATCAGATAAGAAAGAGCTTAGCAACAGAAGCAATGGGACACATTTCCGAGAGCAACACTCGGAAAGCGATAGACTACCGAGAGCAGCTCTCGGAAAAGGGGTCGTCTGAGAACTGAAACTACTGTTGCGCCACTTCTTTTTCGAGTGTTACTCTCGGAAAAGGAGTCAGCTGAGCACTTTACTACTACAGTGGTGCCACTCTTTCCTGAGGGCGGTGACGCTCGGTAAAACGTCAGCTGCCATGTGGGACACCCGGTCCCACTGGTCAGTTCCGAAGGGTTTAGTCAACAGTCGTACATCGAGCATTGCCGAGCATGGCTCTCGGCAAATACATCGTCATATTATTCTTTTTAAAGATTTAGCAAATAATTTAAAACTTTTACTGATAAGTGTGACCAGTGGGACCACATGTCAGGTAGGAAAATGTTTCTGTGACGTGTTTTTACTGAGGGCAACGTAGCGGCTCTCGGTATAGGTAAACCAAGTGACGGCGCCGTTAGTTCCGGACGGGCATGCCACGTGGCTTCTCTTTGCCGTGTGTGGCTCTCGGCGTCTGCCCCGTTTGCCGTGCGGTGCTTGTTCGCCGTGAGCCCGTGACGGCAACGTCAGCTAGTTGCCGTGAAGCCAGGTTTGCCGAGTGTGGCTCTCGGCGTTGTTTACTTTGCCGAGTGTCCGCGTTTTGGCTCTCGGCGAAGAGCTTGGCACCCAGCATATAAAAAAATTCTAGTAGTGATATATGTTCTGTGTAGACAAGTGTCGAGGCATTAAAATCTTTTTTTAATTGATGCATATTTTTATATTTTTAAAAATAATTCTAAATGAATATTGAGGCGCAAAAATCTTATGAAATTTTGTGCTACTACTAAAATTGTACTGAAGTAGTAGTAGTACTAACCAAGATAACTGCTTTGACAGTGGAGCGGTTGATGGGGAAGCCATAGTCTTCATTCCCGTGGAGGCCGAGGTGAACTTTGACCAAGTTCTTCTTTGACGCGGTTGACCTGCTACTCTTGAGGATTTGCTCCCTCTGGTCGATGATCTCCTCCCGGATGCCATCGATGGTGTCAAGAATGCTCTGGAGGTTCCTCCTCATGCCGGTGAGGAAGCACCAAGGCGAGATCAGGGCGTCATTCCGCGGCAAGGAATTCATCTCCGAGACCAATCTCCGGGTGAGCGGGAGCTGCATCAAGTACCTCGGCTTGGTGATCAAGGAGACGTTCACGCCGTACCCACCAACTCCTATCCTCGTCCCTCAAGAGAGTACCGAGGCGTGCGAGATCAATGGGTACGTGATGCCAGCTAAGACGAGGGTGATCATAAACTCCTGGGCCGTCGTGTGTGATCCCTAGTACTGGGAAAACGCCGAGGAGTTCAGGCCGGAGAAGTTCAAGACAGCTCGCATGGACTTGCATGGTGTCTGCTTCGGGTACACGCCGTTCGGGGGCCTGCAAGATCAATGAGTACGTGGTGCCAGCCAAGACGAGAGTGATCATAAACTGCTGGGCCATCATAAACTCCAGCTTCGGGTACACGCCATCCTTGGTCTGTGGCGTGTACCCGAAGAATACACCATGGAAGTCCATGCGAGCTCCCTTGAACCTCTCCGGCCTGAACTCCTCGGTGTCATCCCGGACTGGGGCTCCCACATGATTATCCAGGAGTTTATGATCACCCTCATCTTGGCTGACATCACGTACCTGTTGATCTTGCAGGCCCCGAATGGCGTGTACCCGAAGCAGACGTCATGAAGTCCATGCGAGCTCCCTGAACCTCTCCGGCCTGAACTCCTCAGCGTCCTCCCAGTACTAGGGGTCCCACATGACGGCCCAGGAGTCTATGATCACCCTCGTCTTGGCTGGCATCACGTACCCGTTGATTTCGCAGGCCTCGGTGCTCTCTGGAGGGACCAAGATGGTAGCTGCTGGGTACAGCTTGAACGTCTCCTTGATCACTAAGTCAAGATACTTGATGCAGCTGCTGCTCGGCGGAGATCGATCTCGGTGATGAATTCCTTGCCGCCGAACGCCGCCCTGATCTTGCCTTGCAGCTTCCTCATGACCTTTGGGTTCATCATCAGCTCTGACGTGACCCATACCATGGAGATGTCTCTGTCCCACCCGCATATATGTTCTGTATATACAAGTGTCGAGGCATGAAAATCATATTTTAACTGATGCATATGTTTATATTTTTTTAAATAATTTTAGATGAATGTTGAGGCCTGAAAATCTTTTGAAATTTTGTGTTACTACTAAAATTGTACAGCAATAGTATAGTAGTACTAACCAGGATAACTGCTTTGACCGTGGAGCGGATGATGGGGGAGCCAAAGTCTTCATTTCCACGGAGGCCGAGGAGAACTTCCACCAGGGTCTTCTCCGACGCGATTGACCTGCCACTCTTGAGGATTTACTGCCTGTGGTCGATGATCTCCTCCAGGATGCCGTCGATGGTGTCACGAACGCTCTGGAGGTTCCTCCTCAAGCTAGTGGGGAAGATAGAATCCCCGTGAAACCAGGGAAGAGCTCAGGGATCGAGAAGCCGGTGCTGTAAACGAACCTGTGCTTGATGGCCGCCACGAAGCTCATGGCTGCTCAGGATCTCCTAGACGCACAACTTTCGGAGCTTTCGGAAGTAGTCGCAGGGGATAAGGCTAAATAGGAGGTCCGTCGAGCCGTAGGTCACGATGTCGCCAGCCATGAGCTTCGGCCCGGTGGCCAAGATGGCGACGTGGGACTTGAGCATCTCGCGGGCGGCCTCCTTGGACGGGACCACCAGTACAGCACGTGCCCGGCGCGGAGGTACATGAGCGGCCAATGCACGCTGGCCAGATCACGCATCGTCCGGTGCGCAGCGCGTTAATTCACCAGCCAGTGCGACAATCGCAATAGCCAACACTGACACGAGAGCGAAGCAGAGCACATGTATACAAGATCGTCGTCCATGGTGAGAAGCATGATGTGTTGGCTGTGCTCTTCGGGTTCGTGATGTGCGAGCCTTCTTATAGCCCGACCGGATGCACATACAACCACCTTGCGTGATTGAATTGCTCATATTACGTCCACACGTAGGACCCGGTTGTCCTAGCCCAAGACAAAATGGCATCGGGCGATCAGCACCAAACGAAAGATGCCTTAGCTGTCACTCCTTTTTCTAGCAGATACAAACAACATGTGATATTGGAGTTTACTTGAGACTTTGTTGTTCGCATGTGCATCTGATGGGACTTGTTCTGCTTGTCCTAACTCGTGACAGTATCGGAAGACTAGGACCCAACGAAGATGCCCTGGCTGTTCCTTAATTTCTTCTCTAGAGAGAAGGCACAAAGACACTTTAATTAATAGAGCCATAACCAGCCACGAGAGTTACAACATCCTAGCAGATACAAACAACATAACCAGCACCAAACGAAAGATGCCTTAGCTGTCACTCCTTTTCCTAGCAGATACAAACAACATGTGATATTGGAGTTTACTTGAGACTTTGTTGTTCGCATGTGCATCTGATGGGACTTGTTCTGCTTGTCCTAACTCGTGACAGTATCGGAAGACTAGGACCCAACGAAGATGCCCTAACTGTTCCTTAATTTCTTCTCTAGAGAGAAGGCACAAAGACGCTTTAATTAATAGAGCCATAACCAGCCACGAGAGTTACAACATCCTAGCTAGCAGATACAAACAACATAACCAGCACCAAACAAAGATGCCTTAGCTGTCACTCCTTTTTCTAGCAGATACAAACAACATGTGATATTGGAGTTTACTTGAGACTTTGTTGTTCGCATGTGCATCTGATGGGACTTGTTCTGCTTGTCCTAGCTCGTGGCAAAATGGTATCGGAAGACTAGGACCCAACCAAGATGCCCTGTCTGTTCCTTATTTTCTTCTCTAGAGAGAAGGCATAAAGACCCCGGAAATTGCCTTTGGTGACCGAGCTCACTGGAGGCCTCCAAATTCAAAATTCAAATTTCATCGAAATTCATATTTTTACATTTCAAAAAATTCTGAAAAAAGTACAGATATACATGAAGGCATAACACACATGTGTGTAAATTTTCAGGGCAAAATACGTTGAAATGAGGGCTGTGCAAAAAAGACAAATCTGGGGCTGTTTAACACATGATACTATTCATCCTCCCAGGCCATGAATTTGTCTTTTTTGTACAGATCGCATTTCAACGTATTTCATCATGAAATTTTACACACATGTGGGTTACATCCTTACATACACGCATATTTTTTTCAGAATTTTTTTAAACATAAAAGTTTGAATTTGAATTTTTCAAAAATAAAGGCCTCCATGGAGTTCGGCCTCCAAAACGCCATTCTCGAAAGACCCCAGCTTTAATTAATAGAGCCATAACTAGCCACGAGAGTTACAACATCCTAGCAGATACAAAAAACATAACCAGCACCAAACGAAAGATGCCTTAGCTGTCACTCCTTTTTCTAGCAGATACAAACAACATGTGATATTGGAGTTTACTTGAGACTTTGTTGTTCGCATGTGCATCTGATGGGACTTGTTCTGCTTGTCCTAGCTCGTGACAAAAAGGTATCGGAAGACTAGGACCCAACGAAGATGCCCTGGCTGTTCCTTAATTTCTTCTCTAGAGAGAAGGCATAAAGACCCCGTCTTTAATTAATAGAGCCATAACCAGCCACGAGAGTTACAACATCCTGCTTGACACTACATGAAAACCATTTGTTGCTTTATGCTCAGCTGTAAGGCGAATGCAATTTATCGGCCACTCGCCTCGTCCAGCCAGTTACGTGCCGCGCGACGCCTCTCTCTCTCCCACTCCTTTGCCTGCCCCGCCTCTGCATCACCGCTGCCGCCTGCCCGAGGGCTCGCCGCCGGCCGCCCGACCTCCCCAACCTCGACGCCGCGCTGCCACCGATGACTTCACGACCTGGACGCCGCACACCCAACCT
The DNA here is from genome assembly GCA_039707655.1 of Elymus sibiricus. Lineage (NCBI taxonomy): Eukaryota > Viridiplantae > Streptophyta > Magnoliopsida > Poales > Poaceae > Elymus > Elymus sibiricus. The sequence goes on from CM077668.1 coordinate 71,144,982, forward strand.
CCCCAACCTCGACGCCGCATCACCACCGATGCCTCAACCAGGACCTTTACTGCGCCCGCGCTCCCACCACCACGACACCGGCGACAACCCCCACCGGAGGTGAGCTCCTCCATTTCCTACTTTTTCAATTACTTTTAGCACTATTTTTGTATGTATGAAAAAGTCATAGATAGAATATGATTAGGTTAATTTTTGTTGGATCCTATATGGTTTAATTAGTATGGATGATATAGGTTTGCATTAATGCAGGTTGGTCCTAAGACGACGCATGTATCGCACACCATCCGACCGAACTGTATGTGATGCAAGAATCACAAATGGTATGATAATAAAATCCTCTCCAAGAAAAAAATAAACTGTGTGCGATGGCTGATCCATCAAGCATGATTCAGATAAGAGTTGCGTGTGCGATATGTGCATGCAGTTGATCCACATGAACTGTTTGCGATGAGTCAAAATAACACAAATGGTTATCCAGATCAAGATATGTGCGATAGACGACATACATGTCACTCGAATGAACTGTTTGCAATGAGCCAAAATAACACAAATGATTCGCCACAACAAGATGTATGTGATACTAGACAAACAGGTTATTAATCAAAATTGTGTGGGAAGACCGATAATAACACAGACGATTCCTCCTAATAAGCTGTGTGTATTGTGGGCAAATGCTTGCTAGTAAACAATTATCTACGATAGTTGAAATCATCACCGACGTGTTCCTTAGTTTAATCGTTTGCGATGTGATTTGCTCTGTCTGCACTACATTATGCTCTATACGGAAGAACAACATATATACTTATAACAACATGATTGCATAACCAAACTAAATATCCAATTACATAACTGACTACACATAACATTTGCACACTTCAATAAACAATTACATGCATAATAAACTAGGAGAAACGATCATCAAATCATCTACTTCTTCTTGTGACGCTTACCACTACTCTGCTTGTCGCTCGATCCCTCGCCGTCTTCGGGAAGGAGGCACTTCCTCATGTCAACGATCCTACTGTACATCTCGTAACTTGTGTACGCATCCTTGGCCACGTACTTGTTGTGATCTTCGTCCAGTTTATCCACCCAGGCCTTGTGCCAGGCAAGCTTGTTCTTGTTGCAGGCATCCTTCATGTTTCTGTAGTAGGGTTCGATGATGGCCTGGGCGAGGTCAACCAGGGAGTCTTCTGCTTCTTGTTGCCCCATATGTTGTACTGGTCCTGGATGTCGACAAGCTTCTGGCAGGCGATGCCCGAAGTCTTGATCACCTTTACATCGTTGTTGGTGTCCATCGTAGCAAACTGTAGTCGGGGCTGTTGACAAACCCGGCGAAATGTTTGCAAGGCCTTCTGGCCAGGAAGTAGTGGTAGACGAGGATGCGATGGCGCACGCACAACTAGGAGGCGACGACCTTCTGATCATACCCGGCACGACCGCCGGTATACTCGAGGTCGAAAGGACCACTTTTATTTGTCCTCATCAAGCAACTGGTCCATAGTGTTGATGGAGTTCTCCACCCAGATCGGGTTGTTTTTGTACACCACCGAGAGGTCCGTGAACCTACTGTTGGTGTCCACTATGGCACGCATGGTGAACTGCCGCTCGTTGTCGTCAGCTACTAGGAGAGCCATTGGAGCCGCTGGGACCGCCTTTATTGGAGCCGTTGGATATCCTCTCTGTATGTGTCGTCGTGGGTGTGCTTCTTGTGTTGTGGGGCACGATCGAAAGGTTGAAGAGAAAGGATTAAATGTCCGCGGGAATAAATGGGGGCCGGACGGGCTGTAATATCGGCATGTCTGCATGACAGTTTTTGCAGCGTGTAACTGCATCGTGGCGCACGTAACTGCATGGTGGCGACACGCGCTGCGCAACCGCATGCATATGGCACCCCAACCGTGATCGTGCGCTGGCCCCAACTGCTGGCAGCGCGCGCGGAGGCCGCGAGCAGAACACGTCGCGACCGCCTCAACTACGAACAACCACATGCATAGAGCAGTTGAACACGCAAGCAATGGCTGTCTTCAAGCCAGCGGATGCGTGATGGCAGCGTCCTGGGAAACGCGTTGCGTTTCACATCGCACAAGGTTCTCCTGGCGAACCGTGGGCGAACAATCATGCGCGACGCTACATAGAGAACGGCTGTTTGCTAGGTAATAAAATTGCAAATGTTTTTTTTATTATTAATCGTCTGCCAACGCGTCATCCCACCCTCTTCTCGCTCGTCTTGTCACTGTTGGGAAACGTAGTAGAAAAGAAAAAAAATCGCACCTACTCACACCCAAGATCACTATGAAGATGCATTACGCGCGGGTTGGGATCACGATCGTTACCGTCACCGAGTTGCAGCGGAAGAAGAACGTGTCGATGTAGATCGTACTTGGAGTCCCTCATACCGTTGATGATGATCCCGTGAACCACCCTATAACGATCTCTAGAATGGAAGACCGAAAGCCTAGCCTCTCTACTTGGTTGCAAGCGTATGGTCTTCATGGTCCGGCAGCGCTTCGCCGTGCAGAGCTAATCATCGCGAGAGAATTAGAGGGAGCAGATCAGAACCACTCTTGGCTTCTAATTATGAGGATTAGAGGATCTAGGTCAAGCTCTAATTGATCAACTAGGATCAACTAGAACTAGAACTAGAGGAATTAGAGGAGGCTCCAAAACTTGAGTGTTCAATTGTGGCCAATACCTCAAGTATATATAGGTTAGAGGGGGAGAAGAGGGCAGCCACCAAGGAGGGAAAGTCCCTCCTTGGGGGGCCGGCCAAGGGGGAGGAGTCCCTAGTCCAATTCGCCCCCCCCCCCAACAAGGAAAAGGAGGGTGCCACTTCCTATTGGGCCTCGGTGGCCCAATACTCCTTCCACCACTTGGTCTTTTAAGGCCCGTTGATATTAAATTAAATATAAAAGCCCTCTAACAATTAATAGAGCATATTATATATAATTTAACACCTCTGGAAATATTTACCACCTATATATTATTTATCGGTAATACCCGGTATAGCCCGATAAACTCCGAAACCCTTCTGGTGACCCCGAAACGCTTTCGGTTCCTCTCGAAACTATTCCGAATTAATGAAACAATTCCACAAACAAATCCTTGATACTCTCATCCTACTAACACTCAGCAAATCATGATTACCTTAAGCTTGTGACCCCGTAGGTTCGATAAACCATAGACATGAACAAAAACCCCTTTGTTCAATGACCGACAGCGGAACCGTGGACATCCATATCGATCCCTATGATTACACGGATGACAGTCGAGTGAACCTTTGGTTATAATGTGATGTTCCCTTTGCTTCGCAATACTTCACAAAACCCAGAATATGTCGGTATCCTCCTGAGTCATCACATGCTTATTATACCGTTATCCTCGTTACCAGTTTTGTTCTTCTTTCTCGTTATCGTGTTTCGGCATCCCCGTGACGAAGTAACCTGTGTCTGGCCAGACGATGATGGATGTCGTCAAACCGAGAGGGCCCTAAGAATATCTCTCCATCCTCGGAGGATCAAATCCCATTTTCGAGCTATCTAGTCCCTTGTCAAACTTTTCGATGAGCCTATAAGTTGTCGTTATGATCACCGTGTTACAGGTGAGGTTTGAGCAACCCCAAAGTCTACCGTACGGTAAGAAGTGACTACGATACTCTCATGGTCTAAGGAGCAAAATCGCACGTTAACACTCCGTGTTATTACAGACGATATTAACTCAATTCATAACAGACAAGTTTGGGTCGATTCAATATGATCGTTCTTCCAACGTCATAATCTCAATGTTGTTTTAGGACTATCATTATACTTAATGATATCCTAATATCCAGAAAACGTGATCACCAACAACACTTGAGCTAGTCCTAGAGGCAAGACTAGGAACCTTTTATTTAACCGTTTATCATTCCACACGTGCATATGAGTTTTCCACTGAATCGCATATTCCAGGATCATAGCAGTTATAGCATAGAATATAAATTCTTGAATTATGAATATGGAAATATAATAATACAAATATTATTGCCTCTAGGGCATATTTCCAACAGTCTCCCACTTGCACTAGAGTCAATAATCTAGTTTACATAGTCTCTTTAACACCTATGGCTATCCGGTGTTGCTCATGCTTTGCTCGTGGTAAAGCCTTCGTCATTGGGTCTGACACATTCAAATCCGTGTGAATCTTGAGAATTTTCTCATAGCCCTTCTCAACATATTGTCAGACAATGTGATACTTGCGTTCAATGTGTCTCGTCTTCATGTGTGATCTTGGTTCCTTTGCTTGAGCAATGGCTGCACTATTATCACGATAGAGAGCCATTGGATTCATCACACATGGGACCACACCAACTTCTTCAAGAAACTTCTTGATCTAGAACGCCCCCTTTGAAGCTTTTGAAGCCGCAATATACTCTGTTTCTGTCGTGGAATCCGCAATAGTGTTTTGTTTGAAACTTTTCCAAACAACTGCGCCACCATTAAGTGTAAAAACATAACCTGATTGAGATTTATAGTGATCTATATCAGTCATGAAGCTACAATCGGTGTAACCATTTAGAACGAGTTCTTCATCTCCTCCATAAACAAGGAGCATGCCCTTTGTTCTTTAGAGGTACTTAAGAATATTCTTAACTACTGTCAAGTGAGCCACTCCTGGATCACTCTGGTACCTGCTACTAACACTTAGTGCATAAGAAACATCTGGTCTTGTACATATCATAGCATACATGGTGGACCCAATAGCAGAGGCATATGGAACTCCACTCATTTGCACTCGCTCATCAACTGTCTTGGGACATTGATTTCTGCTAAGTGTTATGCCATGTGACATTGGGAGAAAACCTTTCTTAGCATTCTCCATTTTAAACCTCTTTAAAACCTTGTCAATGTACGTGCCCTGACTTAGTTCTATTAGACGTCTTGATCTATCTCTATAGATCTTTATGCCCAATATATATGTAGCTTCACCTAAGTCTTTCATTGAAAACACACTTCAAATAGTCTTTTATTGTGCCAAGGAATTTTGTATCATTTCCAATATGTCATCAACATATAAGATTAGAAATGCTACAGAGCTCCCACTAAACTTCTTGTATACACAAGCTTCCTCATCACTTTTAATGAAGCCAAACTCTTTTACTACTTCATCAAAACATTGATTCCAGCTCCTGGAGGTTTGCTTCAAACCATAAATTGACCTTTGAAGCTTGCACACCTTTCCGGCATCCTTTGGATTGACAAAATCTTCTGGTTGTATCATATATACATCCTCTTTCAAATTTCCATTGAGGAAAGCAGTTTTGACATCCATCTGCCATATCTCATAGTCGAAATATGCAGCTATAGCCATCATGATCCGTACAGACTTTAGCATTGCTACTGGAGAGAAAGTCTCGTCATAATCGACTCCCTCGACTTGCGAAAACCCTTTCGCGTAGATGCTGGGATTACCATCCACGTCTGTTTTTCTCTTGAAGATCCATTTACATTGTATGGGTTTTAAACCCACTGGAGGATCAACAAAGTTCCAAACTTGATTCTCGTACATGGACTCCATTTTGGATTTCATGGCTTTGAGCCATTCTTTTGAGCTGGGCGCCGCCATCGCTTCCTTGTAGTGTGCAGGTTCATCTTCTTCTAAGATGAATATTTCATTATGAAACCATTTAGGAGGTTCGATAATGTGGCACCCCTGTCTGTCACAGACGAGATGTCTACACGTGCCGGCCCAGGACAACTCCCCGACACGCGCCAGTAACATGGTACATTGCTCCAAACATGACTTTATTAATAATACAGGGTATATAGCCCTGATAAAAATGGGGTCTATCCCGTATAACTTCATAGCAGAGTTATTCGGCAGCGGAAAAAATAAATGACAGCGGAAGACTAGGTTGACGGCTTGGCTGGGCTTCACAACTCACAGGATTGGCTAGGGCGACGATCTAGCTTATCCATCTTCTCCAGAATTTGTCCACGTGCAAGGCCAGGTAAGTACTTTGAATGTACTTGCAAGACAGCTGATTATATAGGAATCAAACAAACAAGTAACGAGGCAATAACAAAGTTTAAGCAACAACAACAACAATAATATCATGTCCTGACAAGAACACAAATAAACTTACCGCTAGACTAGCAAGTAAATACACATGACTCACCAAGAACATGTCTCGCATGCAGTCCGAGCAACACTGTGCCTTTATCAGGCCAACACAAATCCAGTTACTGCAACAGTGGTACGACTGTACCGACCAAAGTACTAAGACGCAACTCTTTCCTCAACTTGACCATTACTAAATTAAAGTTGACCTGATCCAAGTGGTCAAGACTCTGTACCATATCCTCTTACTCCTTTACACAAGTGGCCCTATATTAAAGTTATCATAATCCTAAGTGGCCAATCATTTCATCTTTAATCTTAACCTAAAATACTGTGCTCAACTTGGACATCATGTCCTGCTCAACCATACTCTACTAAGTGAATGATAGGTAAGTAACTTACTCCTGAACTGTTGTCCATAACCGAGGACGCGGCTTTTCAAAAAGGTTTAACCACTGGTGCAGCGAACTGCTATACAAACGGTTTTTATCCCCTTTCCGCGACAGAGTTTTAAACCGTCGCCTTGCCTGTGTGTGCGATAGGGGGGTCCTTCCCACACGACCCAGAAACCGTCGGTGATAGGGACTCCTGTCACACACGCAGGGCAAAAAGAGCTCGTGTGCGATCGGGCGAGCCATCGCAGACAATTATACTGGCCCAATCATTTCCGTTCATATGTACATCCCACACAGTGAATCCCAGACAAACGTTTCCGTTCGTATGTAGATCCCACACAGTGAATCCCAGACAAACGTTTCCGTTCATATGTACATCGCACACAATTTTTCCGTTCGTGTGCGATCGGGGGAGATAACGCAGATGCTTTCATAGGACAAGCCATGGGAGATCGTCTTGCCATCCCACATAGTAATTATGGAACAAACGTTTATGTTGTTCAAGTATATCACACACGATTCGATGAAGAAAACTGTATGCCATTGGGCTATCCATCACACACGCTTTTACTAAAATCCATGACCCATTTAGCAAGTTTATTAGTTTACTATTAATACATCCAGTATTAAGCAAATTCCAATTTCATATCGAACAACTGTTTACCACTTTCATATCAGGCACACAAATATATTTTAACATCACTGTACCATAGCTACGAGAATACAGCACAGTACAACATATAGCTAGTTCACGTTCATAAGCACAAAGTAAGTTGAGCACAATATTAGAACAATATATTCATTTCCCTAATCGACTGATGCATGATCTGCCAAATTAGTTTTCTCCATCTCTGCTTTCAGTTCAGTAAGAACCTGTTTTGCACTGACCAACTGGGAACGTGCCTCAACCTTCGCAAACACCATCTTAGCAAAGTCTAATTTAAAAAATCTGAGCTCATTCTCCATCTTCCTCTTTTTTCAGTACCTTGAAATATTCTTCAGCGTTGACAACATTTTCTCTAAGCCTATCTCTATTCTCTTCCTCAAACATGCTCCAGAGCTTTGCTAGGCACATCTTCAAAGACGGTGGCCACTCTTGATCAACCCACTCCAGGTAAGAACACTTCCGTTCATCCTATAATATTTAAAACTAAATCAGTTACAGTTGTAGGGAAAATAGGTTTCTAGCAACATAGAAAATCACCACATACATATTTTGAAAAAGTGAAGAAACACATTTATTATGACATATCTTCTCAAAAAGTTCAATGTGCAAATGAATTAATTGCTACTGAGACAACAACCAAATTCAGGAACATCACAAGCTATAATTTAGTTCTTAGTCAGGTACTATAATAACAAATTGACCATTTTATGAGGAAGCTAAATATAACTGCAACAGCACAGCGACAGTGTTTCAATGCCATCAAATTAATACTAACAGGTATGTACATGCACAAATTTAATAACATAGACCTAATACCAATAAAGTCCCTCCACTGTGTAAGCCAAAACCGATGTCAAATCAAGTGTTGCTACATTTGGCACCGATGCCCTGCACTGCCGAGTCGTTGCCAGAGGAAAAATTCAGGGAACTGTAGCACCTAGTTGCTCTGATGCCCAGTTCCTTCGTGCCATAAAGTATTAGTATTTTACTGCTTGGCTGCTCGGATGTGTGGAGCAAAGTTGGGTGCACAAACTGCTGAAGCGGTGCCAAATAATTTTCTCAGGGCACCGCTGATGAGATGGCAACATTTTTAGATACTAGGTAGAAACTTTGAAAGTGTCTGAATCACATCCATATTAACATAGCACAGTGACAAGGTCTGAATCACATCTAACGAATGATTTGTAACAACAAAAGTGGGGCTAACCTTCTCTGCACATGCTAGAAACTTCCTCCCACTATCCACAGATTAAAAAGCCACTTACTTCACGCATGGAGATTGATGGTGACAACGAGCAGGCAGATCATCAGCTACCCCGCTCCATTCCTTGCAATTGATGGTCCTAGGGAGCAACAAGAGGAACAAATGGCTCAAATCAGCCTCCGGTTTAAAATCCTTTATTACAAATTAGAACCCTAAGCCTAGGGGGGGCGAGAGAGAGGAGAGAGGCATACCCGGCTGGTGACATAGTCGTCGTCGGAGGAGGAACCGTTGGAGAGGTCAAAGAAGACCATGGCGTCCGCGGCGGTCGGATGTGAGATGGCGAGAGCGAGGAAAGCAAGCGAGGAAGCGGCTATAGCTTGGGAAGGAAGGAAGGAGTAAACATGGGAAATGTGGCTCGTGGTCGGGGAGAAAAGGGGGTGGGAGGTGGGGAAGACTTAGATATTTCGGTGGTAGGCAAAAAAATTCGAAAGGTGGGGGGGGGGACTTGGCGCGCAGTGTCATCGGACACCATTCACTTTGAACAAATGTGTGCATCGCAAACGATTCTTCTGTTTTATGCGCATGCAATGAGTTTGAGCACTCGAATTTTGGTGAAAATTTCCCTGGGTACAGTGCTCATCCACGTCATTGCATATTTAACATCACTTGCTAATTTGGGGGGTACACAGAAGAGTCTACATCACACGGACCACACTTACTGAATCGAGCAATTTTAGTAACTAAACAGAGCCAGTTGACCTAAACATTGCTCTAACAAAAGACTAGCGTTATAAACAAAGGCTAAGTACGCATAATTTAAACAAAGCCGCCGAAGCGCCGCCGCCCTATGCCTCGCCGATATAAGATGAGATGTCGATGACTTGTCCATGCGACATGCCGCCGCTGGTGGACTCCACGTCCCCAAGGGTGAAGTCGACCGCGTCATCGTCCTCGTCCTCATCCTCGGTGCCGCCTTCAAGGTTGTAGTACTTGTAGTAGTGGCGGCGCTAGAGCTCGCGTTGGTACTCCACCATCGATTCCTCGATGGACAGGCGGCTCTCAACCTCCTCCTTAGCCACGCGCAACTCCTCCCGGTGCTCCTCGATCTCTGCTGTCTCCTGCATCTCCAGCTCCTGCTCGGCAATCTCGTGAGGAAGCAGGGGCTCCATGGCCTCCGCCGCCGCAATGTCGACAAGCATCTCCGCCGCCTTTTCGGACATGGAGTGCATGCTGGATTCCAAGGAGGCCTGGAATATCTTGGCGTGGGCGTCCTCGACCTGGGCGTGGATGGCCTCGACCCGGGCTAGGGCGACCTCCGCGGCACGGACGGCTGCTCGAGCGCTCTCGCCGTTAGCAGCCGCCGTCGCAACAGCTGCTGCAGCCGTCTCGGCTGTTGCAGCTGCCCTGTCGGCTGCCGCAGACGCCCTCTCGTCGGATGCGGCCGTGCTCTCGGCGGAGGCGGAGCCGCTCGGGGAGGACCTGGCGACCGTACGGGCCCTCACGAAGCGTCTCCACGGCGTCATTCTTTGCAAGAAGGTGATACGTCTCCAATGTATCTATATTTTTTATTGTTCCATGCTATTATAGTATCAATCTTGGATGTTTTTATATACATTTACAGCAATTATATATCATTTTTTGGGACTAACCTATTAACTTAGTGCCCAGTGCCAGTTGTTGTTTTTTGCCTGTTTTTGGTTTTCCAGAATATCAGTACCAAACGAATTCCAAATGCCACGAAATTTTTTGGAGATTTTTTTCTGGACATAAGAGACACTAGAAGCTTCGGGAGGGGACGAGAAGATGAAGCAGTGGCCCACGAGGCACCACGGCGCGCCCCAGGGGGGCGCCCTGGTACCTCATGGCGCCCACAAAGCTCCGTTTGACCTAATTCCACCTCTATAAATTCTCTAAAATCGGGAAACCAATAGATGAGTCCACGAAATACTTTGTCTGCCACCGCAAGTTTCTGTTCTCGAGAGATCCCATCTGAAGGCCTTTTCCGGTACTCCGCCGGAGGGGGAATCGATCACAGAGGGGCTCTACATCAACCTTGCTGCCCTTCCGATGATGCGTGAGTAGTTTACCATAGACCTTCAGGTCCATACTTAGTAGCTAGATGGCTTCTTTTCTCTTTTTGATCTTCAATACAATGTTCTCCTCGATGTTCTTGGAGTTCTATCCGATGTAATCACTTTTTGCGGTGTGTTTGTTGGGATCCGATGAATTGTGAGTTTATGATCAGATTATCCATGAATATTATTTGAGTTTTCTCTGAACTCTTTTATGCATGATTATTATAGCTTCGTATTTCTCTCCGATCTATTGATTTGGTTTGGCCAACTAGATTGATTTATCTTGCAATGGGAGAGGTGCTTTGTAATGGGTTTGATCTTGCGGTGCTCAATCCCAGTGACAGAAAGGGACATGACACGTATGTATCGTTGTTATTAAGGGTAAAAAGATGGGGCTTGTTCATGCATGAGTTTACTTTGTCTACATCATGTCATCTTGCTTAAGGCGTTACTCCGTTCTTTATGGACTTAATACACTAGATGCATGCTGGATAGCGGTCGATGTGTGGAGTAATAGTAGTAGATGCAGGCAGGAGTCGGTCTACTTGTCTCATACGTGATGCCTATATACATGATGATTGCCTTGGATATCGTCATGATTATTTGCTTTTCTATCAATTGCCCAACAGTAATTTGTTCACCCACCGTATGCTATTTTCAAGAGAGAAGCCTCTAGTGAAAACTATGGCCCCCGGGTCTATCTTAATTATATATTGAAAATCCTAAAAATACTTTGCTGCACTTTTACTTTATTTATTTTATTTTGTATTTTTGTTCGATCTATTTATCTATCACCATACAATTTAATCTTGCAATTAACCGCCAAGGGATTGACAACCCCTTGTTCGCGTTGGGTGCGAGGATTTGTTGTTTTGTGTGCAGGTACTGCTAACGAGTTGTTGCATGATTCTCCTACTGGATTGATAACCTTGGTTTCATAACTGAGGGAAATACTTATCTCTACTGTACTGCATCATCCCCTCCTCTTCGGGGAAATCCCAACGCAGCTCACAAGTAGCAGAAGGGGATGGGGAATGAGTATCGGGGACTCGAGGATTCGTGGGTGAACAACGCTTGAGCAGACGAATCCGGCGAAGCTTATGGAGGAAGACATAAAAAGACCCGCAAATTTCATCGCAAACGGTTCCCATAACCAACTCTGTGCGATGTAGTCCATTTTTTAATTACCTGCGATACACTAATTTGGAGTACACTGGCAACAGATGGTGATGGAAATTGTTCGAATTTTTTTGTACCGTTAACATGCACTGATACAACTGTCATGTAAAAATTTGGAATTTTTCAGGGTTCATCTGACCTCTTTAAGAGATTAAGTGAGTTCCTAGCCATATAATGGCCGTAATTCAAACATGAAGTACATGTACATGCAACAACAAACCATCATGTATTGGAAAATCATATTTGTGTCCTTGTGTGCAAGTTAATGCCCTGTGCAGTAAATTGGAAGGAACTTTCAAACATATTGGTGTCACGGCTTGGACACAAACATTGAGAACCATGGCTTTTAAATTCCAAAAAATTCAAAAATGATCAGAAATACATGAAACCTTGCTTGATGTCATGTCATGGCACCAAGATGCAGTGGTAAAAGAATTGGCCACTTTGACGAAAGTTGTGACACACACCTCTCACAAATCGGAGCATCTCACGAGAAGACACGTGGTTCCGAGAGGGAACAATATGCATGTTTGACGATGAACCGGCGCTCGCTTCCTCGTATGATCCTGATTTTTTTTACCGTTAGCATGCACTAATACAACGGAGAAGTGAAATTTTGGAAATTTTCAGGGTTCATTCTACCTTTGTAAGACATTAAGTGAGTTTCTAGCCATATATAATGGCCGTAATTCAAATTTGAACTGCATTTATATACAACGGCAAACCATCATGGGTTCGAAAATCATATTTGTGTCCTTGTGTGCGAGTTAATGCCCTGTGCAGTAAATTGGAAGGAATTTTCAAAAATATTGGTGTCAAGGCTTGGACACAAACAGTGAGAACCATGGCTTTTAAATTCTAAAAAATTCAAAAATAATCAGAAATACATCAAACCTTGCTTGATGTCATGAAATGGTACCAAGATGCCGTGGTAAAAAAATCGGCATGTTTGTTGAAAGTTTGGGCACACACCTCTCACAAATCGGAGCATCTCACGAGAAGACTCGTGGTTCCGAGAGGGAACAATGCATGTTCGATGACGAACCGGCGCTCGCTTCCTCGTATGACCCTGAATTTTTTTCTACTGTTAACATGCACTAATGCAACAGTCATGTTAAATTTTTGAAAGTTTCGGTGTTCATTTGACCTTTTTAAGACATTAAGTGAGTTTCTAGCCATATAGTGGCCGTAATTCTAATTTGAACTACATGTACATGCAACGGCAAAGCAACATGGGTTAGAAAATCATATTTGTGTCATTGTGTGCGGGTTAATGCCCTGTGCAGTAATTTGGAAGGAATTTTCAAACATATTGTTGTCAAGGCTTGGGCACAAAGAGTGAGAACCATGGCTTTTAAATTCCAAAAAATTCAAAAATGATCAGAAATACATGAAACCTTGCTTAATGTCATGAAATGGCACCAAGATGCTATGGTAAAGAATTGGCCACTTTGACGAAAGTTTTGGCACACACCTCTCACAAATCGGAGCATCTCACGAGAAGACACGTGGTTCCGAGAGGGAACAATGCATGTTTGATGACGAACCGGTGCTTGCTTCCTCGTATGACCCTGAATTTTTTTCTACCGTTAACATGCACTAATGCAATGGTCATGTTAAATTTTTGAAATTTTTGGTGTTCATTTGACCTTTTTAAGACATTAAGTGAGTTTCTAGCCATATAATGTCTATAATTCAAATTTGAACTGCATGTACATGCAACGGCAAACCATCATGGGTTGGAAAATCATATTTGTGTCCTTGTGTGCGAGTTAATGCCCTGTGCAGTAAATTGGAAGGAATTTTCAAACATATTGGTGTCAAGGCTTGGACACAAACAGTAAGAACCATGGCTTTTAAATTCCAAAAAATTCAAAAATGATCAGAAATACATGAAACCTTGCTTGATGTCATGAAATGGTACCAAGATGCCGTGGTAAAAAAAACGGGCATGTTTGTTGAAAGTTTTGGCACACACCTCTCACAAATCAGAGCATCTCACGAGAAGACTCGTGGTTCCGAGAGGGAAGAATATGCATGTTTGATGACGAACTGACAGTCGCTTCCTCTTATGGCTTGGCATTTTTTTTCTACCGTTGACATGCACGAATACAATTTCATGTTAAAATTTGGAAATTTTCAGGGGTTATTTGGCATTTTTAAGACATTAAGTGAGTTTCTAACCATTTAATGGCCGTAATTCAAATTTGAACTACATGTACATGCAACAGAATATCATCATGCGTTGGAAAAATCATTTATGTAATACATTTTCCAACAATATCATGGTAACACGAAATAAGCATTCATGCAAAACATTTGGAAAGAAAATGTAAATATCTGGCAAGACAACTGGGCCCCACATGATTGGCACTCTGTTTCGCGCCGCGAGGTTTGGAAGGTGAGTGGCGTGGGTTATTAATCAGACGCGATTCAGTCCTGGGAACTATCAGGGATTTATTTCACACATGGATTTTGCTGCGGGAATCGTGTGTCTTTCAAGCTATAGTACTCGTAAATTCTGGCCACCGGCGCTTCTACTGCTCCGGTCGATCTAGATTCCGGCCGCCAATAAACACTACCCCGCCCACGTCGTCCCACCTGCATTCTCATCTACATTCTCTCCTCGCTCGCCCCCCTCTCTCTCACAAAACTCTGCCATGGTGCCGACGATCTGCCCACCCGTCAAGGAGGAGGCGCCGCCCCGCGAGGACGTCCAGGCACAGAGCAACAACGAGGAGGACCCCTACGCGTCACCTGACGAGGTTGCGCCGGAACCCCCAACTTTGGAGTGGTTTTGGGGCCAGTACAATCATTGTCTGTGGAAAGTGCTGCCGCCGGCTGAGAAAGCCAAGCAAGTGGCGTTCAAGAAGGAGTTGGCGGAGGAGCGCGCCAGGTACCAGGTGGCCTGTGAAGCCCATGAGTATGGGATCCCAGTTAAGTGTCATCACGTATTGTTCGTTTTCGTACTAATTTCTATCTAGCTGTTTAGCATCCACATGTACAGAATGAAAAACATACACATTGAAACAGAACAATATATAAGAACAGAAAACAGAGTACACACATTGAAACAGAGCAATATTATGATTGTTGGGAATACATAGCGATCAACGTAGAAACGACTCAACCAAATAAAACGCGTCCATGACCACCACCCCTGCCTACGGTAGCTCTTGCCTCTACCTGAACTCGTGCAGGCGTTCGTCCAAGCGGTTGACACGCTCGCAGTACATCTGGAGCATGATCTCGAGCTCCAAGTTGGCTATTTCATCGGAGATCACCAGCTCAAGGATGCGACAGCCATGTTCCTCTACTGCGCCTATGTGGATGATGACCCACAAGTATAGGGGATCAGTCGTAGTCCTTTCGATAAGTAAGAGTGTCGAACCCAACGAGGAGCAGAAGGAAATGAAAAGCGGTTTTCAGCAAGGTATTCTCTGCAAGTACTGAAAGTAGCGGTAACAGATAGGTTTGATAGCGAGATAATTCGTAACTAGTAACAAGTAACAAATATAATAAAGTGCAGCAAAGTGGCCCAATGCTTTTTGTAGCAAAGGACAAGGCGGAACGAACTCTTATAGTAAGCAAAGCATTCTCGAGGACACATGGGAATTTCATCTAGTCACTTTCATCATGTTTGTTTGATTCGCGTTCGCTACTTTGATAATTTGATATGTGGGTGGACCGTTGCTTGGGTGTTGTTCTTACTTGAACAAGCCTCCCACTTATGATTACCCCCTCTCACAAGCATCCACAACTACGAAAGAAGAATTAAGATAACTCTAACCATAGCATGAAACATATGGATCTAAATCAGCCCCTTACGGAATAGCGCATAAACTAGGGTTTAAGCTTCTGTCACTCTAGCAACCCATCATCTACTTACTACTCCACAATGCCTTCCCTTAGGCCCAAATATGGTGAAGTGTCATGTAGTCGACGTTCACACGACACCACTAAAGGAAGCACAACATACATAGCATCGAAATATCGAACGAACACTACTGCAGGAATGCCTAGTAGTGGCGGGTGGGAAAAGGCCAGCAGTGGCGGGCAAGGCTCCCAGGGGCGCCCGCCACCGACCTCCGCCACTTCTATTATGGCATCAGTAGCGGGCGGGCGGCCCGCCACTGGTCAATCACTGCAGTGGCGGGCGCGCGAACTTGCTCACCACTGGTTATCTTCCTTCAATGGTGGGCGGTGCTTTCCTGCCCGCCACTACTTGTTCATGTTACAATGGCGGGCATTGTGGCTCGCCCGCCACTGCGGGCTTATTCATGAGAATTAGAATTTTGCAGCCGCACGGCACCAATTGTGCTGCCATGGATGCATTTTGCATAAATCCAATATAAAAAGCAAATAAAGCACGCATTGTATGCTTAGGCATGCAAGTTCACTAGGTAATTAGTACTCTTCATAACAACTAGTAACACTTCAAGTTTATTCGAGTTAACAAACCAACATCAAAATATGACATGCATCTTAACTAAGTAACTAAGAGTTCATCGGCTAGGAGATATTTGACTGGACCTTATTTCTAAATAAGATCTACAAAAACCATCATCTGGAAATTGTTGTTCCTGTTGTTCCTTATCGTGATGAGCACTGCTGTGTCAACCGTTAGTCGTTGTCTCTTTCTCTTCAGGAATTCCCGCTAACCGACCTCATAGAACGATAAGCGGCCATATGTGTCCATCTTGTATCAAACGCTGGTGACAGGACCTGCTGCTCCAAGGCTTACTCCGGCCATGCCGGCAACAGGGATGTCCTCGGCACAAATCATCTTCATTGGTAATTTCTATGATCCCCGATATTAAAAACAAAATAGAGCACACAATGTTAGACATCTTGCCATATAGTGTTATGAACAGAAAAAAGAGAAAAGATACAAAACATACCATGATGTGTTTCACGATGTTGGTCTTGGTAAAACGATGCACAAATGGCCTCCCCAAGTAGTGAACACTTGATGGTACGATCGCGATGAGTGTGGCCTTCTCATCCTCATTAAGCTCTTTCATTCTTTGAGAGAAAATTGCATAATTGTATGGATCATCATCGTCATCATCTCCACTACCCTCATCATCTTCCTCATCCTCATCCTCATGCTCCTGGCTGCTATCGTCATCCTCGCTAGCATCATCATCATCTTGGCTCTCATCATCATCATCATCCTGGGAATCCTCAGCATCATCCTCATCAAGCTCATCATCTTGGTCGAAGAAATACTTAATCCTTAACTTGTTGACCGCTTTCTTCAAGTAAAAGCCTATGTACTCTCCCCCGATGAGCTTATTATTTGAAATGTACTTGTTCCATCTGTCGCCTCCTATGATGGTTTTATCCTTTTGTTTACAAACATCAACTATGTACGATTGCCCTTGACCATCCGAAAAGTTGAAACTGTCACCAATTAAATTATTGAATTGGACCCTTACGTTGCATGCGATACACTATGTAACAATTAAGAATAATGCAGTTAATAATTAATGGTATGCACAGTACAGCAAGTGGTTAGAATTGAATGATGAACATTGTTACCACAGATTTTTCGAATCCATCCCTCAAGAAGAGCCCGAATTCTACTGCATGGGATAAACTATCCCTACAGGGATTTTTGCAGACATTGCAGACCTTAAGCACCATGATACCCTCTTTCAAAAAGTTAAACACTATTATCATTGGTGCTATGACATGAAAGTAATATATATATATATATATATAGGGTGGGTCTATTCTACCAACACCCTTAAAACCTTATTCTACCCACAAAAATGCTTATTCTGCCAACACCCCCCACCCGAACGGCACCGCCCCTCCCCTCCCCACCTTCTACCACAGCAGCGGCCTGGAGCGCCGCTGACCCTCCCCTCCCCTCCTTCTACCCAAGCAACCCCCTCTTCCATCCACACCTTCTCCTACCCCGAAAGTGCCTCCCGCGCCCACCCACCTTCATCCCCCGGTGGTGCGCTGTGACGGCCAACCACCTACAGCGCCACCCATCTCCCCCATCTCATTCCCCTCTCTCAGTCTCTCTCTCCCCCGAGCACCCACCCCACTCACGGCCAGCCTTCTTCCTCCTGCGGTCGTGCCACCGCCGGCTTCCTCCTCCGCGCTCACCGCCATGGCCTGACGCTGGACACCTCGGCCCGCGCGCACCACCGCGCTCAGCTGCCGGGTCCGCCCCTACCCCAACCAGTGACACCACCTTCCTTCTTCATGCCGCTCATCGCCGGATCTGAGCAGGTTTGCTCTCCCCGCGCCGCTTCGACGGCGGATCCGGGGCCTCCCTGGCGGATCCGTGGATGCCCTCAATCCTCCCCCAGGGCGGATCCAGGTGAGGTCAAGGGTTCGTCGCGCCTGCTTCCAATTCCCCTGGATACCAGGTCGGAGTCCGCCTGCCATGGCTCTCCAGAGCTACGACGCTGCGGGCCGAAGCCACCGCGATGGTCTCCGTCGCAGTCCACATCGGGCGCGTGCGCAGTCCTCGGCGGCCCACCTCACCTTCGGCTACATCCCGCCGCCCCTGTGACAGATCCGAGCACTGGCGTTCCCCCCGCGCTGGCTCGATGCCGGATCCGCGTGTCCTCACACCCCTGCATCCCTCCCCGCGCGTGAGGTGTTGTCCCTCCTTCAAGCCCTGCCGGCGCTGCCGCTGGATTCCGGCCAGCTCGTGTGAGCACGCAGCTCCCTGGTGAGCCCCACGACCACTGCTGCTGGCGACCGTCATCTCCCCTCCCGCGAGCACCACGGTGACCAAGGGCTTCGCCAGCCAGTCAGCTATGGGCTCCTCTCTCCACCTCCTTCCTAGAGTGCCATCATCGTGCAGTTCAGTAGGCCTGGCTACATAGCTTTCCATCGAAGGAAAAAATTGTTGCAGTTCACTTTTTTTTTATGAAAAAGTTAAGTGCAATGCGGTTCACTGTTTCCTACTGTTGCGGTTCAGTTTACAGTTTTTTGCAGGAGAAGATGAACAACAAAAAAAAGAGAAAAAAGAAGTGCACTGCACACCTTGTTGAGCCTAAAAAAATACAGTAACTATTGCCCAGAGACTGACCCGCATGTGCAGCTGCAGTTCGGTGGCCGTGGCGTGCAGTTCGGTGACCGGACTTTGTCGATCCGGTGACATCCTCTGCCACACACATGTGCTTTCAGTCCAACGCTGTAGTTTGTGGGCGGTGCCACGATGTCTAGTTCGGTTAGAGTGGGCGTGCGGTAGGAAATAATGGACCCAATTGATTTTCAATTTTAGTTTCTATGGATTTTTCCGCAAAAAGATTGGGACCTTATTTGTATTTGTTAAGAAAAAATAGTGCACTTCATTTTGTAGTGAGTCAAGTGGTTCACTCTGTAAAAATAAATTGTCAGGAAAAAGTATGAAGTTCACTACTCTCGTCGGTGTGGTTTGCTACTCTCGTCTCCTGCAGTGCAGAACACACAAGGAAAATGATGTCAAAAAAACTGCGATTCACTTTGATTCACTCCAAGGTTCACTTCCCCTCATATGGTTCACTACTGTCGTGCCCCTCGCAAAATCAGATCGCACGGAGAGAAAAATGGTGTAAAGAAAGATAGAAAAAAGGACCAAGGAAATCTTGCAGTTCACTTGCCCGTCTGATACAGTGTGATTTTCTGTATGAAGCAGTGCGATTTTCGGTCTGATGCAGTTCGCTTCGTCAACTTCGATGTCGCGAAAACAGAGTGTCCGTATTTCGGTAAATTCAAAACTGCTCTTAAACCGTAAGGAATTAGATAAAGTGTTCTACATGTAAAAGTTGCGCCTCGTCGATATCTTTCCAACGGCATATCATTTGAATGATTCCGACCAGGGGTTTGTAAAAATTCGCCACACTATTTTCAAAATAAATTTAAAACCGTAAGGAATCTCGAAACAATTTCTACATATGAAAGTTGCGCCTCGTCTGTATCTTTCCAACGGCATATCACACGCCTCGTTTGGACAAACGGTTAAAAAACTGGAGCGAAAACAGTACCGAAAAATTGCAAAAAAATTGAAAAACAGAATTCCACGATTTAGTAAATTTAAAACTGCTCTTAAACCGTAAGGAATTAGAGAAAGTAATATATATCAAGAAGTTGCACCTCGACGATATA
This sequence comes from Elymus sibiricus, assembly GCA_039707655.1. NCBI lineage: Eukaryota > Viridiplantae > Streptophyta > Magnoliopsida > Poales > Poaceae > Elymus > Elymus sibiricus. Next base: position 71,164,716 of record CM077668.1, read on the forward strand.
TTTCCAACGGCGTATCATTTGCTTCATTCGGACAAGCGGTTTGCGAAAAAACGCGAAAATACGCTCGCTGTCACTCGTCGGGCGCCCACCGTTTTCCAAACTGCTATTAAACCGCAAGGAATCTCAAAAAGTGTTCAACATGGCGAAGTTGCACCTAATCCATAGCTTTCCAACGGTATATTACACGCCTTGTTCCGACAAACGATTAAAAATTATGGATAAAAAACAGCACCGAAAAAACACCGCGTGCAGTTTTTTGCGACGAGAAGTTCACTAGTGTGTGTATTACAGTACCTTTGCTTCAAAAAGTGCAGTGCTCTCGCGTTGAGTGTGCAGTTCGGAACTGTGGGCAGAATAACTATTCTGCCAATATTGGCAGAATAGACGGGCTGTATATATATATATATAAACACTATTCTGATCACGGGATCAGAATAATATTCTGATAACTACCCGACTCGTCGTAGTAGTAGTAATTGAACTTCACCCAAGGAGAGGTTGAACTTCCGCAAACATTGTTCAAATTGGTCTTGCGATATACCGTTGGAAAGCTGTCGACACATGGATCACAACCTAAGTTAAAGTTTTGTCAAAATCTACACGGATTAAGAGCAGTTTTACAAACCGTTTTTCTTCATACAAAAAAACGTGAATCGTATTTTCGAGACCATTTCTAAACCGTTTATTAGAATGAGGCAAATAATACGGCGTTGGAAAGATGCTGCAAAACCGCTCATTCCACATATACAAATTTTTCCCAAATCCCCTACGGTTAAAGAGTAATTTGAAAAATGGCGGAATTTCTCAAACCGAATAGCCGAGCTCTTTTTTTGGTGTAATTTGAAAACGGCAAGTCGGATTGATGCAAATGATATGGCGTTGGAAAGCTTATGAAAATGCGCTTCTTTTTCATATAGAAAGTTTTTTCTAATTTTGAACAGTTTAAAAGTAATTTAGAAAATGGTCGAAGTTCCTCGGAATTCGTATTTTCTGGTTTTTTTTTCTAAATGGTTTGTCGGAATGTAGCAAATGATATGGCATTGGAAAGCTTGAACAAATGCGACACTTTTTTGTATATAATGTTTCTCCCAATTCTTTATGGTTTTAAGTCAATTTTGAAAATGGCAAAAAAAATTGGCCGTAATTTTCGCAAACTTTGTCGGAATGGGGCAAATAATATACCGCTGGATAGCTATCAAAAAATGCGAAACTTTTTCATATAGAATGTTTTCTCTGATTCCTAACTGTTTTTACGTAATTTTGAAAATAACGAGATCATGCGTTCTGCCTTTATCGCGAAAACTGAGTTTTTGGAAATGCACTGCGTGAAGAAGTTGAACTTCTAAGGCATGTGTGTTTGAACGTCACTCTGTTTTTCATGTGCTGTTTTTTGCCCGTAACTCCCCAACCACTTACCGAAATTGAGCAAATGATATACCGATGGAAAGCTATTGAAAACACGCAACTTTCCCGTGTTGATCATTTTTTCATACTCACATCGCTTTGAAAGATTTTTTTGAATACGTAAAAACATGTTTTTAACGGTATACATGAAACTTTTAAACCGTTTATCGGAATGTAGCATATAATATACCGTTGGAAAGCTTATGAATAGGAGCAACTTTTTCTTGTAGACAGTTGTTACAAATTCATTGCCGTTTGCGAGCAGTTTTAAAAATGGCGAAAACAACGATGTTTTTGCCTTTTTTTGAACATGTAAATGAACGACGGATGTCTCGCACTAGAAATTTTGAACCGTGGAGGGACAAGAACGTGAACTTCTTGTAACAACCCTTTTAGGCTTTTATTTTTTATTCTTTTATTCTCTTCCGAAACGCATTCCGTGTAGTAGTTGAACTGCTCGTTGCTTTCACTTTGAACTTCTGTCACGTATTTTTGCTCGTGATTCCTCACCCGTTCGCATTGGTTAAATCCTAGATTTTTTAATAAACATTGAACTACTTCGTTATTTTAGTTTGAACTTCTAGTTTTCTAAAAAAAGGAAAATTCCTTTTAAACTTTTTTTAGTTGTTCCTTTTATTTTAATTTGACCTTCTTCATTTTTAAGGGTTTTATACATTTGTGAACCTAACTCGAACCCACTACTCATATTTGCCCCTAATTCTAAAGTCTGCTCAAATTTGCCCCTCTGCCGTTATATGCACTTATAGAAATGCCCTTCTGTGCCGTTACCGTCCAGTCAAAGCCGGTCAAAGGGCTTTGACCGTCCTGAAAAAAATAGCAAAAAAATTCTAAAAAATCTGAAATTTTGTGGGATCAAAGATACTCAGGTTCGCAAGGTGCGTGCAAATTTTCGTGTTGTTTGGACATTCCAGGAGCTCCTGGCGAAGGAAAAACAGTAAATATGTACGCCTGTGAACAGTAAATTCCAAAAAAATAGCAAGAAAATTCAAAAAAATATGAAATTTTTTGGCATCAAAGAGGCTCGGGTCCGCAAGGTGCGTACAAATTTTTGTTGTGTTAGGACATTGTAGGAGCTCGTGGAGAAAAAAACAAAATTTGGCTCGGGAAAAAACTTTAGAAAAATGACTATTTTGTTTTTTTGCTAGAGCTCCTCGCATGTCATTTGATCACAAAAACTTGCGAGCACCTTATGCACCCAAGCCTCTTTGATGCCAAAAAATTTCATATTTTTTTGAATTTTCTTGCTATTTTATTTCAAATTTACAGTTCACAAGCGTACAGATTTACTGTTTTTCCTCGCCATGATCTCTTGGAATGTCCAAACAGCACGAAAATTTGCACGCACCTTGCGCACATGAGTATCTTCGATCCCACAAAATTTTAGATTTTTTGGATTTTTTTGCTATTTTTTTCAGGATGGTCAAAGCCCTTTGACTGGACGGTAACGACACAGAAGGGCATTTCTATATGTGCACATAATGGCAGAGGGGCAAATTTGAGCAGGCTTCGAAATTAGGGCAAATATGAGTAGATGGTTCAAGTTAGGGATAGAAATGCAAATACCCTTTATTCTTTAGTAACGAGAAAAAAGCCGAGTTGTTTATAAACTTCGAACTTCTCTGTTGTTCTAATTTGAACTTCACATTTTTTTCGAATAAAGAGTTTATTTTTATTTTAATAAACTTCGAACTTCTATGTTATTTTAATTTGAACTTCTTACTTTTTTTCCTAAAATAATATGTTTTTTAAATAAGCATCAAACATTTTTTAAAAATTGAACTTCATACTTTTATTTTTCCTTGGAACAGAAAGAATTTGAGTTTCCCATATACATCGAACTACTCCTTTTTTTAATTTGAACTTCTTGATTTTATTTCTTTAGTAACAAGAAAATTCTGAGTTTTTTATAAATATTGAACTGCACTACAAGAACGTGAACTTCTTGCTACAACCCTTTTAGGCTTTTATTTTTTATTCTTTTATTCTCTTCCGAAATGCATTTCGTGTAGTAGTTGAACTGCTCGTTGTTTTCACTTTGAACTTCTGTCACGTATTTTCACTTTATACTTTCCCGGGCCAAGCACTTGAACTTATAGAAACAAAAAAATTAGAATTTGCCCATTTATACTTTTTTCGGATACGTGAACTTCGGGTTGTTATCACTTTGTACTGCTCTCTATTTTTTTGTCCTAACTCCTAAAGCACACATCAAAATTGAGCATGTAAATCCTAGGATTTTTCTTATAAACTCCAAACCTCTCAGCTTTCTAAATTTGAACTTCTTAGTTTTATTCTTAGGAAAGAAAAAAATGATTTTTAATAACTAGACAAATCTGAGTTTTTTTATACACATCGAACTATTCTATTATTTAAATTTGAACTTCTTTTTATTTCTATTTTTTAGAAATGGTTTGATAAAAATCCACCAGCTCTGTTATTTGAACCTGAACTTTTTTGTTTTATTTTTAGGAATGGAGAAAATATGTTTTCTTTTTTTAAAAAACTAGGGACTCGTTTTGTTTTATTAATTTGAACGTCATGGTTTTAATAATTTTAGAAACAGAAAAAAAATTGATTTTCTTTTATAAACATTGGCCTACTCAATGTTTTTATTTGAACTTCTATGTTTTTTATTTTTTGATGCTTGTAGCACGTAATTTTACTAACTAATTTTTTTATCTATATTTTTTGTGTTCTTTGTTTTTTCTAAAGTTCACTAATGAATTTTTACTTTCTATGTTAATTGTTGATGAAAGTTTTTAGTTGATGTTTTTAGTGCGTTGGACCTTCCGTGCTTTTCACACATGAACTTCAACTAATTTTCATTTTCTTTGTAGTGTCCTAATTTTTCAAATTTGCTATTTCTAGTCTCCAAGCGAACAATTTTTGAATAAATGTCATCTTAACCCTATTTTCCCTAAATGCATGGACCGCTCAATAACGGTCCTTTAGCATGGGAAGTTTTCTTTTTTACGAAACTTTGTGTGTGCGTGCGTGCGTGATTGGGTTTTGTTGTAACTCCGTAAAATCAGCACACATCACTCAACCGAAAAAAAACTTTATGTAGCGCACTTTTCTTATAGAATCCAAGTAGCACAAGTACTACGAAGTGACACTTGAATCATGATCTCAAATTCTCAACGGTCAGCACGCAAGAACAAAAGGACATGCAGGAACCGACAAACCATAGAGTACAATGTATGCACTTTCCAAACAAATAGTAAATTTTTATACAGAAGTTGTGCATGTGTTTACACCACACCTTTTGGTCTTTATCTCTCTGTCTTATCTCATAGAAGTAACCACCACCACACGATTTATTCCTTGTCTTTTCTTCTCCGTGTAGCTGGTATCTACTGATGCATATTAAGCTAGCAAGTGGACGCAGCAAGCTGGGCTAGAGAAGTTCAGGTTCAGGTTCAGTTTTGGGTTCAAGTTGTATTAGCTCTCAAGTAGGAGCAGTCAGCAGAAGCGGACAAAAGTTTTAGCACAAAAATGTAAAAGCGAGCTACCAAAAATAATACACATGTTTGTAGCAGTAGTAGAGCCACCCAAATTTTTTAGCAGCTCGGCGCCCATGCCTGCAGGCTGCAGGCTCCAACTAACCTGTCCCATGCATGCCTACATCACATTGTTCTGCTCGTCGCATTGCATCGCCACCGGTCAGTCATTACTCCTCTTCTTTTTCTTGCTGCTAGCCACAACCAAATTCCATAGTTGTAATTAAAAAAAGTTGAGATGGGGGAAAGGCCGCATCCTAGTTTTAAATGGTGCTGCTTGCACTAGATTAAGTGACCGTCAGTTAGCCAACAACTGGAGCTGCAGATTCTGCCACTAGTAGGGGAATTTGCTCGAGCACTTTGCTCGACCATGTACGCGGCGGCAGTTGGCCGGTGGTAGGGAAGGAGCTCGCGTAGTGGCGCACGAACTTGGGGGAGGCGAGGTGTTGTGGAATGAGCCCCGCAGTCTGGCGAGGTGTGGCTCAGGGGCAGTGCCGCTCGGGGGAGCTCGGGGAAGAGGTCAAGCGCGGGTGACGGGGTGGTGCGGTCTGCGGTGACATGTGGGGGTCCTGGCGGCGCACGAGGGAGCCGAGGTCCCAGCGGTGATGGAGCAGGCGAGCCAGGACCCCGGCGGCGACGGCGCTCGGGAACCAGGGCCCTGCGGCGGTGCACGGGGATCCATGGCCCGACGAACAGCACGCGGGGTTCCGGGGCCCTGCGGTGGCTGGATCCCAGGGTGGCGGCGGGAGGAGGCTCGCCGGCCATGGCGGAGGAGGTGCCCCGGTCGCGCGGAAGGAGGCGCGCCGGCCGTTGGGGAGGAGGGTAGGTGGCCGCACGGGAAGCGGGCCGCGCAGGAGGTGGGGCGCCGGCCGCGCGGGAGGATGCGCTCCGGCCGCGGGTGTGGTGGCGCTCCGGTCATGGAGGAGGGGCGCCGGCCACGCGGGAGGTGTGGCGGCGATTTGGGAGAGGATGTCGGGAAGACCGGGATACAGGAGGTTAGGGGTAGCTGTTTTTTTTTTCTTCGGTCGACCGGTTCGGGATTTCGGGAACATGTCAATCACTATATTGGGGCACGCCGTGATCAGAATACTATTCTGATCCTAGGATCAGAATAGTGTTACTATATATATATATATATATATATATAAGCAGGTTTATCACGAAGTCACAGACATATATAATACGCCATAGCAAGATTCATAAGTACTAGTTAACAGTTCAAACATCTGAAGCACAGAGTTATACGACTAGGCACGGTGGAGAGATCAACACCTAATCTAATCCTCATCAGACTCCTTGGCGAGATCATCACAGTCTATCGGGTCATCCTCGGCATCCTTCTGGTTGCGTGCGGTGATCATCAATGCCTCGTTAATGGCGTACAGATGCGGATCCTACCGAAGATACCGTTCCAACAAGGGATTGGTGCTCTGACGTTCACGGGCCCTGATGAGCGGCTCAGCCTTTAGGTGCTCCTGCTCCTCGGCCTTGGACACTATCCTCATATTAGGAGGCGCTATCTCACTCGCGCGCCAAGCATCCTGAGGAAAGTTGAGGTGGGCCCTTCACAACTGGTACTCGAGCGCCTTGGCATCGTAAGCGTGTGCTGCTTCCTCGGCGAAGTCGAACGTGCCGAGCCATTGTTTCTTGCCAGTGATGGGGTTTTGGATTTGGGCGCCCCACTTCCCCCAGGGCCTCTGGACAACACCACGGTACCTGCCGTTGTCCGCCATTTCGGGAAAAAATGACCTAAAACATGCAGATAAATAAATTTGGCGAAAGAACCGAAGAAATCTTCAACAACACAATCTGAATTAAAAATAAACAAAATAATTGGCATGACCTCTGCATAAAAATGGACACATTAAGAGCTAGAAATTTGGTGAAACGGAAATAAATCAACGTTTCGCCAAAACTTTAGCGCTTATAGTATGAATCCCTGTAAAGAAATTGAAGACATGTACTACAGCACAATATCAATAAAAAATAAACAAGAAAATTTGGCATGACCTCTGCATAAAAATGGACACATTAAGAGCTAGAAATTTGGTGAAACGGAAATCAATCAACATTTCGCCAAAACTTTAGCGCTTATAGTATGAATCCCTGTAAAGAAATTGAAGACATCTACTACAGCACAATATCAATAAAAAATAAACAAGGAAATTTGGCATGACCTCTGCATAAAAATGGACACATTAAGAGCTAGAAATTTGGCGAAACGGAAATAAATCAACGTCTTGCCAAAACTTTAGCGCTTATAGTATGAATCCTTGTAAAGAAATAAAGACATCTACTATAGCACAATATCAATAAAAAATAAACAAGGAAATTTGGCATGGCCTCTTCGTAAAAATGGAGACATTAAGTGCTAGAAATTTTGGCGAAACGGAAATAAATCAACGCTTCGCCAATATTCTAGTATATACCCCTGTAAAGAACTATAAACTACAACTATACAGCTGTTGATTTCATATATACGGCTAGTTTTGATTGCTACAACTATAAACTATAACTACAAAGTACAACTATCGAACTACAACTATAAAGTACAACTACAATTTATTATAATGTGTGCCTTAGGAACTATACAACTAGAAACTGATGGAAATATGCCCTAGAGGCAATAATAAAGTTGTTATTATTTTATATTTCCTTGTTCATGATAAAGGTTTATTATTCATGCTAGAATTGTATTGACCGGAAACTTAAATACATCTATGAATACATAAACAAATACCGTGTCCCTAGTGAGCCTCTACTAGACTAGCTCGTTGATCAAAGATGGTTAAGGTTTCCTAACCATAGACATGAGTTGTCATTTGATAACGGGATTACATCATTAGGAGAATGATGTGATGGACAAGACCCATCCGTTAGCTTAGCATATGCTCGTTCTGTTTATTGCTACTGCTTTCTTGAATGTCAAATACATGTTCCTCAGACCATGAGATCATGCAACTCCCGGATACCGGAGGAATACCTTGTGTGCTATCAAACGTCACAACGTAACTGGGTGATCATAAAGATGCTCTACAGGTATCTCCGAAGGTGTCCATTGAGTTGGCATGGATCGAGACTGGGATTTGTCACTCCGTGTTTCGGAGAGGTATCTCTAGGCCCTCTCGGTAATGCACATCATAAGAAGCTTGCAAGCAAAGTGACTAAGGAGTTAGTTACGGGATGATGTATTACGGAACGAGTAAAGAGACTTGCCGGTAATGAGATTGAACTAGGTATGGAGATACCGACGATCGAATCTCGGGGAAGTAACATACCGACGGACAAAGGGAATTACGTATGTTGTCATTGCGGTTCGACCGATAAGATCTTCGTGGAATATGTAGGAACCAATATGGGCATCCAGGTTCCGCTATTGGTTATTGACCGGAGAGGCGTCTCAGTCATGTCTACATCATTCCCGAACCCGTAGGGTCCGCACGCTTAACGTTCGTTGACGATATAGTGTTATATGAGTTATGTGAATTGGTAACCAAATATTGTTCGGAGTCCCGGATGAGATCCCGGACATCACGAGGAGTCTCGGAATGGTCGAGAGGTAAAGATTTATATATGGGAAGTCATATTTTGGGTTCCGGAAGAAGGTGCAGTTTTTTCGGTATTGTACCGGGAAGCTTCCAGAAGGTTCCGGAGGATTCTGGAGGGGTCCGGAAGTCCACAAGTGGGTCCACCACGTCCCAAGGGCTGGCATGGGCTAAGGGGAGGCGCCCTGGCCTTATTGGGCCAGGCGCACCAAGTCCTCAAAAGCCCACGCAGCTAGGGAAGGAAAAAAGGAGAGTCCTAGTAGGAATAGGATTGGACTTTGGAGTCCAAGTCCACGTGTGTACTATTCACATGGTACTATTCACGTGGTACTGTTCACGTGGTACTGTTCACGTGGCACTATTCCTTCTACTCCAAGCCCCTACACATATATAAATAGAGGAGAGGGGGCGCCCCAAACAAGACACAACATTGTCTTAGCCGTGTGCGGCGCCCCCCTCCACAGTTCCGTCCCTCGGTCATATTTTCGCAGTACTTGGGCGAAGCCCTGCGGAGATAGCATCACCATCACCGTCACCACGCCGTCGTGCTGCCGGAACTCATCCACTACCTTGTCGTCTTGCTGGATCAAGAAGTCGAGGACGTCACCGAGCTGAACGTGTGCTGAACGCGGAGGTGCCGTACGTTCGGTACTCGGTCGGTTGGATCGTGAAGTTGTTCGACGACATCAACAGCGTTGTTCTAACGCTTCCGCTTACGGTCTACGAGGGTACGTAGACACACTCCCCCTCTCGTAGCTATGCATCTCCATGGATAGATCTTGCGTGTGCGTAGAATTTTTTTTGTTTTCCATGCAACGTTCCCCGACAGTGGCATCATGAGCCAGGTCTATGCGTAGATGATATGCACGAGTAGAACACAAAGAGTTGTGGGCGGTGATCGTCATACTGCTTACCACCAACGTCTTATTTTGATTCGGCGGTATTGTAAGATGAAGCGGCCCGGACCAACCTTACATGTCCACGTACATGAGACCGGTTCCACCGACAGACATGCAACTTGTTTTGCATAAAGGTGGCTGGCGGGTGTCTGTTTCTCCTACTTTAGTTGAATCGAATTTGACTGCGGCCGGTCCTTGTTGAAGGTTAAAACAGCAAACTTGATAAATCACCGTTGTGGTTTTGTGCCGTAGGTAAGAACGGTTCTTGCTAGAAGCCCGTAGCAGCCACGTAAAACTTGCAACAACAAAGTAGAGGACGTCTAACTTGTTTTTGCAGGGTATGCTGTGATGTGATATGGTCAAGACATGATGTGATATACGTTATTGTATGAGATGATCATGTTTTGTAATTTATCGGCAACCGACAGGAGCCTTATGGTTGTCTCTTTATTGTATGAAATGCAAGCGCCATGTAATTGCTTTACTTTATCGCTATGCTTTAGCAATAGTTGTAGAAGCAATAGTTGGCGAGACGACCACGACGCAACGATGGAGATCAAGGTGTCGAGCCGGTGACGATGGAGATCATGACGATGCTTTGGAGATGGAGATCAAAAGCACAAGATGATGGCCATATCATGTCACATATTTTGATTGCATGTGATGTTTATCCTTTATGCATCTTATTTTGCTTAGAACGACGGTAGCATTATAAGATGATCCCTTCACTAAATTTCAAGATAAAAGTGTTCTCCCCGAGTATGCACCGTTGCTAAAGTTCGTCGTTTCGAAGCACCTCGTGATGATCGGGTGTGATAGATTCTACGTTCACATACAACGGGTGTAAGCCAGTTTTACACAAGCAGAATACTTGGGTTAAACTTGACGAGCCTAGCATGTACAGACATGGTCTCGGAACACTGGAGACCGAAAGGTCGAACATGAGTCATATAGTAGATATGATCAACATGGAGATGTTCACCATTGATGACTATCCCATCTCACGTGATGATCGGACATGGGCTAGTTGATTTGGGTCATGTATCACTTAGTTAACTTGAGGGATGTTAATTTAAGCGGGAGTTCATTAGTAATTTGATTAATTGAACTTAATTTATCATGAACTTAGTCCTGATAGTCTTTGCAAATTATGTTGTAGATCAATAGCTCGTGTTGTAGTTCCCCTGTTTTTGATACATTCCTAGAGAAAGCTTAGTTGAAAGATGATGGTAGCAATTACACGGACTGGGTCCGTAACTTGAGGATTATCCTCATTGCTGCACGAAAGGATTATGTCCTTGATGCACTGCTAGGTGATGGACCTGCTGCAGGAGCTGCTGCAGACGTTGTGAACGCCTGGCAGGCTCGATCTGATGACTACTCGATAGTTCAGTGTGCCATGCTCTACGGCTTAGAACCGGGACTACAAAAACGTTTTGAACGCCATGGAGCATATGAGATGTTCCAGGAGCTAAAATTGTTATTTGAAGCTAATGCCCGGGTTGAGAGATATGAAGTCTCCAACAAGTTCTTCAGCTGTAAGATGGAGGAGAACAGTTCTGTCAGTGAACACATACTCAGAATGTCTGGATACCACAACCACTTGACTCAGCTGGGAATTGATCTTCCAGTTGAGAGTGTTATTGACAGAGTTCTTCAGTCACTGCCACCAAGCTATAAAGGCTTCGTGATGAACTATAATATGCAAGGGATGGAGAAGACAATTCCTGAGCTCTTCGCGATGCTGAAATCGGCGGAGGTAGAAATCAAGAAGGAGCATCTAGTGTTGATGGTTAACAAGACCACTAGTTTCAAGAAAAAGGGCAAGGGAAAGAAGGGGAACTTCAAGAAGAATGGCAAGCAAGCTGCCGCTCCCACGAAGAAACCCAAAGTTGGACCCAAGCCTGAAACTGAGTGCTTCTACTGCAAAGGAACTGGTCACTGGAAGCGGAACTGCCCCAAGTATTTGGCGGATAAGAAGGATGGCAAAGTGAACAAAGGTATATTTGATATACATGTTATTGATATGTACCTCACTAGTGCTCGTAGCAGCGTCTGGGTATTTGATACCGATTCAGTTGCTAATATTAGTAACTTGAAGCAGGAGCTGCAGAGTAACGGAGACTAGCTGAGGGCGAGGTGACGATATGTGTTGGAAGTGTCTCCAATATTGATATGATCAATATCGACATGCTCGTAATACCTTCGGGAATAGTATTAAACCTAAATAATGGTTATTTGGTGCTTGCGTTGAGCATAAAACATTATATCTGGATATTGTTTATTGCAAGACGGTTATTCATTTAAGTCAGAGAATAATGGTTATTCTGTTGATATGAATAATATCCCTCGTGATCATGCACCCTTGTGAATGGTTTATTCTTGTTGAATCTCGATCATAGTGATACACATATTCATAATATTGATGCCAAAAGATGCAAAGTTGATAATGATAGTGCAACATACTTGTGGCACTGCCGTTTAGGTCATATTGGTGTAAAGCGCATGAAGAAACTCCATGCGGATGGACTTTTCGAATCTCTTGATTATGAATCATTTGATACTTGCGAACCATGCCTCATGGGCAAGATGACTAAAACTCCGTTCTCCGGAACAATGGAGCGAGCTACTGATTTGGTGGAAATAATACATACCGATGTATGCAGTCCGATGAATGTTGAAGCACGCGGTGGGTATCGTTATTTTCTAACCTTCACAGATGATTTGAGTAGATATGGGTATATCTACTTGATGAAACACAAGTCTGAAACATTTGAAAAGTTCAAAGAATTTTAGAGTGAAGTAGAGAATCATCGTAACAAGAAAATAAAGTTTCTACGATCTGATCGCGGAGGCGAATATTTGAGTTACGAGTTTGGCCTTCATTTAAGAAAATGTGGAATTGTTTCACAACTCACGCCACCTGGAACACCACAGCGTAATGGTGTGTCCGAACGTCGTAACCACTTTATTGGATATGGTGCGTTCTATGATGTCTCTTACCGATTTGCCACTATCGTTTTGGGGTTATGCATTAGAGACAGCTGCATTCACGTTAAATAGGGCACCGTCTAAATCCGTTGAGACGACACCGCATGAACTATGGTTTGGCAAGAAACCTAAGCTGTCGTTTCTTAAAGTTTGGGGATGCAATGCTTATGTGAAAAAGCTTCAACCTGATAAGCTCGAACCCAAAGCGGAGAAGTGCGTCTTCATAGGATACCCTAAAGAAACAATTGGGTACACCTTCTACCACAGATCCGAATGCAAGGTCTTTGTTGCCAAGAATGGGTCCTTTCTAGAGAAGGAGTTTCTCTTGAAAGAAGTGAGTGGGAGGAAAGTAGAACTTGATGAGGTAATTGTACCTTCTCTCGAATTGGAAAGTAGCTCATCAGAGAAAACCGTTCCCGTGATGCCTACACCAATAAGAGAGGAAGATAATGGTGAAGATCATGAAACTTCAGATCAAGTTACTACTGAACCTCGTAGGTCGACCAGAGTACGTTCCGCACCAGAGTGGTACAGTAATCCTGTTCTGGAAGTTATGTTGTTAGACAACGACGAACCTACGAACTATGAAGAAGCTATGATGAGCCCAGATTCCGACAAATGGCTTGAGGCCATGAAATCTGAGATAGGATCCATGTATGAGAATAAAGTATGGACTTTGGTGGACTTGCCCGATGATCGGCAAGCCATTGAGAATAAATGGATTTTTAAGAGGAAGACAAACGCTGATGGTAATATCACTGTCTACAAAGCTCGACTTGTCGTGAAAGGTTTTCGACAAGTTCAAGGGGTTGACTACGATGAGACTTTCTCACCCGTAGCTATGCTTAAGTCTGTCTGAATCATGTTAGCAATTGCCGCATTTTATGATCTGGAAAATGGATGTCAAAACTGCATTCCTTAATGGTTTTCTCAAAGAAGAGTTGTATATGATGCAACCAGAAGGTTTTGTCGATCCTAAGGGTGCTAACAAAGTGTCCAGGCTCCAGCGATCCATCTATGGACTGGTGCAAGCATCTCGGAGTTGGAATATACGCTTTGATGAGGTGATCAAAGCATATGGTTTTGTACAGACTTACGGTGAAGCATGTATTTACAAGAAAGTGAGTGGGAGCTCTGTAGCATTTCTAATATTATATGTGGATGACATATTGTTGATTGGAAATGATATAGAATTTCTGGATGGCATAAAAGGATACTTGAATGAAAGACCTCGGTGAAGCTGCTTATATATTGGGCATCAAGATCTATAGAGATAGATCAAGACGCTTGATAAGACTTTCAATGAGTACATACCTTGACAAGATTTTGAAGGAGTTCAAAATGGATCAGTCAAAGAAGGAGTTCTTGCCTGTATTGTAAGGTGTAAAGTTGAGTAAGACTCAAAGCTCGACCACGGCAGAAGATAGAGAGAGAATGAAAGTCATTCCCTATGCCTCAGCCATAGGTTCTATAAAGTATGCCATGCTGTGTACCACACCTAATGTGTGCCTTGCCATGTGTCTGGCAAAGGGGGTACAAGAGTGATCCAGGAGTGGATCACTGGACAGCGGTCAAAGTTATCCTTAGTAACTAAAGGACTAAGGAAATGTTTCTCGATTATGGAGGTGATAAAGAGTTCGTCGTAAAGGGTTACGTCGATGCAAGCTTTGACACCAATCTGGATATCTCTGAGTAGCAAACCGGATACGTATAATGGAGCAGTCATTTGGAATAGCTCCAAGTAAAGCGTGATAGCAGCATCTACAATATGACATAAGGATTTGCAAAGTACACATGGGTCTGAATATTGCAGACCCATTGATTAAAATTCTCTCTCACGAGCAAACCATGATCACACCTTAGAACTCTTTGAGTGTTAATCACATGGAGATGTGAACTAGATTATTGACTCTAGTGAACTCTTGGGTGTTAATCACATGGCGATGTGAACTAGATTATTGACTCTAGTGCAAGTGGGAGACTGATGGAAATATGCCCTAGAGGCAATAATAAAGTTGTTATTATTTTATATTTCCTTGTTCATGATAAAGGTTTATTATTCATGCTAGAATTGTATTGACCGGAAACTTAAATACATGTGTGAATACATAAACAAATACCGTGTCCCTAGTGAGCCTCTACTAGACTAGCTCGTTGATCAAAGATGGTTAAGGTTTCCTAACCATAGACATGAGTTCTCATTTGATAACGGGATCACATCATTAGGAGAATGATGTGATGGACAAGACCCATCCATTAGCTTAGCATATGATCGTTCTGTTTATTGCTACTGCTTTCTTGAATGTCAAATACATGTTCCTCAGACCATGAGATCATGCAACTCCCGGATACCGGAGGAATACCTTGTGTGCTATAAAACGTCACAACGTAACTGGGTGATCATAAAGATGCTCTAGAGGTATCTCCGAAGGTGTCCGTTGAGTTGGCATGGATCGAGACTGGGATTTGTCATTCCGTGTTTCGGAGAGGTATCTCTGGGCCCTCTCGGTAATGCACATCATAAGAAGCTTGCAAGCAAAGTGACTAAGGAGTTAGTTACGGGATGATGTATTACGGAACGATTAAAGAGACTTGCCGGTAATGAGATTGAACTAGGTATGGAGATACCGACGATCGAATCTCGGGCAAGTAACATACCGACGGACAAAGGGAATTACGTATGTTGTCATTGCGGTTCGACCGATAAGATCTTCGTGGAATATGTAGGAACCAATATGGGCATCCAGGTTCCACTATTGGTTATTGACCGGAGACGCGTCTCAGTCATGTCTACATCATTCCCGAACCCTTAGGGTCCGCACGCTTAACGTTCGTTGACGATATAGTGTTATATGAGTTATGTGAATTGGTAACCGAATATTGTTCGGAGTCCCAGATGAAATCCCGGATGTCACGAGGAGTCTCGGAATGGTCGAGAGGTAAAGATTTATATATGGGAAGTCATATTTTGGGTTCCGGAAAAAGGTGCAGTTTTTTCGGTATTGTACCGGGAAGCTTCCAGAAGGTTCCGGAGGATTCCGGAGGGGTCCGGAAGTCCACAAGTGGGTCCACCACGTCCCAAGGGCTGGCATGGGCTAAGGGGAGGCACCCTGGCCTTATTGGGCCAGGCGCACCAAGTCCTCAAAAGCCCACGCAGCTAGGGAAGGAAAAAAGGAGAGTCCTAGTAGGAATAGGATTGGACTTTGGAATCCAAGTCCACGTGTGTACTATTCACATGGTGCTATTCACGTGGTACTGTTCACGTGGCAGTATTCCTTCTACTCCAAGCCCCTACACATATATAAATAGAGAAGAGGGGGCGCCCCAAACAAGACACAACATTGTCTTAGCCGTGTGCGGCGCCCCCCTCCACAGTTCCGTCCCTCGGTCATATTTTCGCAGTACTTGGGCGAAGCCCTGCGGAGATAGCATCACCATCACCGTCACCACGCCGTCATGCTGCCGGAACTCATCCACTACCTTGTCGTCTTGCTGGATCAAGAAGTTGAGGACGTCACCGAGCTGAACGTGTGCTGAACGCGGAGGTGCCGTACGTTCGGTACTCGGTCGGTTGGATCGTGAAGTTGTTCGACGACATCAACCGCGTTGTTCTAACGCTTCCGCTTACGGTCTACGAGGGTACGTAGACACACTCCCCCTCTCGTAGCTATTCATCTCCATGGATAGATCTTGCGTGTGCGTAAATTTTTTTTTGTTTTCCATGCAACGTTCCCCGACAGAAACTACTACTATCAAACTAAAAATAAATAGAAACTACAAATACGTACAAACTAAAAACTAAAAATACAACGATGAAACCCCTAACCCTAACCCTAGTCGAACGTGCGTGGCGGCCGGGGCGGCGGGTGGCGACGAGGACGGCCGGAAATACAAGGGGGGACGGCGACCTTATACCTACCGGACTGGACGCGGGACGACGGGGCGGCGCACTACTAGGAGAAAGCCTACTAGTAGCGCTGGAAATACATATAGCAGTAGCGTTGGGTTCAGCGCTACTGCTAACGCGCTACAACTAAGTTGTAGTAGTAGCGCTGGTTAGAGAAGCGCTACTGCTAAGTACAGTTAGCAGTAGCGCTGCACTTACCAGCGCTACTGACAACTATCTGTAGCGCTGCAGGATAGCCAGCGCTGCTGATAACCCAGCGCTGCTGCTATATGCTAATCCAGCGCTGCTGCTAGTATTCCTACTTTCACAGATTCATACCCCCCCTCTACGTATTTGTGATGTATTTGTATAGGCTCTATACAGTATTTTCATCAGATCACAATAAACATACAATATTCTCATCATATCATAGACATAAAGTAGTCATAATAACAACTCCTCAGCATCATCATAGTACTCATAATCACAACTCCTCCTCATCATCATCATCAACTCTAACACATTGTAGCACATAATAACAACTTCTCATCATCATCATAGTCATAATCAACACTAACTAATTGTTCTTAATACCTAGGACCTAGTCCTCTCTCCTAGGTAAAATACCATAAAACAGATAAACCGGTCCATTGTCATAATGGAGAATGGAGATAAACCTATCTCCAACTTGTGGCATGCGCACAATCATGTTGTCTCCAACTAGTTGTGTGTGCGCATTCATCACTTTGCTCCATTCTTTGATATTGAGCCTTCCATCGTTTGAAGAAATCGAGTATGCACTGTGGTAAGCCTTCGAAGGAGTTGGTCGTAAGCTAACCATATGCATATCACCTTCGGTAAACATCATGTCAGGCACAACCTCCTTCGGGAGCCTCTGTTGAAAAACGTAATAGTAACATATATAGTGAGCAATGTAGTTTACTTAAGAAGAATGTATGCAATAAAGTTACCATAATTAACAAAATCTTACCAAGTTTTTGGCAATGATGTTACCATTAAGCAATTTATGGACTAGTGGCATGTATCCAATAAAATTTGGGCTGATAGAGTGATTGGTTTTAAAGGCCTCAACATTATCTATGAATGAGACAAGATAACCTTTCTCCTCACAATTAAGCTCGGAGTCATAGCTGTAGTATGTCCTGTCTAGAGCCTTCCGTGTATTTCTTGAAGATAAGAAATAAGCTGACAATTATAAATAAATAAGTTTAGTACCGATGAACACCAAATACTTTTAAATTAGCAATATAAATTACTTAACTTAACAAATTAGTTTGACAAACTCACATTTAGGCAAAACTGGAGGCATATCCACATCCACCCAGATGTCGATATTATCATCATCATCATCATCTTCGGGACGAATATCAAATGTTATTTGCATACCCTCCTCAAATCCATATGCCTTACAGAGAGCTTCCCAATTAGAGCAATCGAAATGGGAGTGATTGTCCGCATTGTACAGCTTAACCAGAAACGCATAACCATGTTTAGTTCTTAAGCGAGCCCTCCTCGTCTCCATATTCTCAAAGTCTTTGAAACCGAGCTTCTGCAAGACATACGGTCTTGCATGGCACGGGATGTACTAATCGAATTGAAAGAAAATCCAGAAATTACACATTGAACCAAAGAAGCACAAGTGATGATTAATTACGATGAAATGCTTGTCGTTGCGTACCGTACAAGCATCGAAGGTCTCTTCCAGCTTCACGGTGAAAAACCTATCATTTTGCAGCTGAGGAAACCTGTCGCACAAACCCCGATCATCGTAGCAGTACTCACACTCCGGGATCCTATCGTCATCAGACATCTCCTGTGTTCAAAATTCAAAGATTATATATGTCGTTTAATTCTCTTTCCGGCAAATCCAAGGCACTCGATATTTCCTACATTCTAGCACAAGCCATGCTAAAATTCACGGAAAAATCTGGCATGACCTTTGCTAAAAAGGACATATCGAGCACCTGAAATTTGCCAGAACGGAAATTAATCAACACTCCGGCAAAACATAGGCCACTAGCTCGGAGGTGTTCCCTGCAAACATATATAGGCCCCTCAAAATTCAGTAGGCATCAACTACATCAAAACCTAAGAACAAAATTAGGAAACTTTTGAAACTTTCTATACCTAATTTTTTTATAACGAAACTACTAACATTTTCTATAACAACTACTAACATTTCTATTCTATTCAAAACACCTACATTTACTAAAAAAATCTACTCTATTCAAACACCTACATTGAAAATATTCATTTCAAAAGACCTACATTTACTAATTTTCTTATCTATTCAAAAGACCTACATTTACTAAAAAAAATTATTCTATTCAAAAGACCTACATTGAAAATGTTCTATTCCATGCAAATAATCTACATTCTATTGTATTGAAAAAACATTAAAAAAACTACATTACACAATAACAGAGTGAGGAGAGATGAGGGAGGGAGGAAGGAGGAGGGGGGAGGGAGGAGGTAGGAGGAGGAGGGAGGAGAGAGGAGGAGGGGGAGGAGGGAGGAGGGCGGTGGGAAAAGGGCTGCCGGAGGAGGGCTTGGCCGGAGGAGGGAGGAGGGCGCGACCGGAGGAGGAGGGAGGAGGAGGGAGGAGGGTCGCGGCATACCGAGGAAGGAGGAGGGATGACGGCGGCGGCAATGCGGTGGCGACGGCAATGCGGCGGCGGCGGAGGCAGAGTGAGGCGGCGGCGGCGGAGGCAGAGTGAGACAACGGGTAGTGAGTGGAGGAAGAAGGTCGGGCGCGGGGAGGAATAATTGGGGATAAGGCACCCATAGCAGTAGCGCTGGTTGGCGCAAAGTGCTACTGCTAAGTACAATAGCAGTAGCGCTGGTTGGCACAAAGTGCTACTGCTAAGTACAATAGCAGTAGCGCTGTTTGCAGAAGGGCGCTACTACTATACCTAGCCTGTCGGCAATGGTGTGGCAATTGTAGTAGTAGCGCGTTTTATCCCTGACACGCTACTGCTGTGTGTATAGTAGTAGCGCTCTCTGTGCCCAAGCGCTACTGCTAATTATCAGCAGCGCTACTGGTAAGCTTCTGTGTATAAGGTTTTCCCTAGTAGTGGCGGACCGAAGGCGACGGCGGCAGGGGCAGCGGATCGAGGGTGAGGGCGACGCGGTGGAGGATGAGGACGATGGCGGCAGAGGACAGCGACGATGGCAGCGGATGGCGACAGCGACGACGGCCGCGTACGGCGACGGCGACGTGGTCAGCGCCGTGGTGGAGGGCGACGGCGGCGACGAGAGCGAGATGTGGGAGAGAGTGAGAGTGAGAGTGTGGGGTAAGGGAGAGAGAGGGGGCGCACGCGTGCAGCTAGTGCTGAACAGCTGTGGCGAGCGCGCCATAAGACCCGCCACTGCTAATTTGGGGTGGCGGGCGGCAACCCTTTCAGCTGAATTTAAATCGTCTCCCGCTAACCTACTTGTGGCGGGTAGAACATCCTGCCCGCCACAGCTATTATCTGCATTAAAAAAATGTAACCCGTTGGAGGCTTTTAACTGTGGTGGGGATATTAACTCGCCCGCCGCTACTACCTCTAACAACAGTGGCGGGCAAGGATAGCCACTCGCCACAATAAACATTCATAATGGACCCACGCTCAGCAGTGCTTCTTTGTGGCGGGTGCTGTGTTTCGCCCGCCACTGCTGTGCCTCTAGCTCTGGCGATCGTGTTTTGCCACTCGCCACTGTTGCTTCTCCTAACTACCTATGGCGGGTGCCTGGTCCCGCCCGCCACTGAATTGGGTTCACCTATAAGCCCTTTCCCAGTAGTGGAATACCAAATTCACCTGATTACTTATGACAAGACTTCTCCCATGTCCTCAAGAACAAAAGTAACAACTCACAAATCGTATTCATGTTCAAGATCAGAGGGGTATTGAATAGCATTAAGGATCTGAACATATAATCTTTCACCAAATAAACCAACAAGCATCAACTACAAGATGTAATCAACACTACTAGCAACCCACAGATACCAATCTGAGGTTTTGAGACAAAGATTGAATACAAGAGATGAACTAGGGTTTGAGGTGAGATGGTGCTGGTGAAGATGTTGATGAAGATTGGTCCTCCCATGATGAGAGGATCGTTGGTGATGTCGATGGCTTCGATTTCCCCCTCCCGGAGAGAAGTATCCCCGGCGGAATCGCTCCACCGGAGACCAAATTTCGTCCTGAAAGTCTTCTTCTGATTTTTCTAGGGAAAATGGCTTCATATAGTAGAAAGAGGGGGCCAGAGGCCTGCCAAGGCCCCCACAAGCCAGGGGGCGCGCCTTGGGGGGTAGGCCGCGCCCCCCCAGGCTTGTGGCTTCCTGGTGGGCCCCCTTCTATTGATTCTTTCGCCAACATTTTTTTTATATTCCAAAATAATTCTTCATAAATTTTTAGGTCATTTGGAGTTGTGCGGAATAGCTAGCTCTGTTTCACCCCTTTCAGGTCCAGAATTCCAGCTGCCGGCATTCTCCCTCTTCATGTAAATCTTGCAAAATAAGAGAGAAAAGGCATAAGAATTGTACCATAAAGTGAAATAATGATCAAAAACATAATAATTATTAGTAGAAAATCATGATGCAAATTGGACGTATCAACTCCCCCAAGCTTAGACCTCGCTTGTCCTCAAGCGAAAGTCGAAATCGATAATCTTGACCACATGTTTAGAGTGAGAGACGTCGATAGAAATAAAATACGGACATCGAGCATCATGATCTTTATTATAACAGCAATATATCATCATAAAACTTCTCATGAAAAAGTGACAATTCCTCCACAAGTCACTGAAGCAATTGCAATTCATCATATTATCAGAAAGAGTCTATGTAAGAGCTTTGTTTATCAAGTTCACATACTCAACTATCATTTAGTCTTCTATGATTGCTGACACTCACGACATACTTATGGAGCAAAAGTTTCAGTCGAACACATAGAAAGATAGGGGCTTATAATTTCGCCTCCCAACGTATTTACTTCAAGGGTAATGTTAACAATAATAACTCATGATCACCTACATCCAACTGGATATATATGCCTGGATCAATCCCCACCACATGATGCTTGCCAAGAGAGAAAATAAAAATGGAATAGAGGAGAATACTATTGACTCTTGCATGAAAGTAAATACATAAAGTAAAAGATAGGCCCTTCGCAGAGGGAAGCAGAGGTTGTCATGCGCTTCTTGTTTTTGGATGTGCAAGCTCTTAATGTAAAGGAACGTCACTTTATATTACCCCTTGTGATAGCGACCTTTATTATGCAGTCTGTCGCTTTTATTCTCCACCATCACAAGATCGTACAAAGCTTATTTTCCCTTACAATAAAAGTTCATACATGTTTTAGGAGCAATTTTTATTGCTTTGCACCGATGACAACTTACTTGAAGGATCTTATTCAATCCATAGGTAGATATAGTGGACTCTCATGGCATGTGTAGGAACGAAGTATGTCTACCAGAGGGGGGGGTGAATTGGAGTTTTAAATTTTCTTCGGAAATATCAAAACTCTCGGAACCCAGCAGCGGAACGAATGAAAACAGTATGCAGTGAGCGAATACAAACTACCGAATGGAAACTAACATCATGCATCGAGGTAAATCCCATGTTTGAAATATGTCATATGTCACAGTTCGAATGTAAAAGAGGGTAGCGGAGGTGGCCAGTGATGCTCGATGGCGATAGGGTGTTTGGTAGACCAGTTTGCCCTTCTGCAAAAGGACTACGTCTGGTTGGAGGGGTTGTGATTTAACACAGAAGATAAACTCTCTTCACCCTATTCTCCTCGACAATTGGTTCGTCAACCAATGCCGATTACTCGTGGTAGATGCTTGAGGCGATCTCCAAACCTTTACAGACTTCTTCTTCGAGAACCACAATTACTCTTGGTCTCTGAAGAAATTCACACCTAACCGTCTAGAGAGTTTGCAGCTCTCAAGAGTAATAGGCGGAGTGTAGTGGACTTAGATTCGAGTGATGCTGAACTACAATCTAATTTTTTGGCTCTAGGGTTTTCTCTCGGTGGATTTTAAACTCAAATCTCTCGGAGAGGGGGTTGCTCAACAATCTTCTCAGAATCAAACGAAACAGCCATTGGACAACGCCGGTGCGGGGTGGCTATTTATAGCCGCAGCCTTCCCTGATGGGAAATGACCATTTTGGACACGCGGTCCAGCCAATGGCCAACCGACACGTTCACAACGGTCGGATTTTGGGAGGAACAGTAACATTACTTGGGGAGCAAGTAATGCTAACTCCTCGGTTAGAGACAAATCTCTCGCAGCGAAGAAGATCACAGTCTCTTGCTGGCAAGTATTTGCTCGGAACACAAAGAGATTTCTCTCGCAACTTTCATAGGATTTGGGTTTAGCATCAGCAAATCAAACTTTCGAACGCTACACCCCTCTTAATAGTACGGTGGTCCTGTGACTCAAGAAAGAGAAACGAAATGACGAAAAGAATACTACGTCTTCACTTCGTCTTCAATCTCCTCAGCTGCAGTCACATTCTTCGGACGGACACCGAACGAATTGCTTTACGTCAACAATTTTTGAGGGTTCACTCTTGTCGTCATAATCTTCGGTGATAACCTTGACTGCCATGCAGGGAATATTCTTCGGAGTTTGAATCCAAACTCCTCTTGACTCCAGGGACCTGTTACTCTGTGTGCACTAGCAAACACATTAGTCCCTCACTGTTTGTCAACAATCTCCAAAACATAAGGAGGCAAATTATTGCACCAACAATCTCCCCCTTTTTGGACGATTGATGACAAAACAGATAATCATCGAAGTGAAGATAGATAAGTGAAAAATAATTCCAACAAGAGTGAGTTTGGGTCACTATGCTCGAAGATGAAATAGACTCCCCCTAAATGTATGCAGGGAAGAAAGATATGAGATAACATTTTCCTGCAAGATCTGAATAATATGGAGGAAATTTCAATCATTCGAGACATTTTGATTCGCACTGATGAGATTTAATCCATCGAGATCGTAGTGCAATCAATTTTAACTTCTGATGATAATTCCACCTGCAAGACAAATGCTTCGAGAGAAATGGTGCAGTAGCAGGGGTTATTAACATTAAGGCACAGAAGTTAACGAGTTTTACAACATAGTACAGATAAACTTAAAGACCAGAAGTTGCAAACTCGCACGAAACCAAAATCAAACGAAACACCGAAAGCAAATCTATCGAGACTCGATGTAATTCTCCCCCTTTTTGTCAACAAGTGTCAAAAAAGGTGACAAATAACATGAGTGAAGAACAGAGCTTGGCTCAATCGGTGGCATCGCCAGATGAACTATCTGAGGAGAGTTCTTCTTCGGAAGTGACGGGATTGTCTTCGTCTTCAGCAGCAGCAGATTTTCCTTCAGGAATAATAGCTTGGGGCTGAGCAGACGGGGGAAGAGCTGGAGTGGCCACAGGAGGAACACGGGAATGCATATTGCCTTCGGCCGGTTTCTCTGTCGGTGAGGTGGCTTCATATTCGTCAAGCAGTTTGCGAAGCTTGAGATGAAGAAGATCTATTGTAGGCTCACGAGTAGGCAGAGGAGGGGTACGCCGATCTTGAAAATCTTCGACAGTGAAGCCTTTGTCAATATAATCATAGAGCTCTTGGAGATTGACAGTTAGGAGTTGTTTCTCGCTGAAGAACTTGCAAAGCAATTTCCAGAGCCTCTTCTTGTTTTCATCAGCTATCAGATGCATTATCCTCGTGCGATTGTTGAGAGCATTTAGCTCGGAGGCGAGATGTTCTTTCTCGCGTCGATCCTCAGCGATATGCTGCAGCAGCAGTTGTTGTGTGTGCAAACTGACTTCGAGTTGCGATGGAGGTTGAGGCGAAATCTTTCGGTCGCGCTGAGGCAGACGTGGTCCGTCAAATTGCTTGTGATAGTCTTGAGAACTTGATGCGGGTGATTTGCCCGAAGTGATATCATTCATGACTTTCAAAGTATCGCGAACAGGAGGAATGAAGCACTTATGGCTTTCAGAATGTGTTGGAACATGTCTTCAGAATCCTTCAGAATGCGTAGGAACATGTCTTCCACATCGAAAATGTATCGCTCAGAGATTGCATATATTGCATTGCGAAGAACATCTGAGATGGACTTGTCCGGATTCATACCCGCCAGAGGGAAAATTGTATAAGAGAGCATGTGGAATAGCGTTTGATTCTCGAACGTTAAGTCCTCTGGACGAGGAGGACCAGAGTAGTCACGAATCTTTTCTTTATCCATAGTGCACCGAAAAATTTCATCTGATATAACATCAATGTTATGAACCCGAATTTCAGTATCACCATGCTCAAAGCGTGCGAGACAAAGTCTGTTGAGGTGCATTTGATGCGTTTCCCTTCGGTCATCCATTCCATGACCCATTTGGAGCTATCAGATTCATTGCCAGAGATATATAAGGTTGCATAGAATTGAAGAATAATTTCTCTGTTCCAAGGGTGCTCGAACTCAAAGACCTTGGTGAGGCAGAAATCATCCAGATCCTGAAGCAATTGATTGAAACAGCCAATGTTGCGCATAGCAGGAATGTCGAGATATTCGTGAGGAAATATCTTTCTGCTCTCATAGAGAACCCGAGAGTAATAGATGGCCTGTTCCTTAGTCCAGAAGCGAGGCGATTCAGAAGTGCGCGGCCCATCATACGGACTAGCTTGAAAGAATTTGGGATGCGCATTCCGATTGAAAAGAGGACCTTTTGCGCCTGCGCCTGACGAGAACAAAGGCAGTTCTTCACGAGGGTATGGATATTTGAGTTCTTCTTCAGGAGAAAGATATTCGTCACCATAGACATCCGAGTCCGTGCGGCGAGCAGAGACAGATTTTTATTCGGAGGGACCAACATCTGGCATTCGGGTAGCTGTGTCGATGGATAACTTGAGTGGAGACGGAGCAGGCGTTGCAACTGTGGGAGGTGCTGAGGTAGAAAGCGGCAGAGCGGGTTCAATCACAGTAGGTACTGAGGCGGATTCATTCACTGAAGGTTGTTGCTCGACTGGAAGCTGTTGTTGCTCGACTATAAGAGAAGCTGAGACTTTTGTCGTTTCATGAGCCGGAGAAGCTTGGGGCTCGGACCGAGGGATTTCACCTTCCTCAGAGACAAATTGTTGCGAGGGAATATCAGCTCGAGCAGGGGAGGCCACAGGCACTGATTCAGTTGGCCTTGGCGAGGGAGGAGCATCCGAGTCCTTGACTGGAGGGTTTGATAGAATAGTTGGCTCAGTAGATTTTTCTTGCGGAGCTGGAGTCGGAGCAACATGGGGAACAGGTGATGATTCTTTCGGAGCAGGAGGTACATTTTTCGTTGCAATTCTCTTTCGTTGCTTTTTCTTTTGCTGAGCAACTTGATCAATGTGACCCTTGACTAAATCATCATATCCAGTGACTTTGGCTTGATGGTCATCACAGATCTTCCGAACAGTTTCATCTATATCCGTGTGAAAGCGTAACCTGCGATTGCGAAGGAGAGTCATGGAACGATTGATATCCTTGTAGGAGTCTTCGAGCGCTTTGATGACAAACTTTGAAGAAGCAGTTTTCATGCGTTCATCAATGTCCATTAGCTCGGCAGAGAGAGAGTTGATCTCAACGGCATCTTCTCTCAGTTCTTGAACTACGGAAGTGGCTTGAGTAATAACTTCGGCAGGAATAGGTAGGGATGCCACTTCTCCATCGAAAGGATTGTCCACAAATTTATCGAGCTGTTCCATGATGAATATGTGATCATAGTAATGAGGAGCATCAGACTTGACAGAGGGAGTAGTCTGGACAAGAACTGGCTCGGAAGGTGGCTTTGAAGCCAACGGCTGAGTCAAGGTAGGCGCAAATTTAGCAACCTTCTCCTTCGAAGCAGTAGCCTGCGGAGCAACTTTCTCGGTAGGCGCCTTGATTTTCTTCAGGTTAGGCTTGGGAATATTTTCGCCTGGCTTGGCAGTACTCACAGGAGCGTCAACTACCAAATCCTTCAAATTGATAGCATCTGGATGAGGAGTTGTGTTCACATGCTGCTTCATCGTGACAGTGGTAGCAGGGGTTTTTCTATTTGGGATCTTCTTCGGTGGTGCTACTGGGACCAGGTTAACCCGAAGATTAGGCAGCACAGTTGATGTGGTAATGTTTACTTCCTTGCTGAGGGTAGCAGCAACTTCTTCCTTGGTGAGCGGAGGATCATCATCATCAGCCGAAGAATCATCCATTCGAATATCATCAGCAGGTTCAGCCATTTTCCTCTTTGGTGCGCTCTTTCTCTTCGCTGCAGCGCTGGGATCATGCTTGCGCTTAGAACGACTTTCAGATTTTCCTTCGGCCTTTTTCTTCTCCACATCATCTTTGAGAAGGCGAAGGTTTTCCTGTTCACGAGCCTTTTGTTTTTCGGCCCTCTAGGCTCTCTTGATGGCATTGCGCTGTCGCTTAACAAGCTCATCAGGATAAGATTCGGGTGTACGAAGAGATTACTCATGAGCATGCGTTGGAGGAGGTGGTCTTTCTTGGGGACCGCTTGGCTTGATGAGAGAAATTTCCCGGTAGTCACCCCACGGTGGATGAAATGCAAAGTTCTGAGCAAACCAAGGATGAACAAATTCATAGTTGAACCACTTGCGCACCCAGTGACGGCGAATCCATTGTTGACGAGTATCTCTCTGATGTTTGGTTTCTCCTGGAACAGTGTCATATCGATCATGAGAGATGTATTCGGCGGTGTTGGTGTAAGCCTGTCTACCACCCCTCTTCTTCTTCGGAGTAGTCTCTTCTTGCTCGTTGTCATGTTGATCGGTCCTTTTTTGCTTGCTGGTTGATGGGCCTACCGTTGGGCCCTTAGCATTCGGAGCTTTGGATTCATCAGCAGTGCCCAGAACTGCATCATCTCGGTCAGCCATGCTAACTGGTTTAGCCGAATCCTCTACGGACTGCATTTTCCTGTGAATAAAGATAGATGCGAGGGAAAATGGGGACAGGGTTACGAATGCACACAGCGAAGATTTTGAAAAAGAAATTGTTTTTGAAGAAGAAATAGATGCCGACTTTGAGAAATGTTTCGGGCGAAAGAAATGTGTAGAACGAACTAGCAGGTTCGGAGAAAATACTAGTAAACGTGCTAAGCATTCCGTTCGTACGAGACATAACACAAACCCTAGATCTGAAATTTTTCGGATGCGAGGGACAACTACAAACCACATCCGCATAAGTTACCTATCAGTAAGGATCTAGGAAATGCAGTAAAAATAAGCAATTTCTACCGCAGACGAACTCGAACAGGATGAATGGAAGAACGAGTTCGCACTACACATACCCTAACTCGGTGATGTGCAGCAACTACGGCGGCGCGGAGAGGAAGATGATCCGCGGCGGCGAGGAATGACTCCGGTGAGCTCTTTCCGGCAGTGAAGCGGCGAAGATGGTCGACGTCGTCGAGCGCGAGGAGGAGCAGTGCGGTAGGGCTTCGGAAGGTGGCGATGGTGGAGATGCGAAGTGAAACGAGGAGGGTAACGGCACAGTATTTATATGCGAGGAGGAAATAACCGCACCCGGTAAATCTGATCGGATGGCCACAGTCAGTGGACTATTGCGATTCAATGGACCAGATAACCTAGCAGTTGATGAGAAGCACGTGGCAACCATCACCAAAGAACGTGGTCCAGACTTGAGCGGGAAACCCCAAATTTTGGACGGCTTTCGCCAAAACAGATTAAGTTCGGACCGAAACTTTAACGTGGTCAAGGATACCCGATAAAGTTTCATTTCCAGATGAATTTGTGCATTCATAACGGAACAGCATAGACTGGAAGAGATAGAATAGAGGGAAAACAGGGTCCTAGGTTTTTCACTCAGACGAAGAAACACAAACACCCGAGAGAAAAACAATGAGTGAAAAACATTCGGACAGACACAAAATCTTCAAGCGCAACTCAACGAATAGAAATTGTGGTGGCGTTACCCACCGTAGAAGAACTGTATGACCCCGAGCATCGCACAATGATCGTGGCACCCGGTTAGTCTAGTTCTTCGTTAATGTATTCACTCTCAGAAAGCAAATTTCACTTTGTCGAAAATTTTCAAGCTCTTCGAGTGTTATGCACCCATTCCTTCTAAGATGTGGAAGTGATGGTACGGGTGCCGAGTCCAGCTTACTGCACGTTTGCGGAATCTAGGATATTTAGCTCACACCGTAACGCACAGAATCTTTTCTCATCGAGAGGCTTGGTGAAGATATCGGCGAGATTCTCTTCGGTATTGACGTGACTAATGACAATATCCTCTCGAGCAACATGATCGCGTAGGAAATGAAGTCTGATCTCAATATGCTTGGTGTGAGAGTGCTGCACAGGATTGTGTGCAATTTTTATCGCACTTTCATTGTCGCATAATAGAGGAATCTTCTTGACCTTGATGCCATAATCCTTCAGAGTCTGCTTCATCCATAATAACTGAGTGCAACAGGCACCAGCAGCAATATATCCGGCCTCAGCCGTAGAGAGCGAGACACAATTCTGCTTCCTTGACGACCAACATACCAATGATCTACCGAGGAAATGGCATGTCGCCGAGGTAGATTTCCTGTCAACCCGGTCACCTGCATAATCCGAGTCTGAATATCCAACGAGGTCAAACTGTGCTCCCTTGGGATACCATAAACATAAGGTGGGGGTGTGAGCCAAATATCTCAGAATACGCTTGACCGCTTGGTGATGCGATTCTTTGGGTGCAGCTTGAAAACGAGCACACATACAAACACTCAACATAATATCAGGTCTGGATGCAGACAAGTAAAGAAAGAACCAATCTGCGTCCAGCTGGCCATTTGTGGGCATGGGAGTTTTGTAGCCCTTCTGTTTGCAGTCTTGCATTTTGAACTTCTTCAGACAATCTCTCAGATATTTCTACTGAGATATGAAAGTTCCATTGTCCTGTTGACGAATTTGGAGTCCGAGAAAGAACTTGAGTTCCCCCATCATAGACATTTGATATTTCTCGGACATCATTCGCCCGAATTCCATGCTGTAGGCATTGTTAGTATAGCCGAAAATAATATCATCCACATAGATTTGACATACGAATAGATCGCCATCAATAGCACGAGTGAAAAGAGTGGAGTCAGTGGATCCTGGCTTAAACCCTTTGTCGAGCAGAAACCTCTTCAGCATGTCATACCAGGCTCGAGGGGCTTGCTTCAGCCCATATAGAGCCTTTTTCAACCTGAAAACTTTGTTAGGAAACTGAGGGTTTTCAAAGCCAGGTGGCTGCCTAACATATACTCCCTCTTCAATTTCACCATTGAGGAAAGCACTTTTCACATCCATTTGATAAAGCAGAATATCATTGTAATTTGCATAAGTGAGAAGAATACGAATTGCCTCAAGGCGAGCAACAGGAGTATATGTTTCACCAAAATCAATACCTTCTACCTGTGTATACCCTTGAGCAACAAGACATGCTTTGTTTCTCACAACAATGCCATTTTCATCTTGCTTGTTCCGAAAAATCCATTTTGTGCCGATGATATTGTGCTTCTTAGGATTCGGTTTGTCAACCAATTCCCACACATCATTCAATTCGAATTGCACCAACTCTTCTTGCATAGCATTCATCCAATCGGGATCATTCATAGCTTCTTCATACTTGGTGGGTTCTGTCAATGAGACAAAAGAGAAACTGCCACAGTAGTTAGCCAAACGAGTGCGAGAGCGAGTTGTGGCTCGGTAACCTGGATTCTCGAGATCTTCGAGGATTAATGCAGGGTCAACTCGATTTACCACTCGTGGGAGAGGATTTCCTCCTTGATGATCATTTTCATTTTCCTCAGTATCAGCATCAGGATTGGCATTAGTATCGCCATTTTCATCGGGATTTCCATTTTGATCGGCATGTGCATTTGCATTTGGGTTGCCATTTGTGTTCGGTGCGGCATTTTCTTTGGCAGTAGATTGGCGCGAGCGTCGAGCTATGGGAGCATCATCATCGGAAGAGTCAGGTGTAATACCTTCGACTGGCCTGACGTCCCCAATAGTCATCTGCCGAATTGCATCCGAAATCGGAGGTTCATCTATCACATTAGGCAGGTGCTCCTTTTGGGAGCCGTTAGATTCATCAAACCGCACATTTACCGTTTCCATAACTTTCCCATGATGAGAGTTATAGACACGATAAGTATGCGAGTTCGAGCCATAACCAAGAAGAAAACCTTCATGTGCCTTAGGTGCAAACTTAGAATTATGATTCATGTCACGAATATAGCAAGGTGCACCAAAAACACGTAAATAAGAAACATTCGGTTTCTTGCCAGTGATAAGCTCATATGAAGTTTTCTTAAGGAATTTGTGAAGATAAACACGATTAACAACATGGCAAGCAGTGTTAATAGCATCAGCCCAGAAATGAATGGGAGTTTTATACTCACTGAGCATTGTTCTCGCCATTTCAATGAGAGTTCTATTCTTTCGCTCAACAACTCCATTCTGTTGGGGAGTGTATGCGGCAGAGAATTCATGAGTGATACCATTTTCATCGAGAAAATCTTCGATATGAGTATTTTTGAACTCAGTACCATTGTCACTTCTAACATGCTTAATTCGCACATCATATTCATTTTGAGCCTTCTTGGCGAATCTTTTGAAGATGTCTTGGGTGCAGGTTTTGTCTTCGAGAAAGAATACCCAAGTATATCAAGAGAAATCATCAACAATAACCAGACCATTGTGACTGCCTCCGAAGCTTGCATAGTTTTGAGGCCCGAATAAATCCATCTGAAGAATTTCTAGTGGTCTTGTTGTGGTCATGACAGTTTTTGACGAATGGTGCTTCTTGGCCAATTTATCGGCTTCACACGCAGCATAGAGATGATCCTTGTCGAATTTCACATCAGGAATACCACAAAGATGGTTTTTCTTCACGAGAGTCTGCAAATTTCTCATACCTGCATGACCAAGTCTTCGGTACCACAGCCATCCTTCAGTTGCTTTTGCAAGCAAGCAAGTTCGGACTGAGGGACCCTTAGAGAAATCCACAATATATAAATCATCTTTTCTATTTCCCTCAAATACGAAGGAATTGTCAGTGGTCATAAAGACGATGCATTTGGATTTAGAAAATAGAACTAGCATGCCTAGATCACAAAGCTTGCCAACTGACATGAGATTGAATCCAAGAGACTGAACAAGTGGAACATCATCAATATTCTTGTCCTTGGATATAGCAATTTTACCTAACCCAATTACCTTTCCTTTGTTGTTGTCGCCGAAAGTAATATACTTCTCAGATGAAGCAGTTAAGTTGGGGTCGACAAACAACGACTTGTCTCCGGTCATATGACTAGTGCATCCACTATCCATTATCCATTCGGTACACCCGGAGACATAGTCCTGCAAAAAATCAGGCTTTCTTAACCACCCACATCATTGTAGGTGGCTTCGAAACATATGAGCGAGCAGGATATGATTTCTTTCGATAATTATACGAATTGTGACCTGAATGAGTACGAGTATAATCGAAAGAGTAAGCATTGAAATTTCTTCCAGACGAACAAGTATAACGGTTGGGTGAAGCAAGTATGTACTCATTCCGTCGAATCTTTTCAAGGATATATCGAGCATTTTCTTCCTGCATGGTTAGTAGCCTAGTAACAGGTAATGCTTCGATAGTTTTCCTGGGCACCCAGATAGCTTCCTTAGGAGGGCCATTCCTGCTGTTAGGTCCAACGTAGCGAGCAACGGCCTCACCACGTTGATTTTTGAACAACTTATAGTTGTCCAGAGAATCATCATATGAGTATTTAGGAATAGGTGAGTCATATCCCGAAAGTAAAGCTGGATCGAGCGTTTTGCTCTTAGCAGGTACCCACATAGTGCGAGGATATTGATCAGGTTCCCAGTAGGAGCCATTTTCATTCAGTTTCCTTTCGAAACCGATACCTTCCTTCCTGGGATTTTTGTGAAGAATGGATTTCTTCAGAACATCACACAGGGTTTGATGCCCTTTGAGAGACTTGAACATTCCTGTCCGAAGAAGATCCTTCAACCTAGCATTTTCATCAGAAACAGAACCATTTTCCTCGAACGAGGGGTTAGCATTCACAGAAGATTCAGCATTTGATTCAGCGTTACTGCGTTCAAGGCATTTTAAGCAAGGTGGTACAAACACTTCAGGTTTCTCTTTGAGTTGTTGGGTGAGAAGAGAATTTTCTCTGATCAAATCATCATGAGCCTCTCTCAGCGACTCGAGTTCCTGTTTCCGTTTCAGGTAATCATAAGTCAATCTTTCGTGGTCAGGTGAGAGAAAATCATGACGATCTGATAGTTCTTTCATTCGAGACTCGAGAGCGGAATGCTCTTCGGTCAACGACTGATTTTTCTCCATCTCCTCAACCAACAACCCTTCAAACTTCCTGAGGGTTTTCTCAATTTTCTCGAGAGAGTTTTGTTGGATATTGGCAATTTTGATCAGTTTAGCATGGTCATCCTCATCAGAAGAATATTGATCACTGGAGTGAGCTTTGTGATGTTTGGAGGATACCTTTTCTTTCGAAGCTTTGCCCATGAAACAATACGCCGGAGACTCGTGGTCGCTCGAATGATTCTCGAAGAAGTTTGATGCAGGAGTAGAGGCACATGCTATGCCAGCCATGCCGGAATCAGAATCCTCATCGGATTCTTCAACATCTTCGTTGTCAGATGATGCTTCTTCTTCGGAATCCATCTCCTTGCCGATGTACGCCTTGGCCTTGCGAGAGGTGTTCTTGCGGTTGGAAGAGGACTTGGAGGGATTCCTTGAGGAAGATGTTAACGAGGACTTGGAGGAGCCATCCTTCTTCTTGAAGAACTTCTTCGTTTTCTTCTCATCATCGGAGTCATAGCTTTTGCTCTTGCCTTTGCCATGGTTGTTTCCTGAATCATATCTTCCACTTGCACGAATATCAGCTTCCTAGAGAGGGCAGTCTGAAATAAAATGCCCTGGTTTTTTGCACTTGAAACAGGTGTAATCTCTAGTCGGTTTTGATGAAGATTTGGAGCCGCCAGAGTTGCTGGATCCTTTCTTCTGAAACTGATTTTTCCTTTGAAGACACTGGAATCTTTTCGTGATCAACGCGAGATCCTTGCTGATTCTTTCTGGGTCATCTGAATCTTCTTCGGCATTTTCTTCTGAGGAAGAATCAGCCACAGCCTTGAGAGCATGACTTTTTTGGTGATTTGAGCCATAGAGATCTCTCTTTTCTTCTTCTTGTTCTTCGTGGGTGTTTAGCCTTTCCATAATATCAGCAGAGTCGAGAACTTTGAAATCAGCTCGTTCCCGAATCATCAGGACTAGAGTGTCGAACGAACTGTCAAGGGATCGGAGCAGTTTCTTCACAACTTCATGGTCAGTGATGTCTTTGGCGCCGAGACCTTGTAGCTCGTTTGCAATGTCACTGAGATGATCGAAGGTTTGCTGGCAGCTTTCATTTCCAATACGCTTGAACCTATTGAACTTGGCCCGAAGAGTATCAATGCGAGCTTCTTTCTGAGTTGAGACACCCTCATTTATCTTCTCGAGAATGTCACACAATTCCTTAGCAGTTTCACACTGACGGTAGCGAAGGAATTAAGCACGAGAGAGATGGCCACCAATTTCATCTTTAGCTTGAGCATCCATCTGAATGAGTTTCTTCTCGTGGTCAGTGGGGACCTGGGGCACTTCAACCGTGAATCCATTCTGCACCACATTCCACATATCATCATCAATAGTTCGGAGACGGATCTTCATCTTCTCCTTCCAGAAGGGATAGTCCGTCCCATCGAAGATGGGAATCTTGAGGTGCGACTTGTAGCTCACTGAAGACATACTTAAACTCCAAGGTGCTTAGACCAAAATGAGCAGAGTCAAGGAGTACCTTGCTCTGATACCAATTGTAGGAACGAAGTATGTCTACCAGAGGGGGGGGGTGAATGGGAGTTTTAAATTTTCTTCGGAAATATCAAAACTCTCGGAACCCAGTAGCGGAACGAATGAAAACAGTATGCAGTGAGCGAATACAAACTACCGAATGGAAACTAACATCATGCATCGAGGTAAATCACATGTTTGAAATATGTCATATGTCACAGTTCGAATGTAAAAGAGGGTAGCGGAGGTGACCAGTGATGCTCGATGGCGACAGGGTGTTTGGTAGACCAGTTCGCCCTTCTGCAAAAGGACTACGTCTGGTTGGAGGGGTTGTGATTTAACACAGAAGATAAACTCTCTTCGCCCTATTCTCCTCGACAATTGGTTCGTCAACCAATGCCGATTACTCGTGGTAGATGCTTGAGGCGATCTCCGAACCTTTACAGACTTCTTCTTCAAGAACCACAATTACTCTTGGTCTCTGAAGAAATTCACACCTAACCGTCTAGAGAGTTTGCAGCTCTCAAGAGTAATAGGCGGAGCGTACTGGACTTAGATTCGAGTGATGCTAAACCACTATCTAATTTTTCGGCTCTAGGGTTTTCTCTCGGTGGATTTTAAACTCAAATCTCTCGGAGAGGGGGTTGCTCAACAATCTTCTCAGAATCAAACGGAGCAGCCACCGGACAACGCCGGTGCGGGGTGGCTATTTATTGCCGCAGCCTTCCCTGATGGTAAATGACCATTTTGGACACGCGGTCCAGCCAATGGCCAACCGACATGTTCACAACGGTCGGATTTTGGGAGCAACGGTAACATTACTTGGGGAGCAAGTAATGCTAACTCCTCGGTCAGAGACAAATCTCTCGCAGCGAAGAAGATCACAGTCTCTTGCTGGCAAGTATTTACTCGGAACACAAAGAGATTTCTCTCGCAACATTCATAGGATTTGGGTTTAGCATCAGTGAATCAAAGTTTCGAACGCTACACCCCTCTTAATAGTACGGTGGTCCTGTGACTCAAGAAAGAGAAACGAAACGACGAAAAGAATACTACGTCTTCACTTCGTCTTCAATCTCCTCGGCTGCAGTCACTTTCTTCGGACGGATACCAAACGAATTGCTTTACGTCAACAATTTTTGAGGGGTCACTCTTGTCGTCATAATCTTCGGTGATAACCTTCACTGCCACGCAGGGAATATTCTTCGGAGTTTGAATCCAAACTCCTCTTGACTCCAGGGACCTGTTACTCTATGTGCACTAGCAAACACATTAGTCCCTCACTGTTTGTCAACAATCTCCAAAACATAAGGAGGCAAATTATTGCACCAACAACATGAAATTAGGTTTAAGGCTTTTTGGATGTATAAGTAGTATCTCTACTTAGTATAGAATTTTGGCTAGCAAAAGATAGGGGGCAAGCACCACATGTTAGAGGATCCAAAACAATATAACTTCTATGTGAATATAGGCAAACATAACCTATTACGTTGTCTTCCTTATCCAACGTCAACTGATTGACATAGAATATTTAATGGGGGCTCACAATCATAAAAGATGTCCAAGATAGTGTATTTATATGTGAGTCCTCTCTTCCTTTATTACTTTTTCATGAATTGCAACAGTGACCAATGCTATGTTTGTTAACTTCCAACAAGTTTTATCAATTATACTTCTTTTATGTGAAGTCATCACTCCCCATGGGATTAGAATGTGATCTTATTTATTCTTTCTTTATTTCTAAGATTGAATCATCAAAAGCAAAACACTCAACTCAAACTAATCTTTATTATATAACTTTCACACACGATTACATAGATAGATAGATCACAAAGCAAGCACTCGAAACTAAATAATACTAAAACTTTATTCTTCTAAATCACGAAATAACTAAGGATCGAACTAAGATAGGTAATGATGATGAAAAAGTGATGGTGATACGATACCGGGGCACCTC
Source organism: Elymus sibiricus (assembly GCA_039707655.1). NCBI lineage: Eukaryota > Viridiplantae > Streptophyta > Magnoliopsida > Poales > Poaceae > Elymus > Elymus sibiricus. The sequence continues at coordinate 71,200,808 of CM077668.1, forward strand.
CCCCAAGCTTGGCGCAAGCCAAGGGTGGTGCCCATACCCATGTACTCAATTCTCCTTCTTGGGATGATGGTGGTGATGGTGAGGTAGGCCTGTCCTTCCACTTGAGGACACGGATTTCTTCTTTTAATTTGTCATTCTCTCTTTCGAGATCCCAAATTTTGCGACATAGTTTATCCGAATCTTCCTGCACATGGCGAAAAGGAGTGAATTGAACCTTAGGAACTTTCACCGTGTTAGGTAAGCTGGACCTCTTGAATTCAATGTGCATATCTCCTGGTCGAGGCAGTGGGGGATCCTCGTCCTCCTCGCTGGAATGACCTTGCTTTTCCCTCAAATCAGCATCTTCCTCTTCATCGGTTGTCCACCCATAGGGATCAGTGTCCCCATAGACTCTAAGGTTTGCAACAAGATGAGAAACATAGCTCTCCCCGTCCGAATCCTGAGATGACATGGCGCTTGTCCTCGAGAATCTGGCAGAGAACAGCACAAAACAAGAACAGAGGAGAAACTTGCGATGCGGTGGTCAAAACACCCGTAAGTATATATAATGAATTTTTCCTGTGCAAAACAAATAATATGAAAGAAAAACGGAGTCGGGAAAGTCCACGAGGGCGCCACAAGCCTGGTAGGCGCGCCCTGGGGGGTAGGGCGCGCCCCCAGGCTTGTCGCCTCCTCGTGCACTTTTCGGACTTTTTATTATCTATCTATACCTATACTAATTAGGCACTCCCAAGAAATTCCTACGTTAATTAGAATTTACGAGCCGTTCATCTGGTGGGGCCAAATTATTACGGTTCAGATCCAATCTCTCATGTATGTCTAAAAAAAAAATCTGATTTTTTTTCTAATGAAATCTGATCCAATCTCTCATGTATCTCTCAAAAAGGAAAATAAAACTCATGGATATCTCCCTCACGACTCAATTCTCTGTATCTTTCACGTGTAAAAAAAAACATCTGGTGGACCGAGTTATTACGGTTCTGATCCAATCCCTCATGTCATGCATATATCTCTCACGTCTAAAAAAACTGCCATGTACGCATATCTCTCCCACCACCCAACTCTAACCATCTCTCACGTATATCCCTCCAAAAAGGATCAAACTCTCACGTACCAACGACCCAAATCTCTCAAATTCTCACGTGTCTCTAAAAAGAATCCTCTCACGTATCTTGAATCACCGTTAAATAGAAAGAGATCGAATCCTAGGAAAGAAAAGATATCATTATATAATTCCTTCTCCTTTAATTACAGTACAATAAACATGAGATGTCCCCTTAAAAAACACGAGATGCCAAGTCCCTAACAAAAATATGTCACGATACTAGCTTTTCTTTTCTTAACATGGTCTCCATCTAATGTCCCATCTCCCACACAAAGTTGGAAAGTCCTCATCGTCTCATAGTAGTCATAGTAAAGGTTTAGATCTAACCTAGCAGCCGATGTTTCCTTCCATGCCTTTTACCATCCTGGACCTTCGATGGATTGTAGCACAACGTTCTTCCCTCCTCCAGCTAGAGAAGAACAAAGGAACGATGCCCTCCGGTTTGAAGCCTACATCGCTAGCTCTCCATCTGATCCACCTGTCGTAAGTTACGGTACTCCTTCGACTTCCCTACACTGATCTTTCAACTTGCGCCAGCGTCCCCAGTTTGATAGGATGAAACCATCTAATTCTGAGTTGTTTACGTGGCACTACATGTATAGGTATTGCTTATTTGTATGATTTGGACCAGAGGAGACAACAGTCCATGATAGCTCCTGGCTTCAAATGCAATTTCGTTGAAATTTGTTGTCCTGTGCGAGTTTGATCCAGATTCGATGGATTGATTACTCTCTCTTATCCCACGTGCTGATTTCTTTATGTTGATTTGTCACATGCATATTTACTTGAACCATTCTTACTATGTTACATCTCATGTATAAAGTATGAAGGAATGCAAAGTGGCGCAGCTGATCACGTATAGTTATCTACCAATCCATCTTTGCTCATGCGAACCAAAATTGATCATCCACCAGACTGGGTGGATTGCGCTGCACATATTACCGGCGGTGCCGAGTCCAATGCTGACTGCTTTACTGCTTCTCATCGCTGGCCTGTGTATGGCGCCATGCCAGTATGCAACAACAATCTTGGTGCTGGTATGAATAACTCTGCAGGTATATGAATCTCCAGTACGCACATGATCTTTCTTTATTATCCGTAGCATGCATGTATAATGTTATTTCATCCTGCAACAGTGGCTCAGACTGTGTATATCTGCATGTACGTGCAGTTTAATTTACAGTGTATCTTTGAGCGTATGTATCATGAGAAGATGTGGTCTGACTCGGGGAATGTCTTAACGTCTGATGGTGCAGGTACCTGTTGGAGTAGCTCCTTTTGTATCCTGTTAGACTGCACGTATACGTACATTCAGTATCCAAACAAGGAATCGATCTAGAAATTATTTAAACAAGGAATTTCTCTCATCCTCTGCTACATAAAAGTCATGAATTGATGTAGAAGTTATTTAACTATAAGTTGTAGGATTAAGGTGTGAAGGTGTTTATTTGTAAGCAGTATGCCAAAGTGAATTATAATGAAGTATGAATTATTTGGTTTTATTCTTCATGTTTTCATTGTGTGTCTACTAATTTGTGGTCTGAATGGTTGATTATATTGGCCAAATGCTATTCAAAGATATTATTTTTTGTTGTGGTATTATTTCCTGGAATTAGTATATACCACTTATTAATAATCTCATTTGCTGATAATGTGAAATAGTTTTTAATCATTGCCATCGTGCATTAAGACAGTAATGAGTTTGATGTATTTTTTTATAGTTTTCCTTTAATTCGTTGATCTAAGCATGATCTAATGAAGGAAACTCATTTAGTCCGACAGGTGAAATGCAAGACGAAACAAAAACTCACTTTGTGCACTATATTTCACAAGTTTATCAAACTCATGATATAGGTTCGAGTGGTTGGGAAAAAAACTATTCTGCTTGCACAAGCAACCTATTGCCAAGAAGTGGTAGCAAGAGAAGCACCATTTATTCTGGTGATGACATGTCAATGTCCATTGCAATGGTTGACCACCACAAGGAATTGCTTATCCTCATTATATAGATGTACAATGTCTCAATAGCTGTTTATAAATGAAGTTTCGGACCAACTTATTTTATGCATGCAGGTCATTATTTTCTAAAAGAATAACAGTATCCATCATATCTTTATCTTTATATCCATGATACTTTATGTCGTTCATATATTGACTGAAGGATATAGAGGCACGAATTGATTTAAGGTGAGATTATTCTTGAGATCTAATTTTGTGCATCATATTTCTGATCAGTATTATGTAACCCAAATAGTATAGCATATTATCTTCCAATGAAAGGGATAAGAAAACAATGCATGCAAGAATATAGATATGCAGATATTAGCACAACTTCCAGAATTTTATTTGAGATCATGGTCTGTCCATTACCTCTTTCAACATGATGAGTGTTATATATATCAGTACCAAAACTGAATATTTTAGGGTGTTCCACAGGGGTTGGACACTAAGCCAAATCCAAAAGCTAAAAATAGTCTGGTCTTTTCCATATACACTATTAAGTAAACTAGCCCGTGCCAATGCACGGGTTTGCGACTAGTTTTCCTAATTTTTTATATATTCCAAAATAGACAGAAAGTACTTTTATGGAAGTTTTGGAGTCGGTTTACTTACCGTACCACATATCTACTCCTTTTCAGGATTCTGGAGCGTTCCGGAAGGTTTCCTCTATGTACTCTTCCGGTGTAATTGTTTGAATAATATTAGTTTCAACATTAATGGGCATACCTGAGATATAATGTTTAATTCTTTGCCCATTAACCACTCTCGGATTATTGCCTTCAGAGTTGTTTATTTTGATGGCTCCAGAGCGATAAACTTCTTCGATGATATACTGTCCTTCCTATTTAGAGAGAAGTTTTGCTACATAAAATCTTAAATGAGAATTGTATAACAGAACATGGTCACCTACTTTGAATTCCCGTTTTTGAATCCTCTTATCATGCCATCTTTTAACTTTTTCTTTAAAGAACTTGGCATTTTCATAAGCTTGGGTTCTCCATTCATCTAAAGAGCTAATATCAAATAACCACTTTTCACCGGCAAGTTTAAAGTCATAGTTAAGTTCTTTAATTGCCCAATATGCTTTATGTTCTAACTCAAGAGGTAAATGACATGCTTTTCCATAAACCATTTTATAAGGAGACATACCCATAGGATTTTTATAAGCAGTTCTGTAAACCCATATTGCATCATCAAGTTTCTTAGACCAATTCTTTCTGGATCTATTAACGGTCTTTTGCAAAATTAATTTTATTTCTCTATTAGTTAATTCAACTTGACCACTAGACTGAGGATGATAAGGAGATGCAATTCTATGATTAACATCATATTTAGCAAGCAATTTACGGAAAGCACCATGAATAAAATGTGAACCACCATCAGTCATTAAATATCTAGGGACTCCAAACCTCGGAAATATAACTTCTTTAAGCATTTTAATGGAAGTGTTATGATCAGCACTACTAGTTCGAATAGCTTCTACCCACTTAGTAACGTAATCAACAGCAACTATAATATGAGTATACCCATTGGATTTAGGAAAAGGTCCCATATAATCAATACCCCAAACATCAAATGGTTCAATAACAAGTGAATAATTCATAGGCATTTCCTGACGTCTACCAACATTACCAATTCTTTGACATTCATCACAAGAAAGGACAAACTTACGCGCATCTTTGAAAAGAGTAGGCCAATAAAAACCAGATTGTAATACCTTGTGTGCAGTTCTGTCTCCCGCATGGTGTCCTCCATATGCCTTGGAGTGACACTTCCGTAGGATTTGTTCCTGTTCATGCTCAGATACACAACGTCTAATAATACCATCTACTCCTTCTTTATATAAGTGTGGGTCATCCCAAAAGTAATGTCTTAAATCAAAGAAAAACTTTTTCTTTTGTTGGTATGTGAAACTAAGTGGTATATATTTAGCAACAATGTAATTAGCATAGTCTGCATACCAAGGAGTATTACAAGAAGCATTTATCATAGCTAATTGTTCATCAGGAAAAATCATCATTAATAGGAAGTGGGTCATCAAGAACATTTTCCATTATAGACAAGTTATCAGCTACGGGATTCTCAGCTCCCTTTCTATCAACAATATGCAAATCAAATTCTTGTAGCAAAAAAACCCATCTAATAAGTCTAGGTTTAGCATCTTTCTTTTCCATAAGATATTTAATAGCAGCCTGATCAGTGTGAATAGCAACTTTGGAATCAACAATGTAATATCTGAATTTATCACTTGCAAACACAACTGCTAAAAATTCTTTCTCAGTAGTAGCATAATTTCTTTGAGCACTGTCTAGAGTTTTACTAGCATAATGGATAACATTTAATTTCTTATCAACTCTTTGTCCTAAAACATGACCTACAGCATAATCACTAGCATCACACATAATTTCAAAGGGTAAGTTCCAATCAGGTGGTTGAATAATAGGTGCAGAAATCAAGGCTTTCTTAAGTACTTCAAAGGCTTCTACGCAATAATCATCAAAAACAAATGGAACATCTTTTTGCAAGAGATTAGTAAGATGCCTAGAGATTTTAGAGAAGTCTTTTATAAACCTTCTATAGAAACTAGCATGACCGAGGAAACTTCTTATACCTTTGATATCTTTAGGACATGGCATTTTCTCAATAGCATCAACTTTAGCTTTATCAACTTCAATACCTCTTTCAGAAATTTTATGCCTAAGGACTATACCTTCATTCACCATAAAGTGGCACTTCTCCCAATTCAAGACAAGATTAGTTTCTTCACAGCTCTGCAAAACTCGATCAAGGTTGCTCAAGCAATCATCAAAAGAAGTTCCGTAAACGGAGAAATCATCCATGAAAACCTCAACAATCTTTTCACAAAAGTCAGAGTATATAGCAGTCATACATCTTTGAAAGGTAGCAGGTGCATTACATAAACCAAAAGGCATACGACGATAAGCATAAGTTCCAAAAGGACAAGTAAATGTGGCTTTCTCTTGATCTTCAGGTGACACAGATATTTGAGAGAAACCAGAATAACCATCTAGGAAGCAAAAGTGTGTACGTTTAGATAATCTTTCTAACATTTGATCAATAAAAGGCAAAGGGTAATGATCTTTCCTAGTAGCTTTATTCAATTTCCAAAAATCAATTACCATCCTATAACCAGTTACAATTCTTTGTGGAATAAGTTCATTTTTATCATTAGGAACAACGGTAATACCTCCTTTCTTAGGAACACAATGAACATGACTTACCCATCTACTATCAGCTATGGGATAAATTATACCTGCCTCCAGAAGCTTTAATATTTCAGTTCTTACCACATCCTTCATTCTAGGATTCAGCCTTCTTTGATGGTCAACAACGGGTTTAGCATCTGGCTCCATATGAATTTTATGCTGACATAAAGTGGGACTAATGCCCTTAAGATCATCGAGAGTATATCCAATAGCAGCCCGGTGCTTCTTCAGAGTTTTAAGTAATCTCTTTTCTTCATGCTCTGAAAAGTTAGCACTAATAATAACAGGATATATCAGATTTTCATCAAGATAAGCACAGGATCACCCTTGGGTGGAGGTGGATCTCCCAAGGTTTCAACTGGCAAATTATGTTTAAGGATAGGTGCTTGTTTAAAGAACAGCTCATCTATTTCATTTCTTTCATTCATATGCATATCATTCTCATGGTCTAGCAAATATTGTTCTAAAGGATCAGTAGGAGGCACAACAATAGAAGCAAGGCCAATAATTTCATCCTTACTAGGCAATTCTTTATCATGAGGTTGTCTACGAAACTTAGAGAAATTAAACTCATGAGACATCTCACCAAAATTAACACTGACAATTTCTTTAGTGCAATCAATCTTGGCATTAACAGTATTCAAGAAAGGTCTACCAAATATAATGGGACAAAAATCATCTTGTGGTGATCCAAGAACAAGAAAATCAGTAGGGTATTTGGTCTTACCACACAAGACTTCAACATCTCTAACAATCCCAAGTGGTGAAATAGTATCTCTATCCGCAAGCTTAATAGTAACATCAATATCTTCAATCTCAACAGGTGAAATATCATTCATGACTTCTTGATAGAGAGTAAACAGAATAGCACTCACACTAGCACCAATATCACATAAACCATGATAGCAATGATCTCCAATTTTAACAGAAATAACAGGCATGCCAATTACAGGTTTGTTTTTATCTTTAGTGTCTGGCTTAGCAATTCTAGTTGCTTCATCATAGAAACATATGACATGTCCATCAATATTATCAACCAAAAGATATTTAACCATTGCAATATTAGGTTCAACTTTAATTTGTTCAGAAGGTCTAGGTGCTCTACTATTACTCTTATTAACCACAGTTGAAGCTTTAGCATGTTCCTTAATCCTAACAGGGAAAGGAGGTTTCTCAATATAAGCAGTAGGTACAACTGGGTCAACATGGTAAACAATTGTTTCTTCTTTAACACTAACAAGTTCTTTATTCAATTCAATAGGTGGATGATATTTAAACCATTTCTCCTTAGGGAGATCAACGTGAGCAGCAAAAGATTCACAAAAGGTAGCTACTATCTCAGAGTCAAGTCCATATTTAGTACTAAACTTATGAAAAGCATCAGTTTCCATAAAAGATTTAACACAATCAAACTCAAGATTTATACCTGACTCATTACCTTTGTCGATTTCCCAATCTTCAGAGTTATGTTTAATTCTTTCCAGAAGATCCCATTTGAATTCAATAGTTCTCTTCATAAAGGAACCAGCAGAAGAAGTATCAAGCATGGATTGCTCATTATGAGAAAGCCGAGCATAAAAGTTTTGAAGAATTATTTCTATTGAGAGCTCATGATTGGGGCATGTTTGCAACATATACTTAAGCCTCCCCCAAGCTTGAGCGATACTTTCTCCTTCATGAGGCCAAAAATTATATTTATAATTCCGATCACGATGAACCAAATGCAGAGGATAAAATTTCTGGTGGAATTCCAGCTTCAACCGGTTCCAGTCCCATGTATCAGTATCATCACATAGCCTATACCATGTCAATGCCTTTCCCTCCAAAGATAAAGGGAATACTTTCTTCCTAACTCCATCTTCGGATAGACCTGCAAGCTTAAACAATCCACAAATTTCATCCACATATATCAAGTGCATATCAGGATGTACCGTTCCATCTCCTGCATAAGGATTAGCTAGCAGTTTCTCTACCATACCCGAAGGAATTTCATAATAAATATTTTCAGTAGGTTCAATAGGTTGAGGAGAAACCCTCAATGCTTCTAGTCAAGGTGAAGATACCCCGAACAAGCCCCTCAAAGGATTACTTTCCATAGTGACAAGTGACAGTAAATTTCAGCACATAATATAAATGTTTCCTTACCAAATTCCACTCACCAAAGGCGCTTCACTCCCCGGCAACGGCGCCAGAAAAGAGTCTTGATGACCCACAAGTATAGGGTGTCAATCGTAGTCATTTTGATAAGTAAGAGTGTCGAACCCAATGAGGAGCAGAAGGAAATGACAAGTGGTTTTCAGCAAGGTATTCTCTGCAAGTACTAAAAGTAGCGGTAATAGATAGTTTTGATAGCAAGATAATTTGTAACAAGTAACAAGTAATAAGTATAATATAGTGCAGCAAAGTGGCCCAATCCTTTTTGTAGCAAAGGACAAGCCGGAACGAACTCTTATAGTAAGCAAAGCGTTCTCGAGGACACATGAGAATTCATCTAGTCACTTTCATCATGTTTGTTTGATTCGCCTTCGCTACTTTGATAATTTGATATGTGGGTGGACCAGTGTTTGGGTGCTGTTATTACTTGAACAAGCCCCCCACTTATGATTACCCCCTCTCGCAAGCATCCGCAACTACGAAAGATGAATTAAGATAACTCTAACCATAGCATGAAACATATGGATCCAAATCAGCCCCTTACGGAATAGCGCATAAACTAGGGTTTAAGCTTCTGTCACTCTAGCAACCCATCATCTAATTACTACTCCACAATGCCTTCCCTTAGGCCCAAAGATGGTGAAGTGTCATGTAGTCGACGTTCACAGGACACTACTAAAGAAAGCACAACATACATAGCATCAAAATATCGAACGAATACCAAATTCACATGATTACTTATGACAAGACTTCTCCCATGTCCTCAAGAACAAAAGTAACTACTCACAAATCATATTCATGTTCAAGATCAGAGGGGTATTGAATAGCATTAAGGATCTGAACATATAATCTTCCACCAAATTAACCAACTAGCATCAACTACAAGATGTAATCAACACTACTAGCAACCCACAGGTACCAATCTGAGGTTTTGAGACAAAAATTGAATACAAGAGATGAACTAGGGTTTGAGGTGAGATGGTGCTGGTGAAGATGTTGATGAAGATTGGTCCTCCCACGATGAGAGAATCGTTGGTGATGTCGATGGCTTCGATTTCCCCCCTATCGGAGGGAAGTATCCTCGGCGGAATCACTCCGCCGGAGAGCAAAATAGCTCCTGCCCAGGTTCCACCTCGAGACGGCGGCGCTTCATCCCAAAAGTCTTCTTCTGATTTTTTCTAGGGAAAATGGCTTCATATAGTAGAAGGAGGGGGCCAGAGGCCTGCCAGGGGCCTCACAAGCCAGGGGGCATGCCCAGGGGGGTAGGCCGCGCCGCCCATGCTTGTGGCTTCCTGGTGGGCCCCCTTCTGTTGATTCTTTCGCCAGTATTTTTTATATATTCCAAAATAATTCTCCGTAAACTTTCAAGTCATTTGGAGTTGTGCAGAATAGCTAGCTCTGTTTCACCCCTTTTAGGTCCCGAATTCCAACTGCCGGCATTCTCCCTCTTCATGTAAATCCTGCAAAATAAGAGAGAAAAGGCATAAGAATTGTACCATAAAGTGAAATAATGATCAAAAACATAATAATTATTAGTAGAAAATCATGATGCAAATTGGACGTATCAGTGGACACCTGGGCCGAGGAGGCGCTCGAGCCTAGCGACCAGCGCGTTGGCATCGAGCGGGCCGCGGACAAGGCGAACGGCGCGACCCATGCGAACGGCGCAGCCGGCACCCGGTGCAAGCACGGCGCGGCCTGCGTCTGGTGCTAGTACGGCGCAGACGGCCTCTGCCCACTCCTGGCGAGGAATGGGGCTACTGACGGGCCGTGTAGCCAGCTGCAATGCCCTGTCGACAGCAGGCAAGCGTCGATGGAATCGCTCTTGCAGTGCGGCGCGCCGCGCCTCTCGCTCTGCGGCAGTCTGATACATCTCCAACGTATCTATAATTTTTGATTGTTCCATGCTATTATAGTATCAATCTTGGATGTTTTATACGCAATTATATGCCATTATATATCATTTTTTGGGACTAACCTATTAACCCAGTGCCTAGTGCCAGTTGCTGATTTCTGCTTGTTTTTGCCTTTTCAGAAAATCATTATAAAAAGTGCCCAAACGAGAAAAAAAACTTTGGATTAATTTTTTCTGGACCAAAAGAGACCTAGGAAGCTTCAGGAGAAGACCAGAAGAGTCACGAGGAGGCGACAAGCCTCGAGGGCGCGCCCAGGGGGGTAGGGCGCGCCCCCCAGGCTTGTGGGCCCCTTGTGGCACCTCTTGACCTAATTCCAGCGCTATAAATTCCCAAATATTGCAAAACCAACAGAGAGACAGAAGAGAAAACCTTTCCGCCGCCGCAAGCCTCTGTGCTTCCACGATCCCATCTGGAGGCCTTTTTCGGTACTCTTCTGTAGGGGGAATCGATCACGGAGGGCTTCTTCATCAACCTTGCTGCCCTTCAGATGATGTGTGAGTAGTTTACCACAGACCTACGGGTCCATAGCTAGTAGCTAGATGGCTTCTTCTCTCTCTTTGATATTCAATACCATGTTCTCCTCGATGTTCTTGGAGTTCTATCCGATGTAATCTTCTTTTGCGGTGTGTTTGTTGGGATCCGATGAATTGTGAGTTTATGATCAGATTATTCATGAGAAATATTTGAGTCCTCTCTGAACTCTTTTATGCATGATTATTATAGCTTTGTATTTATCTCCGATCTATCGATTTGGTTTGGCCTACTAGATTGATTTGTCTTGCGATGGAAGAGGTGCTTTGTTATGGGTTCAATCTTGCGGTGCTCAATCCCAGTGACAGAAGGGGACATGACACGTATTTGTATTGTTGCCATTAAGGATAAAAAGATGGGGTTTAATCATATTGCTTGAGTTTACTTTGTCTACATCATGTCATCTTGCTTAAGGCGTTACGCTGTTTCATACTTAATACCCTAGATGCATGCTGGATAGCGGTCGATGGGTGGAGTAATAGTAGTAGATGCAGGCAGGAGTCGGTCTACTTGTCTCGGACGTGATGCCTATATACATGATCATTGCCATGAATCCGTCATAATTATTTGCTTTTCTATCAATTGCCCAATAGTAATTTGTTTACCCACCGTATGCTATGTGTTCGAGAGAGAAGCCTCTAGTGAAAAATATGGCCCCCGGGTCTACTTTATCATATATAAAAAACCTGAAAATACCTTGCTGCAATTTATTTACTTTTATTTTTATTAGTAATTTAGTTTATCTATTTACCTCGATAAGATTTAATCCTTGCAAATAACCGCTAAGAGGATTGACAACCCTCTTATTTGCGTTGGGTGCAAGTGTTTGCTCTTGTGTGTGCAGGTGCGCTTATCGGAATTTTGCTTGGTTCTCCTACTGGATTGATGATGACCCACAAGTATAGGGGATCAATCGTAGTCCTTTCGATAAGTAAGAGTGTCGAACCCAACGAGGAGCGGAAGGAAATGACAAGCGGTTTTCAGCAAGGTGTTTTCTGCAAGCACTGAAATTGTCGGTAATGAGTAGTTTGATAGCAAGATAATTTGTAACAAGTGGCAAGTAGCAATAGTAACAAAGAGTGCAGCAAGGTGGCCCAATCCTTTTTATAGCAAAGGACAAGCCGGAACGATCTTTTATAGTAAGTAAAGCGTTCTCGAGGACACATGGGAATTTCATCTAGTCACTTTCATCATGTTCGTTTGATTCGCGCTCGCTACTTTGATAATTTGATATGTGGGTGGACCGGTGCTTGGGTGCCATTCTTACTTGAACAAGCATCCCACTTATGATTACCCCCTGATACGTCTCCAACGTATCTATAATTTTTGATTGTTCCATGCTGTTATAATATCAATCTTGGATGTTTTTATAATCATTTATAACAATTTTATATCATTTTTGAAGACTAACCTATTAACCTAGTGCCCAGTGCCAGTTGCTATTTTCTGCCCTATTTTTGTTTTACAGAAAATACTTTTTCCGCCGCCGCAAGTTTCTATTCCAGAGAGATCCCATCTGGGGTCCTTCTCCGGTGATCTGCCGGAGGGGGAATCGATCACGGAGGGGTTCTACATCAACCTTGCTGCCTCTCCGATGATGCGTGAGTAGTTTACCATAGACCTTCGGGTCCATAGGCAGTAGCTAGATGGCTTCTTCTCTATTTTTGATCTTCAATACAATGTTCTCCTCGATGTTCTTGGAGTTCTATCCGATGTAATCACTTCTTGCGGTGTGTTTGTTGGGATCCGATGAATTGTGAGTTTATGATCAGATTATCCATGAAATTATTTGAGTCTTTGCTGCACTCTTTTATGCATGATTATTATAGCCTCGTATTTCTTCTCCGATCTATTGATTTGGTTTGGCCAACTGAGTTGATTTATCTTGCCATGGGAAGAGGTGCTTTGTAGTGGGTTTGATCTTGCGATGCTTAATCCCAGTGACAGAAAGGGACATGGCACGTATGTATCATTGCTACTAAAGGTAAAAAGATGGGGTTTATTCATACGTGAGTTTATCTTGTCTACATCATGTCATCATTCTTAAGCCATTACTCCGTTTCTTTATGGACTTAATACACTAGATGCATGCTGGATAGCGGTCGATGTGTGGAGTAATAGTAGTAGATGCAGGCAGGAGTCGGTCTACTAATCTTGGACATGATGCCTATATACATGATCATTGCCTTGGATATCGTCATGATTATTTGCTTTTCTATCAATTGCCCAACAGTAATTTGTCTACCCACCGTATGCTATTTTCTCGAGAGAAGCCTCTAGTGAAATCTTTGGCCCCCGGGTCTATCTAAATCATATTACTAAAACCATAAAAATATTGTTGTCTTTTATTTATTTTATTTTGTATTTTTGTTTCAATCTATCTATCTATCACATACAATTTAATCTTGCAATTGACCGCCAAGAGATTGACAACCTCTCATTTGCGTTGGGTGCAAGGATTTGTTGTTTGTGTGCAGGTGCTGCTAACGAGGTGTTGTGTGATTCTCCTACAGGTTCGATAACCTTGGTTTTCATAACTGAGGGAAATACTTATCTCTATTGTGCTGCGTCATCCCTTCCTCTTCGGGGAAATACCAACTCAAGCTACAAGTAGCAGGAAGAATTTCTGGTGCCGTTGCCGAGGAGACATCACCAACATCTATCAAGTACCTTTGCACAAACTCTCATCTCCTTGCATTTACTTTATTTGCCATTTGCCTCTCGTTTTCATCTCCCCCACTTCTAAAACGTTTTTACAAAAATACAAAAATATTTTCCGTTTGCCTTTTTCTTGTTTGCTTGCTTGCTTGAAATTGCTATCATGGCTGATTTTGGTATGGAAAAAAGTGAGGATGGTAAAACTCCTAAAATCGAAATTCCTACCAATTTAGATACTAAAACTTTTGTGATGCGACATGGGAATATTATAGGAAAAAATGTCATCCAAGAATTCTTTAATTGCATTGGAACTTTGGCTTATGATGATACTCCTATTCTTAGTAGAACCAAGAATTATGCCGAAGCTATTTCTGCTCTTGTTCTTAAACTAGAAAAAAGATTTATCCGTACCCATCCTACTTTGCAAAGATTGTTTTATGAGTTGCCAGTTATAAAAAATCCTAAGGCTTAAAAGATAACAACTCTTATCCTCATGAATGAATTTGATTACATAGTTCGAGAAGCTAGAGAAATCTTTGATTTTTATGGCATGAATAATGAAAAACTGGTGATAGATGAGGTCTTATACAATCATGATTATTTGTTAAGATATTTGTTTCGTGATGATTGCACCTTTGATGAGAATACCAAAAAGGAAGTACCTCCTTTAAATATAATCCAACAAGTTTTCAATGGTATTAATAAACAGTATTCTTGGATTGTAAAAGGGAATCAAGAGGGATTCGAGGATGGCCAACTTAGTAATGCTAAAATTTCCATGGATGATGTATTACAAATTGTCTTTGAAAAGCCTCCTGATAAGAACGTATCTTTAGATAAGAAGAAGAAAGATGACAACACTTGAAATTATGCATTATGCCTAGCTAGGGGCATAAAACAATAGCGCTTGTTGGGAGGCAACCCAATGAATAAAATAAAATTTTTCTGTTATTGTGTGTTTTCACATTTATGCTACTGGTATGATTGTGTTTTTGTGTTTTTAATTAGTGTTTGTGCCAAGTAAAGCCTTTGGGATGATTTGGAAGATAGTATAATTGATTATGTTTGAAAACAGAAAGTTTTGCGTCCAGTGCTGGAATTTTGTTTCTTTACTGTAACGTCGTAACCTTCTGAAAATTTTACACAATATTGATATATGAATTTCCCACGTCGTCCTAATTTTTCAGAGTTTTTGGAGTTACAGAAGTATGACCATAATTCAGATTTCTACAGACTGTTCTGTTTTTGACAGATTCTGTTTTTGATGCACTACTTGCTTGTTTTGATGAATCTATGGATTGTATCGGGGGGTATAAGCCATGGTGAAGTTAGAGTACAGTAGGTATAATGCAAAAATAAAATATGAATGGGTTTGCAACAGTACTTATAGTAGTGATTTATTTTGTTATACTAACGGATCTCACGAAGGTTTTGTTGAGTTTTGTGTGATTGAAGTTTTCAAGTTTTGGGTGAGATCACGATGGATGAAGGAATAAGGAGTAGTAAAAGCCTAAGCTTGGGGATGCCCGAGGCACCCCAAGGTAATATTCTAGGAAGACTCAAGCGTCTAAGCTTGGGGATGCCCCAGAAGGCATCCCCTCTTTCTTCTACCAACCATCGGTAATTTTACTTGGAGCTATATTTTTATTCGTCACATGATATGTGTTTTGCTTGGAGCGTCTTGTATTATATGAGTCTTTGCTTTGTTTTCTTTTTAGTTTGTCACAATCTTCTTTGCTAAACACACCTATCTTGAGAGAGCCACACGTTTATCATCATTTGTTAGAATACTCTATGTGCTTCACTTAAATTTTTTGAGCTAGGCAGTTGCTCTAGTGCTTCACTTAAATCTTTTTGAGCACGGCGGTGGCTATATTTTGAAGAAATAAAATCTCATGCTTCACTTATATTATTTTGAGAGTTGATTGAAATTTTGAAGAAATGAATTCTCATGCTTCACTTATATTATTTTGAGAATTGTTAAGATTGAAATTTTGAAGAAATATTTGCACTCTCATGCTTCACTTAAATCTTTTTGAGAGTTGATGATAGTAATGGTAATTTGCACAAGATATGAATTTGGTCCCAAAGTGATGAATATTCAAGAGGGATATAGATAAAAACTTTCATATAGATCATTGGATATGACAAGTGTGATTCCTTGCAATAGTTTTGCGATATGGAAATGATAATATGTGAGTCATGTTAGTGAGTAATTGTGATTTAGTAAGAATATTAGTGTTAAGGTTTGTGATTCCCTATGCATGCACGTTAAGTCAATAGTTATGCAATGAAATTATATCCTACTTATGGTGCATTATTCGGTGTTAGTTGTGTTCAATGCATGTTTATGACCGTTTTCGTTTTTTGGTTGGTTGCTTCTCAATCTTTTGCTAGCCATCATTTGTACTAAGCGGAAATACTGCTTGTGCATCCAAAATCCTTAAACCAAGTTATGCCAAATGAGTCCACTATATCTACCTATATGCGGTATTTCAATGCCGTTCCAAGTAAATTTGCGTGTGCCAACTCTAATTGTCAAAATAATTTTTCTATTTTGTGTGCCCGTACCGCTCATGAAGCGGCAAGGGGTGGCCATTATTTTCCATGCTAGGTGTGTTATTCTCACGATGAGTGTTTATTCACTTGTCATTGCACGAGAGAATGGTTGGTAATAGGGATGCCCAGTCCCACAATGAAATCAAAATTAATAACAACAAAATTCCTTGGAAAGTGTTGGTATGGAGGGCACCCGTGGATACGGCTAGCCATGGATTGTAAAAGAAATGGTGGAAAGGAAATAAACTTTACTTTCTGTTTGGGAACCGCCTATGATGTGTCTAGCATGGAAAATATTGGGAATTCTCGGTCGTTTTCGTTGACAGGAAAAGCATGCCTCTCAAAATATTTTTATCTCTTTAATTTCAGCCTTGAGCTCAGGCACATTTGACAAATCTCTGCTTCCCTCTGCGATGGGCCTATCTATTTACTTTTATGAAATTTTTATTTTTATTTGAGTCTCCATCTTCTCTTACAAAAGCACCAACTAGAGAGCACTATTGTCATACTTGTGCATTGGATGTTGCTAATATTTGAGTGTGTTTCATGAATGGATCAATGATTGAGCATAATGGGCTAGGGATAACTTTCTTTAGCATTGATATTTTGAAAGACATGGTTGCTTGTTAGCATGCTTGAGTATTTATATTTTCATGTCAAACTATAGACTATTGCTTTGAATCATTCAAGTCCAATGTCCATGCTACAAAAGAAAAGAATATGTGATGAATATGTTAGGCAGCATTCCACATCAAAAATTCTGTTTTTATCATTTACCTACTCGAGGACAAGCAGGAATTAAGATTGGGGATGCTGATACGTCTCCAACGTATCTATAATTTTTGATTGTTCCATGCTGTTATAGTATCAATCTTGGATGTTTTTATAATCATTTACAGCAATTTTATATCATTTTTGGAGACTAACCTATTAACCTAGTGCCCAGTGCCAGTTGCTGTTTTCTGCCCTATTTTTGTTTTACAGAAAATCAATATCAAACGAAGTCCAAATGCCACGAAACTTTTTGGAGATTTTTTATTGGCCAAGATAAAAACTAGAAGCTTCGGGAGGAGGCCAGAAGACCCTGGTGGGGCCCACGAGCCACCAGGGCACGCCCAGGTGCCTCGTGGGGGCCACAGACCTCCGTTTGACCTAATTCCTCCACTATAAATTCCCAAAAAATCAGAAACCCTCAGGAGAGTCCACGAAATACTTTTTCCGCCGCTGCAAGTTTCTGTTCCAGAGAGATCCCATCTGGGGTCCTTCTCCGGTGATCTGCCGGAGGGGGAATCGATCACGGAGGGGTTCTACATCAACCTTGCTGCCTCTCCGATGATGCGTGAGTAGTTTACCACAGACCTTCGGGTCCATAGGCAGTAGCTAGATGTCTTCTTCTCTATTTTTGATTTTCAATACAATGTTCTCCTCGATGTTCTTGGAGTTCTATCCGATGTAATCACTTTTTGCGGTGTGTTTGTTGGGATCCGATGAATTGTGAGTTTATGATCAGATTATCCATGGAATTATTTGAGTCTTTGCTGCACTCTTTTATGCATGATTATTATAGCCTCGTATTTCTTCTCCGATCTATTGATTTGGTTTGGCCAACTGAGTTGATTTATCTTGCCATGGGAAGAGGTGCTTTGTAGTGGGTTCGATCTTGCGGTGCTCAATCCCAGTGAGAGAAAGGGACATGACACGTATGTATCGTTGCTACTAAGGGTAAAAAGATGGGGTTTATTCATACGTGAGTTTATCTTGTCTACATCATGTCATCGTTCTTAAGGCATTACTCCATTTCTTTATGGACTTAATATACTAGATGCATGCTGGATAGCGGTCGATGTGTGGAGTAATAGTAGTAGATGCAGGAAGGAGTCGGTCTACTAATCATAGACGTGATGCCTATATACATGATCATTGCCTTGGATATCGTCATGATTATTTGCTTTTCTATCAATTGCCCAACAGTAATTTGTCTACCCACCGTATGCTATTTTCTCGAGAGAAGCCTCTAGTGAAATCTATGGCCCCCGGGTCTATCTAAATCATATTACTAAAACCCTAAAAATATTGCTGCCATTTTCTTTTAAGTATTTTATTTTGTATTTTTGTTTCAATCTATCTATCTATCTATCTATCTATCTATCACATACAATTTAATCTTGCAATTGACCACCGAGAGATTGACAACCTCTCGTTTGCGTTGGGTGCAAGGATTTGTTGTTTGTGTGCAGGTGCTGCTAACGAGGTGTTGTGTGATTCTCCTACTGGTTCGATAACCTTGGTTTCATAACTGAGGGAAATACTTATCTCTACTGTGCTGCATCATCCGTTCCTCTTCGGGGAAATACCAACGCAAGCTACAAGTAGCACCCCTTCTCGAAAGCATCCGCAACTACGAAAGAAGAATTAAGATAACTCTAACCATAGCATTAAACATATGGATCCAAATCAGCCCCTTACGGAATTGCGCATAAACTAGGGTTTAAGCTTCTGTCACTCTAGCAACCCATCATCTAATTACTACTCCACAATGCATTCCCTTAGGCCAAAAGATGGTGAAGTGTCATGTAGTCGACGTTCACACGACACCACTAAGGGAATCAACAAGATACATATCATCAAAATATCGAACGAATACCAAATTCACATGATTACTTATGACAAGACTTCTCCCATGTCCTCAAGAACAAAAGTAACTACTCACAAAACATAATCATGTCCAAGATCAGAGGGGTATTGGATAGCATAATAGATCTGAACATATAATCTTCCACCAAATAAACCAACTAGCATCAACTACAAGATGTAATCAACACTACTAGCAACCCACAGGTACCAATCTGAGGTTTCGAGACAAAGATTGAATACAAGAGATGAACTAGGGTTTGAGATGAGATGGTGCTGGTGAAGATGTTGATGAAGATTAGTCCTCCCACGATGAGAGGATCGCTGGTGATGTCGATGGCGACGATTTCCCCCTCCCGAAGGGAAGTATCCCCGGCAGAATCTCTCCGCCGGAGAGCAAAAGTGCTCCTGCCCAAGTTCCGCCTCGAGACGGTGGCGCACCGTCCCAAAAGTCTTCTCTATATTTTTTCTAGGGCAAATGGACTTATATACCAGAAAATGGGGGCCAGAGGCTGGCAAGGGGCCCCACAAGCCACCAGGCGCGCCTGGGGGGGGTGGCTTGCCCTGGTGCCTTGTGTGCACCTGGGTGGCCCCCTCTGGTACTTCTTGGTTCCAGTATTTTTTATTTATTCCAAAATAAATCTCCGTAAAATTTCAGCTCATTTGGAGATGTGCAGAATAGGTATCTCTGACATAGCTTTTTCAGGTCCAGAATTCCAGCTGCCGGCAATCTCCCTCCTTGTGTAAATCTTGCATATTAAGAGAGAAAAGGCATTAGAATTGCTTCACAAAGTGTTATATTGATTAAAAACACTATGAATAACAGTAGTAAAACATGATGCAAAATGGACGTATCAACTCCCCCAAGCTTAGACCTCGCTTGTCCTCAAGCGAAAGATGATATCGATAATCATGTCCACATGTTTAGAGAGAGAGGTGTCGATAAAAACAAAATACGGACATAGTAGCATCATGATCATTATTATAATAGCAATATTTATTATCATAAAACTTCTCATGAGCAAGTAACAATTCACCACAACAATGAAGTATAAGGCATAAAATTTCTTGAAAACTAACAAACTATGTTCTCAGTCAACAATGCAATTGCAATTCATCATATTTTCAGGAAGGGTCTCATGTAGGAGCTATTTAGCAAGTCCACATACTCAACCATCATTTAGTCTTCTATGATTGCTAACACTCACGACATATATGGAGCAAAAAGTTTCAGCCAGACACATAGAAAGATAGGGGCTTGTGATTTCGCCTCCCAACTTATTCACCTCAAGGGTGATGTCAACAATAATAACTCATGATCACTCATATCCAACTGGATATATGTGCCTAGATCTTTCCCCACCACATGATGCTTGCAAAAGAGAAAATAAATAAAAAGGAAGTAGAGGAGAACACTATTGACTCTTGCATAAAAAGTAAATACATAAAAGTAAATGATAGGCCCTTCGCAGAGGGAAGCAGAGGTTGTCATGTGCTTTTTGTTGTTGGATGCACGAGCTCTTAATGTAAAGGAATGTCACTTTATATTGCCCCTTGTGATAGCAACCTTTATTATGCAGTCTGTCGCTTTTATTTCTTTACCATCACAAGTTCGTACAAAGCTTATTTCCCTTACAATAAAAGTTCAAACATACTTAGAGGCAATTTTTATTGCTTTTTGCACCGATGACAACTTACTTGAAGGATCTTGTTCAATCCATAGGTAGATATAGTGGACTCTCATGACATGAAACTGGGTTTAAGGGTTTTGGATGCACAAGTAGTATCTCTACTTGGTGCGGATTTTTGGCTAGCAAAGATATTGGGAAAGCACCACATGTTGGAGGATCTATAACAATATAAGTTCTATGTGAATATGAACAAACATAATTCATTACGTTGTCTTCCTTGTCCAACGTCAACAATTTGACATAAAATACTTAATGGGGGCTCACAATCATAAAAGATGTCCAAGATAGTGTATTTGCATGTGAATCTTCTCTTCCCTTATTAACTTTTTCATGAATTGCATCATTGACTAATGCTATGTTTGTTAATTTCCAATAAATTTTACCACTTATACTTTTGTTTATGTAATGTCATTACTTTCCATAAGATTAGCATATGATCTTTTTCATTATTTTCATTGCTTGAACTGAAACATGAAAGTAAAGAAGCAAAAACTCAAACTACTCTTTATTATATAACTCTCAACTCGATTACATAGATAGATAGATCACGAAGCTAATCACTCGAAAATAGATCATACTAAACTTTTATTCAACTAGATCATGAAATAACTAATGACCGAACTAAAAATAGGTAAAGATAATAAAAGTGATGGTGATACGATACCGGGGCACCTCCCCCAAGCTTGGCACAAGCCAAGGGGAGTGCCCATACCCATGTACTCAAGTTTCTTTCTTCGGTGATGATGAAGTGGTGGGCTTGTCCTTCATGATATTAATTAGGATCTCCTTTAAGCTTTGAAATTTTCGGAGCATATGCTGTATCATCTCTGTATTCTTTTGGACTTCGGCCATAATATGCTTATTCTCTAGCCCCCAAGCATTCTTTCCTGCATCACTTTCACTTGGACGAGAGATGTCCCAATTGGAGGGTATGTGCATACAAGGAGTATTTTCAACCCCATAATTGTGAACCAAATTATGAAAGTTGTTCCGATGTAATCTGTGTAAGGGCCTTCTAGGGAGAGGCCCTTCTTGTACCTCTGGACTCCCAGGGCTTGTAGTGCTTCTCACGGCTGGATGAGGGTTTGGGATCATGGAGATGCCGGCAAGGGTACCCCTCTCAGAAGCTGGAGGGTGGTCCTCAAGCGAATCTCCATCATCTTCTTCCTTGGTAACCTCTCCTTCCTCCCCCTCCTGAGCTCCATCTACATCAACCAAGCGTCGTCTCCCACATTGTTGGAGGAAGAGGAAGACATGATGCCTGGCCTCAAAATCTGACAGAAAACAGCACGAAACAAGAACAGAGGGTATTTCTGCGATACGGTGGTCAAAACGTCCAGGAGTATATATAAAGAATTTTTATCTTGCAAAACAAGTAATCCAGGAGAAAACGGAGTCGGGAAGGCTCACGAGGGGCCCACGAGCCACCAGGGCGCGCCTGGGGGGGTGACGTGCCCTGGTGCCTCGTGGGCACGAGGTGGGTCCCCTCGGCTGTTTCTTATTTTTGTATTTTTTATAATATTCCAAAACTGCCAGAAAGTATTTTTGTGGAATTTTTGGAGTCGGTTTACTTACCGTATCACATACCTCTTTCTTTTCAGGGTTCTGGAGTGTTCCGGAAGGTCTCTCTTATGTATTCCTCTAGTGTAATTGTTTCAATAATATTAGTTTCAACATTAATGGGAGTACCTGAAATATAGTGCTTAATTCTTTGCCCATTCACCACTCTCGGATTAGTGCCTTCGGAGTTGTTTATTTTGATGGCTCCGGAGCGATAAACTTCTTCGATGATATACGGTCCTTCCCATTTAGAGAGAAGTTTTCCTGCAAAGAATCTCAAACGAGAATTGTACAATAGAACTTGCTCACCTACTTTAAATTCCCGTTTTTGAATTCTTTTATCATGCCATCTTTTAGCCTTTTCTTTAAACAATTTGGCATTTTCATTAGCTTGGGTTCTCCATTCATCTAATGAGCTAATATCAAATAACCTCTTTTCACCGGCAAGTTTAAAATTGTAATTGAGTTCTTTAATTGCCCAATATGCTTTATGTTCTAACTCAAGAGGTAAATGACATGCTTTTCCATAAACCATTTTATAAGGAGACATACCCATAGGATTTTTATAAGCAGTTCTATAAGCCCATAATGCATCGTCAAGTTTCTTAGACCAATTCTTTCTAGATCTATTAACGGTTTTCTGCAGAATTAATTTTATTTCTCTATTGCTCAATTCAACTTGGCCACTGGTTTGGGGGTGATAGGGAGATGCAATTCTATGGTTAACATCATATTTAGCAAGCAACTTACGGAATGCACCATGAATAAAATGTGAACCACCATCAGTCATTAAATATCTAGGGACTCCGAACCTTGGGAAAATAACTTCTTTAAGCATTTTAATAGAAGTGTTATGATCAGCACTACTAGTTGGAATAGCTTCTACCCACTTAGTAACATAATCAACAGCAACTAAAATATGAGTATACCCATTGGATTTAGGAAAAGGTCCCATATAATCCAATCCCCAAACATCAAATGGTTCAACAGCAAGTGAATAATTCATAGGCATTTCTTGACGTCTACCAACATTACCAATTCTTTGACATTCATCACAAGATAGGACAAACTTATGAGCATCCTTGAAAAGAGTAGGCCAATAAAAACCAGATTGTAATACCTTGTATGCAGTTCTGTCTCCCGCATGGTGTCCTCCGTAAGCCTCGGAATGACACTTCCGTAGGATTTGTTCCTGTTCATGCTCAGGTATACAACATCTAATAATACCATCTACTCCTTCTTTATAAAGATGTGGGTCATCCCAGAAGTAATGTCTTAAATCAAAGAAGAACTTTTTCTTTTGTTGGTATGTGAAACTAGGTGGTATGTATTTAGCAACAATGTAATTAGCATAGTCTGCATACCAAGGAGTATTGCGAGAAGCATTTATGACAGCTAATTGTTCATCAGGAAAATCATCATTAATAGGTAATGGGTCATCAAGAACATTTTCCATTCTAGACAAATTATCTGCTACAGGATTCTCAGCTCCCTTTCTATCAATAATATGCAAGTCAAATTGTTGTAGCAATAAAACCCACCTAATGAGTCTAGGTTTAGCATCTTTCTTTTCCACAAGATATTTAATAGCAGCATGATCAGTGTGAACAGTTACTTTAGAATCAACTATGTAAGATTTTAATTTATCACATGCAAACACAACTGCTAGAAATTCTTTCTCAGTAATAGCATTATTTCTTTGGGCATTGTCTAGAGTTTTACTAGCATAATGGATAACATTTAATTTCTTATCAACTCGCTGTCCTAGAACAGCACCAACAACATAATCACTAGCATCACACATAATTTCAAAAGGCAAGTTCCAATCAGGTGGTTGAACAATAGGTGCAGTGGTTAAGGCTTTCTTAAGTGTTTCAAAGGCTTCTAGACAATCATCATCAAAAACAAATGGAACATCTTTTTGCAAAAGATTGGTAAGAGGCCTAGAAATTTTAGAGAAGTCTTTAATAAATCTCCTATAGAAACCAGCATGACCTAGGAAACTTCTTATACCTTTAATATCTTTAGGACATGGCATTTTCTCAATAGCATCAACCTTAGCTTTATCAACTTCAATACCTCTTTCAGAAATTTTATGCCCCAAGACAATGCCTTCATTCTCCATAAAGTGGCACTTCACCCAATTCAAGACAAGATTAGTTTCTTCGCATCTCTGCAATACTCGATCAAGGTTGCTTAAGCAATCATCAAAAGAAGTTCCGTAAACGGAGAAATCATCCATGAATACATCAACAATCTTTTCACAAAAGTCAGAGAATATAGCATTCATACATCTTTGAAAGGTAGCAGGTGCATTGCATAAACCAAATGGCATACGTCTATAAGCATAAGTTCCAAAAGGGCAAGTAAAGGTGGTTTTCTCTTGATCGGGTTGTGATACGGGTATTTGAGAAAACCAGAATAACCATCTAGGAAACAAAAGTGTGTATGCTTAGACAATCTTTGTAACATTTGATCAATAAAAGGTAAAGGATAATGATCTTTTCTAGTAGCTTTGTTTAATTTTCTAAAATCAATTACCATCCTATAACCAGTTACAATTCTTTGTGGAATGAGTTCATTTTTATCATTAGGAACAACGGTATTACCTCCTTTCTTAGGGACACAATGAATGGGACTTACCGATCTAGTATTAGCTATAGGATAGATTATACCTGCTTCCAGAAGTTTTAATATTTCGGTTCTTACCACCTCTTTCATCTTAGGATTAATCGTCGTTGGTGGTCGACAACTGGTTTAGCATCAGGCTCCATATTAATTTTGTGCTGACATAGAGTGGGACTAATGCCCTTAAGATCATCAAGAGTATATCCAATAGAAGGTCGGTGCTTCCTCAGAGTTTTTAGTAATCTCTTTTCTTCATGAGCTGAAAGGTTAGCATTAATAATAACATGATATATATTCTTTTCATCAAGATAAACATATTTCAATGTATCAGGCAATTGCTTCAATTCAAATACAGGATCTCCCTTAGGTGGAGGAGGGCCTCCAGGAGTATCAACAGGCAAATTGTGTTTAAGGATAGGTGGTTGATCAAAGAACATCTTATCTATTTCATTTCTTTCATTCATATGCATATCATTTTCATGGTCTAGCAAATATTGTTCTAAAGGATCAGTAGGAGGTACGGCAATAGAAGCAAGACCAATAATTTCATCTTTACTTGGCAATTCTTTATCATGTGGTTGTCTACGAAACTTGGAGAAATTAAACTCATGAGATACATCACCAAACTTAACTCGAACCTTTTCTTTAAAACAATCAATTTCATCATTAATGGTATTCAAGAAAGGTATACCAAATATGATGGGACAAAAATTATCTTGTTGTGAACCAAGTACTAGGAAATCAGTAGGGTATTTGATTTTACCACACAAGACTTCAACATCTCTAACAATCCCAAGTGGTGTAATAGTATCTCTATTCGCTAGCTTAATAGTAACATCAATATCTTCAATCTCAACATGTGCAATATCATGCATTACTTCTTGATATAAAGAAAATGGGATAGCACTCACACTAGCACCCATATCACACAAACCATGATAGCAATGATCTCCAATCTTGACAGAAACAACAGGCATGCCAACTACGGACTTGTTCTTGTCTAACATATCTCGTTCATTTCTAACAGGTTTAGCAATTCGAGCAGCCTCCTCACAAAAGTAAATAACATGCCCATCTAAATTATCGACTAAGAGATCTTTAACCATAGCAACATCGGGTTCAACTTTAATTTGTTCAGGGGGTCTAGGTGCTCTAATATTACTTTTGTTAACCACAATTGAAACTTTAGCATGTTCCTTAATCCTAACAGGAAAAGGTGGTTTCTCAATATAAGCAGTAGGCACAACTGGATCAGCATGGTAAACAATTGTTTCTTCTTTAACACTAACGGGTTCCTCAATCTTTTCTTTAACATGGGGATGATATTTAAACCACTTCTCCTTAGGGAGATCAACATGAGTAGCAAATGATTCACAAAAGGAAGCTACTATCTCAGAGTCAAGTCCATATTTAGTGCTAAACTTATGAAAAGCATCGGTGGCCATAAAAGATTTAACACAATCGAACTTAAGTATTATACCTGACTCATTACCTTTGTCGAGTTCCCAATATTCAGAGTTGCGTTTAATTCTTTCCAGAAGATCCCATCTGAATTCAATAGTTTTCTTCATAAAGGAGCCAGTCGAAGAAGAATCGAGCATAGTTTGATTATCATGAGAAAGCCGAGCATAAAATTCTGTAAGATACTTTCTTTTGAGAGCTCATGATTGGGCATGTGTACATCACGTGCTTAAGCCTCCCCCAAGCTTGAGCGATGCTTTCTCCTTCACGAGGCCAAAAATTATATATATAATTCCGATCACGATGAACCAAATGCATAGGATAAAATTTCTGATGGAATTCTAGTTTCAATTGGTTCCAGTCCCATGTATCAGTATCATCACATAGCCTATACCACATCAATGCCTTTCCCTCCAAAGATAAAGGGAATACTTTCTTCCTAACTCCATCTCCGGATAAACCTGCAAGCTTAAACAATCCATAAATTTCATCCACATAGATCAAGTGCATATCAGGATGTACCGTTCCATCTCCTGCATAAGGATTAGCTAGCAGTTTCTCTATCATACCCGGAGGAATCTCATAATAAATATTTTCAGTAGGTGCAGTAGGTTGAGGAGCAATTATTTTTATTTCCGGTCGAGGTGAAGATACCCCGAACAAACCCCTCAAAGGATTACTTTCCATAGTGACAAGTGACAGTAAATTTCAGCACGTAATATAAATGTTTCCTTACCAAATTCCACTCACCAAAGGCGCTTCACTCCCCGGCAACGGCGCCAGAAAAGAGTCTTGATGACCCACAAGTATTGGGGATCAATCGTAGTCCTTTCGATAAGTAAGAGTGTCGAACCCAACGAGGAGCAGAAGGAAATGACAAGCGGTTTTCAGCAAGGTGTTTTCTGCAAGCACTGAAATTGTCGGCAACGAGTAGTTTCATAGCAAGATAATTTGTAACAAGTGACAAGTAGCAATAGTAACAAAGAGTGCAGTAAGGTGGCCCAATCCTCTTTATAGCAAAGGACAAGCCGGAACGATCTCTTATAGTAAGTAAAGCGTTCTCGAGGACACATGGGAATTTCATCTAGTCACTTTCATCATGTTGGTTTGATTCTCGTTCGCTACTTTGATAATTTGATATGTGTGGTGTACCGGTGCTTGGGTGCTGTTCTTACTTGAACAAGCCTCCCACTTATGATTACCCCCTGTCGCAAGCATCCGCAAGTACGAAAGAAGAATTAAGATAACTCTAACCATAGCATTAAACATATGGATCCAAATCAGCCCCTTACGGAATAGCGCATAAACTAGGGTTTAAGCTTCTGTCACTCTAGCAACACATCATCTAATTACTACTCCACAATATGCATTCCCTTAGGCCCAAAGATGGTGAAGTGTCATGTAGTCGACGTTCACACGACACCACTAAGGGAATCAACAACATACAAATCGTCAAAATATCGAACGAATACCAAATTCACATGATTACTTATGACAAGACTTCTCCCATGTCCTCAAGAACAAAAGTAACTACTCACATAACATAATCATGTCCAAGATCAGAGGGGTGTTGAATAGCATAATAGATCTGAACATATAATCTTCCACCAAATAAACCAACTAGCATCAACTACAAGATGTAATCAACACTACTAGCAACCCACAGGTACCAATCTGAGGTTTTGAGACAAAGATTGAATACAAGAGATGAACTAGGGTTTGAGATGAGATGGTGCTGGTGAATATGTTGATGAAGATTAGTCCTCCCACGATGAAAGGATCGCTGGTGATGTCGATGGCAACGATTTCCCCCTCCGGGAGGGAAGTATCCCCGGCAGAATCTCTCCGCCGGAGAGCAAAAGTGCTCCTGCCCAAGCCCCGCCTCGATACGGTGGCGCACTATCCCAAAAGTCTTCTCTATATTTTTTCTAGGGCAAATGGACTTATATACCAGAAAATGGGGGCCAGAGGCTGGCCAGGGGCCCCACGGGCCACCAGGGCGCGCCTGGGGGGGGGGGGGGGGTGGCGCGCCCTGGTGCCTCGTGGGCACCTGGGTGGCCCCCTCTGGTACTTCTTGCTTCCAGTATTTTTTATTTATTCCAAAATAAATCTCCGTAAAATTTCAGCTCATTTGGAGATGTGCAGAATAGGTATCTCTGACATAGCTTTTTCAGGTCCAGAATTCCAGCTGCCGGCAATCTCCCTCCTTGTGTAAATCTTGCATATTAAGAGAGAAAAAGCATTAGAATTGCTTCACAAAGTGTTATATTGATTAAAAACACTATAAATAACAGTAGTAAAACATGATGCAAAATGGACGTATCAATTGATAACCTTGGTTCTTAACCGAGGGAAATACTTATCTCTACTGTACTGCATCATCCTCTCCTCTTCGGGGAAATACCAACGCAGACTACAAGTAGCAGGAAGAATTTCTGGCGCCGTTGCTGGGGAGACATCATCAAAATTACCAAGTACCTTCGCATAAATTATCATTCACTTGCATTTATTTTATTTGCCTTTTATTTGCATTTGTCTCTAGTTTTCATCTCCCCCACTTCTAATTTTTTTACAAGAACACAAAAATATTTTCATTTGCTAGTTTGCTTGCTTTGCTTGAAATTGTTACCATGTCTAGTGCCACCATCCCCCCTCTGTCTCCCGATTCTGAAGTCCTTTACTTCAAACAGAAACAAGGAGAAAATTTAAAGGATTCTTGGTATAGGATAATGGAATCTTATCGTGTTTGCACCATAAAAGGGGATATGAAAATTTTGTTGCGAAACTTTTATGTAGGGCTAACTATGCCAAATAGACAACTCTTAGATTTTGCCTCTAAAGGAAATTTCATTGATAGTGATCCTAATACTGCTTATGAATTAATAGAAGGGATAGTGGGAACTCCACCCTTGCAAAAAGGATCTAATTATACCCAAGAAGGGATTAAAATTTTGGAAAAGCTAGGAGATATACAAAATAATTTGGTGGAGCTACAAAAGTCTAATGAACCTCTTAAAAGTTTTATCGGTAACCTCAATCGCATGAATAATCTCCTCACTATTTGCAACAAGAAGTTAGACACTTTGGATAGTAAAATTGCCTTATTTTCTCAAAATAATGGGAAGCGTAAGGAGCCTCCCGCATTCGAAACCAACCCATCTAAATTAGCAAAAACCAAGGATGACAACACTTGAAACTATGCATTATGCCTAGCTAGGGGCATAAAACAATAGCGCTTGTTGGGAGGCAACCCAATGAATAAAATAAATTTTTGCTTTTTCTTTCTGTTCTTGAGTGTTTACACAATTATAACTTCTGTTATGATTGTATTTTTATGTTTTAATTAGTGTTTGTGCCAAGTAATGCCTTTGGGATGATTTGGAAGATAGTATGATAGATGCTGTTGGAAAACAGAAACTTTTGCGTCCAGTTCTGGAATTTTGTTTTTCTGCTGGAGTGTCAGAACCTTCTGAATTTTTTACACAGTATTGATATATGAATTTCCCACGTTGTCCGAAGTTTTCAGAATTTTTGGAGTTACATAAGTATGACGTTAATTCAGATCTTTACAGACTGTTCTGTTTTAGACAGATTCTGTTTTTGTTGCATAGTTTGCTTATTTTGATGAATCTATGGATCATATCGGGGGGTATGAGTCATGGAGAAGTTGGAGTACAGTAGAATTATGCCAATATTAAATATGAATCAATTTACAACAGTACCTAAAGTTTAAGATTCATTTGTTATACTAACGGATCTCACGAGGTTTCTGTTGAGTTTTGTTTGCTGAAGTTTTCAAGTTTTGGGTGAGACTACGATGGATAAAGGAATAAGGAGCTGCAAGAGCCTAAGCTTGAGGATTCCCAAGGCACCCCAAGGTAATTTTCAAGGAAGACTCAACCGTCTAAGCTTGGCGATGCCCCGGAAGGCATCCCCTCTTTCGTGTACAATCTATCGGTAACTCACTTGGAGCTATATTTTTATTCATCACATGATATGTGTTTTACTTGGAGCGTCTTGTGATATAGTTTGTTTGCTTTTGTTTGCTTCTTAGTTTTTCACAATCATCTTTGCTGAACACACCTTTTTCGGAGGGACACACATTATTCGTGATTTGTTAGAATACTCTATGTGCTTCACTTATATCTTTTGAGCTAGGCAGTTGCTCTAGTGCTTCACTTATAACTTTTAGAGCACGGCGGTGGTTATATTTTAGAGAAATAGTTGCACTCTCATGCTTCACTTATATCTTTTTGAGAGTCTAATGAATAGCAATGGTAATATGCACGGGTTATGAATTTGGTCCTGATATGATTGGTATTCAAGAAGGATATAATAAAAACTTTCATGTAGATCACTGAATATGATAAGTTTGATTCCTTGCAATAGTTTTGCGATATTAAGATGGTAATATGTGGGAGGTATTAGTAGATGATTGTGGTTTAGTAAGAATATTGGCGTTAAGGTTTGTGATTCCCGAAGCATGCACGTATGATCTGTCGTTATGCTAAGAAGTTAGAGCATGATTTATTGTTGATTGTCTACCTTATGAGTGGCGGTCGGGGATGAGCGATGGACGTTGTCCTACCAATCTATCCCTCTAGGGGCATGTGTAGTAGTACTTTGCTTCGAGGGCTAATAAACTTTCGCAATAAGTATGTGAGTTCTTTATGACTAATGTGAGTCCATGAATTATACGCACTCTCACCCTTCCGCAATTTGCTAGCCTCTTCGGTACCGTGCATTGCCCTTTCTCACATCGAGAGTTGGTGCAAACTTCGCCGGTGCATCCAAACCCCATGATATGATATGCTCTATCACACATAAGCCTCCTTATATCTTCCTCAAAACAGCCACCATACCTACCTATCATGGCATTTCCATAGCCATTCCGAGATATATTGCCATGCAACTTCCACCGTTCCGTTTATATGACACACATCGTGATTGTCATATTACTTTGCATGATCATATAGCTGACATAGTATTTGTGGCTCAGCCACCGTTCATCATTTTTATACATGTTACGCTAGCATCATTGCACATCCTGGTACACTGCCAGAGGCATTCATATAGAGTCATATTTTTGTTCTAGTATCGAGTTGTAATATTGAGTTGTAAGTAAATAAAAGTGTGATGATCATCATTATTAGAGCATTGTCCCAGTGAGGAAAGGATGATGGAGACCATGATTCCCCCACAAGTCGGGATGAGACTCCGGACGAAAAAAAAGAGGCCAAAAAGAGCCCATGAAAAAATAATGAGAGAAAAAGAGAGAAGGGGCAATGTTATTATCCTTTTTCCACACTTGTGCTTCAGAGTAGCACCATGTTTTTCATATAGAGAGTCTCCTATTTTGTCACTTTCATATACTAGTGGGAATTTTTCATTATAGAACTTGGCTTGTATATTCCGATGATGGGCTTCCTCAAATGGCCGAGTTCTTCATGAGCAAGCAAGTTGGAT
Source organism: Elymus sibiricus (assembly GCA_039707655.1). Taxonomy (NCBI): domain Eukaryota; kingdom Viridiplantae; phylum Streptophyta; class Magnoliopsida; order Poales; family Poaceae; genus Elymus; species Elymus sibiricus. The sequence goes on from CM077668.1 coordinate 71,232,396, forward strand.
GCACACCCACTTAGTTTTCATGTTGAGCTTTCATACACTTATAGCTCTTAGTGCATCCGTTGCATGGCAATCCCTACTCCTCGCATTGACATCAATTGACGGGCATCTCCATAGCCCATTGATTAGCCTCGTTGATGCGAGACTATCTTCTTATTTTTGACTTCTCTTATTTATCTCTACCACCACACTCTATTCCACCCATAGTGCTATATCCATGGATTGCGCTAACGTATTGAGTGGGAGTTGAAAAAGCTGAAGTGCGTTAAAAAGCATGAACCAATTGCTCGGCTTGTCATCGGGGTAGTGCATGATAAATACTTTGTGTTCAGAAGATGGAGCATGACAGGATTATATGATTTTGTAGGGATAATGTTCTTTAGAATTTTTATTTTGAAAGACATGATTGTTTATTAGTATGCCTGAGTATTAATGTCTTTATATCAAATTATAGACTATTGCTTTGAATCATTCGGATCTTATTATTCATACCGTAAGAGAGAGATTACATGATGAAACATGATAGGTAGCATTCCACATAAAAAATTCTGTTTTTATCATTTACCTACTCGAGGACGAGCAGGAATTAAGCTTGGGGATGCTTGATACGTCTCCAGCGTATCTATAATTTTTGATTGTTCCATGCTATTATAGTATCAATCTTGGATGTTTTATATGCAATTATATGCCATTATATATCATTTTTTGGGACTAACCTATTAACCCAGTGCCCAGTGCCAGTTGATGTTTTCTGCTTGTTTTTGCCTTTTCAAAAAATCATTATCAAAAAGTGTCCAAACGAGAAAAAAAACTTTGGATTACTTTTTTCTGGACCAGAAGAGACCTAGGAAGCTTCGGGAGAAGACCAGAAGAGTCACGAGGAGGCGACAAGCCTGGAGGGCGCACCCGGGGGGCAGGCTTGTGGGCCCCTCGTGGCGCCTCTTGACCTAATTCCAGCGCTATAAATTCCCAAATATTCCAAAACCAACAGAGAGCCAGAAGAGAAAACCTTTCCACCAACGCAAGCCTCTGTTCTTCCGCAATCCCATCTGGAGGCCTTTTCCGGTACTCTTTCGGAGGGGGAATCGATCACGGAGGGCTTCTTCATCAACCGTGCTGCCCTTCCGATGATGTGTGAGTAGTTTACCACAGACCTACGGGTCCATATCTAGTAGCTAGATGGCTTCTTCTCTCACTTTGTTCTTCAATACCATGTTCTCCTCGATGTTCTTGGAGTTCTATCCGATGTAATCTTCTTTTGCAGTGTGTTTGTTGGGATCCGATGAATTATGAGTTTATGATCAGATTATTCATGAGAAATATTTGAGTCCTCTCTGAACTCTTTTATGCATGATTATTATAGCTTTGTATTTCTCTCCGATCTATCGATTTGGTTTGGCTTACTAGATTGATTTGTCTTGCAATGGGAGAGGTGCTTTGTTATGGGTTCAATCTTGCGGTGCTCAATCCAGTGACAGAAGGGGACATGATATGTATTTGTATTGTTGCCATTAAGGATAAAAATATGGGGTTTAATCATATTGCTTGAGTTTACTTTGTCTACATCATGTCATCTTGCTTAAGGCGTTACTCTGTTTCATACTTAATACCCTAGATGCATGCTGGATAGCGGTCGATGGGTGGAGTAATAGTAGTAGATGCAGGCAGGAGTCGGTCTACTTGTCTCGGATGTGATGCCTATATACATGATCATTGCCATGAATCCGTCATAATTATTTGCTTTTCTATCAATTGCCCAACAGTAGTTTGTTTACCCACCGTATGCTATGTGTTCGAGAGAGAAGCCTCTAGTGAAAACTATGGTCCCCGGGTCTACTTTATCATATATAAAAAACCTAAAAATACCTTGGTGCAATTTATTTAATTTTATTTTTATTAGTAATTTAGTTTATCTATTTACCTCGATAAGATTTAATCCTTGCAAATAACCGCTAAGAGGATTGACAACCCTCTTATTTGCGTTGGGTGCAAGTGTTTGCTCTTGTGTGTGCAGGTGCGCTTATCGGAATTTTGCTTGGTTCTCCTACTGGATTGATAACCTTGGTTCTTAACTGAGGGAAATACTTATCTCTACTATATTGCATCATCCTCTCCTCTTCAGGGAAATACCAACGTAGACTACAAGTAGCACGGTCCATCGGTCTTGCTGTGCGGCGAGCCGCAACCTATCGGCGCGGACGCGCCTATCTTGCCCTGTGGCGCACCACCGATCATGTTGTGCGTCGAGCTGCAGCCTCTCGGCGCTGAGTTACCTATCTTGATCGGCGGCGCTGAAGCACCGTCCGCCAAGGGTCTGCTCAACCCTGGCGATGACGCACAGCACGGCGTCGTCCATCGCGTTGCCGGGGATGCCCTTGGCCTTGACGGGTCATGGCGCCTGCTCGTTTACCTCGTCGAGGAGGTTGATGGCAGAGGCGGCGCTTCGGTGGGTTGGCATGCTTGGAAAAGGTAGCTAGAGGGGCTATTGGCTGTGCTTGTGCCTCGGTGTGTCACGCGCCGCCTAGGCTTATGCGCAATCGCTACGGTGGCGGCGGGAAACCGATGGGGAAATGGCGGGAAACGGTAGCGTGTTCATAAAACGCCATCAATTAATGTAAACTTAGCATAGAAGGAAGTGTGAACTAGCACGACGCATGCGCGCACATTGCTTGCCCACAGGTGTGATCCATATATCTCATGTGCCCAACAGAGCACACTATTCACACAAAATATTATTGTTCTGTACACAGAGAGCGTAGATGTTGTGCAGACTAAGCAAATGACATCGCACACGGATTAAACTACGGAACCCATCGGTGATGATTTCATCAATCGCTGACAATTATTTACCAACAAGCATTTGCCTACAACACACACAACTTATTTGGAGCAATCGTCTGTGTTATTATCGGTCTTCCCACACATTTCTGATTACTGACCTGTTTGCCGCGTATCACACACATCTTCTTAAGTTGAACCGTTTCTGTTGTGTTGGGTAATCACAAACAGTTCATCCTAGTGAACAGTATGCCGTGTATCACCACCATACAGTGTTTGACCAATTCTGTTGTGTTGGGTAATCACAAACAGTTCATCCGAGTGAACTGTATGCCGTGTATTGCACACACCTCGAACTGGCTGCTCGTTTCTGTTGTTCTGACTTATCACAAACAGTTCGTATGTATCAACTGTATGCCACGTATCGCACACGCATCTCTGATAACCCACAAGTATAGGGGATCAGTTGTAGCCTTTCTCGATAAATAAGAGTGTCAAACCCAACGAGGAGCTAAAGGTAGAATCAATATTCCCTTCAAGTTTTATCGACCACCGATACAACTCTACGCACACTTAACATTCGCTTTACCTAGAACAAGAATAAAACTACTTTCTAGGTGTAATGCTAGAACTACTTTGCAAGAATAAAACTAGGTTTACTTTGCAAGAATAAAACTACGAGTAATTTGCAAGATAATAAAAGTTAGTTATTTAGTAGAAAGCTTTTATAACACAAGAGAAGGATTTGTCCCTAGGCAATCGATAACTAGACCGGTAATCATTGTTGCAATTTTATATGAGGGAGGGGACAGAGCTAACATACTTTCCGTACTTGGATCATATGCACTTATGATTGGAACTCTAGCAAGCATCAACAACTACCAAAGATCATTAAGGTAAAACCCAACCATAGCATTAATTAAGTAACAAGTCCTCTTTACTCCCGTACGCAACAACCCCCTTACTCGGATTTGTGTTTCAGTCACTCACGAAACCCACTATAATCGAATTATGAACGTATTGCAAACCCTACAGTGGGAATCCCTCACGCTTGCCTGACACGGAGGGCACCATAGGACAGCACCAAAATAAAACATACAACTCAAACCAATCACAATCATCAATCAACCCACAGGACAAAACGAATCTACTCAAACATCATAGGATTGCCACATATCATTGGATAATAATATATAGCATTAAGCATCATGTTTAAGTAGATATTACAGTGGGGAGAAGAGGTGTTACAACTCTGCATAGAGGGGGAGAGAGTTGGTGTTGACGGCGGCGAAGTTGTTGGTGTAGAACGCCGTCACAATGGTTGCCCCGACGGCGTTCCGGCACCACCAGGAGAGAGGGGGAGAGAGCCCCCCTCCTTCTTCTTCTTCCTTGGCCTCCCCCCTAGATGGGAGGAGAGTTTCCCCTCTGGTCCATGGCCGCCATGGTTCCCGGAGGGCAGGAGCCCCTCCGAGATTGGATCTCTCTCTCTCTGTTCTCTTCTGTTTCGCGTTCCTGTTTTCTGGCCCTTCACCGTTTCTTAAATTCCTGGAGATCCGTAACTCCGATTGGGCTGAAATTTTGAGGGTATTTTTATCCGGAAATTATCTTTCTTGCGGCAAAGGAAGGGCACCAACCGCCTTATGGGGTATCCACAAGCCTGCTGGGTGCGCCCTGGGTAAGGGGGCGCGCCCTCTAAGCTTGTGGCCCCCTCGGGCATCGTCTCGCGTTGATTCTTTTTTCCCAAAAATCACATATATTCCAGAATAAATCTCCGTAAATTTTTATCGCGTTTGGACTTCATTTGATATGGATTTTCTGCGAAACAAAAAACATGCAACAAACAGGTACTGACACTGGGCACTGGATCAATATGTTAGTCCCAAAAATAATATAAAATGTTGCCAAAAGTATATGAAAGTTGTAGAATATTGGCATGAAACAATAAAAAATTATAGATACGATGGAGACGTATCAGCATCCCCAAGCTTAATTCCTGCTCGTCCTCGAGTAGGTAAATGATAAAAAGATAATTTTTGATGTGGAATGCTACCCAGCATAATCTTGATCATATAATCTGATCATGGCATGAATATTAAGACACGAGTGATTCAAAGCAATAGTCTATAATTTGATATAAAGACATCAATACTCAGGCATACCAACAAACAATCATGCCTTTCAAAATAAAAATGCTAAAGAAAGTTATCCCTACAAAATCATATAATCCTGTCATGCTCCATCTTCTTAACATAAAGTATTTATCATGCACTGCCCCGATCACAAGCCGAGCAATTGGTTCATACTTTTTAACACACTTCAGCTTTCTCAACCCCCATGCAATACATGAGCGCAAGCCATGGATATAGCACTATGGGTGGAATAGAATGATGATAGAGATTAATTAGGGGAAGTCCAAAAAGGAAGATAGTCTCACATCGACGTGGCTAATCAACGGGCTATGGAGATGCCCATCAATTGATGTCAATGCGAGGAGTAGGGATTGCCATGCAACAGATGCACTAAGAGATATAAGTGTATGAAATCTCAAACTGAAAACTAAGTGGGTGTGCATCCAACTTGCTTGCTCAGGAAGACCTCGGGCATTTGAGGAAGCCCATCATCGGAATATACAAGCCAAGTTCTATAATGAAAAATTCCCACTAGTATATGAACATGGTGCTACTCTGAAGCACAAGTGTGGTAAAGGATAGTAGCATTGCCCTTTCTCTTTTTCTCTCATTTTTTTTGTTTTTTTTTGTTTTTTTTCTCTTTTTCTTTGGTGGGCTCTTTTTGGCCTCTTTTTTTTAGAACAGTCTCATGGACCTCATCCCCACTTTTTCGAGGACTCATTAGTCTCCACCATTCTTTCCTCACCGGGACAATGCTCTAATAAATGATGATCATCACACTTTTATTTACTTACAACTCGATAAAAACTATACAAGATGACTCTATATGAATGCCTCTGGCAGTGTACCAGGATGTGCAATGATCTAGCGTAGCAAAGATATCAAAAAACGGACAAGCCATGAAAATATCATGCTAGCTATCTTACGATCATGCAATGAATGCTCAAGTCATGTATATGATGATGATGGAAGTTGCATGGCAATATATCTCGGAATGGCTATGGAAATTCCATAATAGGTAGGTATGGTGGCTGTTTTGAGGAAGATATAAGGAGGCTTATGTGTGATAGAGTGTATCATATCGCGGGGTTTGGATGCACCGGTGAAGTTTACACCAACTCTCGAGGTGAGAAAGGGCAATGCATGGTACCGAAGAGGCTAGCAAATTGCGGAAAGGTGAGAGTGCGTATAATCCATGGACTCACATTAGTCATAAAGAACTCACATACTTATTGCGAAAGTTTATTAGCCCTCGAAGCAAAGTACTACTATGCATGCCCCTAGGGGGTAGATTGGTAGGAAAAAATGATCGCTCATCCCCGACCGCCACTCATGAGGTAGACAATCAATAATAAATCATGCTCCAACTTCTTAGCATAACGACAGACCATACGTGCATGCTTCGGGAATCACAAACCTTAACACCAATATTCTTAATAAACCACAATCATTCACTAGTACCTCACACATATTACTATCTTAATATCGCAAAAATATTGCAAGGAATCAAACATATCATATTCAGTGATCTACAAGTTTTATGTAGGATTTTATGACTAACCATGTGAATGACCAATTCCTGTTGACTCTCTAAATAGATATAAGTGAAGCATGAGAGTTTAATTCTTTCTACAAAATACTTGCCCACGCTCTAATAAATATAAGTGAAGCAAAATAGCATTCTACAAATAACGGTTTTCTATATGTAGAGAAACAGGCAGCCAAACTTCAAATGATATAAGTGAAGCACATGAAGCATTCTATAAAGCCATACTCAAAAGATATAAATGAAGTGCAAAGAGCATTCTATAAATCAACCAAGGACTATCTCATACTAGCATGGTGCATTATTAAAGAAAAATAAAAAGCACACGACGCTCAAAGAATTTACGCATATCATGTGAATGAAACAAAAACCGAGACATACCGATAATTGTCGAAGAAAGATGGGATGCCTTCCGGGGCATCCCCAAGCTTAGACGCTTGAGTCTCCTTGAATATTTACTTGTGGATCCTTGGGCATCCCCAAGCTTGAACTCTTGCCTCTCCTTATTCTCCTCATATCGATACCTCCTCGTTCTTCGAACACTTCATCCACACAAAACTTAACCGAACTTTTTATTAGAGCGGTTAGTACATATAACATCAAATCCCATCATGTCATGCTGTAACATTATTGTATAATTATAATAAAACATTACCCACTGTATGCTATCACAATTCTATGGCTCCCAAGTCAATGGGGCTCATCAAGATTTCAAACATACGCGAATAAAGAAACTATAACAGCAATCTGTGAAAACAGGATAGTCTGTTAAGATGCAGATGGTACATATGCTTCTTTAACTCAAAAAATTCTGAAAAGTTAGGATAAAATAAAAAAAAATTCATAGCAGTACTGTGTAAATTTTTTAGAATTTTTGCATGTTCCAGTAAACTATAGAAATTCAAACACTACAGCAAAAGTTTCTGTTTTTTCACAGCACACACCAAACAAGCAATTTAAACACCCTAAAGGTAAATCTTGGCACATTATTTTTATAATACAATGGATTTGTACAAGGGGATAATTATTTTTGTGAGAAACTTCCATGAAAAATTCTACATTGCTTCCATGAGCATGAACACAAGTGTTCAAGGTCGACCCTCACTTCTCCAATGCATAACCTTCCAATCGCTTCTCTTTTTGAAAATGTTTTTAGGTTCCCCTCTATATTTTTATGTTTTTAAACCTTATAAAAGCACTCAACAGAATAAAATGACTCTCTAAAACTTCCGGGTTGTCTCCCAGGCAGCGCTTTCTTTAAAGCCATTAAGCTAGGCATATAGTGCTCAAGTAATTGATCCACCCGGATCCCAAGGTATATCAAATCCAACTTTAATTAACAATGATTTGGAATTTAGTAGTGAGCACAAAGCAACATATATCATGCAATGACGAAGTCTAACTCTCTTCCTATGCATCAGCATGTCATAAAAGAACAATTCATGCACACATGATAAAGGCCGATACATAGCATAAACAGTTTCTTGCAATTTTATCGTATTGGAAACATAGAGAGATGGAGATGTAGTTCCTCTCTCATAATAATTGGAAGTAGGAGCAGCAAGCACATGCATATTATATTCATCAAAATCATCATGTGTAATAGTAAAACGCAAGCCATCAATGTAATCCTTAATAAGCGCAAACTTCTCCGATATAGTGTAGTTGGGAGAATTTAAAAAGATAATAGGACTATCATGTGTGGGTGCAATAGCAACAATTTCATTTTTAAAATAAGGAACTATAGCAAGTTCATCTCCATAAGCATAATTAATATTGGCATCACGGCCACAAGCATAGCAAGCATCAAGTTCATCAAAAAGGGATATTTCAAATGAATCCAAGGGATCATAGCAATTATCATAGCATTCATCCTTCGGTAAGCACGAAGGGAAATTAAACAATGTATGAGTTGAAGAGTTACTCTCAATAGAAGGTGGGCACGGGGAGCTAATCCGCTCTTCCTCCCTTTGTTCTTCGCTCTCCTCGTCATGTTTTTCATCTAATGAGCTCATAGTTTCAGCAATTTCTTCTTCCATAGGTTCCTGCAAAATATTAGTCTCTTCTTGGGCAGCGGAGACCTTCTCAATAAATTCATCAATATAGGCATTGTATTCATAATTCTCATAGCAATATTTTAGTATAGCATAATTTTTAGATCTGTAAACAACATCATCATAATTTTCATATTTTTCAAACAAAGATTCAATTTCATAAGCACCCTTAAAAGCAACAAATTCTTCTATTTGTTCCACATCATAGTAATCATATACACCATTAGCATAAGAAGCCAAAGTTTCATTATCATTAAATTTACATGAAAAGGGAAGGTGTGGAGCCTTCATCTTAGAGCAACAAGTATAATCATATCTTAAGCATAAATTCCGAGCATACCAATGCATATAATCAATTTGATCCCATAAGAGTTTCCCTTTTTGAGACAAGCGATAATCCCTAAAGTATTCCCGTTAATCCAAAGTATATCCCATTATCAAGTTGAATGGAGATTTATCAGGATTACCAAAGTAATATTTAATGTTTTCCACATAACCAGCATTGAGGGTTTTGGGAGGTTCCCCATCTCCATGAGTAGCAAGTACAACTAATTTTCTTGGTGTTTCGTGTTCCATATCCATAACTAAAGATATAAAAAAACTTAAAACAGAAAATAAAAACTACTTAGTGATAAAGCAAACAAGCACACATGAGAATATCAACCCCACGCTATTGCTCCCCGGCAACGGCGCCTGAAAAAGGACTTGATAACCCACACGTATAGGGGATCAGTTGTAGCCTTTCTTGATAAATAAGAGTGTCGAACCCAATGAGGAGCTAAAGGTAGAATCAATATTCCCTTCAAGTTCTATCGACCACTGATACAACTCTACGCACACTTAACATTCACTTTACCTAGAACAAGAATAAAACTACTTTGTCGGTGTAATGCTAGAACTACTTTGCAAGAATAAAACTAGGAGTACTTAGTGAAAATAAAACTATGAGTAATTTGCAAGATAATAAAAGTTACTTATTTAGTAGAAAGCTTTTGTAACACAAGAGAAGGATTTGTCCCTAGGCAATTGATAACTAGACCGGTAATCATTGTTGCAATTTTATATGAGGGAGAGGCATGAGCTAACATACTTTCCGTACTTCGATCATATGCACTTATGATTGGAACTCTAGCAAGCATCTGCAACTACCAAAGATCATTAAGGTAAAACCCAACAATAGCATTAAGTAACAAGTTCTCTTTACTCCCATACGCAACAACCATCTTACTCGGGTTTGTGTTTCAATCACTCACGCAACCCACTATAAGCAAATTATGAACGTCTTGCAAACCCTACAGCGGGAATACCTCACGCTTGTGCGACACGGAGGGCACCATAGGACAGCACCAAAATAAAACATACAACTCAAACCAATCACAATCATCAATCAACCCATAGGACAAAACGAATCTACTCAAACATCATAGGATTGCCACATATCACTGGATAATAATATATAGCATTAAGCACCATGTTTAAGTAGAGATTACAGTGGGGAGAAGAGGTGTTACACCCCTGCATAGAGGGGGAGAGAGTTGGTGTTGACGGCGGCGAAGTTGTTGGTGTAGATCGCCGTCACAATGGTTGCCCCGGCGTCGTTCCGGCGCCACTGGGAGAGACGGGGAGAGAGCCCTCTCCTTCTTCTTCTTCCTTGGTACACCCCTAGATGGGAGGAGAGTTTCCCCTCTGGTCCATGGCCGCCATGGCTCCCGGAGGGCAGGAGCCCCTCCGAGATCGGATCTCCCTCTCTGTTCTCTTCTGTTTCGCGTTCTTGTTTTCTGGCCATTCACCATTTATTAAATTCCCGGAGATCCGTAACTCCGATTAGGATGAAATTTTGAGGGGATTTTTGTCCGGAAATTATATTTCTTGCGGCGAAAGAAGGGCACCAACCGACTTATGGGGTAGCCACAAGCCTGTTGGGCGCGCCCAGGGTAGGGGGGCGCGCCCTCTGAGCTTGTGGCCCCCTCGGGCATCGTCTCGCATTTATTATCTTTCCCAAAAATCACATATATTCCAAAATAAATCTCCGTAAATTTTTATTGTCTTTGGACTTCATTTGATATGGATTTTTAGTGAAACAAAAAACATGCAACAAACAGGAACTGGCACTCGGCACTGGATCAATATGTTAGTCCCAAAAATAATATAAAATATTGCCAAAAGTATATGAAAGTTGTAGAATATTGGCATGAAATAATAAAAAATTATAGATACGATGGAGACGTATCAGTCTCTAATCTGAATCGTGCTTGATGTCTCCGCCATCGCACACAGTTCGTCTCACTACTAGGGAAAACCCTAGTAGTAGCGCGGGGTTTTCGCCTAGCAGTAGCGCGGGCACCCACGCTACTGCTAGGGCGCTACAGCTAAACTTTAGCAGCAGCGCTGGGTTGACACGCGCTACTACTAATTCAGTTAGCAGTAGCATCCTTCTGCACCAGCGCTACTGCTAAGTAGTAGCAGCGTGGGCTTCACCCCGCGCTACTGCTATTCATCTGTATTTCATTTCTTTTATTTTATACTGTATTTATACATCGTTATACAATTTTTGATATAGTATCAATTATGCGATTGTTATATCATTATGATCATGATGAGTTATTATATCATTGGGTGGAAGAAACACGGATTAGATTCATGTGGATGGATCCAAAGTGACCAAAAGATGGATTAGTAGGATCGTCCTACTAATCCAACTTTTGGTCACTTTGGATCCATCCACATAAATCTAATCCACGTTTCTTCCACCCGATGATATAATAACTCATCATGATCATAATAACTCATCATCATCATCATATTCATATAAGAACTCATACATCATCATCATCATAATAACAACTCATCATCATAGTCATATAAGAACTAGCTCATCATTCTAGCACAATGTAGCACATAACTCATCATCATCATCATGATAACAACTCATCATCATCATCATAGTCATAACCAACACTAGCTAATTGTTCTTAGCACATGATGAGTACATAAAACCTAAGACCTGCTACTCTCTCGAAGGTAAAATAGCATAAAACAGGTAAACCCCTGAATCTCCATTATGGAGAATACAGATCAACCTGTCTCCCATTTGTGGGCTACGCTTCATGTTGCCCCCAAGTAGTTCCCTGCGATCATTCAGAACTTGGTTACGGGCTTGGCCTGCAAGAAGCTTGTCGACATTCGTGGCCACTACAGGGTCTGGGGCAGCAAGAAGGAGAAGGACTCCCTTGTTGACCTTGCCTCGGCCATCATCGACCCCTACTACGAAAACATGAAGGAAGGTGCCAAGAAAAATCCTATATCCTGGCACGGTGCCTGGGTGCGGAGATTGGATGAATCTCACCTCAAGTTCGGGGCCAAGAACGTGTACACATGCTACGAGATGCACAGGCGGATCGTTGACATGAGGGAGTGCCTCCTTCCTGTAGGCGACGAGGGATCGAGCCACCAGCAGAGCAGCAGCAGCAAGCGTCACAAGAAGAAGTAGATGATGATTAGATATGATCGTTTATCCTAGTTTATTATGCATGTAATTGTTTACTTTGGTGTGTGCAAATGTTATGTGTGTAGTCACTTATTTAATTGGATGTTTAATTTGGTTATGCAACCATGTTCTTTTAAGTATATATGTTGTTGTTGTGTAGACAGAGCATAGATGTTGTGCGGATAGAGCAAATCACATCGGCCATGGGCTAAACTAGGGAACCCGTCGGTGATGATTTCGTCAATCGCTGACAATTGTATACCAGCAAGGGTTTGCCCACAACACACACGGGTTATTAGTAGGAATCGTCCGTGTTGTTATCCGTCTTCCCACACATTTCGGATTACTGACCTGTTTGCCGCGTATCACACACATCTTGTTAAGTTGAACCATTTCTGTGGTGTTGGGTAATTGCAAACAGTTCATCCGAGTGAACTGTATGCCATGTATCGCACACACCTTGATCTGTCTGACCGTTTCTGTTGTGTTGGGTAATCACAAACAGTTCATCCGAGTGAACTGTATGCCATGTATCGCACACACCTCGAACTGGCTGCCCGTTTCTGTTGTTCTGGCTCATCGCAAACAGTTCGTATGGATCAACTGTATGCCACGTATCGCACACGCGTCTCTAATCTGAATCATGCTTGATGTCTCCGCCATCGCACACAGTTTGTCTTATTGGTGACGGTTTTATTACGACACCGTTTGCGATTCATGCATCGCACACAGTTTGGTTGCAGGGTCTCTGATTCATGTGTCATGTTAGTAGTCACTTGCAGTAGTGAACACACACTCTGCAGAGGCTGTACACTTTACCCACACTCCGGACATTCAGTCCGGCAAACCCTGTCTACAGCATGGCCCTTCTACCGTGTCTCCTGACCTCCCGCGGGCTAGTCCTCGGTCGAGGGGATCTAGGACCTTGCCACCTCGTGGTACAACTAATCCACTTAGGGATTTAACTTTCAGAATTCCTAACTCTCATCCCAGACCCTCTAGCTCCGGACGCAAATCTCCCGGCCAAAGGAGATACTACACTCCAAGCCTCCCTTTATAGAGACACGCGTAAAAGACATAACTATAAACACAATAAGGCCTTCCCATTTAGGCATATATGGTCGTACGTTTTTGTTCGGTTCTCGAGCACCGTGGTTTGTCATGTGATCATTGACGGAGAAGGGTGTGTAATATTGCACTATTGTTCCCTCCGTCGGTAACAGTGGTATCCCACTCTACTACTGAATAAAACATGGCTGTTGCCCTCGAGCAGTAAAGTAAACTACAAGCATCTACTAAAGACAGCAAAACTACTATGTAATGCATCTACTAGTAGTAATACGTAAAACAATGAAGTAATTCTTTTGTTCAAAGTAATACGGTAATGTAATACTGCTACTGAAAGTAATGCCGACAAACAAAATAGTAAATATATAAACACAGAAAAAGATGCGCAAACAAAGTCAAACAATGTCACTGGTTGTTGGTTGCTCATGATAAGGAGCTGGCTTGCCTCCGGGTCGACGAATCTTCATGAAGTGGTGCGTTGGTCCTTCGGACGAAGCATGTCGGTAACCGGAATCTCGGAGGGGGCCTAGTTATGTTAGATACAAACAATGCTAAACTATAAGCACAAACAATAAAACAACCAGTACCAAAAGAGTGGGCTCGCAAAGACGAAACCGTGGGCTTTGGAATCACCTCAATCGGAGTTATGAGCTAAAAGTTATAAGTGTTTTTCTGCCAGGAACCAATCTGTAAACTAAATATTTTGAACGGGGTCCCTAACAGCATGGCGGCTGGCGCCTTCTCTGGAAATACGCTTTCCAGAGGGCAAAGTGTATTCCGGTCCAATGTGCTTTCTCCTAACAAAAATGTACTCCACTCCAGTATGTTTTCTCAGCGCGAAGACGTAAACTGGGTTGTACGTCTCCACTTATACGACGTGGCAGTGGCTTCAGTCGCCGACAGGTGGGTCCCGTGCCACCTTCTCTCTCCTCCTCCTCCTCCTTCCTCCTCTTCTCTACTTCTCCTCGACGCCGGCTACAGAGGGCTCGGCTCCGGCATGGCCTTCGCGCTCCAGTGGTCTTCTTCGGCCGGCGAGAGGACGGGCGGGGTCACCAGCGAGCGCTGCATCCTATGGAGGGGTCCACGGGTTGCGGGGATGACCAGAGGCGTGGCAACGGGTGGCGGCAGAGGGCGGCTGCTCCAGCGAGGGTGGGGCTATGGTGGGGGTTTGGGCTGGGAGAGGGTGTTGGCGAGGTCATGGGAGGGTGGCGCGATAGCTCAAGGGCGTCGGCCGAAAATGGTCTGGGGGGAAGAGAGGTGAGGTGCGAGTTCTAGAGGTGGAGGGGGTGTGGTATTTATAGGCCGGAAGAGCCATGGGGGTCCTAGCCTCGCCGTGATCGCCGCTGACAGCCAGCTCGGCCGGAGCTGGGCGTGGGCTGGCCTCCGGCTTGCCTTCTAGAAGGGGGGTAGGGGCCAGGGCTAGGTTGTGGACACGGTGGAGGGGCTGGGGGGGGGGGGGCGCTGGACAGTGAGGGGAGGTCATGGGCGCACAGTAGTGCACGCGTTTGGCGCGCTCTGGAGGTGGTCACCATTGGCATTAGCATTGCAAGTGGCCTCCAGGTGACCAAACCTTGTCCAGGATGTGTGTTGGTGGTTAGGGAGTGTGTGTGCGTGTGGTTGGTTCTAACCCAGCTTCGACCAGTGTTGCTCTATTTCTTCAAATCTTCATACTGATAGCAACATGTTGGTGCTGGTTCCTGGGAAATTCACTTTGTGCCAAGCTAGGACTCCATGTCTGGTATACTTCTTATCCAATTGTGATCATCTCCACCAAATTTCAGCTCCTTATGATCCTTCTAGCTTGCACTTCCTTCACAATCTATAAACTAGGGCAGAAAACCAAACTTGGCTCTGTGCTTTTGTGTGGCTGTGAATGACCAAAATTGTGAAGTATTCTGGTCACTAGTGACTACTAGATGCTGCCCAAATTATTTGGTAATTTTTGAAGCTACCAATATGGTAGTTCCTTCACAACAATAACCTAGGTCATATTGGTTCTGTCAATTAAATAGAGACTTTGCCTTTACCCAATTGAGCCAATATTTTTACCACAGCTTAACATAGGCCTAGAGATCATCTCCAATTAATTTCATCAATTGTTGATGTGCCTAAGTATTTTCTGGATTTATTTCCCCAATGTGGCAGAAACATAAATTGTTTCTGGAAGGGAAATATTGCATTGGACTTTGCAATATTTTGTCACTCCTTTGATCCAGATGGAGTGGAGAGTCTCTTCAACTATTTGGGGTGATCTAGCTCAACAAAGAAAGTGAAGTTCCTTTGTGGCAGACAGAGCTAGGGTTTCAAATTGCAGTTGCCTGGAATTTGATCTGGTTTGGTCTTGGCTGTGATGTGATCCAGGTGTAGCTAGGTGAGGTGAACTTTAATCACAAAGTTCATAAGAAAAAGTTTGCACTAGTGCAGAAATGCCTAGCTATGGCGTGCCAAAAATGGCCTTCGTGGTGCGAAAGCCCAACGCCACCAATATGGCGCCATTATTAAAATATAGTGGTGGCGATGGTGCCCCCGTCAGCACTATTTTAGATACCTATGGCGTTGGATATAACAGCACGACGGCAATAAGTCATAGCTACATCCTTTTAATAGAGAACCGGAACAAAGCATTAGCACTCAGTGAATACATGAACTCCTCAAACTACGATAATCATTGAAAAGAATGCCAATTATTGTCACCTTGGGGTATGCGGATCATGACACGTAATAGGTGCATACAACTTGAAAGATGGGATCAAGAACACAAATATATTCATGAAAACATAAAGGGTTCAGATCTGAAATCATGGCACTCGGGCCCTTAGTGACAAGCATTAAGCATAGCAAAGTCATAGCAACATCAATCTCAGAACATAGTGGATACTAGGGATCAAGCCCTAACAAAATTGACTCGATTACATGATAAATCTCATCCAACCCATCACCGTCCAGCAAACCTATGAAGAAATTACTCACACACGGTGGTGAGCATCATGGAATTGGTGATGGAGGATGGTTGATGATGACGACGGCGTCGAATCCCCCTCTCTGAAGCCCCGAACGGACTCTAGATCAGCCCTCCCGATGAAGAACAGGAGGTGGCGGCGGCTTCATATCGTAAAACGTGATGATTCTTTCTCTCTGATTTTTTTCTCCACGAATAGGTATTTATAGCACTGGAATTAGGTCAATTGGAGTTTCCAGGGACCCACAAGCCTGGAGGGCACGCCCTGGGGGGTAGGCGCGCCCCCTGGGCTTGTGGCCCCTGGGTGGCTCCCCTCGAGTGGATCTTTTTGCCAGTATTTTTTATATATTCTGAAATAATTCTTCATAAATTTTCAGGTCCATCCGAGAACTTTTATTTCTGGACAAAAATAACACCATCACAATTCTGCTGAAAACAACGTCAGTCCGGGTTAGTTCCATTCAAATCATGCAAATTAGAGTCCAAAACCAGAGCAAAAGTGTTTAGAAAAGTAGATACGTTTGGGACGTATCAACTCCCCCAAGCTTAACTCATTGCTTGTCCTCAAGCAATTTAGTTGACAAGCTGAAAGTGACAAAGAAAAACTTTTACAAACTCTTTTGTTCTTGTTGTCTGTATATATACTAAACTAGCATCCAAGTTTTCAGAAAAGATTATGAACTAACCATACGAATGATAACACTTAGGTCTCACATTTACTCATATCAATAACATAACCAACTAGCGAGCAATAATAAGATATCTCGGATGCCAACAATTTGTCAAAACAATCATGATGCAATATGATAACATGGTATCTCGCTAGCCCTTTCTGAGACCGCAAAACATAAATGCAGAGGACCTCTGAAGTTCATGTAACGACTAGATATTGTAATTCATGGTAGAAGAGATCCAGTCATGTCACACCCAACATTAACTATACTCAATGCATAAAAATGACAATAGTGCTCTCCAACTGGTGCTTAAATGAGAGGGTGATGACTCAACAATAAAAGTAAAATAACATAAAAGTAAATAGATAGGCCCTTCGCAGAGGGAAGCATGGATTTGCAGCGGTGCCAGAGCTCGAAGCTTAAAACAGAGATGAAAACAATTTTGAGAGGTATGCTTTTCCTGTCAACATCACGACTGAGAATATTCAATATCTTCCATGCTAAACACATTATAGCCGGTTCCCAAGCAGAAAGGTAAAGTTTACTCCCCCTCCACCATACCAACACAAGCCATGGCTAGCCGAATTCATGGGTGCCCTCCAAACGATCAAATTTCCGGGGGAGTTTGTTTGCATTATATATATTTTTCATTTTGATTATAGTACTGGGCATCCCAATTACCAACCCCTCTCGTGCAATGACAAGTGAATAAACACTCATCTAAGACAAAACCCGCTTAGCATGGAAGATACTGACGACCCGTTGTCGCTCCATGAGCGGTACGGGCACACAAAACATAAGTTTATTTGAATGATTAGAGATGGAACATGCAAATTTACTTGGAACGGCAGAGTAATACTGCATATAGGTAGATATTGTGGACTCATCTGGAACAACCGTGGTTTAAGGATTTTGGATGCACAAGTAGTATTCCCGCTTAGTACAGGCGAAGGCTAGCAAATAGATTGAGAAACAACCAGCTAGAGAGCGAAAACGGTCATAGTCATGCATTGAGAATAATTAGCACTGAATATGAGCATGAGTAGGATATAAACACCATGAACATAAATACCGTGGAGGCTATGTTGGTTTTGAATCAACTACATGTGTGAACATGCGCCAAGTCAAGCCACTTGAATTGTTCAGAGGAGGATACCATACTAACATACCACATCACAACCATTTTAATGCATGTTGACACTCAAGATAAATCATTATCCACTCCTAGCTATTTAAGCATGGCATGAGAAACTATGATCTCTAATTGTCATCAAAAACATGTTTACTCATAATATGTTGAATCATGAATACTAAGCTAAACATATTTACAAAAACAAAAACAAGAAGAGTTCATACCAGCTTTTCTTCACCGCAATCACTTAATCAATTATCGTTATTATTGCCTTTCACTTGCACGACCGAATGATGTGATAATAATAATAGTGCAAGTGTGCCGTGAACTAAGCTAGAATCTGCAAACATTTATTCAAAGGAGAAGACAAGGTAATAGTGGCTCTTTGTTAGGTCAACAATAAAGCATATGAGAGCCACTCAACATTTTCATCGTGGTCTTCTTACAACGACTCGACGAAAAGAAAAGAAATTCAGAGAAACACACTGAAATATTTTTGGAGTTTTTAGTCTTTCTGAAGAAAGCAAATTAACGAAGGAAAAACGAAAAACGAGAAAAACTATTTACACGGGAAAGCTCCCAACAAGTAAAAGAAGAAACGAGAAATCTTTTTGGCTTTTCTTTTAATACTACGAATTAACTAAACAAGAAAGAAACTACAACTAATTTTTTTGAATTTTTGAAAGTTTTTCAAACACACAAGTAGAAAGCGAAGATAGAACTAACATGGATATACAATGAAAAATGATGAACACCGACAACTGGAATGAATGTGTGGTACATGAATGTAATGTCGGTGGGAAATACGTACCCCCCCAAGCTTAGGCTTTTGGCCTAAGTTGGTCTATGGCCACTCCTGGCCTAGATAATACCCATGGTGGTAGTTCGGGTTGTACTAAAGTGCAGCTGCAACAGCTTGGCGACCTACCTCGTTACGCCGAGCGGTCTCCACCGCTCTCTCATACTCCTCAGCCTCCTCCTCAAGTATAAAGTATCTTTGTTTTTCCTAGAAGTTAAAGAAGGCAGGAGCAGGCAAAGTAATATGGAAAATGCGACACCTGTTAAAGATTAGCCTGTAACGAAAAGGCGGGTCGTTCCTTTCAAGGAACCGATAACGTTCCATGGCCTCATAATCTAAGTAACTGGGCGGCAATAAAGTGTCATTTTCTTGTATGGGTACATTAAGATGGGCTGCTAAGCGAGTGGCATAAATTCCGCCAAAAAGATCACCAACTAAGGCATTGTTATGCAAGCGGCATGCAATGATGGCACCCATGTTAAATCTTCTATCTCTTAATACTGCACTCTTAAGATTAGCCTGTTTACGGTTGATGCATCTTCCTACGAATAGAGCAAAATAGTGTATAGAAGGAATGTGAATGCTCCCTACAGCAGCTTGCGTTATGGTTCTAGTTTCACCCTTAGTAATATTCATTAGAAATTCATTGCAATCTGCTTTACGAGGTTCAGTGCATGTCCCCCAAAATGGAATTCTACAAGCATCACTAAATTCTTCAACGGACATGCAAAAGGCTTTTCATATAATTAAAGATGACATCATGAGAGGTGCGGTGAGATACATACTCAAATTTCCGTACGAAGGAATCAGTAAGGTCATGGTACTGAGGGCACTTATCTGTCAAGAAGTCCGTGAGCTCGGCATTGTGTACATACATATCAAATTCTTCTTTGATGCCGGCTCGAATCATGAAGGAATCAGACGGCCATTCGCATGGTTGCACCGTAGCCTCCCGTGGCGGTTCGAGGTCCGGCTCACGTATCGCGGGCCTTGGAGCACTCTTGCTTGAGGAACCACCATGGAATATCTTCCTAAGCATTTTCTCCCTCTGAAAATTTCTGAAATTTTTAGTGACTCAAAATAAAAGTGAACGAAACTCAACAAAATTGGTAGCAACTACTCCCACAAGTGTCTAGAGGCTATATCATGCATCAAATCTACTTTGGACCATACAAATTCAACATGCAAGCTCATAAACATGGTCACCACAGCAGCAAAAATTTGCAAAACATAAAGCACTAGAACAAAAACTAATAGGAGCATTGGAGGAGTCACATACCGAGGAGTAATTCCTCAAAACAGTTTTGGAAACGGAGTTCCGAGCAAGGAGATCAAAATTTGCAGCAAAATGAGCAAGAACACGGGCTTGAGAGCAAGGATGATTTTTTCTGGAGGTGGAAGAAGGGTGTGGGTGGCTGGGATAAGTGAGTGGGTCCCTGTGGGACCCACAAGCCTGCTAGGTGCGCCCAGGGGAGTGGCCGCGCCTTGTGAGCTTGTGGCTCAGAGGTACACCCCCTGAGGTGTGTTCAGTGCCAAAAATTCTTAAATATTCAGGAAAAATCATACTAAATTTTCAGGGCATTCTGAGAACTTTTATTTTTGGCCATTTTTTTATTGCACGGATAATTCAGAAAACAGGATAATCATGGCATTTTACTTTATTCAACTATAAATTATAGAGAGCAAACTATGATTACAGAAGGTTGTGCTTACTAAATTCATCGACCACATGCCCCTCAAAAAGAATCCATTAATAAGGTTGATCAAGTCTTATTAACAAACTATTTCCGAGTAACATGAAACCGAAGAATTTTCATATAACACTAAGTTACCTCAATGGGGATATGCATCTCCCCAACAATAAGAACTTCATATTTCTTTTTGACAATAGGAAGAGGAAATTTGAAACCTCCAATAGTGACTGTCGAAACTTTTTCAATACAATTGATACCATTCACCGAACTTTGTTTCTTCAGGAAATAAACCGTATGCTCATTACCATTGACATGAAAAGTAACCTTGCTTTTGTTGCAATCAATAACAGCCCCTACAGTATTCAGAAAGGGTCTACCAAGGATAATCGACATGTTGTCGTCCTCGGGCATATCAAGAATAACAAAGTCAATTAAGATAGTAACATTTGCAACAACAACGGGAACATCCTCGCAAATTCTAATAGGTATAGCAGTTGATTTATCAGCCATTTGCAAAGATATTTCAGTAGGTGTGAGCTTATTCAAATCAAGTCTTTTATATAGAGAGAAAGGCATAACACTAACACCGGCTCCCAAATGACATAAGGCAGTTTTAACATAACTTCTTTTAATGGAGCATGGTATAGTAGGTATTCCCAGATCTCCTAACTTCTTTGGTACTCCACCCTTAAAAGAATAATTTGCAAGCATGGTGGAAATTTTAGCTTCAGGTATCTTTCTTTTATTAGTGACAATATCTTTAATGTATTTAGCATAGGGAGACATTTTCAACATATCAATCAAGCGAGTGTGCAAAAAAGACAGGTCTAAGCATTTCAACAAAGCGCTCAAAGTCTTCCTCATCTTTATTTCTAGATGGTTTGGTGGGAAAAGGCATGGGTTTCTGAACCCATGGTTCTCTTTCTTTTCCATGTTTTCTAGCAACGAAGTCTCTTTTATCATATCTTTTATTCTTATGAGCTGGGTTATCAAGATGAACAACAGGTTCTATTTCTACATCATTATCTGGTTGAGCATCACTATGAACATCATTATCATTATCATTAGGTGGATGTTCATTACCAGATTGTGTCTCAGCATCAGAAATAGAAACATCATTAGGATTCTCAGAAGGTTTTTCTATCACAGGTTCACTAGAAGCAGACAAAGTTTTATCATTTTTCTTTTTAATTTTCTTCTTAGATGAGCTAGGGACATCAGTATTAATTAATTGAGAATCTTGTTCAATTCTTTTAGGATGGCCCTCAGGATACAGAGGCTCCTGGGTCATTCTACCTCCTCTAGTAACAACTCTAACAGCATGATCATTCATTTTATTATTCATCTCATCAAGCAAATCATTTTGTGACTTAGCAATTTGTTCTAACTGAGTATGAACCATAGAAGCATGTTTACTTAAGCCTTTAACATCATTAGCAGTTCTAAACATCAAATCACTCAAGCGATCTATCATGAAGGCATTGCGTTTTAGTTGATTGCTAACATATAAATTGAAGTGTTCTTGCTTAATGATGTAATTATCAAATTCATGCAGGCATTGGCTAGCAGATTTATTATACGGAATATCACCTTCATAAAATCTAGTTAGAGAATTTACCTCCACTACCTATGTCGGGATGTCGAGCCCATGTATTTCTTCAATAGGTCGTAAATTCTTAACATCTTCAGCTTTAATACCCTTTTCTTTCATAGATTCCTTAGCTTCTTGCATATCTTCTGGACTGAGGAATAGAATACCTCTCTTCTTCAGAGTTGGCTTAGGTGGTGGTTCAGGAAGTGTCCAATCATCAGCATCCCTCAACATATTATTCAATAGTTATTCAGCCTGTCCAACCGTTCGTTCCCTGAAAACAGAACTAGCACAACTATCTAGGTAGTCCCTAGAAGCATCGATTAGTACATTATAAAAGATATCAAGTATCCCATTCTTCTTAAGAGGATGATCAGGCAAGGCATTTAGTAATTGGAGAAGCCTCCCCCAAGCTTGAGGGAGATTCTCTTCTTCAATTTGCACAAAGTTAAATATTTCCTGTAAGGCAGCTTGTTTCTTATGAGCAGGAAAATATTTTTCAGAGAAGTAATATATCATATCCTGGGGACTACGTACACAACCAGGAGCAAGGGTATTAAACCATTTCTTAGCATCACCCTTTAATGAGAAAGGAAACAACTTAAGAATGTAATAATAGCGGATTTTTTCATCATGAGCAAACAGGGTGGCTATATCATTTAATTTAGTAAGGTATGCCACAACAGTTTCAGTTTCATAACCATGAAAAGGGTCGGATTCAACCAAAGTAATTAACTCAGGATCGACAGATAATTCATAATCCTTATTGGTAACAAAGATAGGAGAGGTAGCAAACTTAGGGTCATATTTCATTCTCTCTATGATAGACTTTTCTTTTAACTTATGGAGCAATTTTCTAACATCATCTCTATCATTACAAGCAAGAAATTCTCTAGCTATTTCTCCATCCAGAACATAACCATCAGGTATCTTAGGCATTTCAATTCTAGGAGAGCTAGGAATAATAGGTGAATCATAATTTTTAGAAGTTTTAGCAGTTTCAAGTTCCTTAGCCTTAGTAATTTGTTCATCAAGAAATTCACCTAGTGGCATAGTATTATCAAGCATAGTACTAGCATCATCATAAGTATCATTCATAGCAGAAGTAGTATCTTCAATTACTTGTGACATATCAGAATGAATAGCAGGTGGTGGTGTCGCAAGCCTACTCAAAACAGAAGGTGAATCAAGTCCAGAGTGTGATGGAAGTTCCTTATCTCCCCTCGTCATAGAGGGAACGATATTGGTCTTAGTGTCTTTCAGATTCTTCATAGTGATCAACAGATATAAATCCCAAGTGACTCAATAGATAGAGCTATGCTCCCCGGCAACGGCGCCAGAAAGAAGGTCTTGAGGGTAGTATTTCACCCAAATTTATTGATTCGACACAAGGGGAGCCAAAGAATATTTGTGAGTATTAGCAGTTGAGTTGTCAATTCAACCACACCTGGGGAACTAAATATCTGCAACAAAGTGTTTAGTAGCACAGTAGTATGATAGTTTTGATTGCAGTAGCAACAGTAGCAATAGTAACAAGGATAGTAACAGCAGCAGTTTTGTAGTGATTGTAACAGCAACAGCAACGGTAGTAACTTAGCAAAGATCAATATGCGAAAAGCGTAGGCATTGGATCGGTGATGGATAATTATGTTGGATGACATTCATCATTTAACAGTCACAACCTAGAGCGATACACAATAGCTCCAATTCATCAATGTAATGTAGCCATGTATTCCGTATATAGTCATACGTGCTTATAGTAAGAACTTGCATGACATCTTTTGTCCTACCCTCCCGTGGCAGCGGGGTCCATAAGGAAATCTAAGGGATATTAAGGCCTCCTTTTAATAGAGAACCGGAACAAAGCATTAGCACTCAGTGAATACATGAACTCCTCAAACTATGGCAATCACTAGAAAGAATCCCAATTATTGTCACCTTGGGGTATGCGGATCATAACACGTAATAGGTGCATACAACTTGCAAGATAGGATCAAGAACACAAATATATTCATGAAAACATAAAGGGTTCATATCTGAAATCATGGCACTCGGCCCCTAGTGACAAGCATTAAGCATAGCAAAGTCACAGCAACATCAATCTCAGAACAGAGTGGATACTAGGGATCAAGCCCTAACAAAATTGACTCGATTACATGATAAATCTCATCCAACCCATCACCGTTCAGCAAGCCTACGAAGAAATTACTCACACACGGCGATGAGCATCATGAAATTGGTGATGGAGGATGGTTGATGATGACGACGGCGTCGAATCCCCCTCTACGGAGCCCCAAACGGACTCCAGATCATCCCTCCCGATGAAGAACAGGACGTGGCAGCGGCTCTGTATCGTAAAACGCGATGATTCTTTCTCTCTGATTTTTTTCTCCATGAATAGGTATATATAGCGTTGGAATTAGGTCAATTGGAGTTTCCAGGGGCCCACAAGCCTTGAGGGCGCGCCCCCTAGGCTTGTGGCCGCTGGGTGGCTCCCCTCCAGTGGATCTTTTCGCCAGTATTTTTTATATATTCTGAAATAATTCTCCGTAAATTTTCAAGTCCATCCGAGAACTTTTATTTCTGCACAAAAATAACACCATGGCAATTCTGCTGAAAACAGCGTCCATCCGGGTTAGTTCCATTATAATCATGCAAATTAGAGCCAAAACTAGAGCAAAAGTGTTTGGAAAAGTAGATACGTTTGGGACGTACCAGCCATCTCGTCGTGGTGCAATCAAGTATGTACCTCTGAAATAGGTATTGTCGTCGGAAATAATGGTCATCTCACCGGCCTGGTGGTCATCCGTCACGTGAGGCACAACACATGTAGGGAGCTTCTGTTCTTGAACATAATAGTAACATAGTAAGAAATAGTAACACACATATACTATGACTTGAAAGAAGAATGTATATGTGGCACCCCGGCTCAGAGGAACCGGAACACCCCGTATTCCAGCCCAGAGATCATGTCTTCTGGAATACGGCACTGCTTGGCATAGAACAAATCAGCTCTTTATTACAAATAGTTGGAGTACAAGAGTTTTGTGGCATTACAAAGTGCTACACTGGCACAGCGATACTACGCCTGCTAAGGTAGCTCCATGCTAGCAGCGGCACAACTTCTAGTAGCGGAACCATGACGACGGTAATGGACTCCACTCCGCAGGGACTCTGGCTGGGACACGTCCTAGCTCGCAACTCGGAATCCTTGGGCTATGCAAACATGGCAGCACCTGCAAACTGGCATGATACGCCAGGTGAGTACTTTCAATGTACTCGCAAGCTCACATCAAACAGGAGCATCACAGCAACGCAATATCATAGCCGTCATGATTATGTTAGGATCAATTGTTATAAAAAGGGTGGAAGAAAATAATAAACAGTGCTACCTCCGAATGATCTGCAATAGCTACTATTACAGAGACAGCCTTACTCTTGGCTATCCAGTCGGACCATCGATTCTCGTGACCAGTTCCTGGTTACCTCAAGATCATTCAACAAATAATCTCAAGATCATCTCCAAGATTACTGACAGCCTTTTACCAAGCAATTACCCAATATACCAAGATGAGTTCTTCCATCATTAACAAGTCATTCCTTCACTGGTGCTGATCAGACAGTGTGACTTAGTATGAACTGTGTCCAATTCCATGGACGCGGCTATTCGAATAGATTCTTACACTCTGCAGAGGTTGCGCACTTTACCCACACCATGGACCTTCGTCCAACGAAACTCGCCTAACCTGTGTCCCTTCCATCATACCACCGACACATCCTCTCTGAGGTCATGCCCTGGGTGGCCCCTGTGTCACTTCTGACACCTGCCACCGTCGTGGCCATAAACCTATCCCAAACGGGGACCTGAGCTCAATAACCAAACCGGGCTCACAAGATTATCGTCGTCTACCTGATCAGGGTAGCACGCACGCATAACCTCCCCTCTTTGGTGGTACCGATAAAAGAGCACATGGTTAGCCCAAGTTAAGGCCGTCCAATTCCGCCAGATGTGGCTACATAGGAAAGCTCGGTTCAGTGGCACTTGATCAACGAATGAAGGAAGTAATCCCCAAGTGATTCTTCCGCCATAACTGATACCCCGGTGTTATAGTGATCCAAGTTATAACAATAGCCAACTAGTGATCCAATGAGCATCATGATCAAACTACTGCTACTGATTCCATTGATGAAATACCGGACGGAATCACAAAGTAATCATAGATGGTAATCTCGCAATCCAACAGCATCTTGGCTTCATCAAACTTGTAGACTACCAATGACTAACAATCCAATTATCAACATGATAGTAGTCTATCAAGGATTTCTCCAAGAGTTGCATGAATAAACTATTTATGAATAATTCAATTTTTAGCTTAAATAGTTATTTAAACCATGGTATTGCAATGCAATTATGCAAATGAGAGTTGTGGCTTGCCTTGCACCAAGGGAGTGTGGGAGTACACCTAGTCTTCACCAACTAGTCAAAATCACTCTGAAAAACATTTTTGACAACATTTGTAAATATCACATAAAGCATTTTCCCTCTGTCCAGAAATTCTAGACAATTGAGAAAAATACCAAAATTTTACAGCAAATAAAGGAGGTCATAAGAAAAATAATGCAAAAAGAATGAACTCATTTGGACTTACGGTTTAAAAGTAATGAGCAGTCAAAGTTGAGTCAAACTTCTGGTTTAAAATTGATTTAAACAGAAATTCAGAAAAACCAGAGGCGGCCACGTCGAAGGCGTAAAGCGGGAATACGCCTCCACTTACGTATCGCTTCGGGCGCGCGTAGAGTCGCTGACAGGTGGGGCCCCCTGTCAGTTTTAAAAGAGAAAGAGAGAGAACAGAGAGATGGCGGGCGTACCGGCGGCCATTCGCCGGCGTTGAGATGGCGGCGAGGCTGGGAAAGGGCGGGGATGGATCGGGTAGTCGACGGCGAGCATGCCCATATCCGTAGCTCATTGGGAGATGGCCGGACGGCGTCGGCCCATTCCTCTCAGGCGGCGGCGAGCTACGGTGGTGGAGGGGATCAGCGATTCCAGCGACGATTCGGGCGGCGGAGGGACTGGGATGGGTCGGTGGAGCTTCACGAGCTCAACGGTGGCCCTGGTTGTGGTTGGGGTGGACGGAGTCGAGCTGGAGAAGCCGGGGCAAAGTGGCAGAGCACCTCGCCGGAGATGGGGAAGGAGGGCTTCCCGGCTCTGCTTCTGGGTGCGGGGCGGTGACTGAGAGGTGGAGAGAGCGAGTGGTGAGGAGAGGGAGGGCTGGGGTGCGGCTTTTATAGCCGGGCGGCGATGCCAGTCCCGGATCCCACCGGGGGGAAAACGCCGGCATCCGCATTGAGCTGGACGTCGCGCTGGCGACCAGACTGCGTGGGGAGGTGACTGGAGAGGGCATGGACTTAATGGCGCTGGCGACCAGACTGCGTGGGGAGGTGAGTGGAGAGGGCAGGGACTTAATGGCGCTGGCGCGGAGCGACGAGGAAGACGCCAGCCAGTGCGGCCACAGTGCCAGTATGGCGGCTATAGCGGCACGGCTTGGTCGTATCCGGCGAGGGCACTGCCGGCGATGGGAGGCTTCCAGACGGGCCAGGTGGACGGCGGGGAGGACGTCGGCGCCAGAGGACACGGCAAGACGACGCGGGCGTGCAGAGCCAGCGAGGCCCGAGAGGGTTCGGCGCCCAGAGCGCGACCTTGGCCCTGGCAGACGCGTGGTCACCGCATGCACTGGCACACGCGGTGCACTCTGGCTCGTGCGGTCATGTCCATGCGGTAGGCCATTCACCCTGTGGCCTCCCTGTGCAACTGGTTTGACAAGAGGCGACCTGGACAGATGGCTAGCTTCCAAACAGGTTTCTTGACAGAAACTTGGGCAAGAAGCTGGGGAAAAATGGCCAGGGTTTTGAGGGAGAGAATTTGTCACACTGACATGTAGCAGGAAGGTGCCCATTTTGGGAAAAATTCAGGCCAAATGAGCATGTTTTGAACCTAGTTGCTTCACAACTGCAACTCTGGTCCAGAAACTGGTTGAGGATGATGCACTCACATGGATGAGCTCCTTGAGATGAAACTTGGTATTTGTGGGTTATTTAGTGGTGTCAAGATGCTATAAAAGTTTCATACCATTTGGACAAGTATAAATGGTACTTCCTTCACAACACTCCTCTCTGAACAGAAACTTGAGGGAATTTTGTGGAGAAAATGGCTAAATGACATGGGCCAAAATTTGGTGGAGTGCATTCATATGGATAAGAGAATGTCCTGGATTAATTTCAGAATGTTTGGAGGAATATAAAATATAGTTGCTTCACAAACTGAAATTATGACCAGAGACAAAGATTGGATGGTGTGCTCACCATGAGCATGGAATCTTGAATATTTTCACATATACAAGGTTCATATGGTCCAAAGAATTTATTTGAATTTTCTTAGAATTTTTGGAAGAACACAAACATAGGTTGCTTCACAACCTGGTGCACAAAAAGGGCTATTCCTTTAATGGAAAAAGGAATATTAAATTGGAATAAAGGTTGAAATTGAGCAAGAATGGAAATGACAAGACTTGGGAGAAGTTTTTAGAAGCTTGAGCCACTTGGGAAAGGAAAGTTAAAAATATTTTCCCAAGTTTTAAGTCCATAGAGCCATTCAATTTAAAGTCCAAACCAAATTCCATCTAAAATTTTCAAATGGGTTTTTGAAAAGAAAAGTTGGGAAAAACCAGGGTGTCACAGTATATATGAAATACTAGTCATGATCAAAATCTTAACATGCATTTTGTACAAATGTTGTTCTTGCTCAAGGTGTGGACTAGTGGTGGGTATGGTGCATCATTTGGACCAGCTCCGTAAGTGCTCTTAAGCGACTCAATATCAGCAACAAAGGACATGAGGAACCTCTTTTCCTGCCAAGTAAGCGTACTGCAAGCAGTGTAATAGGTGTCGTCTACTAAGTTCCGTATGTTTCTTGGAGATAGAAAATAAGCTGTCAATTTTGAATAAACAAGATAATTAAGTTATGGGTGAACTAGAATGTAAAGGTTATTTAATAAGTTTGTTTACGAAACTTACATGGAGGAAGAACTGGAATCACGTCTAAATCGACCCATATGTCTCATCATTGTAGGAGCGAAGTATGTCAACCAGAGGGGGGGTGAATGGGAGTTTAAAAATTTCTTTAGAAACTTCAAAACTCTCAGAACAATAAACTACCGAACTAAAACTAGGCACAAGCATTGAGAAGAATCACATAATGGAAAAACATTTAGACAGGGTATTTCGAATGTAAATGTGCGAAGGTTTAACCAATAGAGCTCAGTGAAGAAAAGAGGTTTGGTAGACCAGTTCGTCCTTCTGCACAAGGACTCTCTTCACCCTATTCTCCTCGACAATTGGTTCGTCAACCAATGCCGATTACTCGTGGTAGATACTTGAGGCGATCTCCAAACCTTTACAAACTTCTTCTTCAAGAACCACAATCACTCTTGGTCTCTGAAGGAAATGACACCTAACCGTCTAGAGAGTTTGCAGCTCTCAAGAGTAATAGGTGGAGCGTACTGGACTTAGATTCGAGTAATGCTAAACCACTAGCTAATTCTTCGGCTCTAGGGTTTTTCTCTCGGTGGATTTTAAACTCAAATCACTCTGGAGAGGGGGTTTCTCAACAAACTTCTCAGAATCAAATGGAGCACCCACCGGACAAAGCCGGTGCGGGGTGGCTATTTATAGCCGCAGCCTTCCCTGATGGGAAATGACCATTTTGGACATGCGGTCCAGCCAATGGCCAACCGACACATTTGCAACGGTCGGATTTTTGAAGCAACGGTAACATTACTTGAGGAACAAGTAATGCTAACTCTTCGGTCAGAGTCAAATCTCTCGCAGCGAAGAAGATCACAGTCTCTTGCTGGCAAGTATTTGCTCGGAACACAAAGAGATTTCTCTCACAGCTTTCATAGGTTTGAGTTTATCATTAGAGAACCTAAGCTTCAAACACAATACCCCTCTTAATTGTAAGGTGGTCCTATGACACAATGAAAGAAAAGAAGAAGAACGAAACAAATGCCACATCTTTACTTCGTATTCGACTTCCTTTGGCTGCAGTCAATTTCTTCAAAACCAACCAAACCAATTTCTTTGCGTCAGCAATTTTAGGGGTCACTCTTCATAGCATCAACTTCGTGAATAATGCTCGCTGCTACGCAGGGCATATTCTTTGGAGTTTATAGCAAACTCCTCATGACATCAGGGACATGTTACTCTATGTGAACTAGCAAACATACTAGTCCCTTACTGTTTATGTCAACAATCTTCAAAACATAAGGAGGCAAATTATTGCACCAACAATCTCCCCCTTTTTGAACGATTGTTGACAAAACAGATAATCATCGATGAGAGAAAGATATGCAATAAAGAACATGGTGAGAGTGATAAGTTGTTACTGTTCTCGAGGATGAAATATGCTCCCCCTGAATGTATCCATGGATGTAAAGATTTCGAAGAGATATTCCAGCAATACATATAATGTGTGGAGGAAATTTCATTTATTCGAGATAGTGATTGGTACTAATGTGATAAAATCCATCGATAGTAATAGTGCTACCAGTCATAACTTCTATTACAGAACCACCTGCAAAATAGATACTTCGAGAGAATATGCATTGCAGGGGGTTATTAACATTACAGCATAGAAGTTACTGAGAGTTTTACAACAAAAGACAGATAAACAACGAAAGACTGTTGCAAACTCGAGAGAAAAACAGTTCAAACGAAACACCAGAAGGCAAATCTATCGAACTCTCGATGTAATTCTCCCCTTTTTTGTCAACAAGTGGCAAAAAGTGATGAATAACATGAGGCAAGAAAGCAAAGCATAGATCACCCCTCGGCATCGCCGGCAAAGCTATCTGAAGATAGTTCTTCTTTAGAAGTGACTAGAATTCCTTCACCATCAGCAGCAATAGGATTGTCTTCGGGCACATGGACTAGTTGCTGGGAGGTACTTGGCATACTGGGATCAGCGTTCGGAAGAGCAGTTGATAGCAGATTGCCTTCGGTTGGTTTGACGGTAGGAGAAGTGGCTCCAGATTCTTCGAGTAATTTGCAGATTTGCAAATCAAGATCATCAATGGGAGACACTCGAGCAGGCAGAGGTGGACTGCTGCGAGCCTGAAGATCGTTCATACTGAAGCCTTGATCATTGTAATCATACAACTCTTTGAGGCTCACGTGCAGCAGTTGTTTTTCGGTGAAGAACTAGCGAAGAAATTTCCAAAGGCGTTTCTTATTCTCATCGGTGATCAGGTGAATGAGCCTTGTGCGGTTATTCAGGAGATTGATTTCTTTAGCAAGATGCTCTTTTTCACGACGATCATCAGCAATATGTTGCAGAATCAACTGTTGCATTCGCATGCTGATCTCCAAATGAGATGGACGTTGAGAGGTTGGTAAAGGCACACGCTGAGGGAGCCGTGGACCATCAAAAGCAGGATGATAATCTTCGGTAGGTGACGAAGTTTTTCCTGAGGAAAATTCTTCCATGGCCTTCATAGTATCACGCACCGGTGGAATGAAACATTTGTGAGTAGCCTTGGCAAGATACACAGTCTGCATAGCATAATCAATGACTTTCTAAATCCACGGGGCGTAAACTTTCATAGTCAGGGGATACTGAGCAGTGTCTTTCAGAATGTGAAGGAACATGTCTTCAATATCAAAAGGATAGCGCTCGGAGATAGCATAGATGGCATTTTGAAGGATATCAGAAATAGACTTGTCATTATTAATGCCAGTGAGCGGACAGATGGTGTACGTGAGCAGATGATACAACATTTGATTCTCAAATGTTAAGTGCTCAGGTAGAGGAGGACCAGAATAATCTCGTATCTTTTCTTTGTCCATAGTTCACTTGAAGTCTTCATCGGAGATAACATCAATGAAGTGCACCCGAATCTCATTACTGCCATGCTCAAAGCGAGGGAAGTGGAAGTGCGAGGTAAAATCAGAGGAGGTGCACTTGATCCTTTTTCCGTCAGTCATCCATTCAAAAATCCACTTGGAGCTGTCATTCTCATAACCAGATATATATAAGGTGGCATAGAACTGAAGTATAACCTCTCGGTTCCAGGGATGTTCAAATGCCAACACTTTGGTGAGGCAGAAATCATACAAATCTTGGACTAACTGGTTGAAGCATCCAATATTTCGCATCGCTTGAATATTGGGAAATTCATGAGGGAAAATGTGGCACCCTGGCTCAGAGCAATCGGTTTACCTTGCATTGCCAGCCCAGAGATCAAGTCTTCTGGCAATACACAACAACTTGGTACAGAAAATAACCACTTTATTGATCGCTAGCGGATACATAGGTTCAAATATTACAAGATAAGCGAGGCCAAGCGGCACACACGGCACGGCTGCACTTATGTACATTATTTAGTAGACATCTCAGGGGCCTCGATGATAAAGGGAACTACTACGCGGCAGCGGAACGACGATGTAGCGGAACTCCACCCCACAGGGACACTGCTGGGACACGGCCTAGAGCGCGACATACTGCTCGACATCAACACCATGCGTGGCTTCTCCTGCATCTGGCATGATAAGCCAGGTGAGTACTTTGAATGTACTCGCAAGCTCACAGCAAACAAAGCAAATACGACAAACAATAACAAAGCATTTAACAAGTTTAATGCATGAGGATGATACTACTAGACATGAGGTGTGCGTGAAATGTTGCCGTGGTCACTGGGACCAACTTACCATTTCGGGGTCACCACGTAACCACCGTCCATACTTACCAACGTGATCCTCACTTGATCACAGCAATACCATTCATAGTGATCCTCACACGATCACCAATTTCTGCATGTGCCATCTTGTGAATCTTAGTGTGCAGGTTAATTATATCTGTCGACCCATGGTGTGACCTACTACGAACTGTGTCCATATCCGAGGACGCGGCTATCGATAGATTATACACTCTGCAGAGGTTAGTACACTGTACCCACACTACGGAACTCATGGCCTCATGCTCCCATTCGGGTGGACCAACGACATTCCGACAAAACCAATCTATTGCATGACACTCTCCCGGCCACTTCGACAAAATCCCCTTTGGGCTTTGTCATGGGTGGCCCCGATGTCAACTCGTGACATCCGCCACCTTTGTGGCTGGCACCATCCTGGCCAAACAAAAACATCATCCCAAATGGGGACCTCGGTACTGTAAAACTCGGGCACACAAGGTTATGACTGCCTACCGGGCCAGGGTAGCGCAAGTGCACAACCTTCCCTAGTAGGAGGCACCGACGAGAGGCATGACAATTGACCGAATTAGTGCCTCCCCATCCAGGAAGGTGTGGTTGCACTGGTGAGCTCGATTCGGTGGCACCATGACTCGATCAACAGCTTGTTCAAGTTGAATTATCATCAATTTTAACTTGAAATAGAATGATTCGAGCCATAGTGTGTGAATGAATGCACGGGTCATGATCATGAGTAACGAATGCATCATGTTACCATGAGAGTATATGACATGATCTCTATAGCACACTTTAGCAAGAAAACCTATTCTCTACTACATAGCATCAAAATGACATGGAACAAATACAATGCAATAAGTTCTATATAGCACATTATTTTAATATTGGAATATATGATGAATTTCATTCAAATAAACCATTGTCATTGCAATGCCATCCTTGCATATGAATGTTGTGGCTTGCCTTGGTTCAGAGGAGTGTCACAATACTTCTGGTATTCTCCAACACAACTAGGAGCTTCTGAAAATATTATAAATGCAAAAAGAAAATTTCTCATAAAGCATTTTATTTCACCAGAAATTCCAAACAGCAAGGAAAATTCTGAAATTTGGCATGCAGAAACTTTAGCTCAAAACAAACCAGTAGCAAAAAGAATCAACTCATTTGGACTTATAGAATAGAAATTAGAGCTGGTCAAAGTTAAAGTCAAAATCTGGATTTAAATGAATTTACAGAAATTCCCATAGAGGGCCACATTGAAGGCGTATTCTCTGAATATGTCTCCACTTAAAAACGGTTCGGAAGAGAGAGAGAGGCTGACAGGTGGGGCCCTCTATCAGGGTTAAAAGGGAGAGAGAGAGGGAACAGGGGAGCGGCGCTGTGACGCCCTCGACTTAATCGTGCACTAATCATACACGCAAATGCACATGATCAAACCTAAGGACTCACGGGAAGATATCACAGAACAACTCTAAACACAAAATAAAATAATACAAGCTTTAATATTACAAGCCAGGGGCCTCGAGGGCTCAAATACATAAGCTCGATGTCAAACAAGCATCAGCGGAAGCAACAGTATCTGAGTACAGAGACAAGTTAATCAAAGATGCCTTAAGAAGGCGAAAACAAACAATGGCTCTGATCGAAAAGGTGCGGGCCTCCTGCCTGGGAACCTCCGATCTACTCCTGTTCTACGGTCTCCACGTAGAAGTAGATACCTCCGGGAATCTCCTGCTCCTGGGCTCCAGCGTCTGATATATCATCAAATGGGTTTGGGGAAAAGAATAGCAGAGCAACCGTGAGTACTCATCCAAAGTACTCTCAAGACTGACATCAGAACTATACTAATTATGCATTGGTTTCAAATGAAGAGGCTGTATCTGTGGACTAAATAGCAGAATGCCAGAATAGAGAGAAAGGCCTAGCCTATCGAAGACTAGCATCTTCAGCGGTCTTGCAGCATTAGAAGAGTGTAGATTAGCATATTATTAATTAACAAGCATGTGGGAGCAAAGCCCAGAGATCCTTCCTCGACTCCCTGCGAGAAAGCAATCCCGGAGCTTCAATTAATTAAAAGTATCCTGTTCAAGTAGTAATAGATCGGGATACAACACTGAGCGTCCTGTTACCGTGGACATGGCTATTCAAATAGATAATCTTCCCTACAGGGGTGCACTACTGTTACCCAACACGCTCGATTAACTCTGGCCGGACACACTTTTCTCGGTCATGCCAGGCCTCGGCTGAACGACACACCGCAGCCCTACCTAGAGCTAAGCAGAGAGGTCCCCGCCGGTCTACATCCTAAGCGCGCAGGGTTCTTGGGCCGATCCCCCTTTGCACACCGGGTCGTTATGCGATGAGCCGGGACGAGCACCACCTCATCCTGGGTGGCACTGTCCCGACAGGCCCACAAGGCTGAACTGGACATCTGACAGAGCTTTCGGCTGATAAATACGGTGCAGAGGGCCCCATTAAACCATTATCCCACGTGGTGGTAGTGCGTATAGGGCACGACGACCCACTCAAATCAATACCCAAATCCGTTAGTGCATTTACAACTCAAGTGACGGCTAAACAGCCAGCCGCCACAGTATCTCTCGCGGGTGCTCTCTAGCACGCCCGACTTTCACGTGTATCTCTCGCGGCTACCCCTCGGGGTCGACCCGACTTTAATCGGTATCTGTAGTAAAGTCAAAGTACCCGTGTGTCTTGTAGAATCAAGGAGGAATCTGAGGAATCATCCTCATTGGATTTCCCACTTGACGAAAACGGCAAGGAGAACCTGGAGGAATCACCCTCGTTGGATTCACACTTGCGGGGTTGCATGACAGAAGCTCCATCGGAAGTGGTGAAAGAGGAATCACCCTCGTTAACCCACGACCGACTAGCTATTCTACAGAGGCATCATCTAAAGTGGGATAAGAGGTATCACCCTCGGCACTCGATGCCAGCTCTGCATAGACGAGCAACTTAGGGGATGTGTGTAGTGCTGTGCTGGTCTCAGCCCGACGATCACAACGATCGGGGCACTGGTATCTAAGCGGGGCAGCTAAGACAAGGAAGAGGGGCACAGATGGTTTTCATCCAACCTGTACTAAACATTTAGGTTATCAGGTAAAGTATCAACAGAAGTTACAATAAACAGGCTATGCATCAGAATAGGATAAAACAATAGCAGCAGCAATTTTCTAATGCAAGCAGGGGGGAGAAAGAATAGGTGGAATAGGTATGCGTCAAGGGGGTTTGCTTGCCTGGTTGCTCTGCAGGCGAAAATAAATCTTCAGCGGTGTAGTCGATCTCCTGGGCAACGTCGGGCTCGAAAACTATCGGAAAGAAGTGGGGGAGAAGAAAAAATAAATTCATGGCAAAATGCAATCACTATGCAATACATGCCTAAACGATACGCGGAGGTATTATTTTGCCTATCTAAGTGTTTTAGTTAAATTAGGAATTTATTTGGATTTATTTTATTAAAGTTGAACACTATTCATTTAACGAAAACGGGCAAAATGTTCCATGTTCACCTTGCTAGGAGCGTTGGACAGGCATTTTGATTACATATTCAGATTCTTCATATTTTTCTGATCATTTTTCATATATAAATTATTTTCATCTGACATACGGTTTAAAAGATATGATTTTTCAAAGTTTTATTAATATTCT
This sequence comes from Elymus sibiricus, assembly GCA_039707655.1. Classification (NCBI taxonomy): domain Eukaryota; kingdom Viridiplantae; phylum Streptophyta; class Magnoliopsida; order Poales; family Poaceae; genus Elymus; species Elymus sibiricus. The sequence continues at coordinate 71,268,733 of CM077668.1, forward strand.
GGAATTACTTAAATTATTTAAATTAGAATTATCCGAAACAGTGCAGGCTGACGTCAGCATGACGTATTGCTGACGTCAGCAGTCAACAGTCCGCTGACCAGAGTCAAACCTGACCAGTGGGTCCCACTGGTCAGTGACTCATCTAACTAAACAGGGATTAATTTAATCTAATTAACCTAATTCACGAGTGGGCCCGCACTGTCAGTGTCTAATTAGTGTTTTAATTAATTAATTTAATTAATTAACAGATTTTCTATTTAATTAAAAATCGTTTAATCGCGCGGGACCCACATGTCAGTCTCATTGGGCCAGCCCAGTCAGCGTTGACTGGGTCAACAGGTCAATGGGACCCACTCGTCAGCGACATAGGGGGTCCCACATGTTAGGCCAGGTCAGCGTCGCCGGCGTCGGCGTCGGAATCACGCCGGCGACCAAATCCGCGGCGGCGCGGCCTCGGACCTCGCCGGAAATCGCCGTCCGGCGACCATATCGCGTGCGCGAGGCGGCGTTCGAAAGAGGGGAGCGAGGCGAGTCGATCTGGGGCGGTTTCGCGAGCTAACTCGGCCGGAGTCGAGCACTACGAGCTCGCCGGTGGCGAGGTGTTTCGGGCGAGCTCGGTGGAGTCGCCGCAGGGCACGGCAGACCGTGGGGTTGGGCTCTACGGGTTCCTAGCGCGGCCTATATCACGGTGGTGAGCTCGGGTGAGCATGACATCGCCGGGAGCGATGGCGACGAGCACCGCGGCGGAGACGGCTACGGGCGGCGATGGCAACGGCGGCTACGGGCGGCTACCGGCAGCGCAGAGAGAGGGGAAAGAAGCGGACGCTCACCGGGCGGGCACACGGGGGCCCGGCGTAAGCTTAGGAGCAGCAGATCGACGGCATTCGCCGGCGAAGCGCCGATGACCGAAATCGGGGAGGAGCTCGATCCCGGCATTGTGTTGGCGCAAAGCTCCGTCCAGCGGGCGGAGAGGAAGCAGAGGAGCAAGGCAGAGCAATTGAGCCCGGTCTCAGGCGGTGAGGACGACGGCAGCCACGACAATGAGCTCGGCCATGGCGACGGGATCGGGCGCCTGCGCGGGAGGAAGGAAACGAGCGAGGGAGGGGGATCTGTAGGGGTTAGTGTTTCGGGGAGAGAGGGGGCGACCAGGGAGAGGCCTTAACGGCGCCGAGGAGGCGGCGGATGGCCGACAGCGCGACGGGCGGCGCCGTGTCGGCGTGCGCGCGTGACAGTGAGCGGGAGGAGGACGTTGGCGCGGTTGGGCTGGGCTGCGCTACACTGTGCACTCACGGCCCATAGGCACAGTAAACGGTAAGCCTTTTCCTTTTTCTTTTTCCATTTCTTTTCTTTACTCTGTTTTGCAAATTGTAAGGCTACTAAATGACTTTTATAAAATGTGTGGCTTGGTTTAAATATTACAGTGAATTATTACCTAACACCAAAAACTGGTTTGGGTAAAATATGATTTCATTTGTAATTTTATTAAATAAAATGGTAATAAAATGCTGCTGTTTACTACTGTTTGAGGTTGTTAGGGTCACTTAGGCATTTTTAGTGATGTTGCTTTCCTGAACATATTTAGTTATGATTTATTTGTTATTTAATGAACATTTTTATTTCAAATTTGGAACATCCACCCGGAGAGAATCCTGGCCCTCATCTTGAAATTTGAATGGGAATTTGAAATGAGATATGATGCAATGATGATCAGGCATAGTTAATCATGCTGACTTGGCATTATCAAGAGGTGATTACTGTAGCTATTACATGGGGACGTGACAATTCTCCTCCTCTAACAAGAATTCTCGTCCCGAGAATTAAGAGGAAGGCTGAAAGAGAGAGGGGTATTCGTCACGAAGACGATCCTCGCGTTCCCAAGTGGCTTCGTCCACAGAATGATTCGACCACTGAACTTTAAGGAACTTGATCGACTTCTGAAGGGTTCGTCGCTCAGCTTGATCGAGAATGCGGATCAGATACTCTTGATAAGACAGATCTTCTCGCAATTCAAGTACTTCATGATCCACTGCTCGGATAGGATCCTTGAAGCAGCGACGGAGTTGCGATACATGAAAGACATCATGTACTTGAGAAAGGTTCGGCGGCAATTCCAATTGATATGCCACTTCTCCTCGACGAGCGAGAATACGGAACGGGCCAATATAGCGAGGAGCAAATTTGGCTTTGATCCCAAATCGGTGGGTGCCCTTCATTGGAGTGACACGAAGGTAAGCTTGCTCGCCAGGTTAATAGACCATTACCTTGTGCTTTCGGTCATAGTTGCTCTTTTGTCGAGACTGAGCAGTTTTCAAATGTTCACGAACAATGCGGACTTGTTCTTCAGCTTGTTGAATAATGTCCGGTCCGACGAGTGATCGTTCCCCAGTTTCTGACCAATTCAGAGGGGTTCGACACTTACGTCCATATAACACTTCAAAGGGTGCCATCTTCAGACTAGCTTGGTAGCTATTGTTGTAAGAGAATTCGGCATACGGGAGAGATTCCTCCCATTTCTTACCGAATGAGATGACACAAGCTCGAAGCATATCTTCAAGCACTTGATTGACTCGTTCGACTTGACCCTGAGACTGAGGGTGAAAAGCGGTGCTGAAAGACAGATGAATTCCCATAGCTTCTTGGAAACTGTTCCAAAATCTTGAGGTAAAGAGGCTGCCACGATCTGAACTGATCTCCAACGGAATACCGTGGAGTGACACAATTCTGGAAACATATAAGTCTGCTAACTGACTAGTAGTGATTGTCTCCTTGACTGGCAGAAAGTGGGCAACCTTGGAGAATCAGTCAATGACGACAAGGATAGCATCATGACCCTTCTGCGATCTGGGGAAACCAGTAATGAAGTCCATTTCGACCTTGTCCCATTTCCATTCAGGAATATCAAGTGGTTGCAGAAGTCCAACAGGCCTTTGATGTTCAGCCTTGATGCGACGGCAAACGTCACACTCAGCAACATAATGAGCGATATCTTGTTTCATACCAGGCCACCAATATCTCTGTCGAATGTCTTGGTACATCATGGTGCTACCGGGGTGAATTGACAAAGGTGTATCATGTGCTTCTTTCATAACATCCGAGCGAGAGTCCAGATTATGCTTCTGGGGACCACGAGGCGACCTTTGAAGAGCAAGGCACCATCATCACCAACATGGTAGAATGAAGAATTTCCCTTGGAGAGGTATTTCTTAACCTTCTCGACTTTAGAGTCATATTTCTGCCTTGTCTTGATGTTGCACTCGAGGTCTGGTTCTACAACCAGGGTATTAAGATAACCCTGAGGTACAATGTGAAGGTTCAACTTGCGAAGCTCTTCATAAAGCATAGGTTGTTCTTCTTGAACCATGAGGTTGTTGCAATAAGCCTTGCGGCTCAAGGCATCGGCCATTACATTAGCCTTGCCAGGTGTATAAGAAATATTCATATCATAATCGGCTATTGTCTCGAGCCATCTTTGCTGACGGAGATTCAAGTCTGGTTGAGTATACAGATACTTCAGGCTCTGGTGATCCGTGTATATCTCGCAACGATTACCGAGAAGGTAATGTCGCCACAGCTTCAGAGCATAAATAAGTCAGCAACCTCGAGATCATGTACTGGATAATTTTCCTCATGAGGACGCAATTGTCGAGAGCCATAAGCAATCACTTTGCGTTCTTGCATTAGGACACAGCCTAATCCTTGACGAGATGCATCACAGTAAATCACGAAGTCCTTTTGGGAATCCGGGGGTGCTAGCACTGGGGCAGATGTCAACTTATCTTTGAGCGTCTGAAAACTTTCCTGACATTTTTCTGTCCACTCAAATTTAACACCTTTGTGGAGCAGATCAGTCAACGGCTTAGCAATCTTGGAGAAGTTCTCGACGAATCGGCGGCAATAGCTAGCGAGTCCGAGAAAACTTCGGACTTGCTTAACATTCTTCGAGGGAGTCCAGTCAAGAATAGCCTGAACTCGCTCGGGGTTGACAGCGATGCCATCTTTGGAAATCACATGACCGAGATAGGTCACTTCAGATAACCAGAATTCACACTTAGAGTATTTGGCGTATAGCTGGTGTTCTCGAAGTTTCTCCAATACAAGCCGAAGATGTTCGGCGTGTTCTTCTTCATTCTTGGAAAATATAAGAATATCATCCAAATACACCGCGACGAATTTGTCGAGGTAGTCCATGAAGATATAGTTCATCAATCGAGAGAAAGTGGCCGGTGCATTGGTTAATCCGAAAGACATGACGGTGTACTCGTAAGAACCATATCGAGTAACAAAAGCGGTCTTCGGAATATCCTCCTTACGAACTCGGATCTGATGATAACCCAACCACAAATCAAGTTTCGAGAACACTGAGGAACCAGCAAGCGGATCATACAGATCGTTGATTCTGGGAAGTGGATACTTGTTCTGAATTGTTGCCTGGTTGATAGGTCGGTAATCTTGGACCAACCGGTTTGTCCCATCCTTCTTCTTAACAAAGAGAGAAGGTGCTCCCCAAGCAGAAGAACTGGGGCGGATGAAACCCTTCTTAAGTGACTTGTCGATTTCCTCCTTAAGTTCAAGGAGTTCATGCGGCGGCATCTTATAAGGACGCTTCGCAATAGGGGTAGTGCCAGGTTTCAAGTCGATGACGAACTCGACAGCTCTGACAGGAGGTATTCCTGGAAGTTCTTCTGGAAAGACGTCCGGAAAATCGCGAATGACTAGAACGTTCTCAATTCCCTCAAGAGGTGAAGCATTCAATGCATTCAGAGCATATATCTGGCTCTCGGCATCCTGAGTTGTTCGGGTTGAGTATTTGACTGTCTGGCTAGAAGGGTGAGTGAGGTGAACTGATTCAGCAGCACAGTCAATCAGGGCTTGATGAGGACCCAACCAATTCATGCCCAGAATGACATCTATGGTAGAAACCTTGAGGGCCATGAGTGAAGCAGTGAATTGTAATCCTCCAATTTCAATGTGGTTGTTGTGAGTTATCATCGAGGTATCCCATCTGGATCCTGGAGAGCTAACCACCAGTGGAGGGTACATGTTTTCGAATGACAAGTCTTGCTTGCGTGCAAACGCTTCAGAAATGAAAGAATGTGACGCTCCTGAATCAAAAAGAACAGTAGCGGGAACTGAATTCACTAGAAGGGTACCCATCACAATTTTGGGGTCCCGTCGAGCTTCTTCAACCTTTACATGATTAACACGACCACGACTGAGGGCAGGCGGCCTGGCATTACGGTTTCCGGATTGACGAGCTCGTGCATTTTGATTCTGGGTTGGGCGGCAGCTGGCAGCACGGAGCCCTGGCTGACCACATTTGCGGCATAAACCATCATTATGGGGAGTAGCCATAATATTGGGATGTCCACCCTGAATCGCTAGTTGTCTCGGTGGCAGCGGCAGACGAGGTGCAACATAAGACGGCCTTGGTGTTGGAGCTGGTCGGCGATGTACATTGTGCGGAATCCAGACTTGACGTTTCTGAGCAGGCTGACCCGAGGACGAGCCAACGTCACGAGTGCGCTTGAGCGACTCCTGGTACTTATTCAAAGCAGTTTCAATTCGGAAAGACTGGCTGACAAGCATTGCAAAGTCTGCAGCTTCATGAACAGCAAGTGCGAGCTCAATATTTGGAAGCAGTCCTTCACGGAATTTCTCCTGCTTGTGATCGTCAGTGCAGACGTCATCTTCAGCATAGCGGGATAATTCAAGGAATTTCCTCTGATATTCATCCACAGTCATTTTGCCCTGAGTGAGTTTGCGGAACTCCTGCTTCTTCTGGTCGATCGGACCTTGAGGAATCTGTAGTGCACGGAAGGCTGACTGAAATTCCTGCCAAGTGGTTACAATTCCAGTAGGCAGCATACGCCTGTGGCTTTCCCACCATTGAGCAGCTGGACCCCTCAGATGATACGTCGCAAAAGTGACGTAACTGGCAGGGTCAACCTTAGCCGACTCCATCTGAAATGTGATGTCACGGAGCCAATCATCAGCCTCCATTGGATCAGTCGAGTTGCGGAAGGTGGACGGGTTGAGGCGCACGAAATCTTGCAGTGAGATCGGCCCAGGCTCCTGACGAGCATCGTTGCGTTCCAAACGGTTCACTAGACTTTCGTTGAGCTGACGGTTCAGTTCAAACTGCTGCATCATTGCGGCAATATAGGGTGGAGGTGGAGGATCGTCAGCCATCCTGCCAAATCAACAGGGGCAGTTTAGCAAGAACAACTGCATGTGTCAGAGATCATTTATGACGTAACATGAGAAATGAACAAGAAGTGCATTAGATACATATTAGTAGTCATTAAAGACATACAGATCCATGCACAGAATTGGATATCAACGGACAAAGCGAGTTCGGAAACACACGCAGCAAGACAAACTAGGTGGCGCGCAGGCACGCGGTGAGGAATACACAACGGGACATAGCAAAGGCTATATCAACGTCGGAGAAACCTTTTGGGGCGAGGAATCTGCAAGGAACAACGCAGGGGATCCTCGATAAAAGGATCCTGCGGTCCGTGAATATTGTGCGGCAGAATCCTGGCCCTCATCTTGAAGAAAGGGGGGATAATTCAGAACTCACGAGAACCTAATGTTAGAGTTAGCAAAACTTTAACCCAAATAGGAGAGAGAACAGAGTTCCAGAGTAAGGAAGAGGAATAAAAGATCCTAATACCACCCATTGGCGACGTGGGCCCGTAAGCCACACAGCCATGTTAATAAAACAGTTTTTCAAAGACTAGACTCAACTTCGGCCAAGGAGTTGGAAGGGGGGGTTCCTACAGGCAGTCGGCTCTGATACCAACTTGTGACGCCCTCGACTTAATCATGCACTAATCATACACGCAAATGCACACGATCAAGACTAAGGACTCACGGGAAGATATCACAGCACAACTCTAAACACAAAATAAAATAATACAAGCTTTAATATTACAAGCCAGGGGCCTCGAGGGCTCGAATACGTAAGCTCGATGTCAAACAAGCATCAGCGGAAGCAACAGTATCTGAGTACAGACACAAGTTAATCAAAGATGCCTTAAGAAGGCGAAAACAAACAATGGCTCTGATCGAAAATGCACAGGCCTCCTGCCTGGGAACCTCCGATCTACTCCTGTTCTACGGTCTCCACGTAGAAGTAGATACCTCCGGGAATCTCCTGCTCCTGGGCTCCAGCGTCTGATATATCATCAAATGGGTATGGGGAAAAGAATAGCAGAGCAACCATGAGTACTCATCCAAAGTACTCACAAGACTGACATCAGAACTATACTAATTATGCATTGGTTTCAAATGAAGAGGATGTATCCGTGGACTAAATAGCAGAATGCGAGAATAGAGAGAAAGGCCTAGCCTATCGAAGACTAGTATCTTCAGCGGTCTTGCAGCATTAGAAGAGTGCAGATTAGCATATTATTAATTAACAAGCATGTGGGAGCAAAGCCCAGAGATCCTTCCTCGAGTCCCTGCGAGAAAGCAATCCCGGAGCTTCAATTAATTAAAAGTATCCAGTTCAAGTAGTAATAGATCGGGATACAACACTGAGCGTCCTGTTACCGTGGACACGGCTATTCGAATAGATAATCTTCCCTGCAGGGGTGCACTACTGTTACCCAACATGCTCGATTAAGTCCGGCCGGACACACTTTTCTCGGTCATGCCCGGCCTCGGCTGATCGACACACCGCAGCCCTACCTAGAGCTAAGTAGAGAGGTCCCCGCCGGTCTACATCCTAAGCGCGGAGGGTTCTTGGGCCCATCCCCCTTTGCACTCCGGGTCATTATGCGACGAGCCGGGACGAGCACCACCTCATCCTGGGTAGCACTGGCCCGACAGGCCCACAAGGCTGAACTGGACATCTGACAGAGCTTTCGGCTGATACATACGTGCAGAGGACCCCATTAAACCATTATCCCACGTGTTGGTAGTGCGTATAGGGCACGACGACCCACTCAGATCAATACCCAAATCCGTTAGTGCATTTACAACTCAAGTGACGGCTGTCGGGACAAGTCCGGAGCTACCATACCACCTGGGTGGTACCGCTAAACAACCAGCCGCCACAGTATCTCTCGCGGGTGCTCTCTGGCACGCCCGACTTTCACGTGTATCTCTCGCGGGTACCCCTCGGGGTCGACCCGACTTTAATCGGTATCTGTAGTAAAGTCAAAGTACCCGTGTGTCTTGTAGCATCAAGGAGGAATCTGAGGAATCATCCTCATTGGATTTCCCTCTTGACGAAAACGGCAAGGAGAACCCGGAGGAATCACCCTCGTTGGATTCACACTTGCGGGGTTGCACGATAGAAGCTCCATCGGAAGTGGTGAAAGACGAATCACCCTCGTTAACCCATGACCGACTAGCTATTCTACAGAGGCATCATCTAAAGTGGGATAAGAGGTATCACCCTCGGCACTCGATGCCAGCTCTGCATAGACGAGCAACTTAGGGGATGTGTGTAGTGCTGTGCTGGTCTCAGCCCGACGATCACAATGATCGGGGCACTGGTATCTAAGCGGGGCAGCTAAGACAAGGAAGAGGGGCACAGATGGTTTTCATCCAACCTATACTAAACATTTAGGTTATCAGGTAAAGTATCAACAGAAGTTACAATAAACAGGCTATGCATCAAAATAGGATAAAACAATAGCAGCAGCAATTTTCTAATGCAAGCAGGGGGAAGAAAGAATAGGTGGTATAGGCATGCGTCAAGGGGGTTTGCTTGCCTGGTTGCTCTGCAGGCGAAAAGAAATCTTCAACGGTGTAATCGATCACCTGGGCAGCGTCGGGCTTGAAGACTATCGGAAAGAAGGGGGGGGAGAAGAAACAATAAATTCACGGCAAAGAGCAATCACTATGCAATACATGCCTAAACGATATGCGGAGGTATTATTTTGCCTATCTAAGTGTTTTAGTTAAATTAGGAATTTATTTGGATTTATTTTATTAAAGTTGAACGCTATTCATTTAACGAAAACGGGCAAAATGTTCCATGTTCACCTAGCTAGGAGCGTTGGACAAGCATTTTAATTACATATTCAGATTCTTCGTATTTTTCTGATCCTTTTTCATATATAAATTATTTTCATCTGACTTACGGTTTAAAAGATATGATTTTTCAAAGTTTTATTAATATTCTGGAATTACTTAAATTATTTAAATTAGAATTATCCGAAACAGTGCAGGCTGACGTCAGCATGACGTATTGCTGACGTCAGCAGTCAACAGTCCGCTGACCAGAGTCAAACCTGACCAGTGGGTCCCACTGGTCAGTGACTCATCTAACTAAACAGGGATTAATTTAATCTAATTAACCTAATTAACGAGTGGGCCCGCACTGTCAGTGTCTAATTAGTGTTTTAATTAATTAATTTAATTAATTAACAGATTTTCTATTTAATTAAAAATCGTTTAATCGCGTGGGACCCACATGTCAGTCTCACTGGGCCAGCCCAGTCAGCGTTGACTGGGTCAACAGGTCAACGGGACCCACCCGTCAGTGACACAGGGGGTCCCACACATCAGGCCAGGTCAGCATCGCCGGCGTTGGCGCCGGAATCATGCCGGCGACCAAATCCGCGGCGGCGCGGCCTCGGACCTCGCTGGAAATCGCCGTCCGGCGACCATATCGCATGCGCGAGGTGGCGTTCGAAAGAGGGGAGCGAGGCGAGTCGATCTGGGGCGGTTTCGCGAGCTAACTCGGCCGGAGTCGAGCGCTACGAGCTCGCCGGCGGCGAGGTGTTTCGGGCGAGCTCGGTGGCAAGCTGTGGGGTTGGGCTCTACGGGTTCCTAGCGCGGCCTATATCACGGTGGTGAGCTCGGGTGAGCATGACGTCGCCGGGAGCGACGGCGATGAGCACCGCGGCGGAGACGGCTACGGGCGGCGATGGCAACGGCGGCTACGGGCGGCTACCGGCAGCGCAGAGAGAGCGGAAACAAGCGGACGCTCACCGGGCGGGCACACGGGGGCCCGGCGTAAGCTTAGGAGCAGCAGATCGACGGCATTCGCCGGCGAAGCGCCGATGACCGAAATCGGGGAGGAGCTCGATCCCGGCGTTGTGTTGGCGCAAAGCTCCGTCCAGCGGGCGGAGAGGAAGCAGAGGAGCAAGGCGGAGCAATTGAGCCCGGTCTCAGGCGGTGAGGACGACGGCAGCCACGACAATGAGCTCGGACATGGCGACGGGATCGGGCGCCTGCGCGGGAGGAAGGAAACGAGCGACGGAGGGGGATCTGTGGGGGTTAGTGTTTCGGGGAGAGAGGGGGCGACCAGGGGGAGGCCTTAACGGCGCCGAGGAGGCGGCGGATGGCCGACAGCGCGACGGGCGGTGCCGTGTCGGCGTGCGCGCGTGACAGTGAGCGGGAGGAGGACGATGGCGCGGTTGGGCTGGGCTGCGCTACACTGTGCACTCACGGCCCATAGGCACAGTAAACGGTAAGCCTTTTCCTTTTTCTTTTTCCATTTCTTTTCTTTACTCTGTTTTGCAAATTGTTAGGCTACTAAATGACTTTTATAAAATGTGTGGCTTGGTTTAAATATTACAGTGCATTATTACCTAACACCAAAAACTGGTTTGGATAAAATATGATTTCATTTGTAATTTTATTAAATAAAATGGTAATAAAATGCTGCTGTTTACTACTGTTTGAGGTTGTTAGGGTCACTTAGGCATTTTTAGTGATGTTGCTTTCCTGAACATATTTAGTTATGATTTATTTGTTATTTAATGAACATTTTTATTTCAAATTTGGAACAACTTTTATTTTCACTTTAAATTTGAATTGAAATTTGAATGGGAATTTGAAATGAGATATGATGCAATGATGATCAGGCATAGTTAATCATGCTGACTTGGCATTATCAAGAGGTGATTACTGTAGCTATTACATGGGGATGTTACAACTGCCTACCGGGCCATGGTAGCGCAATTGCACAACCTTCCCTAGTAGGAGGCACCGACGAGAGGCATGACAATTGACCGAATTAGGGCCTCCCCATGCAGGCAGGTGTGGTTGTACTGGTGAGCTCGATTCGGTGGCACCATGACTCGATCAACAGCTTGTTCAAGTTGAATTATCATCAATTTTAACTTGAAATAGAATGATTCGAGCCATAGTGTGTGAATGAATGCACGGGTCATGATCATGAGTAACGAATTCATCATGTTACCATGAGAGTATATGACATGATCTCTACAGCACACTTTAGCAAGAAAACCTATTCTCTACTGCATAGCATCAAAATGACATGGAACAAATACAATGCAATAAGTTCTATATAGCACATTATTTTAATATTGGAATATATGATGAATTTCATTCAAATAAACCATTGTCATTGCAATGCCATCCTTGCATATGAATGTTGTGGCTTGCCTTGGTTCAGAGGAGTGTCACAATACTTCTGGTATTCTCCAACACAACTAGGAGCTTCTGAAAATATTGTAAATGCAAAAAGAAAATGTCACATAAAGCATTTTATTTCACCAGAAATTCCAAACAGCAAGGAAAATTCTGAAATTTGGCATGCAGAAACTTTAGCTCAAAACAAACCAGTAGCAAAAAGAATCAACTCATTTTGACTTATAGAATAGAAATTAGAGCTGGTCAAAGTTAAAGTCAAAATCTGGATTTAAATGAATTTACAGAAATTCTCATAGAGGGCCACATCGAAGGCGTATTCTCTGAATATGTCTCCACTTAAAAACGGTTCGGAAGAGAGAGAGAGAGGCTGACAGGTGGGGCCCTCTGTCAGGGTTAAAAGGGAGAGAGAGGGAACAGGGGAGCGGCGCTGTCGCCGGTGATTCTCTAGCGAGGAGCCCACGGCGGTCGCCGGCGATGGTTGGGATGGACTCAGCACGTCACGGCGAACACGTACGTACCCGAAGTGACGACGGGTATGGCTGGACGGCGTCGGACCATTCCTCTCCAGAGACGGCGGCGGCGGAGCTCGTCGGATACGGCGATCCCGGCGATGATCCGGCGAACCAGTGGTACCGTCGAGCTCAGGAGATCACCACGACCTCGATGGAAGTAGAGAGCGAGGATGGGGACGACTGGAGCGAGTGCACGATCCAGGTGGATCCGCGGCGGACTCCAGCGATGATCGGCGGTAGGAGGCCCTCCTGGCCTTGCTGCGCTTGCTGGGGAGTGATTTGTGGCGTGTGGTGGCGAGAGGGATGACTAGAAGGGCTCGGGAATGGCTCTATTTATAGATGGCGAGGTAGCCGTGCAAGGGACTCCGCCGGCGACGAGCTGCAGATGAAATGAGAGAGGGAGGAGCTCGGGCGCGACGTGGAGGAGGGGTAGTGGAGCACAGCTACGCGGTGCACGCACGCGGGCACAGTGCGGCGCACTACGCGGGGCAGACGGAGCAAGCGCGCGCACTGTTCCACCCGCTAGCGCCTCGGCTGCGTTCGGCGAGCCGCTTGCCGGTGTTTGGGAGGAATAGGGAGAGGCTAGGTGGCTCGCAGGAGGCTGCTGAGCGGCGGGGGCATGTTGCGGTGGCGAGAGGAGAGCGAACGGACGGCGGCAGAGGGGCCCGATGCACAGAGAGCGGCGAGCGCATGACATACCCCGTGCACCCACGTAGTCACCGCGTGCACTGGCACACGCGTTGCTTTAGGAGATGCCAGACCGTGTCAAAGGTGAAGTCCCTTCAACGCGGTGCCTAGAGATGCGCTTGGTTTGCCATCTGGCTCAATGGATATGACCTGAGCATGTTGCAAAGTTTCTGGACAGAAACTTGGGACAATTGCTGAGGACAAACCGCTAGGAATTAAAGTCTGAATTTTGGGGGTTAAGCATCTCTTAGAAGGGTAGTCATGTGATAAAAATTTCACCTCCAACAGATCAAGGAAAAATATAGTTGCTTCACAAAGTGCCAATTCTGTCCAGAAGCAAAAATATTTTTCTTAGCTGAAAATTTCCAAATGACCATGGGATATTTTTGCATGGGGAGGTGGGGCAAGATCCAAAGAATATTTGGGAATTTTCTTGGAATTTTTGGAGCAATAAAAAGGAGGGTTGCTTTATAGCTCAATGAGAAAACAACTATTTTCAGGAAGAAAAAGAATATAATGCCATTAAATAAAATTATCCAATGGCATTATGGTGAGAGGGATGAGGTCTATGGAGTGTTTATGGATGATAGAACCCACTTGGAAGAAAATCAAAAATAATTCCAAGTGGCAAGTCCAAAAGAATTGAGAGAAAACCTAACTGCAAATTCAAATATTCAATAAATTCCAATAAAAGAAAAAGGGCAAAAAATATAAGGGTGTTACAAACCTCCCCCCCCCCCCCCCCCTCCTTAGGATGAATCTCGTCCTCGAGATTCGGTTGCTCAGGAAACAAATATGGGTATGCAGTCTTTAAGAAATCCTCTCTTTCCCAGGTGGCCTCATCCTCAGTGTGGTGCTCCCATTGGACCTTGTAGAACTTTATAGTTTTGCTGCGGGTGACTCTGTCCATCTCTTCCAAGATTCTCAAGGGTTTCTCTTCATATGTTAAATCTTTGGCAAGCTCTAGTTCTGTCATATATCTGTCTGAGGGTGATAAGCAGTGCTATGTTTCAAAGCGGTTCCCAGGGCTTGGTGAAGACGTAGCCAGAACACCGAGGTAAACAAAGACCCTCGGTCTGAAGTGATAGTCCTGGGTATTCCAAGCAGACTAACAATCCTGGATATGTAAAGTTGAGCCAGTTGATCTGCACGGTAGGTTGTCCTTATAGGGATAAAGTGAGCCACCTTTGTGAGCATGTCGACCACGACCCATATAGCGTTATTTCCTCGTGCTGTCTTTGGTAATCCCATGATGAAGTCCATGCAGATATCATCCCATTTCCATTGCGGAACGGGTAAGGGCTGAAGTAGACCGGCGGGTTTCTGATGTTCAGCCTTTACCTTGTTGCATGTATCACAACAGGCGACGTCGTAAGCGATATCTTTCATCATACCTTCCCACCAGAATGTTTGCTTCAAGTCTTGATACATTTTAGTGCCTCCGGGATGAATAGAATATGCAGACTCATGAGCTTCTTTTAGAATCTGCTGCTTTAATTCCCCACGGTTAGGTACACAGACGCGATTCCGAAATCGGAGGGTACCTTTATCATCAAGGTTGAAATCTTGCGTCTTCGCTTCTCGTACTTGGGCCATTACCTTGAGTAACATTGGGTCACCAGGTTGAGCATTACGGATTTCGTCTTCCAGAGTAGGGGTTACTTCCAAGGTAACCGAGCATGTTGCATCACAAATGAACATATTGAGCTGAGCTATTTCTTCTCGAAGTGCTGGGTGCAGACGCTCGATTAATGAGTTCGCTATGGCCGATTTGCGACTGAGGGCATCGGCGACCACATTAGCTTTTCCCGGATGATAATTGATACCAAGGTCATAGTCTTTGACCAATTCAAGCCATCTTCTTTGCCGGAGATTCAAGTCCGGTTGAGTGAATATATACTTGAGACTCTTGTGGTCGGTGTAGATTTGGCATCGTTTTCTAATGATGTAAAGCCTCTAGATTTTTAAGGCATGAACCACAGCTGCCATCTCCAAGTCATGTGTAGGATAATTCTCCTCATGCGGTCGGAGCTGTCTCGATGCATAGGCCACGACCTTTCCATCTTGCATAAGTACACACCCAATGCCACGCCTGGATGCGTCGCAATAGATGTCGAAGCTTCGGTAGATGTCTGGTAAAGTCAATACGGGAGTAGTGGTCAGACGGGTCTTCAGCTCATTGAAACTGTGCTCACAAGCTTCTGTCCAAATGAACTTCTGATTTTTCTTAAGTAATTCCATCATTGGCTTGGCAATCTTTGAGAAACCTTCAATGAAACGACGGTAATAGCCTGCCAAACCCAAGAAACTCCTGATCTCTGACACAGAAACCAGTGTCTTCCACTTTAACACTTCTGTGACTTTGCTTTGGTCCACGGCCACTCCTTGAGTAGATGGGGTATACCCAAGAAATCACACTTCCTTAAGCCAAAATTCACATTTGCTGAACTTGGCGTAGAGTTGATGAGCGCGTAATCGCTGCAATACTGCTCAGAGATGTTGTTTGTGCTCTTCTTCACTTTTGGAATATATAAGGATATCATCAATGAATACCATCACAAACTTGCCCAAAAAGTCCATGAACACCTTGTTCATCATGTGCATGAAGAATGCAGGAGCGTTGGTCAGTCCAAACGACATGACTGTGTACTCGTACAGTCAATATCGTGTAGTGAACGCTGTCTTGGGGACATTTTTTTTTAGCAGATGATACCCGGTGCGCAAATCAATCTTGGAGAACACTTGGGCCTCACTAAGTTGATCAAACAAATCATCGATCCTGGGAAACGGGTATTTATTCTTGATAGTGACATCATTGAGAGCACGGTAGTCAACACACATCAGGAGACTACCATCCTTCTTGCCCACAAATATTGGAGGTGCACCCCAAGGAGATGAACTGGGGCGAATATTACCTTTTTGGACCATACTACTGTAGCCAGACGGTCGCCGCACACACCAGCCCCGGAAATCAATCTGGCGTGTGCGTTTACAACAAGTATCATGAACACAGGCATTTCTATTAATGGATATGGATATATATAAGTCTTACATGATATTTTACAAGGGTGATGGCAGCGGAAAAGTTCTATCTAAGGCAGCATGGTCTTGGTGCGGCTCCAATCCATAGGGATCTGATTGGGTTAGTCTTCTAGCCCGCGAACCCTCCGGCTCCTCTCTAGATCCTTAGATGAACCTGGCCACATTGAAGGCCGCTGAGTACTTTTGAATGTACTCGCAAGCAAACCAAACCAACATATACACCAAGCAAAGCAATCCATGGCATTCAAGCATGCACTTGTTATTAGAGCAACATTAATTATCATGGCATAGCATACTTATCTAGCAACATTAATTATCATGTCATAGTAGGATTATCTAGCAATATTACTACTGAAGTAAGAACAACATGACGAAGATAAAGCATATCGGATAATGAATTCATACTCCAAATATACATGATCTAATCCAAATCATAACCAAATCCATTCTAACTCTTGCGGTCATCTGACCACTCATCTCATAGTCATCGCATGGCTGACATCCATATCCTTGACATCATCCGGTGTCCATGCATCTGCACTGCAAGTCTGACAAACCTTCCTTTCTCTGGTTCATACTTGGCAATAACATTATATAGTTTATTCCTCCAGACTCAACACAGACCAAATAGTGTGACCTAGTACGAACTATGTCCAATACCGAGGACGCGGCTATTCGAATAGATTTACACTCTGCAGAGGTTGCGCACTTTACCCACACTATGAAGCTCCCGGCCTCGTACTTTAGTACATGTTCCCAGTCGGGTGGACCGGTGCTGCTCCAACAAAACCTGTCTATTGCCTGGCACTCTTATGGTCCCACCGACAACCATACCCCTTCTGGGTCATGTCCTGGGTGGCCCCTGTGTCACTCCTGACACCTGCCACCATCGTGGCCAAATAAAACTGCCCTAAACAGGGACGCCGGCTAAACAACTTGGGCTCACAAGGTTATCGCCGCCTACCGAGCCAGGGTAGCACGCATGCATAACCTTCCCTCTTTGGTGGTACCGATAAGAGGCAAGACAACAGACCAAGTCAAGGCCATCCCATACCGGCAAATGTGGCTGCACTGATGAGTTCGGTTTAGTGGCACTATGACTCGATCCAGCCGATGGAGGAGGTTGTTGTTCTTAGGTCACATTCTTTATCATTGCAATAGCTGTAACAATGCATGAAGTAACAAGTATGGAAACATGACAACCTATCTCCATATAATATCACACTGAGTCATTAGTGAAACAATGTTTAAATGGCAAGTTTATTACTTTACAAGTTCTAGCTGTAAGTTACGACCATCTGAATCCTTGCATGAAATCGGCAAATAAACCAGTAGCCACCAGAACGGTCTTTACAACTCAGATCTGGGACGTTACTGGAATAACTCAACCCCGGCTCAAGACGGCTCAAAAGCAGCTCAGAGCATGAGACGGTGTTGATAAAAAGAAAGTAGCAATTCCCTAAGACGGCCGAAGAACAGCTCAGAGCATAGGGTCACCACTACAGAAAGAAATTCAACAGCTGCCCGCGACGGCTGAAAAGCAGCTCAGAACACGGGCCAGTTGTTGAAAAGAGAAACATAAAGTCGGCATCCACCCTGGATGGCCGGAAGCAGCTCAGAACACAGGCGTGGTGCCGTCACCAAAGAAAGGCAGGCAAGGGTTCATTAGTGTCACATATAGCTCACCACTACGCATACGAGCATAAGCACATTAATTTAAACACGCAAGAATAACACAGAGCAATGCTTTAGGGCATATATCAAATGGTCGGCTTGCCTGGGGGTGAAGGAATGCTCCGGGAGATGTGCGATCACCTCACGGAAGAATTTGTCGGAAAAGGTTCTCTCTCGGGGCTGGATATAGGGCAGGGGCAAAATGGTCATTTTCAGAATGTGTAAACATTGTGAAAGTGATGTCATCGGAACGGGCTTGACGAATAGAGAACGTGGGCTTTGGAATCACCTGATTTGGAGTTACGGTTGCGAAAATACGGCCGTTCGTTCGTTAGGAAGAAAACAAACAAAAATATGTTCATCTCTGCTGCTAACGAGCGAACGCCCGCAATCTAACAGTTTCGGCCGGCTGAGTAAAACAGAAAGCGCCTTCCACTGAAATACGCCTTCTGCATATAGAAAACGTATTTTCAGATGAAGTAAAAGCAAAGTACGCTTTCCAAAGAGGAAAACGTATTTTCGCGAATGCGTCTCCACTTATCCCAGCTGGCAGCCCCTCTCTCGCCGACAGGTGGGGTCGGGGCCCACCTGTCAAGTCCCTCTCTCTTCTCCCACCTCTCCTTTCTTCTTCCTCTCTCCTCTCCCCGACGCCAGCTACAGAGGGCTTCGGCCTTGCCGGCGCCGGCGACTGGAGGCCACGGCCGGGCTGGGGCGCCGCCGGGGATGGATGCGCCGCTCCACCCCGCGCCCGTGGGTGGCCGGAGTTGGCCACGACAACGGTGGCCGAGGGCGGCGGCTCCGCGGCGAGGGAGGTGCTCTGACGGTGGGATTGGCCGGGAGAGGGCTTGGGGGTGACCGCCGTGGAGTGGAGAGTCCCGTGGGGAGCTCGGGGGAAGAGGAGAAGGCTGGAGTGGCACGAATTTGAGAAGAGGGCGGCGGCGGCCATGGGCGGAGCTCGCCAGAATTCGAGCACCAGAAGGTGCGGCCGCTCGGGGCTGGACTTGGAGGGGTTCCAGGGAGGGAGAGGGGAGTGGTGTGAGCTCGAGGGAGGCCCAGGCTGGCTATTTATAGCCGGGGCGACGGAGAGGATAGGCTCGGCCGCCGTGGCGGCCTTAGCCACGCACTGGAGCTCGCGGCGAGCTGGCGAGCGAACGGTGGTGCCGACCTGACGAGCTTCAGATGGACGGGACGGCTCGGGAGGGAAGAACCAACGGAGAGGAAGGCGATGGCGGATCACAGGGCAACAGTGGCCATGGCGGTGTTCGTCGTGGCGCGAGGAGGAAGAATTCGGAGGGGAAGAAGGGTCCGGAGAGGAGACGTGGGTGCTGAGAAGCCGCTAGACATGCCAGGACAAGCCGGAGCTGGCCGGAGCTAGCTGGCCGACGATGACAGTGCGTAGAGCGCCGTTTCCGCACGGCCGCTGCGTGGTCACCACGTGCATAGCACGCTCTGGTGCCAGTCTGGCTGTCACACCTTGTCCAACAGGTGGCTCACTGTTCAAATGGGTAAGACATGGCACTGGATAGACCAGGAAGGGTCTAGGTTGATCGAGGGGATCCAGAACAGCTTCTGGACAGAAACTTGGATAGTATGTTGTGATCAGACAGATATGCCAATGAGCTGGACAGGTTGCCACAGGGAAATAGGGTAAGAAGGAGCACCTACTGGAGAAATTTGAAGCAAATTGGACCTGATTTGTATATACTTCCTTTGTAATGCAGAATTTGGTCTAGAAAATAGACTTTGAAGTTGTGCTCAACTGGCTGAATGGATTGGACTGAAATTTGGTGGAGGGAGGTGGTTTGGATGTGAGAATGCACTGGTAAAATTTCATACCATTTGGATGCTCCTACATGGTACTTCCTTCAAAGTGCTTCAATCTGGATAGAAACTAGACGGAATTTTTGGGAGGAATTGGCTAGATGAAGTGATATGAATTTTTGCATGCTCACATCATATAGGGAATTTGAGGTCCTGGATTAATTTCAAGAATTTTGAAGCAATATAAAATATAGTTGCTTTACAACCTCAAAATGGGTCCAGAAACAAGAACTGGATGATGCTCTCAAACTTTGATCGAACTGTGGAACTTGGGTTCTTGATGGAAATGGTGAAGATATGGATAGGAGAAACTCCACAAATTATTTGGGATTTTTTCCTGGCTACCAAAATGGTAGTTCCTTTGGAAGTGCCCAAAATGCAATATTGGCTTTAAATAGGAAAATGCAATTTACCCTATTTAATTATGGCCAATATTTTTATGAGAGCTCAATATGATCACAAAGAATATCTCCACAAGTTTTCATGAACTTTGGAGATGGATAGATATTTTCCTGGATTTAATTCCTTAAACTAGCAGAAAAAGGAATTAATTTTAAATGAAAAATATTGCAAATGACTTGGCAATATTTTTACATATCCAGGGTTTATATATATAGGAGAGTCTTTCGGAAAAGTTTGGGAGGCAACAGATCAAAGGAAATTGGGGTTCCTTTGTAACGGAAGGATTTAGGGTTTCCCTTCCGGTAACTCGGAAGGTAGGGTTTCGGCGGCAAAATCCTGTGAATATATCTTGGGTGGCGAGGTTGGACTGGAGAGAATCTCTGGTTGGATAAATGACCATCTTCATACACCCAAGAGCGGGAGAAAATCCGATAACATCGAAAAAAGATGGGAGTCCAATCCCGCGAAGGAATAAAAAACAAGGAGCAAAAACCAGGGTGTCATAACCTATGCAGCATGGCCCGCAATATGAGTTCAACATCAACAATCGGCCACTCATTCAGAGGCCTATGCCCAGAATACCAAGGCTTCATAGCGCACCATCAACTGACTGCACATTTAATGTTGCTGCGTTCAGAAATGAGAACACATTCTTTGACAGCTCCAAGATTCCCTTCAAGAAGACACGCAAATCTTCTGACAGATTCTGGACTCATCATCAGCGTAGTTACTACATGTGTGTCCTGTACAATCAAGACCGGATTCATCCTCACATGCGTCTGGATCGTGAAGCCATGTCTGGACTCCCTTGCTTGGACCAAGCTTTGGAGTGCTTCCGAGACGTTGGATTGTTGCCCTTTGTCACGGACAAGGAACACTGGAATGAGGAGCTCATACTCCAATTTTATGCAACTTTCCACATTTCTGGCTTCAACAGGGACCCCAAGACTTGGACCCTTGAGTGGATGACTGGTGATGTTCATCATGTAGCCAAAGCTCAAGATCTTCTCGAGCTCACTACCTTGCCCACTCCTGGCGACTTCTACAATCCAGGTTGTGCTGCTTATGAGAAGGAAGTTGAAAGCATCTTCCAGAAGCCCGAGCCAAACATGACTGAAATGCTCACAATGATGAAGCCATTGCCGTTTGAAGCTGAATACCCCAAGGAGTTTTTCGTCAACGACCTTGAGTACTTGCCTCGAACTGTTTATCACATTCTTCGCAACACTCTATGGCCAATCAAAGGTCATTCATCTTTAGCCAAGCTTGAAGGTGCAATGAAGACATTGGTATACTATGTCATCAATGGCATCAGATTCAACACACATGACTTCTTCATCCGACAGCTTGCTGCCTCTGGAATGGATCTGTTTGGCCTCAAGTTCTATGCACCATGGATCATGCGCCTCATCAAGTTTCGCTCAACAGTGCAATATGAACCCTATGGTCGCACACATCACATCTTTCTGCCTGAAGTGGATGCACCTCATGAAGTCATTTACCCTTCAGCAGATAAAGATCCAAGAATTGTTGAAGCAAGCCACTCTGCTCATATGGAAGCTATTCACCTTCCCAATGTGGCCCCAACTTCAGAACTTGCTGGTCAGTTTCAGCAACCACGTCAAGCCAACACTGAAGCCACTACCAGTACAGTTCCTCAAAGGCCTCAGAAGCGGACCAAGGTGATGACAGACAGGGATTTGATTGTTTCTCTGCATCAGAAGCAAGATAAGCATCATGACTGACTCAAGAGGCAGATGAAGAGCATCATATCTGATCTCAACAGAGTGCGAAACCTCTCCACGAAGAATGCCTTTGTAGCTCATGAAGCCAACCGTCGTGCTTGGAAGAACCTCACACTGCTATGTTCTGGAGACGACCTTGTTGCCGATGGCTTCAAGGAGAGCTTCAATTTGGCTCTAGGCCTCCATCATCAGAGAAGTGGCGTGCTACGCCTTCACTTGAGGACTCGGATTACTCTTCTTCAGCGCCCACAATTCATGCCATGATTGTTGATGAAGAAGATGATGCCACTTCTCCAGCTATAGCTTCACTGCACCAAGATGCTGCATCAGGCCCGTCTGAACCGCCAAACTCCAACATCGACCCGGCTGCCCCAACATCTTCGTCGCCTCCTCGGGACGTTTAGACATCCTATGTCTTCATACCTTTTTGGTCATTCGATGACAAAAGGGGGAGAAGCATATGGGTTGATAGTCTTCAAGCGGGCATTTTGGGTCGGGCTTGCTATATTTTGTTAAGTTTGCAACTCTCGTTTTGGAACATTTGGTTATTTGGGTTGTAAACTTAAGTCCTGATGGACGTCTGCTACATTTGTTACTTGTCATTTCTGCGCTACTGCTATATCTGATTTTATGCGCTTGAAGTCATTTTGCAGACGCCCATTTTTCATTGTGCATTCCATTATCTTCATAATACTTTGTATGCACATGTTGTGAATTCATGAATAGAGGGAGAACTCCACAAAGCAAAACCTGCCATGTGCATTTCCATTCAAAAGCAAATTACTTATATGCACATCTTCAGGGGGAGCTCCTCAAATTTCATGAAGCCAAACACCTTGTTCCTTAAACTTTCACATATTTTTATCCCCGTTGAAACTTCAACAAGATTGTCATTAATCACCAAAAAGGGGGAGATTGTAAGTGCATCTAGTGCCACCCCTTGTTGGTTTTGGAGTATTGAAGACAAACTTTGTTGAAGGGACTAATGTGTTTGTGAGATTCACAGGAGAACATAGGTAGAAGTCCCTATTGATTCGGTTTACCCATCAAAGATGACCCCTAAAAATGTATGAAGACATTGAAGACAATGGTGGTTCACGAAGACATTCGTGTTGAAGCTAATGGTTCATGAAGACATTCACTTGAAGCCAATGGAACGCGAAGACTTAGTCTTTTGGTAGTTTCATTTTCTTCTTTCTTGAGTCATAGGAACCACCGTACTGTTAAGTGGGATCGAGGTAAACGAAGTCAGAAACTGACGTGATGCTCAACCCAAATCCTATGTCTTCGAGCAAAGACAAATGAGAGAAAATCTCTTCCAGAGTTGGTTGAGTCAACTTTGCTTGGAGCCCAAGTAAAGTTGCCGCATGAGTTCAAATTCCGACCGTTGGACACGTGTCTGTTCCCCAATGACCCAGGGTCATTTCGGACAAATCATGTCAGGTTGCCTCCTGGCTATAAATAGCCACCCCCCTCCACCATAAATTGGTGGCTGCTCCGAGTTAGTGCACGGCTTTTGTCGTTTGAGAGCAACCCACCTCGAAGCCTTTGAGAGAGAATCCTTGCGAGGACAAAACCCAAAACACCCAGAGCCCAAAGTGATTGAGCATCACTGAAGACATTCTGTTCCGAGTGAACCGAAGACTTATTACACTTGAAGACTGTGATCTTCCAGCCGGTTAAGCATCACGTTCTGAGCATCCAAGAGTCATTGTGGATTGCCGGTGAACGAAGTCTGTGAAGGTTTGAAAGTCTACCTTGAAGACTTACCAGAGTGATTGGGCGAGATCTGCGGGTCTTAGCTCAAGGGGAATAAGGTGAAGACGTGGTCTTCTGAGTTCAATCTCAGCCTCCCTAACCAGACATACAACTGTCACAGCAGTTGGAACTGGTCAAACAAATCACTGTCTTCCCCGAGCTCCTGGTTCTATCCCTTCACTTCCTTTCTTACTGTTTAGTACTGTGAAGTCTTTGCATACTTGCTTGTGTTTGAAGATATTCCCTGAAGCCATTCATCTGTGTGCCTATTTGTCTTCATGCTTCTTGTGTTTATGTTCAATGCATGCCTGTATGTATGATGCCTATGCCCGTGATATCTGTTCATCTTAGTTACTACTGTTGTTAGTTTTCATTGTGCTTCCGCTTGCTTCGAAGACATTGCCTGTTTTCGAAGCCTTTCATAAATATCGCCTATTCACCCCCCCCCCCCTCTAGTCGATAACTAGCACTTTCACCATATGGCACCGACATGTATGTCCACAAGGATAGAATTAAGTGTTTCCAGGTTGCACTCAGTTTCACATCCATAACAACTTCAGTTTCGAGCAGCACATGTTGCCCGATTATTAGTGAATCGATTGCGGGCTTGATTATCAGGAAAAGATCAATATGATCTTACTATTTAGCAATGAATCAGTTTACTTCATATCCATTGTTCAGTCTGAGTGAATTTTCACATCAAAACACGAGTTTGCAGCTATAACAACTATAGTAGTAGGAGATTAAGGTGTAGGAGAATTAGTTAGAACTACAGGCCTAAGATTTAGGTATAGGATAATAATTGGCATGTCTTCCTTCTATATTTATGTTTATCATGTATTATCAAACTACATGAATCAATATTTCGTGGACATTTAAGGTTCTGCACTGACTTGCCACAAATTAAAGTCATAGCTCAAAAACTTTAAGATAGACTATGCTGGCAACCAAAATGTCAATTGTAATTCTTGTTCTCAGAACAGAAAAGAAAGCTCCAAGGTAAATTGTGTGTTTCAATAATGAATCGATTACCTTGTTTTGTATTTATATTTATGGTTCCTTTTCCTGCATTATTTGCATCACAACATACAACTCTTGCAAATTAAGATGTGCATTTTTCTATTGTTTTCATTCTTGAAGTTGATTACAAATACGGAATTGCAGAAACTATGATGTATTTTTCAGTAGTGGTCTGTCAATCATTTTCTTTTGTAATGCCATCATCTAAGCTTTTAATTCACCTGGGTGTACCGGGACTGTGAACATCATTACAGAATGGCACCACAGCATGGCGGAATCAGATTGCTTTGACAAAATGGGGATCACAGAGCCAGTGTCAAAGGTTAACTCACCTTTGGGTGATGAGAGCGAGACTGCACAGTTGGTTGATGGTAAACTCATTTGACCTCTAGATGACGACAGATCGCCACCGGCGTGTGGTTGATGATATATTCGCGATTGCCACAGCCGGTGGCCTCGTGTGATCTCCCAGCTATTTGTTGTGTTCTTGATGGGGAACACTTTGAGTTAGGGGTCTCTGTGAATGAGCAATCCTGTATATAACAGAAAACAACCAAGACATGAAGGGGGTAGTATTTTGGCGTTGCCAATATATTCTTTTCCATATCTTGTGCATGATGTTTGGTATGTAATCTGGCTAATTATTGTAATGATTCGCTGTTTTTTTCATTTATATGTGATTGCCCGTGCGTTGCAACGGGATGTAAATATCTTCTCGGAAGAAACGCGAAAGGGCACACAAAATCAGAAAGTTCCTGTGGAGGTCAAGCTGAATTAGCTTAATCAGGCTGGTTGCAATGGGGCGTTAGCGGCACATGCAGCAACGCACAATGCTTGGAGGTGAGGCTTATGGTTGATCCGGGAGGTATTAATCCTTGACACTATTGTATGTGTGGTAATAAAGTGGAAAAGAATAAGATGATTGTCAGTCCATACAGTCCACAAATATATATGGGTTCCTATTCCTGTTTTTGCTAGGATAGATCATCAGCTCCCAGATAAACAAACAACACAAACTATGGGGAAACAAAGAAAATGCAACGTACCTGATGATTTCCCTGTCCTTTATACAACGTACCTGTGATGATTAACTATGGGCAAACCAGACAAAGGAATTCTAATGCATAATTCTGTTCCCATGTACCCAAACTGTTCAGGTTATGTACGGATGCACATCAAGATTCCTATTGAACCATCCATGAATGCATCCGTTAATCCACATATTCATATCACAAAGTACGGAGTCGTGCATCAACCCATTAGAGAGTTCAATTAGTTCCACGCCCAATATTCACATAAGAGCACGGGAGTTCAGACCTGAGGCAAGGGGACGAAGTATCTACATAGGAGATTATACCACCATCCTAGTCGGGCATGCGGAAGAAGGCAGTTGGGTCCGGCCTACCTTGTCCGTGTGTCCGCATGAAGCGACACTAGCGGAGGCGCAGGTGCCGGCCACTAGTGACGGCATAGACAGCGGCCGATGAGGGCGAGATCGCGGTATGCGAATTTTTTTTTTATGCGATTGAGGGCACGGGAGGATACCGGCCGTAGTGTGGAATTCATATGGGAAGGCCTGCGGCGGACGGGGCCCGAGGATTGCGGGCGGGCTACAGGCAGTTTTCATTTTTCACAGAAAAAACGTGGTGGGGAAGTTGGGGTGCGCCCAAAACTGACGAAGTGGGCGCGATCGATAGAACTGTTCCGCAACTCCTGCCGGCGAGTCCGGTCCAAGGTTGCGGAGCGGAAGCGAGTGTTGTAGTCGATCACACACAGATACAGAAAGTAAATTGACACAGAGATGTACGGGTAGAGCTCTCTTTATTATTCATTATCAACTACATACAGAGGGTGCTCTTCTTTTTTAAAATAAAAACATCAATAACTTTATTAATTAGAAACAATGGTTATAGACGAGAAACAATGGTTACATCGTCTATAAGAATGGGTACAATATTTCCCATTGGCTCCTCGAACCAATTCCTTGTCACCGAACTTTTCGCTAATCTAGCGAACTCATGAGCTACTTTATTCGCTTCCCTATTACAAAATTCAAACATAGTAAGAGGAAAATCACAAGCCAAAAAATAGCAATCATCAAAAACTGCCGCTGCTGCTCCTGCAGAATGTCCTCCGTTGTTCATTGTGTCAATGACTTCCATGTTGTCAGAATTAATAACGAGATGATTGCAGCCCGCCTTTTGTGCCAGCAATAATCCAAACCTAAGCGCCAACGCTTCCGCTGTCAGAACATCCGCGCACCATTCTATCTTCCAATTTCCGCCAACAATGAAATTTCCTTTGTCATCCCTGAGAACAGCTCCCGCAGTGCCCCTTAACAGGCCATGATCAAAAGAAGCATCCACATTCAACTTAACAAACCCCATAGGAGGTCTGCTACATCCTCCATTTTTCCTATTTGCCTTAGTTGAGTGGGCATTTACATAGTTTGTTGTTATAGCACGAATCCCCATCGAGGTTTGGTACGCCTCTTGAGACTTCCCCTCATGAACCAAATTCCGTCTATTCCACCATAAATACTATGCGGTTATAGCAATGAACTCCCGTGCGTTCTGCGGGCCCAATATAGATAGTTCTTGATCTGTCATGAGGAGTAAAAATTCAAGGACTGCCTCTCCCGCACGATCAACAACACAAGCTTTTTTAACCGCTTCATACATCCCCAACTTATCCCACACCTCTTTAGCCTTTTGGCACAGAAACAACACGTGTTTTGTATCCTCTGGCCCATTCGAGCATGATGGGCAAATGGGCGAAGTTTTCATGTGTCTATTGGTCAGCGTAGCACGGCACGGGAGGGTCCCATGTAACGTACGTTAGATAAAGATTTTTACCTTCGCCGGACAAGCTAGTTTCCATATCTTACCCAAAATAGGATTGACCTTACTTCTGCCCATACCATTTGTGTATTCCAATTTTCTCCCATGTTGTTTATTCCATTCATCCAAATAAGTTGATCGAACAGTGAACAAACCATTTTTTGTATAGCTCCAAGCAATGAAATCCGGCATATTACGCATAGGGAGAGGGATTGCCAGGACTCGCTGGGCATCAATTTGCCACAATGTCTGTCTCACCAAATCTTCATCCCATACATTCATGACTGGATCAATAAGATCAGCAACTTTTGACAGAAGATGCCCTCGTCTAGGGGTAATAATTTTCCTATTTGCACTATTCGGGATCCAAGCATCTCCCCATATATCAATATTTTGCCCATTTCCAACTCGCCATATATAACCATTTCTGAGAGAGTCTACTCCCGCCATAATACTTTGCCAAGTAAAATAGGAGCCCTTCTTTAAAATTGCATTCATCAAATCACCCTCTGGGAAGTACTTGGCTCGTAGGATTGTGGCACATAACGAATCAGGATTATCAATGAGACGCCAAGCTTGTTTGGCTAACAAAGCCAGATTAAAATAGTGTACTTGTTTGGCTTCCTTTAAAAGGGTGCTCTCCTCTTTATATAGCTACTAGGGGTAGGG
Source organism: Elymus sibiricus (assembly GCA_039707655.1). Classification (NCBI taxonomy): domain Eukaryota; kingdom Viridiplantae; phylum Streptophyta; class Magnoliopsida; order Poales; family Poaceae; genus Elymus; species Elymus sibiricus. The sequence goes on from CM077668.1 coordinate 71,296,264, forward strand.
GATAAGTGCCCACTTTACGTTAAGTGGGGAACCGTTTGGTCAAAGGAAGGACGCTGGCCGAGTCGGGCCGCAGCGCTCCTATCGGACCATTAGTTTCCCAACACTCCCCCTTGGGCAGTTATCCGTATATCCATGCCTCAAAACTCCGAAAAACCCAGTGGGAAAAAATATGGAGAAAGAGCGCATAGTATACGTTGTTGCATTGCACGAATTGCCTCGTCAAAACCTCATGTGAGAAACATAAAAAAACTCACTCAAGGGAAAAAGAGTACAATCCACTCAACCATCAAGTTGAGTACTCGATCATCGGGACCAAGATTTGAACGATGAGTTTGTGAAGTTTCTCCCCCTGGACCTTTCATCTCTCTAAGTCTCATCATACCGATTCCACGCACACATCTCTCGAAGGATGGCGCCGGTAATGATTTAGTGAACAAATCAGCAAGATTGTCATGGGACTTAGTATGCAAGATTCTCACCTCGTTCATCTTCTGCAACTCATGTGCATAGAAGAACTTAGGATTAATATTGTGGGATTACTCTCCACATAACCCATCCAAATGTGTGTAACACAATCAGCATTATCTTCATAGAAAATGGTTGGGGTTTGTATGGTGCTCAGCCCGCATGTCTGCTGAACGTGGCCGATCATCCGCCGAAGCCATACACACTCTCGTGATGCTTCGTATAGTGCCATGATTTTTGAGTGGTTAGTGGAAGTCGATACAAGACTTTGCTTGGACAATTTTCAGGAAAACACAGTTCCACCACAAAGGAAAAATATATCCAGTCTATGACTTAGAAGTATGTGGGTCCAACAGACACCCAACATCAGCATAGCCTATAAGCAACAGGTCTTGATTCCTTCAATAAAACATGCCAAGATCTTTGGTCCCTTACAGGTAACGGAAGATGTCCTTAACATCTTTCCAATGTCTATTGGTAGGCTCAGAACAGTACATAGCAAACAAATTGACGCCGAACGTAATGTTCGTCTGTGTACAATTTGCGAGGTACATGAGTGCTCCAACTGCACTACTGGTCCCAGAATTTACTCCCCCTCTTCCTTAGACCTGAACGGGTCCTTGTCTTGCTATAAAGATCTCCCGGTCCTCGGGGTCTTAGAAGGATATGCCTTGTCAAATCCAAATCTTTCCAACACCTTCTGGGTGTAGGTCGACTGGTGCACTAGAATCCCATCAGGGGAATGTTCAAGTTGCAGACCCATACAGAACTTGGTTTTACCCAAATCCTTCATCTTGAATTCCGACATCAGGTAGGAACTCGCTTCCTCAATATCCTCAGGTGTACCGATTATGTTTAAATCGTCCATGTACACCTAGATTATACATAATCCATCTTGGATCACCGTATAAAAATACATGGGCAATCTTCATTGCTCGTGTAGCCCTTCTAGTGAAGGAAATCGCTTAGGTGATTATACCAGATCCTGCCAGACTATTTAAGTCTATACAGTGCCTTTTGAAATTGAACACTGTATAGACCCCTGTTTGCTCTATCATGGTTCGGAACAGGGATACCTTCGGGAACCTTCATGTATATGTTCGAATCCAAGTTACCATATACGTAAGAAGTGACAACATCCATTAATCTCATTTTCAAGTCCATATATACTACCATTGAGATCAATTATCTAAAGGTAATTCCATCCATGACTGGGAAATGAGTCTCTTCAAAATCGACACCTGGTCGTTGAGTGAACCCTTGAGCGACGAGCCTTGCTTTGTACCATACTACCTTATTATTGTCATCTCTCTTCCGAACAAAAACCCACTTATGGCCAACAAGGCATATGTGGGGAGGAGTTAGATAAACCGATCCAAACACCCTCCTTTTGTTGAGAGATAACAATTCGGCAGTAATTGCCTCCTGCCAATCTTTCCAATCCGACCTTTTCAGCAAGCGTGTTAGGCTCAAGGTCAAGATCTATCATTGAGGCAATTTTCTTAGCAAAGTTAATGTCGACAATTACCGTTGCTCAGTTCATGGACTCTCCCGCATTCATATAATTTATGGCCATTTTGTCATGGAGCGCATCTGGCGTTAACTCTTGCTCTACCAAATTTCCCATTCTGGGGGCAAGGTCGTTTAGTTTTCCCGCGCCGATGTGTGTGCACACATCTCCGCTGGGTGTTTCCTTTATGGGAAAGCTTAAGTCCAGAATTTTGTGCACTGAATTTTCTGTACTTGTGCCAGGTCTCAACTGGCTCCCCGTTTCACTTTGGGGCAGTTTGGTGACAGGCTGTAATAAATCTCTCTTATCCTTTTTCGTCAGGCGTCCCCGAGTACTTGGGATTTGAGAAACCGGCGTCCATTTAGGCCTATAGACGGGAGCAGGTATACCATCATTTTCTTCGGTATTTCCACCCTTTCTCGTGCATTGCACTCATGCACATGCGAGTTTGTCACAGTTGTTAAGTCACTTAAGTGATTGGGCAGTTGATTTTCTAATGACTGCAAATCTATTATCTTTTGGACTTCTCTCGTTGTCTCAGCAGTGCGCGGGTCATGAGCGGATTCCAGTGGCTTGCCACGTGATTTCTCGACTTTTAGCATCAAGGGGTTGATTCTCTCCCCCTAAAGTCGGGAAAAAATCCTCATCAAAAATGCAATCTGCAAAATGAGCCGTGTGACAGTCACCTGTCATGGGGTCCAGATACCTGATTATGGACACAGTCTCATAACCAACGTATATACCCGACTTACGGAGCGGGCTCATTGCTGCTCGCGAAGGTGGTGGTATTGGTACATATACCTGGCAACTGAACATATGAAGGTGGGAAATTTTCGGTGCCGACTCTTGCGCAAGCTGAATAGGAGAGTGGATGTTGTAGGCCGGCGGTCTAAAGTTGATGAGATTGACCACGTGTAACACTACGTGGCCCCAACATGTAGTTCGTAAATTACAACCCTGAAGGAGCAGTCGGGCAATGAAATCAATTCTTTTAATCAATGCCTCGGCAAGTCCATTTTTAGTATGAACATGCGGTACTGAGTGCTCAACTTTGATTCCCATTGCCATGCAATAATCATCGAATGCCTTCGAAGGCGGTCTAATTTTTTTTGCTACTAATCTAATTTAAAAGTCAGTGGGGGGTTCCCCCACTGTCATTGGCCCCTCAATAAAAAGGCCTTCGAAGTAAATTCTCTGGCGTTGTCCATTCAAATAGACTTTACGCGATAATCGAGGAAATTATTCCTCATTTGTATGATCTGAAAGATCAACTTTTGCAAAGGCATGGTTCCGTGTTGACAGCAGGCAAACACTTCACCATTCAGAGGAAGCATCAATGAGCACCATGGAGTACCGAAACGGCCCCGTGAGGGCCTGAATTGGACCGCATATGTCCCCTTGGATACATTCTAAGAACGCGGGGATTTCATCCTTCACTTTGGCGGGGATGGTCTAATGACTAACTTTCCCGTGGCGCATGGAGAGCATACAAAATCATTGGGATTTGGGAAGTTTTCACGTTAACATTATGACCATGCGAGTTGTTAATTATATTTCTCATCATCCTATGTCCGAGATGGCCTAACCTATCATGTCAGAGGCAAAAAAGTTCAGAGCTTCGAAAGACAGTCTAAAAGGTAGTGTACACGGGCGGTGCTATGATGACCCACAAGTATAGGGGATCAATCGTAGTCCTTTCGATAAGTAAGAGTGTCGAACCCAACGAGGAGCAGAAGGAAATGACAAGCAGTTTTCAGCAAGGTATTTTCTGCAAGCACTGAAATTATCGGTAACGAGTAGTTTGATAGCAAGATAATTTGTAATAAGTGACAAGTAGCACTAGTACCTAAGGTGCAGCAAGGTAGCCCAATCCTTTTTGTTGCAAAGGACAGGCCGGAACGATCTCTTATAATAAGCTAAACGTTCTCGAGGACACATGGGAATTTCACCTAGTCACTTTCATCATGTTTGTTTGATTCGCATTCGCTACTTTGATAATTTGATATGTGGGTGGACCGATGCTTGGGAGCTGTTCTTACTTGAACAAGCCTCCCACTTATGATTAACCCCTCTCGCAAGCATCTGCAACTACGAAAGAAGAATTAAGATAAATCTAACCATAGCATTAAACATATGGATCCAAATCAGCCCCTTACGGAATAGCACATAAACTAGGGTTTAAGCTTCTATCACTCTAGCAACCCATCATCTAATTACTACTCCACAATGCATTCCCTTAGGCCCAAAGATGGTGAAGTGTCATGTAGTCGACGTTCACATGACACCACTAAGAGAATCAACAACATACATATCATCAAAATATCGAACGAATACCAAATTCACATGGTTACTTATGACAAGACTTCTCCCATGTCCTCAAGAACAAAAGTAACTACTCACAAATCATGTTCATGTTCAAGATCAGAGGGGTATTGAATAGCATAATGGATCTGAACATATAATCTTTCACCAAATAAACCAACTAGCATCAACTACAAGATGTAATCAACACTACTAGCAACCCACAGGTACCAATCTGAGGTTTTGAGACAACGATTGAATACAAGAGATGAACTAGGGTTTGAGAGGAGATGGTGCTGATGAAGATGTTGATGAAGATTGGTCCTCCCACTATGAGAGGATCGTTGGTGATGTCGATGGCTTCGATTTCCCCCTCCCGGAGGGAAGTATCCCCGGCGAAATCACTCCGCCGGAGAGCAAAAGTGCTCCTGCCCAAGTTCCGCCTCGAAATGGTGGCGCTCCGTCCCAAAAGCCTTCTCCTTATTTTTTCTAGGGCAAATGGGTTTATATACCAGAAAATGGGCACCGGAGGCTGGCCAGGGGCCCCACAAGCCACCAGGGCGCGCCTGGGGGGGTGGCGCGCCCTGGTGCCTCATGGGCACCTGGGTGGCCCCCTCTGGTACTTCTTTTCTCCAGTATTTTTTATTTATTACAAAATAAATCTTTGTGAAATTTCAGCTAATTTGGAGATGTGTAGAATAGGTATCTCTAACATAGCTTTTTCAGGTCCAGAATTCCAGCTGCCGTCAATCTCCCTCCTTATGTAAATCTTGCATATTAAGAGAGAAAAGGCATTAGAATTTCTCTACAAAGTGTTATATTGATTAAAAACACTATAAATAACAGCAGGAAAACATGATGCAAAATGGACGTATCAACTCCCCCAAGCTTAGACCTCGCTTGTCCTCAAGCGAAAGCCGATATCGATAATCATGTCCACATGTTTAGAGAGAGAGGTGTCGATTAAAACAAAATACGGACATAGTAGCATCATGATCCTTATTATAACAGCAATATTCATTATCATAGAACTTCTCATGAGCAAGTAACAATTCATCACAACAACGAAGTATAAGACATAAACTTTCTTGAAAACTAACAAACTATGTTCTCAGTCAACAATGCAATTGCAATTCATCATATTTTCAGGAAGGGTCTCATGTAGGAGCTTTTAGCAAGTCCACATACTCAACCATCATTCAGTCTTCTATGATTGCTAACACTCACAACATATATATGGAGCAAAAAGTTTCAGCCAGACACATAGAAAGATAGGGGCTTATAATTTCGCCTCCCAACTTATTCACCTCAAGGGTAATGTCAACAATAATAACTCATGATCACTCATATCCAACTGGATATATGTGCCTAGATCTTTCCCCACCACATGATGCTTGCAAAAGAGAAAAATAAAAAGGAATAGAGGAGAACACTATTGACTCTTGCATAAAAAGTAAATACATAAAAGTAAAAGATAGGCCCTTCGCAGAGGGAAGTAGAGGTTGTCATGCGCCTTTTGTTGTTGGATGCACAAGCTCTTAATGCAAAGGAACATCACTTTATATTGCCCCTTGTGATAGCAGCCTTTATTATGCGGTCTGTCGCTTTTATTTCTTTACCATCACAAGTTCGTACAAAGCTGATTTTCCTTTACAATAAAAGTTCATACATATTTAGGAGCAATTTTTATTGCTTTTTGCACCGATGAAAACTTACTTGAAGGATCTTATTCAATCCATAGGTAGATATAGTGGACTCTCATGACATGAAACTGGGTTTAAGGGTTTTAGATGCACAAGTAGTATCTCTACTTGGTGCGGATTTTTGGCTAGCAAAGATATTGGGCAAGCACCACATGTTAGAGGATCTATGACAATATAACTTCTATGTGAATATAAGCAAACATAATTCATTACTTTGCCTTCCTTGTCCAACGTCAACAATTTGACATAAAATACTCAATGGGGCCTCACAATCATAAAAGATGTCCAAGATAGTGTATTTGCATGTGAATCTTCTCTTCCCTTATTAATTTTTTCATGAATTGCATCATTGACCAATGCTATGTTTGTTAACTTTCAATAAATTTTACCGCTTATACTTTTCTTTATGTAATGTCATTACTTTCCATAAGATTAGCATATGATATTTTTCATTATCTTCATTGCTAGGATTGAAACATAAAAGTAAAGAAGCAAAAACTCAAACTACTCTTTATTATATAACTCTCAACCCAATTACATAGATACATAGATCACGAAACTAGCACCCGAAAATAGATCATACTAAACTTTTATTCAACTAAATCACGAAATAATTAACGATCGAACTAAAAATAGGTAAAGATAATAAAAGTGATGGTGATACGATACCGGGGCACCTTCCCCAAGCTTGGCACAAGCCAAGGGGAGTGCCCATACCCATGTACTCAAGTTTCTTTCTTCGGTGATGATGAAGTGGTGGGCTTGTCGTCGGGGCCGGATTTCTAGGACATGATATCCCAGAAATTAACCCTCGTGTCGTCACCAGCCCAGGATTACTATTACTGGTGGACACGTCCTTGTTACAGATTACCAAGCAATTACAAGAATTGGATACAAGACCATAAAGGTCTAATGATACAACAATAATTTCTAGTGAGGATGACGGAAGCAACTCGTGGTTCTCCAACGTCGATTGGGCTCCATTCCCACAGGAATGGCTGACCAGGATAATTTCTATCCCGCGTGGCTGCTATCCTAGGCTCCGCATGGATGTCGTGGTAATACTCCTTGTGGAAATCCTGTCCTGGCCAATTAAATAGCCAGGGACAAGCCAGTGAGTACGTTGGAATGTACTCGCAAACATAATGAACAAAAGATATACCGAATGCATATGATCATGATGGGTTAAATTATACGCATATGCTGAACGAAATTAAAGCATGGCATGATGAATATTAATACGGTGCGGAAGAATAAATATGAAATGTTAGTGACAAACAAAGGAAGTTAAAAGTGGATAATCGGCGAGACAGGACCGCCCGAGTATCCAAGAGAAATGCCAAACGGGTGTCTAAAAGAGAATCGGGCGAGACAGGACCGCCCGAGAACTCAAGCGACGCCACGAGAGGTCTTCAAAAGAAATGCCAAATGGGTGTCTAAAAGAAAATCGGGCGAGACAGGACCGCCCGAGAACTCAAGCGACGCCACGAGAGGTCTTCAAAAGAAATGCCAAACGGGTGTCTAAAAGAGAATCGGGCGAGACAGGACCGCCCGAGAACTCAAGCGACGCCTCGAGAGGTCTTGAAAATAAATGAGTATCCCAGGTAGTCTAGCCAGCTCATGAGATACTCAGAAAATAAAAATAAGAGAAACGGTTAGTCCATAATAATAACAATAATATTCATGACAACCATAATACTCATGATAGCGTCAGTGGCGACAATAATTATCCTGCAAAATAAATCATGCTCAATTTTAATTATTTTCTTTCGGAGACCGACACTAAGACCGACACTTGACCAACCCAGACTGTAGTCCTTAACCGTGGACACGGCTATTCGAATAGATATAACTCTGCAGAGGGTGTACTCTTTACCCACAAGTAAAGGATTTCTTTAGCCAGCACCGAGACGCTGACTAATTCCCATTACGGTCTTTGGGTTGAAAAAAAACATAACCAGCACACACCAGATTAACTTTCCTGATGCCAGGAATCACCCAAAGCATCATTCAAGATAAACTCTAAGACGGGGAGACTACAATCTCGAATAGCATGGGATCACTATATTTATATCGTCGCGCAAACAGGGGTGCTACCCCTCTCCGGCTACAACCGGAGACACCCATGCCCCCTGACCAAGTGACATGCCAACCATGGGCCAATGTTATCTTTCACTATGGCCTCTCTGTACGGTGTGTGCGGGAAAGGGGTTAACAACTTACTGGACCATACCCTACCTGCGGCAGGGACATGTGGTAGCACGGATCAAGTTTGGGGGTTACCAGAACAAGACTCGATCTACGGTCGACTCAGGATGCTTATGTTTTCCTGCAGTGGTTAGCGCAATAAAGTGTTCTTTCAACAGTAACACCAAAAACAGGGCCACAGCCCTTGCATGTCCCAACATGCATAACCAACAAGGCATGATCACGCTCCGACGTGATCACCCTTCTGCCGGTAACAGTATTTCTCTTATACCTGCTCCTGCAAGTTAGTCGTAACAAGCACACGATGCACGGTACGAGGAAACATGCCAACACTACATGCATGCAAATTTTATCTGAATTCAACATATGCATGATTCAATTATTTCTTGCAAACATTTAGCCATGCAATCACCATATCAAGTGTTCAAGATGCTTGCCTTGATCATGCAGAAATATTGGGTGCACTCCAAAAGTTTTGAAAATAATATCTTCCCTCCATTTCCTATTTTCAAAAATATTGCAATTACCACATAGAGCTAAAACAGTATAAATACTAAAATAAACTAGATCAAAAATTAGGAATTTCAGAAAAAGAATTAATTCATTTGGAGTTCATATGATCTTCCTAGGAATTTCCTAAGCTGAAAGAAATAAAGAATTGGACTTATTTAATAAATCCAGCAGAGTTAAACTTATCAAAAATGTTCACCCTAGCTAGATTAATATAGCTTGATTTTAGAAGTATTTAGAAATTTGAATCATCAAATTTGCTTTTGAAATGAGTGCTGTGAAAATATTTGAAAATTACTGGAAAAGAAAAAGAGGCAAGGCAGAAGCGCGCCCTGAGCGCTATTTAGCCGTGCGGTGCCACTGGGCCGGGCCCAGCCGCTCGGCCGCGCAGAAATCCGCCGACGTCAAAGGCGTATTTGGGAGAATACGTCTTCCCCGCGCGAAGGCGGCTCCAGGGAAGCACGTCTCCACTTAACTGGGGCAAGGCCCACCCGTCAGCGGCCCGGCCCCCTCGCTGAGTCTTTGACAGGCGGGGCCCATGGGTCGGGTTTGACCCTAGGTCAAACCGTCGTCTCCCTCCTCTGGCCATGGCATTCCGGCGATCGGCGCCGGCGAACGACGGCGCTATTCTAGGAGCTGAGGCCACCTCCGTGACTAGGAGATCCTGGCGATCCCGCCGAGGTATGGCATGGTCGTCAGGGAGCACAGGGTCGCCGGCGGTGAGGTCACCTGAAGAACTCCGGCGGGAGCAAGTTGGGCTTTTCGTCCGCGGTTGATTTCAGGCAAAATTGAAGGGTGGAAGTAAACCTTGGGATCGAGGGGGAGCTACTGGAGAAGAGTATGAGGCGAGGGAGGCTTTGTTTTCGCCGGAATCATCGGCGGAGTGATGGCCGATGTCTCGGCCGGAGACGAGGAAGACGGCTTTCCCGAGCTCGTTTGGGTGCACTGGAGGACTTGCAAGGGAGGAAGGAGTGGTTCCGTGCCATGAGACGGGGTCGGGGATGGCTTTTATAGCATGGAGAAGCTCGGTTCGCGGTTCCAGTGGATAACCATGGCGGCAGTCTCCATTACTGCGCCGAAGAGGTGGTTGCGGGCGGTGGCGTGGTCGGTGAGGGGGCGGTGGTCAGCATTCAAGCTCCTGGCGAGCTGGCGGCTTCTGGTTCGAGCCAGGCGGCTCGGCCGGTAGGTGACAGTGACATGCGGGAGTCGGTGGCGGCGCTGGCCGGTGGAGGGCGGCGCCAGGGGGACGAGGGAGGTGTCGGCAAGGCGCTAGGCTTGCTCGTGAAGCTATCCGGAGCGGCTGGCGTGCGGGGGAGGCAGGAGAGCAGCGGCAACAGCTCGGACGCCGACGAGGTGCTTCTGGGCATGCACCCTGAGTGTTCGGCAGAATGCCAGGGCACCCTAGAAGGACTTGTTGCGACAGAAACTTTACAGGGTTGGGTTCCTGGAAATTCTAGAGATTCTGGACATGTTAGTTTGGCCAAATGACCAAGTGTGCAATGCAACTTGGAAAGATGCAAAGTTTCTGTCATGCCCACAAGCTGTTTGACAAAATGTTAGAGCTAGCTAGAAAATATTTTTAGATGTGAGACTTGGCAGGATGGTGTCTCACTGGATGATAGAGATGGTGGTAGAGTTGTTTTGGCAAAAAGAAAAACTTGTTAGTGCAAGTTTTGGAGAAATACAATTCTGGACAGAAACTTGGAGGCTTTATTTGGTGAACTAGAATGATGCAATTGGGGATGATCTTCTGGACTTAAGGGTTTCTTAGGAAGGACTATAAGGTGGAATAATTTCAGAATTTTTGGAGCAATAAAAATTGAGGTTGTAGTTAAAACTCAAGAATGGGACAGAATTGAAAAGAGGATGTTTCACTCAAAATTTTCAAAACACCAAGATGGGTTTTTGCATGAAAGAGATCTATAGGCATCACATGATCCCTCATATTTTTTGTGGATTTTTTAGAGAATTATTTAAAATAGTTGTAGAGTAACAGAAGCATTGCAAAAATTGAAAATGCTATAAAAAAGATTATCTTGGGCAAAATTTTATTATGAAAATAATTCCTACTGTTATTAAAATATAAATGAAATGTTTTAAGAGAGCTACTAAATCCCACAATATTTTAAAAAAAATTCTATATGGAGGGAAGAATTTTAGAAAACAGAAACAGAAAATACTCTGAAATAATAAAAGACCTAATAAAATTCCAAAAATTTTATTTCTGGCCAAATTTTACTTAATAAAAACATGGTTAAATTTTTGCGGTGTTACAAACTCTACCCCCCTTAAGAAAAATCCCGTCCTCGAGATTTGTTAAGGTCGGAAGAATTAAATGCATATCACAACGAACAAATATTATGCAGAATGCGAACCTAGCAATGCACTTATGACATATGCCCTAAAATACAATACAAGGTTGCATCATGCAAACTAGCGCTAGACACAGCAACAACTACCCTCATGACCGTCGATGGTTCGAAGGTGAGATCTACGGGGTCTTGTGGAAGGGTTCCTGGTGCGGGAGCACATTCTTCTTCTTCCGGAGGGAGTGGAGGAAGCAGACGAAGAACGCGTCCCTCTTGAGTTGGCAGAGGTGGTCCGCCAATGGCGATCCGGGGATTCAGAACAGCAAGATAGTGGAGATACTCCAGTAGTTGCTGAGTGAAACGCTCGTGGGCCATCACGTACTGGATGAGATAGACCAGAGCTGGATCGCTCTCTATACGTTCACAGCGAAACGTAGCTTCTGCTCCAAAAGTTGCGTGGCTCAGGAAATAGCAGTATTCCCTTGCACTGGCACAGGGTACCGCAAATCGAAGATGGGTAACTGCTTCATAAGCAGCAGACTCAATGGCCATGCCTGAGGTTGGCATGGATCTCCCGATGAAGACAACATACGGAGGGTCTTTGTTCAAATCTGCTGGTGGGATGTGCACAACAGCCCAGTATTTCAAGCAATCAGAGGTGATCCTCATCTTGTACAGCTCATACTGGGGTGGGTGGATGGAACCCAGGGTGTTGCGGGTAAAATCCCACAATATCCCAACAAAACTACCAGGGCTTGCATCGGGGGTTCTCAGGTAGACTCCGGGGTGAGACATGGATGGGTGGATGTTGAAAAGCAGTGCTCGAGGTGATGATGGCTGGTGTGGTTTGCGGATATGGCCTCTTATAGAATGCCTGGGTGAGGAAACATGAAGCGGCGCCAGTACGACTTGTGTATCGGTTCCGGCGCAGGGCTGTCTGGTCAAAAACTCAGACCCCACTCCCCGAACGGAATGTGACGTATTACTGTGCGTGTCAGTTAGGAGGGGGTTCAGCAGACACGTCCAGAATTTACTCAGTCACCACACGTCAACAATTTATGACAGGGCACGCATACTACCATTGGCAAGCAAGTGGTTTACAAACTTACTACACCATACAACCGCTACTATGAAAATACAGGGTAACAGGGCCACTAAGGCTCTACAACAACACTGGTGGACTCAGTCCACCTCATCAACATCTAGCCGGGCGCGTCTTGTAGATGTCGAGGCCTCTCCGTGTGCTTCGGTGTCGGAGTTGACCGGGGTCGGATGGGGAGCTACTGGGCTGGGGTAGCGGTGGTGCCCTTCGCGGGGTGTCGAGGTCACCGTCCCGTTGGAGTGGGTCTCCAAGAGACGACGGAGTTCCTCGGGGGAGGCAAAGGCACTGCCCGGGTAGATAACAGGGGCGGAACTTGGGGGCTCAACAGGCCTCCCAAGCAGCACTATCGGGGTGTCATTGGCGGGTGCAGCTTCACTTCTCACCGGGGTCAGGAGAGCGAGCGTCCTGCGGGTCGCAATCAGATCAAGGGTGACCTGATCGAATAGTGCCTCTTGCGCTCTCAGGTAGCGCACCAGATGCACCAGCGCAGGATCCGACTCATGGTCTCCGTTGGCAACCTGGGTCGGGCTACCATAGCCTTCTCGGCTAGGGTAGTAGTAGAAGGGGTGGATGTTAACTCTCGGCGACAGATGCCGGAGTTGAACGACAGCCTCTCGGGCTGCAAGTTGGATGGCTTGGGGCTCATCGGAGGTCGTCCTCCCGGTGAACCGGTAGGGGCGTTCCGATGCGGTGCCCCTCCCGTAGATGTGCACTGTGGCCCAGAAGTGGTGGATGGCATAACTCGTGTGCTCCTGGTACACAACATACTCAGGCGGCTCTTCGATGCCGAAAGCACGACGGGTGAGATTGGCGAGGACGGCTACAAAGTCACCAAGCTCGGCTGCGGTGGTCTCGTTGTGAACGATGGGGCCAGGCATCTTAGTGGTTGGATATCGAACTGAGAGTGAGGCTGTGATGTGCTGAGTTGGGGCAAGGCTTCCTTTATAAGCCAGCAGAGTCTTCCATCGCACACTTGTGGATGGGACAACTCAGGTGTCGGCCACAGGCACACGGCCTATGGACCGGCTATTAGGTTGGGCACCGACTGTCAAAAGATGTCGGCTGGTCACTGTGTAGGCTTATCGGATGAGATGGGCTTGTCTACGGACAGGAAAGATTTGAACGGTGTAGAAACCTAGGGATAATGACCAGGTTAAGATAGGATTAGAAAATGGTCAGCCTGGCTCTGATACCAAGGCTGTCGGGGCCGGATTTCCGGGACATGATATCCCAGAAATTAACCCTCGTGTCGTCACCAGCCCAGGATTACTTTTACTGGTGGACACGTCCTTGTTACAGATTACCAAGCAATTACAAGAATTGGATACAAGACCATAAAGGTCTAATGATACAACAATGATTTCTAGTGAGGATGACGGAAGCAACTCGTGGTTCTCCAACGTCGATGGGGCTCCATTCCCACAGGAACGGCTGACCAGGATAATTCCTATCCTGCGTGGCTGCTATCCTAGGCTCCGCATGGACGTCGTGGTAATACTCCTTGTCGAAATCCTGACCTGGCCAATTAAATAGCCAGGGACAAGCCAGTGAGTATGTTGGAATGTACTCGCAAACATAATGAACAAAAGATATACTGAATGCATATGATCATGATGGGTTAAATTATACGCATATGCTGAACAAAATTAAAGCATGGCATGATGAATATTAATACGGTGCTGAAGAATAAATATGAAATGTTAGTGACAAACAAAGGAAGTTAAAAGTGGCTAATCGGCGAGACAGGACTGCCCGAGTATCCAAGAGAAATGCCAAACGGGTGTCTAAACGAGAATCGGGCGAGACAGGACCGCCCGAGAATTCAAGCGATGCCACAAGAGGTTTTGAAAAGAAATGCCAAACGGGTGTCTAAAAGAGAATCGGGCGAGACAGGACCGCCCGAAAACTCAAGCGACACCACGAGAGGTCTTGAAAAGAAATGCCAAACGGGTGTCTAAAAGAGAATCGGGCGAGACAGGACCGCCCGAGAACTCAAGCGACGCCTGGAGAGGTCTTGAAAATAAATGAGTATCCCAGGTAGTCTAGCCAGCCCATGAGATACTCAGAAAATAAAAATAAGAGAAACGGTTAGTCCATAATAATAACAATAATATTCATGACAACCATAATACTCATGATAGCGTCAGTGGCGACAATAATTATCCTGCAAAATAAATCATGCTCAATTTTAATTATTTTCCTCCGGAGACCGACACTAAGACCGACACTTGACCAACCCAGACTGTAGTCCTTAACCACGGACACGGCTATTCGAATAGATATAACTCTGCAGAGGGTGTACTCTTTACCCACAAGTAAAGGATTTCTTTAGCCAGCACCGAGACGCTGACTAATTCCCATTACGGTCTTTGGGTTGAAAACACACCTAACCAGCGCACACCAGATTAACTTTCCTGATGCCAGGAATCACCCAAAGCATCGTTCAAGATAAACTCTAAGACGAGGAGACTACAATCTCGAATAGCATGGGATCACTATATTTATATCGGCGTGCAAATAGGGGTGCTACCCCTCTCCGGCTACAACCGGAGACACCCATGCCCCCTGACCAAGTGACATGCCTACCATGGGCCAATGGTATCTTTCACCATGGCCTCTCTTTACGGTGTGTGCGGGAAAGGGGTTAACAACTTACTGGACCATACCCTACCTGCGGCAGGGACATGTGGTAGCACGGATCAAGTTTGGGGGTTACCAGAACAAGACTCGATCAACGGTCGACTCAGGATGCTTATGTTTTCCTGCAGTGGTTAGCGCAATAAAGTGTTCTTTCAACAGTAACACCAAAAACAGGGCCACAGCCCTTGCATGTCCCAACATGCATAACCAACAAGGCATGATCACACTCCGACGTGATCACCCTTCTGCCGGTAACAGTATTTCTCTTATACCTGCTCCTGCAAGTTAGTCATAACAAGCACACGATGCAGGGTACGAGGAAACATGCCAACACTACATGCATGCAAATTTTATCTGAATTCTACATATGCATGATTCAATTATTTCTTGCAAACATTTAACCATGCAATCACCATATCAAGTGCTCAAGATGCTTGCCTTGATCATGCAGAAATATTGGGTGCACTCCAAAAGTTTGGAAAATAATATCTTCCCTCCATTTCCTATTTTCAAAAATATTGCAATTACCACATAGAGCTAAAACAATATTAAAAAGTTGTTTGGAAATTTTTCAAATAAATACTAAAATAAACTAGATGAAAAATTAGGAATTTTAGAAAAAGAATTAATTAATTTGGAGTTCATATGATCTTCCTAGGAATTTCCTAAGCTGAAAGAAATAAAGAATTGGACTTATTTAATAAATCCAGCAGAGTTAAACTTATCAAAAATGTTCACCCTAGCTAGATTAATAGAGCTTGATTTTAGAAGTATTTAGAAATTTGAATCATCAAATTTTCTTTTGAAATGAGTGTTGTGGAAATATTTGAAAATTACTGGAAAAGAAAAAGAGGCAAGGCAGAAGCGCGCCCTGAGCGCTATTTAGCCGTGCGGTGCCACTGGGCCGGGCCCAGCGGCTCGGCCGCGCAGAAATCCGCCGACGTCGAAGGCGTATTTGGGAGAATACGTCTTCCCCGCGCGAAGGCGGCTCCAGGGGAGCCCGTCTCCACTTAACCGGGGCAAGGCCCACCCATCAGCGGCCCGACCCCCTCACTGAGTCTTTGACAGGCGGGGCCCATGGGTTGGGTTTGACCCTAGGTCAAACCGTCGTCTCCCTCCTCTGGCCGTGGCATTCTGGTGATCGGTGCCGGCGAACGAGGGCGCTATTCGAGGAGCTGAGGCCACCTGCGTGATCAGGAGATCCTGGCGATCCCACCGAGGTACGGCATGGTCGTCAGGGAGCACAGGGTCACCGGCGGTGAGGTCACCTGAAGAACTCCGGCGGAAGGAAATTGGGCTTTTCAGCCGTGGTTGACTCCAAGCAAAATTGAAGGGTGGAAGAAAACCGTGGGATCGAGGGGGAGCTACTGGAGAAGAGTATGAGGTGAGGGAGGCTTTGTTTTCGCCGGAATCATCGGCGGAGTGATGGCGGATGTCTCGGCCGGAGACGAGGAAGACGGCTTTCCCGAGCTCGTTTGGGTGCACTGGAGGACTTGCAAGGGAGGAAGGAGTGGTTCCGTGCCATGAGACGGGGTCGGGGATGGTTTTTATAGCGTGGAGAAGGTCGGTTCGCGGTTCCAGTGGATAACCATGGCGGCAGTCTCCATTACTGCGCCGAAGAGGTGGTTGCGGGCGGTGGCGTGGTCGGTGAGGGGGCGGTGGTCAGCATTCAAGCTCCTGGCGAGCTGGCGGCTTCTGGTTCGAGCCAGGCGGCTCGGCCGGTAGGTGACAATGACATGCGGGAGTCGGTGGCGGCGCTGGCCGGTGGAGGGCGGCGCCAGGGGGACGAGGGAGGTGTCGGCGAGGCGCTAGGCTTGCTCGTCAAGCTATCCGGAGCGGCTGGCGTGCGGGGGAGGCAGGAGAGCAGCGGCAGCAGCTCGAACGCCGACAAGGTGATTCTGGGCATGCACCCTGAGTGTTCGGCAGAATGCCAGGGCACCCTAGATGGACTTGTTGCAACTGAAACTTGACAGGGTTGGGCTCCTGGAAATTCTAGAGATTCTGGACATGTTAGTTTGGCCAAATGACCAAGTGTGCAATGCAAGTTGGAAAGATGCAAAGTTTCTGTCATGCCCACAAGCTGTTTGACAAAATGTTAGGGCTAGGTAGAAAATATTTTTAGATGTGAGACTTGGCAGGATGGTGTCTCACTGGATGATAGAGATGGTGGTAGAGTTGTTTTGGCAAAAAGAAAAACTTGTTAGTGCAAGTTTTGGAGAAATACAATTCTGGACAGAAACTTGGAGGCTTTATTTGGTGAACTAGAATGAGGCAATTGGGGATGATCTTCTGGACTTAAGGGTTTCTTAGGAAGGACTATAAGGTGGAATAATTGCAGAATTTTTGGAGCAATAAAAATTGAGGTTGTTGTTAAAACTCAAGAATGGGACAGAATTGAAAAGAGGATGTTTCACTCAAAATTTTCAAAACACCAAGATGGGTTTTTGCATAAAAGTGATCTATAGGCATCACATGATCCCTCATAATTTTTGTGGAATTTTTAGAGAATTATTAAAAATAGTTGTAGTGTAACAGAAGCATTGCAAAAATTGAAAATGCTATAAAAATATTATCTTGGGCAAAATTTTATTATGAAAATAATTCCTACTGTTATTAAAATATAAATGAAATGTTTTAAGAGAGCTACTAAATCCCACAATATTTTAAAAAAAATTCTATATGGAGGGAAGAATTTTGGAAAACAGAAACAGAAAATACTCTGAAATAATAAAAGACCTAATAAAATTCCAAAAATTTTATTTCTGGGCAAATTTTACTTAATAAGAACAGGGTTAAATTTTTGGGGTGTTACACTTGTCCTTCAGTTTCTGCTTCCGAACATAGTTTTCTTCCTTCAACTTGCTAATTTCTTGCTCAAGCTCCACTATCTTCTCACACAATACGTTCTTGTTTTCCTGTAGAAGACGGAAAGGGATAAATTGGATCTTAGATTTGTTTACTGTGTTTGGGAGGCTCGACTTCTTGAACTCCACATGCATATCTCCCGGTTGGGGTAGAGGAGCATCTTCTTCATCCGAGCTTGCGTCTTCCGTTCCCTTCATGTTGGCATCTCGCTCCTCCTCCGCGAACCATCCATAGGGGTCTATATCCCCATAGATCCTTGGATTTGTAACATAGTGTGATACGAAGCTCTCTCCATCTGAGTCTTGAGACGACATACTTTCGGATCTGTCAGAAAAATAGCACGAAACAAGAGCAGAGGATTTTTCTGCGATACGGTGGTCAAAACGTCTGAGAGTATATATAAAGAATTTTTATCTTGCAAAACAAGTATTCCAGGAGAAAACGGAGTCGGGAAGGCTCACGAGGGGCCCACGAGCCACCAGGGCGCGCCTGGGGGGGTGGCGCGCCCTGGTGCCTCGTGTGCACCTAGTGGGTCCCCTCGGCTGTTTCTTATTTTTGTATTTTTTCTAATATTCCAAAACTGACAGAAAGTATTTTTATGGAATTTTTGGAGTCGGTTTACTTATCGTATCACATACCTACCCCTTTTCAGCGTTCTGGAGTGTTCCGGAAGGACTGTTTGATGTGCTCTTCTGGTGTCATAGTTTGAATAATATTAGTTTCAACATTAATGGGAGTACCTGAAATATAGTGCTTAATTCTTTGCCCATTCACCACTCTCGGATTAGTGCCTTCGGAGTTGTTTATTTTGATGGCTCCGGAGCGATAAACTTCTTCGATGATATACGGTCCTTCCCATTTAGAGAGATGCTTTCCTGCAAAGAATCTCAAACGAGAATTGTAAAATAAAACATATTCACCCACTTTGAATTCCCGTTTTTGAATTCTTTTATCATGCCATCTTTTTACTTTTTCTTTAAACAGTTTGGCATTTTCATAAGCTTGGGTTCTCCATTCATCTAGTGAGCTAATATCAAATAACCTCTTTTCACCGGCAAGTTTAAAATCATAATTGAGTTCTTTAATTGCCCAATATGCTTTATGTTCTAACTCAAGAGGTAAATGACATGCTTTTCCATTGACCATTTTATAAGGAGACATACACATAGGATTTTTATAAGCAGTTCTATAAGCCCATAATGCATCGTCAAGTTTCTTAGACCAATTCTTTCTAGATCTATTGATGGTCTTTTGCAAAATTAACTTTATTTCTCTATTGCTTAATTCAACTTGACCACTAGATTGAGGGTGATAGGGAGATGCAATTCTATGGTTGACATCATATTTAGCAAGCAGTTTATGGAATGCACCATGAATAAAATGTGAACCACCATCAGTCATTAAATACCTAGGGACTCCGAACCTCGGGAAAATAACTTCTTTAAGCATTTTAATAGAAGTGTTATGATCAGCACTACTAGTTGGAATAGCTTCTACCCACTTAGTAACGTAATCAACAGCAACTAAAATATGAGTATACCCATTGGATTTAGGAAAAGGTTCCATATAATCAAAACCCCAAACATCAAATGGTTCAATAGCAAGTGAATAATTCATAGGCATTTCCTGACGTCTACTAATATTACCAATTCTTTGACATTCATCACAAGATAAGACAAACTTACGAGCATCCTTGAAAAGAGTAGGACAATAAAAACCAGATTGTAGTACCTTATGTGCAGTTCTGTCTCCCGCATGGTGTCCTCCATAGGCCTCGGAGTGACACTTACGTAGGATTTGTTCCTGTTCACGCTCTGGTACACAACGTCTAATAATACCATCTACTCCTTCTTTATATAGATGTGGGTCATCCCAAACGTAATGTCTCAAATCAAAGGAAAACTTTTTCTTTTGTTGATATGTAAAGCTAGGTGGTATAAATTTAGCAACAATATAATTAGCACAGTCTGCATACCAAGGAGTATTATGGGAAGCATTTATCACAGCCAATTGTTCATCAGGAAAATCATCATTAATAGGAAGTGGGTCATCAAGAACATTTTCCATTCTAGACAAATTATCTGCTACGGGATTCTCAGCTCCTTTCCTATCAACAATATGCAAATCAAATTCTTGTAGCAATAGAACCCACCTAATGAGTCTAGGTTTAGCATCTTTCTTTTCCATAAGGTATTTAATAGCAGCATGATCGGTGTGAACAATTACTTTAGAATCAACTATGTAAGATCTGAATTTATCACATGCAAACACAACTGCTAGAAATTCTTTCTCAGTAGTAGCATAATTTCTTTGAGCGTTGTCTAGAGTTTTACTAGCATAATGGATAACATTTAATTTCTTATCAACTCATTGTCCTAGAATAGCACCAACAGCATAATCACTAGCATCACACATAATTTCAAAAGGCATGTTCCAATCAGGTGGTTGAACAATAGGTGCAGAGGTTAAGGCTTTCTTAAGTGTTTCAAAGGCTTCTACACAATCATCATCAAAAACAAATGGAACATCTTTTTGCAAGAGATTAGTAAGAGGCCTAGAAATTTTAGAGAAGTCTTTAATAAACCTTCTATAGAAACCAGCATGACCTAGGAAACTTCTTATACCTTTGATATCTTTAGGACATGGCATTTTCTCAATAGTATCAACTTTAGCCTTATCTACTTCAATACCTCTTTCAGAAATTTTATGCCCAAGGACTATACCTTCATTAACCATAAAGTGGCACTTCTCCCAATTCAAGACAAGATTAGTTTCTTCACAACTCTGCAAAACTCGATCAAGGTTGCTTAAGCAATCATCAAAAGAAGTTCCGTAAACGGAGAAATCATCCATGAAAACCTCAACAATCTTTTCACAAAAGTCAGAGAATATAGCAGTCATACATCTTTGAAAGGTAGCAGGTGCATTACATAAACCAAAAGGCATACGACAATAAGCATAAGTTCCAAAAGGACAAGTAAAGGTGGTTTTCTCTTGATCTTCAGGTGATACAGGTATTTGAGAGAAACCAGAATAACCATCTAGGAAACAAAAATGTGTATGCTTAGACAATCTTTCTAACATTTGATCAATAAAAGGCAAGGGGTAATGATCTTTTCTAGTGGCTTTATTTAATTTCCTGAAGTCAATTACCATCCTATAACCAGTTACAATTCTTTGTGGGATGAGTTCATTTTTATCATTAGGAACAATGGTAATACCTCCCTTTTTAGGAACACAATGAACGGGACTTACCCGTCTACTATCAGCTATGGGATAAATTATACCTGCTTCCAGAAGCTTTAATATTTCAGTTCTTACCACATCTTTCATTTTAGGATTTAATCGTCGTTGGTGGTCGACAATTGGTTTAGCATCAGGCTCCATATTAATTTTGTGCTGACATAGAGTGGGACTAATGCCCTTAAGATCATCAAGAGTACATCCAATAGCAGCACGGTGCTTCCTCAGAGTTTTTAGTAATCTCTTTTCTTCACGCTCTGAAAGGTTAGCACTAATAATAACAGGATATATCTTCTTTTCATCTAGATAAGCATATTTCAATGTATCAGGCAATTGTTTCAGTTCGAATATAGGGTCACCCTTAGGTGGAGGAGGGCCTCCAAGAGTTTCAACAGGCAAATTGTGTTTAAGGATAGGCGGTTGATCAAAGAACATCTTATCTATTTCATTTCTTTCATTCATGTGCATATCATTTTCATGGTCTAGCAAATATTGTTCTAACGAATCAGTAGGAGGTACGACAATAGAGGCAAGACCAATAATTTCATCTTTATTAGGCAATTCTTTATCATGAGGTTGTCTATGAAACTTGGAGAAATTAAACTCATGAGATATACCACCAAAATTAACACTAACAGTTTCTTTAGCGCAATCAATCTTGGCATTAACAGTGTTCAAGAAAGGTCTACCAAATATAATGGGACAAAAATTATCTTGTGGAGAACCGAGGACTAGAAAATCAGTAGGGTATTTTATTTTTCCACACAAGACTTCAACATCTCTAACGACCCCAAGCGGCGTAATGGTATCTCTATTTGCAAGCTTAATGGTAACATCAATGTCCTCTATTTCAATAGGTGCAATATCATTCATAATTTCTTGATATAAAGTAAACGGAATAGCACTCACACTAGCACCAAAATCACATAAGCCATGGTAACAATGATCTCCTATTTTAACAGAGATAATAGGCATGCCTACTACATGTCTGTTTTTATCTTTAGGATCTGGTTTAGCAATTCTAGCTGCTTCATCACAGAAGTTAATAACATGCCCATCTATATTATCGACCAAGAGATCTTTAACCATAGCAACATTATGTTCAATTTTAATTTGTTCAGAGGGTCTAGGTGCTCTAATATTACTTTTGTTAACCACAATTGAAACTTTAGCATGTTCCTTAATCCTAATAGGAAAAGGTGGTTTCTCAATATAAGTAGTAGGCACAACTGGATCAACATGGTAAACAATTGTTTCTTCTTTAACACTAACGGGTTCCTCAATCTTTTCTTTAACATGGGGATGATATTTAAACCACTTCTCCTTAGGGAGATCAACATGAGTAGCAAATGATTCACAAAAGGAGGCTACTATCTCAGAGTCAAGTCCATATTTAGTGCTAAACTTATGAAAAGCATCGGTATCAATAAAAGATTTAACACAATCAAACTCAAGTGTTATACCTAACTCATTACCTTTGTTCATAAAGATTTAACACAATAAAAGATCCCATCTGAATTCAATAGTTTTCTTCATAAAGGAGCCTGTCAAAGAAGAATCGAGCATGGTTTGATCATCATGAGAAAGCCGAGCATAAAAATTCTATAAGATAATTTCTCTTGAGAGCTCATGATTGGGGCATGTGTACATCATGTACTTAAGCCTCCCCCAAGCTTGAGTGATGCTTTCTCCTTCACGAGGCCAAAAATTATATATATAATTCCAATCACGATGAACCAGATGCATAGGATAAAACTTTTGATGGAATTCCAATTTCAATCGGTTCCAATCCCACGTTCCAATATCATCACATAGCCTATACCATGTCAATGCCTTTCCCTTCAAAGATAAAGGGAAAACCTTCTTCTTAACTTCATCTCCGGGTAGACCTGCAAGCTTAAATAATCCACAAACTTCATCCACATAGATTAGGTGCATATCAGGATGTAATGTTCCATCTCCTGCATAAGGATTAGATAGCAGTTTCTCTATCATACCCGAAGGAATCTCATAATAAATATTTTCAGTAGGTGTAGTAGCTTGAGGAGCAACTCTTTGTGCTTCCGGTCGAGGTGAAGATACCCCGAACAAACCCCTCAAAGGAATACTTTCCATAGTGACAAGTGACAATAATTTCAGCATGTAATATAAATGTTTCCTTACCAAATTCCACTCACCAAAGGCGCTTCACTCCTAGGCAACGGCGCCAGAAAAGAGTCTTGATGACACACAAGTATAGGGGATCAATCGTAGTCCTTTCGATAAGTAAGAGTGTCGAACCCAACGAGGAGCAGAAGGAAATGACAAGCAGTTTTTAGCAAGGTATTTTCTGCAAGCACTGAAATTATCGGTAACGAGTAGTTTGATAGCAAGATAATTTGTAACAAGTGACAAGTAGCACTAGTAACTAAGGTGCAGCAAGGTAGCCCAATCCTTTTTCTTGCAAAGGACAGGCCGGAACGATCTCTTATAATAAGCTAAACGTTCTCGAGGACACATGGGAATTTCATCTAGTCACTTTCATCATGTTTGTTTGATTCGCGTTCGCTACTTTGATAATTTGATATGTGGGTGGACCGGTGCTTGGGAGCTGTTCTTACTTGAACAAGCCTCCCACTTATGATTAACCCCTCTCGCAAGCATCCGCAACTACGAAAGAAGAATTAAGTTAAATCTAACCATAGCATTAAACATATGGATCCAAATAAGCCCCTTACGGAATAGCGCATAAACTAGGGTTTAAGCTTCTGTCACTCTAGCAATCCATCATCTAATTACTACTCCACAATGCATTCCCTTAGGACCAAAGATGGTGAAGTGTCATGTAGTCGACGTTCACATGACACCACTAAGAGAATCAACAACATACATATCATCAAAATATCGAACGAATACCAAATTCACATGATTACTTATGACAAGACTTCTCCCATGTCCTCAAGAACAAAAGTAACTACTCACAAATCAAGATCAGAGGGGTATTGAATAGCATAATGGATCTGAACATATAATCTTCCACCAAATAAACCAACTAGCATCAACTACAAGATGTAATCAACACTACTAGCAACCCACATATAATTCCAGCTGCCGGCAATCTCCCTCCTTATGTAAATCTTGCATATTAATAGAGAAAAGGCATTAGAATTGATCTACAAAGTGTTATATTGATTAAAAAAATCTATAAATAACAGTAGGAAAACATGATGCAAAATGGACGTATCATGCTACAATTTTAGTGTAGTATAGCCATGTGTCGAACGGAGGAAGCCTTTCGATAACATGTTTACCAATTGCATACCACTTAGTGATGAGTATACACACTTGGTCATAGTGATCATCGGTCTCAACGTGGAAACCATTAGCGCGGATGTCTTTAAAGCTCAAAAGAGTACGAGTCGACTCCGGGAACAACAATGCATCATTAATGATCACAGTTGTCCCCATAGGAAGTATGAAGGTGGCTCGTCTAGAGCTGAATATGTTCGAACCGCAGCAGGTGATTGCACAATACTTCCTGGAGTTTTTTTTTCAATAGACTCAAAATACTTAGTTGCTCATAAAATGGTATTACTGGTACCGCTATCAAAAAGGCACATTTCCTCCACTCGGGTGCCACACGCGCTCTAAAATATGACATCTAATTAATATAATGTAGCGAGGAAGAAGCTACATAAATAATAAATGCACACATTTCAGAAAATAACAAGCTATCATAATTAAATAAAGGAATAAATGCACGAATGCAAACATCATCCAATCGTCAAGTGATGAATAAGGTTTTGCTCTAAAAGAGTACAACCCACCGGAGATGAATGTATCAATTTAATCTCGGGAATTATAAACAAACGGGTAACCAAGAGAGTAAATGAGGGGGGGCATTTACTCACTAGTGCAGAAAATCATAGCTATGGCATGCCAAAAACGGCCTTGCTGGCGTGGACACATGACGCCACCAATATGGCGCCATTGTTAAGAAATAGTGGTGGCGTTGGCGACCACATCAGCAGTATTTTAGATACCTATGGCGTTGGACACACTCGCACGACGGCAGTATCATATGTAGCTATGTCGTGCGATATTTTCTAATGCCAGTAATAATTTAAATCTTCACTGACGTTGTGCATCGTCCGAACGCCATTACTATTGTTTTCAGAAGCAGAAAAAATCGCTGCCACGGCAGCTGCAAATCGCTGCCATGGCAGTGTAATTTATTATCAATATACATATAAACACGTTTGTGTCCCACATTGATTTCGATAACATATTTGCATAATACACATCGTTTCTTCACATGCATACATTAACCACACACTTGCTTCTTCTTATCGATCATGACTAATTAAACATCCACTAAACTAAACCATGCATGCATATTACATGTTCATTAGTTATCCTAGCTAGCTAGATAGTAGTACATATATATACTATCAACCATCGTAACTACTAGCGCGGTATACTCCTCTCCTTTAGGAACAATTTTGAAGAATAGGAAAACCCCTACATCTCCATGGTGTAGCATAGAGATCCACCGATCTCCAATCTTCAACTCGCACTCACTTAGTAGTTGGCTCCATTCATTAATTTCGAGCCGTCCATCTCGTCGTGGTGCAATCGAGTATGTACCTCTGAAATAGGTATTGTCGTCGGAAATAATGGTCATCTCACCAGCCTGGTGGTCATCCATCACGTGAGGCACAACACATCTAGGTAGCTTATGTTCTTGAACATAATAGTAACATAGTAAGCAACAGTAACACATACTATGAGTACAAAGAATAATGTATATGAAATAGACATACTAGTCACGATCAAAATCTAACCATGCATTTTTTAGAAATGTTGTTCTTGTCCAAGGTGTGCACTAGTGGCAGGTATGGTGCATCCTTTGGACTAGCTCCGTAAGTGCTCTTAAGCGACTCAATATCAGCAACAAAGGACACGAGATACCTCTTTTCCTGCCAAGTAAGCGTACTGCGAGCAGTGTAATAGGTCTCGTCTACTAAGTTCCGTATGTTTCTTCGAGATAGAAAATAAGCTGTCAAATTTATATAAACAAGATATGTTATGGGTGAACTAGAATCTAAAGGTTATTTAACAAGTTTGTTCACGAAACTTACACGGAGGAAGAACTGGAATCGCGTCTAAAGAGACCCATATGTCCTCATCATTTTGAGAATAGGTCCCGATATCAAATGTTATTATCATACCAGGCTCAAATCCGTAAGGTTGGGCCAATCCTCTCCAATTAGCACAACCAAAATATGTGTGATCTACCTCATTATAGATCATAGATTTGAAATTGAAACCATCTTTTGTCTTGAGGTAAGTAGTCATCTCAGTCACCTCTTCCATGTCATGGACAAAAACTTATCTAGGACAAAAGGTTTTGCATAGCAAGGGATACACTAGTCGAAATATAAAAAGACAAAAATTACACTTTGAAGCAAAAACCTTATATAGTACATGCCTAAGAAGGAAATATGTGCCAACAAATATTAAAACTGATTACTGTATAATTTTTGTAGTAACTTTGAAGCGTGAGGGAGAAGCATTTATTGTTGTCAAGATGAGGATCGTCGCACATACCCCCAGTGTCGAAACAATAGGGGCACCCTTCCATTTTGTGCTGCGTTCATATAATTAAAATCAGCAGAAAAATTTGGCATGACCTTTGCTAAAAAAAAGGGACATATTGAGTGCCATAAATTTGACGAAACAGAAAGAATCAACGTTTCGCCGAAACATTGGCAACTCTCTAGACATTCCCTGCAAAAAGAAACATAGCGCGAGACAATTCGCGATCAACACAATGCAATGTTGCATTGACTAAATTAAAACAAGCACACACCGAAAAAGTCGATCAATTCACAATAAACACATTTGTACACATGTAATGCATTTCATCAAATAATTCACAGGAACACATAATGTGTGCATTTCATTGATGTCTACTACACAACTTATTCTTGTAGACTCGTGTTGGGCTTCCAAGCGCAAAGTTTTGTAGGACAGTAGCAATTTTCCCTCAAGTGGATGACCTAAGGTTTATCAATCCGTGGGAGGCGTAGGATGAAGATGGTCTCTCTCAAACAACCCTGCAACCAAATACAAGAAATCTCTTGTGTCCCCAACACACCCAATACAATGGCAAATTGTATAGGTGCACTAGTTCGGCGAGGAGATGGTGATACAAGTGTAGTATGGATAGTAGATATGGGTTTTTGTAATCTGAAAATATAAAAACAGCAAGGTAGCAAGTGATAAAACGGAGCACAAACGGTATTGCAATGATTAGAAACAAAGCCTAGGGTTCATACTTTCGCTAGTGCAATCTCTCAACAATGCTAATATAATTGGATCATATAACCATCCCGCAACGTGCGATAAAGAATCACTCCCAAGTTCCTATTAGCGGAGAACATAAGATAGAAATTGTTTGTAGGGTACGAAACCACCTCAAAGTTATCCTTTCCGATCGATCTATTGAGCTATTCCTATAAGTGTCACAAACAGCCCTAGAGTTCGTACTAAAATAACACCATATGATACACATCAACCAACTCTAATGTCACCTAGATACTCCAATGTCACCACAAGTATCCGTGAGTTGATCATACGATATGCATCAAACAACTTCATAATCATAATATTCAGTCCACACAAAGAACTCCAAGGAGCACCCCAAAGTTTCTATTGGAGAAAAGATAATGAAAACGTGCATCAACCCCTATGCATAGATTACCCCAATGTCACCTCGGGAATCTGCGAGTTGAGTGCCAAAACATACATCAAGTGAATCAATATAATACCCCATTGTCACCACGGGTATTCATATGCAAGACATACATCAAGTGTTCTCAAATCTGAATATTCAATCCGACAATAATGAAACATCAAAGGGAAAAGATTCGATTCATCACAACAAATATAGAGAGGGAAGAAACACCATATGATCCAACTATATTAACAAAGCTCGCGAAACATCAAGATCGTGCCATATCAAGAACACGAGAGAGAGAGATCAAACACATAGCTACTAGTACATACCCTCAGCCCCGAGGGTGAACTACTCCCTCCTCGTCATGGAGACCGCCGGGATGATGAAGATGGCCTCCGGTGATGATTTCCCCCTCCGGCAGGGTGCCGAAAAAGGGCTCCAGATGGGATCTCCTTGGTACAGAGGCTTGCGGTGGCATAAAAACTCATCTAGGTTAACTTTCGGGGGTTTCTAAATATATATGATTTTTCAGCGTTGCAATCACGCAAAGAGGTGCCACAGGAGGCCCACAAGGTACCAAGGCGCGCCTGGGGGGCAGGCGCGCCCAGGTGGCTCGTGGGGCCCCTGTGGCTCTTCTGCTGCTCCTCCGAAGCTTCCTGGGTCTGTTTCCTTCCAGAAAAAATCATCAAAAAGTTTCGCTGCATTTGGACTTCATTTGATATGGATTTTCTGGAAAACCAAAAACAAGCAGAAAACAGCAACGGGCACTGGCCACTAGGTCAATATGTTAGTCCATAAAAAGCCATATAAAAGTGCACCAAAATCATACAAAATTGTTGTAAACATGGCATGAATACTTCATAAATTATAGATACGTTGGAGACGTATCAGCATCCCCAAGCTTAATTCCTGCTCGTCCTCGAGTAGGTAAATGATAAAAGAAATAATTTATGAAGTGTGAATGCTAGCATAGTGCATAAGTTTGATCAATGATAATTTCAATCACTTTTTCTAGCATCAATATATATCATAATCAATAGCCCATCTCATAAAACTTCTCATGGTCAAGTAGCAAGCTATTCACATGTTTAAAGTATAGGCCATAAACTTTCTTGAAAACTAACAAACTATGTTCTCAGTCATCAAACAATTGCAATTCATCTTATTTTCAGGAAGGGTCTATGTAAGAGCTTTGATCTAGCAAATTCCACATACTCAACCATCATTTAGTCTTCCATGATTGCTGACACTCAAAGCATATTTTTAGAACAAACCGTTTCAGTCAAACACATAGGAAGATAGGGGCTTAATGTTTCGCCTCCCAACTTATTTATCTCAGGGATAATGTCAACAATAATAACTCATGATCACTTATATTTAACTGGATATATGTGCCTGGATCTTTCCCTACCACATAATGCTTGACAACTAAAGAATAAATAGAGCGGATAGGGATGAACATTAATGACTCTTGCATAAAAGTAAATACAGAAAAGTAAATAAAGAAAAGTAAAAGAAAGGCCCTTCGCAGAGGGAAGCAGAGGTTGTCATGCGCTTTTTGTTGTTGGATGCACAAGCCCTTAATGCAAAGGAACGTCATGTTATATTGCCCCTTGTGATACCAACCTTTATTATGCAGTCTGTCGCTTTTATTTCTTTACCATCACAAGTTCGTACAACGCTTATTTTCCCTTGCAATAAATGATCATACATATTTTAGGAGCAATTTTTATTGCTTTTTGCACCGATGACAACTTACTTGAAGGATCTTACTCAATCCATAGGTAGATATGGTGGACACTCATGGCAAGAAGCTGGGTTTAAGGGTTTTTGGATGCACAAGTAGTATCTCTACTTAGTACGAATTTTTGGCTAGCAAAAGATCCTAAGCAAGCACCACATGTTAGAGGATCCATGACAATATAACTTCTATGTGAATATAAACAAACATAACTCATTATGTTGTCTTCCTTGTCCAACGTCAACTACTTGATCAAGCTTGAAAATAATTAATGGGGGCTCACAATCATAGAAGATGTCCAAGATAGTATATTTATATGTGAAATTTCTCTTCCTTCAAAATTCTTTCATGAATTGTTCAAGTGACCAATGCTATGTTTGTTAACTTTCAATAAATTTTACCACTTATACTTCTTGTATGTGAAGTCACTACTCCCCATGGGACAAGCATATGAAGCATATAAATTTCAACTTTATGATATTCAATTCATTTCAACAATTTACTAATAGGATATAAGTGAAGAACAAGAGTAAATGACAAACTACTCCAAAAAGTTATAAGTGAAGACCAAATGAGTAGTTAAGTAAATAGGTAGCTATGTGAGGACTCTCTCTCATAAAAAAAAATCAGATCTTAAGTATTTTATTTAAACAGCAAAGAAAACAAAATAAAATGGCATTGCAAGAGTAGCACAACTCATGTGAAGAAGCAAAAACTTAGGCTCAACCAAGACTGACCGATAATTGTTGATGAAGAAAGGTGGGATGCCTACCGGGGCATCCCCAAGCTTAGATGCTTGAGACTTCTTGAAATATTAAATTGGGATCCTTGGGCATCCCCAAGCTTGAGCTTTTGTGTCTCCTTAATTCTTCTCATATCACGGTTTCCCTAAATGTTAAATACTTCATCCACACAAAACTCAACAAGAACTCGTGAGATAAGTTAGTATAAATCAACTCAAAACCTTAACATTCTCTACTGTAGCAAATTACTAAAATTATAATTAAACATTGCATACTAAATGCCTCTGCATATTTAATACTCCTATCCACAAATAGAAACATTAAACAAGCAACATATGCAAACAATGCAACTATAACTGAAATCTGCCAAAACAGAACAGTCTGTAAAGGGGGAATAAGAATTCATACTTCCCTAAGTCCAAAAATTCTAAAAAATGACCACGTGACAGAGAACTCATGCATTCTTGCTGTGTAAAAATTTCAGATTTTTATCATGTCCTGACTATTCAGGAATATTCTGAACATAACAGAAAACTTTCTGTTTTCAAACAGCAACACATAAACTTGCAAACTGGGCATGGTAAAGGCTATAATTGGCATTTTATTGAACTAAAAGATACCAAACATGTTTATTAATATCATCAAGCAAATCTCAAAAAAAAA
The DNA here is from genome assembly GCA_039707655.1 of Elymus sibiricus. Lineage (NCBI taxonomy): Eukaryota > Viridiplantae > Streptophyta > Magnoliopsida > Poales > Poaceae > Elymus > Elymus sibiricus. The sequence continues at coordinate 71,326,988 of CM077668.1, forward strand.
TGATGCTCCAAGCAAAACTCATATTATGTGACGAATAAAAATATAGCTCCAAGTGAGGTTACCGATAATGTTGAAGACGAAAGAGGGGATGCCTTCCGGGGCATCCCCAAGCTTAGTTGCTTGGGTCTTCCTTGAATATTACCTTGGGGTGCCTTGGGAATCCCCAAGCTTAGGGTCTTGCCGCTCCTTATTCTCCTCATATCGATATCTCACCCAAAACTTGAAAACTTCAATCACACAAGACTTAACGGAACTTCGTGAGATAGGCTAGTATGATAAAAATAAATCATCCACTTAGGTACTGTCAAGACAAGATTCATAATTCTTCTCACATAATTCCTACTGTATTCTATCATTTCCACAATTTATATTACTCAATATAAGCTATGGAAACACTAAAACAAGCAAACTATGCATCGAAAACAGAATCTGTCAAAAACAGAACAGCGTGTAGTAAGCGATTTAAAAACCATACTTCTGTACCTCCGAAAATTCTGAAAAATTAGGACAACATAAAACAAATTGTAACCCAATACTGTGTAAAAATTTCAGAATTTTATCACGCTCCGGTACAGAATAGAAATTCCAGCACTGGACGCAAAAGTTTCTGTTTTTGCACAGAATCAAATCAACAAGCATCCACACTATCCCAAAGGCTTTACTTGCCACATTATTGAAAGAAAACATATAAAACATGATTACTACAGTAGCTTAATCATGTGAACACACAAAAACAGAAGGTATAAGTGTTGGGTTGTCTCCCAACAAGCGTTTTTCTTTAATGCCTTTTTAGCTAGGCATGATGATTTCAATGATGCTCGCATAAAAGTAAAGAATTGAAACACAAGGAGAGCATCATGAAGCATATGACTAGCACATTTAAGCCTAACCCACTTCCTATGCATAGGGATTTTGTGAGCAAATAATTTATGGGAGCAAGAATCAACTAGCATAGGAAGGCAAAACAAGCATAACTTCAAAACTTTCAACACATAGAGAGGAAACTTGATATTATTGCAACACCTACAAGCATATGATCCTCTTTCATAATAATTTTCAGTAGCATCATGCAGAAATTCAACAATATAGCTATCACATAAAGCATTCTTTTCATGATCCACAAGCATAGAATTTTATTACTCTCCACATAAGCAAATTTCTTCTCATTCATAAAAGTGGGAGTATCATATGAAACTCGAATACTATAAATTGTTTCCACATTAAAAGAGTAATGTTCAGAAAAAGGGTAATCATAATTATGACAAGTTTTATAAATATAATCATCACTACTTTTTATAACATAAGTATCATCACAATAATCATCATAAGTAGGAGGCATGCAATCATCATAACAAATTTGATCATTCAAAGTAGGGGGACTAAAAATATCATCTTCATTAAGCATAGCATCCCCAAGCTTCGGACAAACATTCATTGTAGCAAATAAATTCTCAAACATGTCATTCTCATCAAACATAGCATCCCCAAGCTTGTTGGTTTGCATATCATTAGCATTATCACTATTATCATCAATAGTATGAATAGCACCAACAGTATAACAATTATTATCATATTCCTCCAAGTTGGTGCCATAAAGATTTTCAAGATCATAAGAATTATCATTATCTTCCCAATCATAATCATCACAACAAGCAATAGGCATAACAAAATCATCATCAAGTGTATCATCTTCCACAATTATTTTTGATTCATTCTCATGAGGTACAACAATAGTAGGAGCAACATTATTTGGGAGAGATACCTCTTTGCCTCTACTTTTCCTTCTTTTCTTTTTCTTTACCACATTATGTGTGGGTTTATTTAATTCTTCCGAGCTTCTTATTGAAGAGATTGGTTGGATAGGAAGCTCCTCCTCGTTACCTGTTTCATTATGAGAGAAAATAGGAGGGAAAGGGGGAATCTTTACCCTTTCATTAGTATTTATTTTATATTATATTTGTTTTCCCATTTTTCTATAGTTGGCAATATAAGCATTCTCCTTGCAATTTACCATACAAAACATATAGATTTCCATTAGATTAGTTTCAATGTCATCCGTGAGAATGAATACTTCAAACCAACTATTTTTATGTGACAATTCCTCACACCCCAAGAATAGATAAAGCTCATTATATAGTTCGAGGGCGGTCAAGTCATTACAATATTTAGCCATGGTTCGATCATGAAAAAGTATGCATTGAAAATTAAGGTGACCAACTTTATTGCAAAATTCACAAGTAATAGGATAAAGAGAACATAATTTTGTAGCAAATTCATCTATCACTTTGAGCAAAAAAATGGTTCTATCATGTTTATGCTTCTTACAAAATCTATCGTCCCTATAAGGCATGTCTTCACAAACTTTATGCACTCCACAAAAATTGACATGCTTATAAGAAACATTTTTGTCATGACTAGTGCAATCATCATTAGTATTTTGGATATTCATTGAATTCATACTAACAACATTGCAATCATGCTCATCATTCAAAGATTTTATGCCAAACATTTTATTGAATTATTCTTCTATCAATTGAGCACAATTTTCTGATCCATCATTTTTAGAAAAGACATTATAAAGACGAATAATATGAGGCAACCTCAATTCCATTTTTTTTGTAGTTTTCTTTTTATAAAACCAAACTAGTGATAAACAAGAAACTAAAAGATTCAATTGCAAGATCTAAAGATATACCTTCAAGCACTCACCTCCCCGGCAACGGCGCCAGAAAAGAGCTTGATGTCTACTACACAACTTATTCTTGTAGACTCGTGTTGGGCCTCCAAGCGCAGAGTTTTGTAGGACAGTAGCAATTTTCCCTCAAGTGGATGACCTTAGGTTTATCAATCCGTGGGAGGCGTAGGATGAAGATGGTCTCTCTCAAACAACCCTGCAACCAAATACAAGAAATCTCTTGTGTCCCCAACACACCCAATACAATGGCAAATTGTATAGGTGCACTAGTTCGGCGAAGAGATGGTGATACAAGTGTAGTATGGATAGTAGATATGGGTTTTTGTAATCTGAAAATATAAAAACAGCAAGGTAGCAAGTGATAAAACGGAGCACAAACGGTATTGCAATGCTTAGAAACAAGGCCTAGGGTTCATACTTTCGCTAGTGCAATCTCTCAACAATGCTAATATAATTGGATCATATAACCATCCCTCAACGTGCGATAAAGAATCACTCCCAAGTTCCTATTATCAGAGAACATAAGATAGAAATTGTTTGTAGGGTACAAAACCACCTCAAAGTTATCCTTTCCGATCGATCTATTGAGCTATTCCTATAAGTGTCACAAACAGCCCTAGAGTTCATACTAAAATAACACCATATGATACACATCAACCAACTCTAATGTCACCTAGATACTCCAATGTCACCACAAGTATCCGTGAGTTGATCATACGATATGGATCAAACAACTTCATAATCATAATATTCAATCCACACAAAGAACTCCAAGGAGCACCCCAAAGTTTCTATCGGAGAAAAGATTATGAAAACGTGCATCAACCCCTATGCATAGATTACCCCAATGTCACCTCGGGAATCCGCGAGTTGAGTGCCAAAACATACATCAAGTGAATCAATATAATACCCCATTGTCACCACGGGTATTCATATGCAAGACATACATCAAGTGTTCTCAAATCTGAATATTCAATCCGACAATAACGAAACCTCAAAGGGAAAAGATTCAATTCATCACAACAAAGATAGAGAGGGACGAAACACCATATGATCCAACTATATTAACAAAGCTCGCGATACATCAAGATCGTGCCATATCAAGAACACGAGAGAGAGAAAGAGAGAGAGAGATCAAACACATAGCTACTAGTACATACCCTCAGTCCCGAGGGTGAACTACTGCCTCCTCGTCATGGAGACCGCCGGGATGATGAAGATGGCCTCCGGTGATGATTTCCCCCTCCAGCAGGGTGCCGGAAAAGGGCTTCAGATGGGATCTCCTTGGTACAGAGGCTTGCGGTGGCGTAAAAACTCATCTAGGTTTACTTTCGGGGGTTTCTGAATATATATGATTTTTTAGCGTTGCAATCACGCAAAGAGGTGCCACAGGGGGCCCACGAGGCACCAGGGTGCGCCTGGGGGGTAGGCGCGCCCAGGTGGCTCGTGGGGCCCCTGTGGCTCTTCTGCTGCTCCTCCAAAGCTTTCTGGGTCTGTTTCCTTCCAGAAAAAATCGTCAAAAAGTTTCGCTGCATTTGGACTTCATTTGATATGGATTTTCTAGAAAACCAAAAACAAGCAGAAAACAGCAACTGGCACTGGGCACTAGATCAATATGTTAGTCCATAAAAATCATATAAAAGCCATATAAAAGTGAACCAAAATCATACAAAAATGTTGTAAACATTGCATGAATACTTCATAAATTATAGATACGTTGGAGTCGTATCATTCATCACAATAATATCCACACTAGAACAAATCTACATGGAAATAAATTGGTAGAGGGAGGTCCTACATCGTCCGAATCGAGAGGGGCGGTGTTGGAGGGAGAGAGCGGCTGGACGCGATGAGCTAGGTCGCCGGGCGGAGGGTTGTGGGGGCGGAACGGCGGCGCCACAGTGGGGGGACGGCGGTGCCACGGCGGGGCGTGGGGGACGGCGGTGGCAAGGGGAGGGGCCACGGCTGAGCGAAGGCAGGGCCACGGCATGACGAGCGGGGTGTAGGGCGGGGGCGAGGGCGGCGACGAAGTGTCCGTCGGCGGCGCAAGATGGGGGGAGATGCTGAAAATGAGTTCTACTTTCCCCAATCACGCTAAGTGCTAGTTGGTTGTTAGTGCTAGCGCGGATGATGTGGCCAACGCCAGCAGTAGTTTTTTGAATTAGAATCGACAACATATTTGTAGATGGCATTTTGAGCGACGACATACATATACAGATATTTATAACGATACAAATTCTTCTCGTGGTTCAGAGTACATAAATATGGTACGGTTAATTAATATAATTCGATCGAAGTAGACATTTTTAGGGGTACACAGAAATGAAGTACACAAATCAAGTAGTATGACGTCATTTGACAATCCTCTCAATGACGGTTTGGGTCTTCTTAATCTTGCTTGAATACTTCCGGCCTATGCTATGACTCTTTCTCAAGAAGGGACGTCCTGTCGCAGGCTATGTAGTTCTGCTCCTTCTGATGGTGTACTCTGTGTGTTCATAAATTTCCTCTTCTGTTGGGTCCACGCCAAATTGATCATAGTCATCCTCATTGGTGACTCCGTCCATCCCGACGATGCTCATTTTGCCTCTCCGGACGACAACACGACTCGGCTTTGTAGGGTCAGTTAAGTAGAAGCATTGTGAAACGTCCTTAGCGAATACCCAAGGCTCATATTTGGCGGTGATTCCTTTCACCCCCTTTGCACCAGCAGGTTGTGCTTCGGGCAGAGACATGGTAATGAAACCACGTTCTTCAGTCTCGATGTTCTTCGCCCATCTGACCCGGAACAGTGGCACTGCGTAATCTTCGCCGTACTCAAGTTCCCATATCTCTTCGATGTTCTTCAGTCTCGACGTTCTTCGCCCATCTGACCCGGAACAGTGGCACCGTGTAATCTTCGCCGTACTCAAGTTCCCATATCTCTTCGATCCTTCCGTAGTATCTATTATTTTCATTTTCAGTCAACTGCATCATCGTCACACCTGAGTTCTCGTAATCACAGTTTTTGTCCTTTGCCTCAGTATAGAATATGTATCCATTTATATCATATGATTGGTAAGTGGCGACAGTGCATGTGGGGCCTACAGCTAATGCATAGATGAGATTTGCATTGGCCACACCGGTTGGCAGTGGTTTGTCTTGAATTCGCTCTTTGAACCAAGTCACAAATTTGGAGTTGTGCTCTTTAATGATCTGGGCCTCGGTCCTCTGCCTCCCTGCCATTGCGTGCTTTCTCCTTAAGGTGTCCTTGTGAGTCTGCTGCCAAGGACTGATTATATATGTGTTTTGTAACACTACTATGTGCGCTCTATCGAAGTCATCTCAGCGGTTTTGTATATCCACATTTAAATCACGCTTCAACTGTGAGTGACCTACTCCTTCGAGCCTATCAGCATGCTTCTTCAAGGGCAAACCAAGAGATTGATCATCATCTATAACATTCTTGCAGAATGATATACACTCCTCGATTAGATAGGCCTGGACCATGCTTCCATCCGGACGGGCTTTATTACGAATGTATCCCTTCACAATTCCATTCATCCGTTCAAACGGGAACATGGTATGCAAGAATGTCGGTCCAAGGTCTATAACCTCCGGAACAATATGAATTAGCAGATGGACCATTACATCAAAGAATGATGGTGGGAAATATATCTCAAGCTCATATAGTATTGAAATGATCTCCTCTTGTAGTTGTGTCAGATGCCGCACACTGATCAACTTTCGAGACATAACATCAAAAAAGTTGCACAAGTCAATAAGTGTGTTGCGGACGTGATCATCCATTATCCCTCTGAGAGCTATCGGAAGTAATTGCATCATCATCACATGACATTCATAGGACTTCATGTTGCTAAACCTTTGCTTTTTCGAGTCAAGATACCTGCGTATGAGCCCCGAGTAACCAGAAGGAACTTTCATGCCATCGAGGCAGTTGAAAACTTGAGAAAGCTCATCCTCATCGAGAGTGAAGCAAGCTGGGGGGCAATAATCATATTTGGTTCTGGACATAGTTTTGCCCTTGTCTGAGTTGGCTATGACTTTTTTTCCCTTGACCGTCTCCTTGGTTTTAACGGATGAGGGTTGAAGCTCTTCCCTAATACCGATATCTTTCAAGTCTTGTCTGGCCCTTGGACCATCTTTACTCTTTTCTGGCATGTCAAACAGTGTGCCAAGCAAACTCTCGCACACATTTTTTGTGATATGCATCATATCAAGAGAATGAGGCGTACTGAGTAGTTCCCAATACTTCAAGCCCCAGAAAACAGACTTCCTTTTCCATACTTTTAGCAGCATTTTCTTAGAGGACTTCTTTCTTTTCTTTCCTGGCTGAGGGCAATCTTTCCAATTCATTAACATTTCCAGCATTTTTGCTCCAAACCTCTTACGTGGTGGCCCTTGGGTCTCATCCATGTTGTCGAACAGATCTCCACGAGTTCTCCACTCATCCTATTTTGTCAAGCCACCTTCTATGGCCCATGAACATTGTTTTCCTACTGCCCTTTTTCGATAGATGCCGAAGAGAATTGTCATCCTCCTACTTGTAGACTGCGTTGGTATTTCCCCGAAGAGGAGAGGATGATGCAGTATAGTAGAGATAAGTATTTCCCTCAGTTAAGAACCAAGGTTATCAATCCAGTAGGAGAACCAAGCAAAATTCCGTTAAGTGCACCTGCACACACAAGAGCAAACACTTGCACCCAACGCAAATAAGAGGGTTGTCAATCCTCTTAGCGGTTATTTGCAAGGATTAAATCTTATAGAGATAAATAGATAAACTAAAATACTAATTAAAATAAAGGTAAATAAATTGTAGCAAGGTATTTTTAGGGTTTTTATATATGATGTAGACAAAGTAAACTCAAGCAATATGATTAAACCCCATCTTTTTATCCTTAATGGCAACAATACAAATATGTGTCATGTCCCCTTCTGTCACTGGGATTGAGCACCGCAAGATTGAACCCATCACAAAGCACCTCTCCCATTGCAAGACAAATCAATCTAGTAGGCCAAACCAAATCGATAGGTCGGAGAGAAATACAAAGCTATAATAATCATGCATAAAAGAGTTCAGAGAAGACTCAAATATTTCTCATGAATAATCTGATCATAAACTCACAATTCATCGGATCCCAACAAAGACACCGGAAAAGAAGATTATATCGGATAGAACTCCAAGAACATCGAGGAAAACATGGTATTGAAGATCAAAGAGAGAGAAGAAGCCATCTAGCTACTAGCTATGGACCCGTAGGTATGTGGTAAACTACTCACACATCATCGGAAGGGCAGCAAGGTTGATGAAGAAGCCCTCCGTGATCGATTGCCCCTCCGGCAGAGTACCGAAAAAGGCCTCCAGATGGGATCGCGGAAGAACAGAGGCTTGCGGCGGCGAAAAGGTTTTCTTTTCTGTCTCTCTGGTATATTGGGAATATTTGGGAATTTATAGCACTGGAATTAGGTCAGGAGGGGCAACGAGGGGCCCACAAGCCTGGGGGGCGCGCCCTACCCCCTGGGCACACCCTGCAGGCTTGTCGCCTCCTCGTGGCTCTTCTGGTCTCTTCCCAAAGCTTCATGGGTCTCTTTTGGTCCAGAAAAATTTAATCCAAAGTTTTTTTTCTCGTTTGGGCACTTTTTGATAATGATTTTCTGAAAAGGCAAAAACAAGCAGAAAACAGCAACTGGCACTGGGCACTAGGTTAATAGGTTAGTCCCAAAAAATGATATGTAATGGCATATAATTGCATATAAAACATCCAAGATTGATACTATAATAGCATGGAACAATAAAAAATTATAGATACGTTGGAGACGTATCAAGCATCCCCAAGCTTAATTCCTGCTCGTCCTCGAGTAGGTAAATGATAAAAATAGAATTTTTGATGTGGAATGCTACCTATCATGTTTCATCATGTAATCTCTCTCTTACAGTATGAATAATAAGATCCGAATGATTCAAAGCAATAGTCTATAATTTGATATAAAGACATCAATACTCAGGCATACTAATAAACAATCATGTCTTTGAAAATAAAAATGCTAAAGAACGTTATCCCTACAAAATCATATAATCCTGTCATGCTCCATCTTCTTAACACAAAATATTTATCATGAACAACCCCGGTTTTAGCCAAGCAATTGGTTCATACTTTTTAACGTGCTTCAGCTTTTTCAACCCCCATGGATATAGTACTATGGGTGGAATAGAGTGTGGTGGTAGAGATAAATAAGGAGAAGTCAAAAATAAGAAGATAGTCTCACATCAACGAGGCTAATCAACGGGCTATGGAGATGCCCATCAATTGATGTCAATGCGAGGAGTAGGGATTGCCATGCAACGGATGCACTAAGAGCTATAAGTGTCTGAAAGCTCAACATGAAAACTAAGTGGGTGTGCATCCAACTTGCTTGCTCATGAAGACCTTGGGCATTTGAGGAAGCCCATCATCGGAATATACAAGCCAAGTTCTATAATGAAAAATTCCCACTAGTATATGAAAGTGACAAAATAGGAGACTCTCTATATGAACAACATGGTGCTACTCTGAAGCACAAGTGTGGAAAAAGGATAGTAACATTGCCCCTTCTCTCTTTTTCTCTCATTTATTTATTTATTTTTCTTTTTTTTCGTCCGGAGTCTCATCCCGACTTGTGGGGGAATCATTGTCTCCATCATCCTTTCCTCACTGGGACAGTGCTCTAATAATGATGATCATCACACTTTTATTTACTTACAACTCAATATTACAACTCGATACTAGAACAAAAATATGACTCTATATGAATGCCTCTAGCAGTGTACCATGATGTGCAATGATGCTAGCGTAACATGTATAAAAATGATGAATAGTGGCTGAGCCACAAATACTATGTCAGCTATATGATCATGCAAAGTAATATGACAATGACGATGTGTGTCATAAAAACGGAACGGTGGATGTCGTGGTTTTGACACGGCAGATGCCCTTGTGAAAGGACTTGGAGATGACGCCATCGCATGAGGGTGGAAGCTTAACGGGGTTGATCAGGAACGAGAAGACACGGGATTACCCAGGTTCGGCCCCTCACGATCGAGGTAAAAGCCTACGTCCTGCTGATTATATTGCTGTGGATCTCGATTACAAGGATGCAGATTCGCTAACCTAGCTTTCGAGGGATTGCCACTTCATCTTTTGCACCTAGGCACTCCCCTTTCCATATACAGGTGGAACCCTAAATTACATGAGAGTCCGAGTCATAATCCTGACCCGTCTCCTACTCTTTCCTACTTATTCTCCAAGACAACCTAGAAGCCGTTCATCTTCTTGAGCCGGCCTTTCTTACCGGGCCTCCGTCAAGCCGGCCCATCGAGCATCTTAGCCTTGCAGTGAGATAACCCGCTGAGCCCTCCAGCTCTATGGCCGGGTCATCGTCTTGCCGGGTCTACACGCAGGGAAATATCCCCAACATTAGCCCTCAGTTTGACTTGGATTTATCCATGTTAAACTCCAACCTGAAAAACAAATAAAATAAATCGAAAAATCTGTGAAGGAGCTCTGAATCTGTTTCTCAAGCAGGTTCTTTAGCATCCTTTATCTGCACTCAAGTTTGCTGGCTCAACCATTTTGGCAGGTTATCACCCTCCATAACTTGGTATCCATTCACTACTTTTCCTTATGACGTCACAATCCACTTCTGCAAAATCCGGGGTGACATCATATCGAATCTTTGAGTGGCTTCATATTGTCTTATCAGGCACGAAAATCGAGGAGCCCATGGCCGAAATTTACTACGCCGCCTGGGGCTTCGCACCCGTCATTCCAATTTTTACCACGCCTATAAGTAGGCCAGCACACCCCCATTGCTTTCCTTTACCTCCTGCTCTTCATCTTCTCCTCTGCTCCCAACACTGCCGCACTGCCTGAGCTTGTCATCGCCAGAGCTAGCACCAGTCGCGCCTCCTCATCGTCGCTGGAGCCATCCAATATCGCACGGCCGCATCCACCGCACTTCGAAGACCTCGAGCTTGACCTCCAGATCTGTAAGTTCCCTTCTCCATTGCTACTAGTTCATCGCTGTTCTTCCGTGTTCTTTGCCACATCCACTGTAGATCCAAAATGCATTTGATCCCTCACGGTTTTAGCTCACACGGTCACTCCGCGACATTTTCATTATTGGTAGATCTACTGTACTGCTTTAGATAGACCCCATTGTCTTTCATCTCATAACGCTAAGAACATACCTAGTTTTTACTTTTTCATTTTTGTCCATTTCTCAGATCCGTAGAATTTTCTCACCCAATAGAAACTTGTTCGCTGACTCGTAGTCCAGGCCATTTTCAACACTTGTAAAAATCCGTGCTACGTAGTATCCGGCTTATCTTTGTCAAGAATCTTGACCCGGGTTTTATTTGCCTCCCCCTTCGTAACCCGATAAAATATCTCAATCACCGGCTTGTATCCACCATTTATATTAAACCAAGCTCATGCTTTACCGGCTTATGACACCTTTTCCTTTTCATAGCAGCTAAAGCAAATGGCTCCCAAACCCAAGATCGTTAACTGGGCAAAATCCAGTATGTCTGAGCTTAGTCTACAGGCCTTGGTGGATTCCGGGTTGTTGCCATCCAAGGAAATGATTGAATGGCGCGCTCCTGAAGAGGAAATCCATCCTCAGACGGATCAGAAGGAGATCGTCGTTTTTGCTGAACATGTCTCGAGGGGCTTCCGTCCCCCCGGCTCAAAAAATTTCAGAGATGTACTGTATTTTTTCAACATCAGGCCTCAAGACCTGGCCCCCAATTCAATCTTCAACTTGTGTCAATTCCAAGTTTTCTGTGAAGTGTATCTGCAGCTTGAGCCATCCATCGATCTGTTCAGAGAGTTGTTTTATCTGAACCGCCAAACAGAGCATAAGGATGGTCCAAGCATTGAACTTGGCGGGGTCTCCATCCAACGGAGGAAGTACACAGTTTTTTCTGAAGCCAAGCCGGCCAGCCACCCCAAAGGGTGGCACAGAACCTGGTTTTACTGCAAGGACACCTCCCTCGAGGGGCAACACCCACTGCCGGGTTATAGGGCAAACCGGCTCGCCGCCAATGCAGCCTTCCCGGGTCTTGCTTCCAGGGAACAGAGAGAGAACCTGGAACCCTTATATCCCAAGATGAATGCGTTGATTGCTCATGGTCTCACCGGCGTCAATCTGACCCGGACTTGGATTCAGTGGCGAATTCATCCACTCAGCTTTAGGACCCAGCTTATGCACGCCTATACCGGCCATCCAGAAGATCCACTCCGATTTAGCCGGGTTAATCTCAAGGAGAAAGACATCCTAAAATTTGCCAAGAAACTCCTTGGTGAAACAAAGGATGACATCAAACTTGTGGGACTCGCCCCATTTTACTCCAACAACCCGGCACCTGAGGTAAGCCGTCTTTGTCACCTTTCGTTTTGTCAATACTGTTTTACCCTTGTCATAACTCCATCCACCCGCCATGATACAGGAGAACGATGACTGGTGGCGGGTTGAGGTTCAAGCCCTACTCCTCCTCGGGAAAATGAAGAAGAGGATCCAGACGATGACGAGGATAATGAGGTAGAACTTGACTCTCTTAGCCACCTTTTTAATCAGATTGCTGATGCTCACTCCTCTCAGGAAGAAGCTGAAGTTAGCCACACCATCGAGCCAGAGGTAACCTTGATCTCTTTAGACTCTGACTCCCCAAAACCTGTTCGAAAGAAATTCTGGGCTGTAGTCCGCAAATTCCAAAGAAAACCCCGGGTTACCATTCGTAAAGTCCCTTTTTCACATCAAGATGCTCACTTGGATCCCCAATTTCTTTTGAAGAAAACACAGCACGTCGGAACATCCAAAAGGAAGACCCAGAGTAGTGAAGGAGAGTTGAGTGGCGGGCTACCATATGAGCCGCCAGCGCGGACAGAGGTGCCTATTAGCCCAACTCCCTCTTTTCCTCTAGCTGGCCGTTTCAAAGAGCCCTTACATTTGAATGACTCGGCATATCAGATGTCCCCCTCCTCGGACGAGTCAAGCGCTACTCAGGCGCCTACCTTCAACATTAACCCGGGGTAAGCACGTTGATTATTCCTGTATCGCACAATGGTGTCTTGCCTTTTATCCTTTGACTGAAGGAATAATACTCTGTTCCTCGTATAGTGCCAAGGCCATCAAGAAGAAGACTGCTGCCACCGGGTCATCTGACCCGGTCATTCCAACAGGTCCTCAGCAAGAGACAGCAGCTACCCTGGACATCCAGGACGAGCCGGCGTTTCCGAACAACCCACCGCCTCAAGACACTGCTGTGAGCCCGGCTCATGCCTCCTCTCCTGTTATTCAGGAGACGGAGATTTTAACGGAAGAGCAGCCCGCGGCACCGGCTCAAGATGAAGTAGTGGTAATCAGTGAGTGGCAAACAGCCCCATCGGAAACCTCTACTGCCCTTACCAAGGTTCCTGCTAAGGCTGAGCCACCCCTTAAGAACAAGGGGAAGGCGGCTCTTGACTTCTCTGCTTTCGAAGATCAAGATGCTAACTCGTTGCACCAAGCTATGTTGACCAGGTTGTCTGAAAGCCGTGACACAGAGATTGCAATGATAACCTCATTGAAGCGGAAATATGAGGTAACTTTTGCCCTCTGTCTTGATATTCATATATATATATATATGTAGCCCCCAAGGGCCGGGTCATTATCAGATGATGACCCGGGACTTCAAAAAACTTTTCTTGCATGCATAACCTGCAACGAAGGCCGGCTCATCATATTATGTAGCAGAATAGATCGAATTATGCATTAGCCCCCAAGTGCCATGTGGAATGCCTGCATCTGCATGGAACTTGCTATTTCTGGGAAGCACTGAAACATGTAGCCCCCGTGTGTCGGGTCGACCGGAAGGGCGGCTCAGGACATGCTTATATGATGTATAACTGAAACTGCCTTGCAGGATATGCTGAATCAAGTGGAGGCTCAGGCTTCTTTCTTCCAGAAGGAAGCAAGGAAGGAGAAAAAGCTGCGTAAAGAAGCTGAAGAATCAGCTGCAAAAGCCAACAAGTCACTGCTCCTTGTGAGGAGCACTTTGCAGGAAACCGAAGCAGAAAGAGCCGCCCTAGCTAAGCGTGCTGAGGAGGCCGAAGCGAAGCTGGAGCCGGTTACTCAAGAGTTATCCATGCTAAAGGGCCATATCACAGCCATATGTAAGGCCATCTTTGGTAAGTAAAAAGACTAGCATTAGTCAATTGTATCAGCTTAATATGCTAAGCTGGCCTTACTGACCTCGTGCATTTATCCTTGAAGGTCGTAGGAACCAAACCCTTGTTCAGCAGCCACTGGTGAAATTAAAGGCAACTTACACTTTTGTGGAGCAGCTGTACATAGGCGGCTCTCGTTGCATAATGGCTGCAAAAAATACCAAGGCACCGCCACAGTTGATCTCTGATATGCTGAAGGAGTTATCTGTGGTGCCTGCATGGCTGGAGGAGTGGAAGAAGGCGGCTTGCCGTGCGGGAGCCCTGACGGTGTTGGCGCGTACCAAAGCGTACGTGCCAGAATTGGACCCGGCTCAGATAGTTGGCGGGTATCCTGAATTTAATTAACGTTGATGACTCCCCTTTCACTGAGAAGGACTTCCGACGTTGCCTGAAGGAAACCCGGGTTGCTGCCACTGCCATTGCTGAAGAGGCGAACTTGGCCAAATATCAAGCCAGTTATTCTGAGAATAATGAGCAGATCAAACCGCCTAACCCGCCGGCAATTGCTCTTACTCGTGCGTGTAAGCAATCCTTTGCTCCCGAAGTTGATCCTTCTTCTGTGATTACCACCATTGCAATGTTTGAAGCCTTGCACTCCATCCAGTGGTCGACCGGCGAATCGACAAGCCAGGAAGGGGCAGAGGATGACGACAATCGCGAAGAGCCGGGTCAAAGCACTCCTTGATCCTCCAGCGTCCTTAATCTGCCACACCGGCTCTTCCTTGATGATAGTAGAATCTGAAGGAATAACATTTATCTGCAGCCCGATGGGCGACTTGTAATAACTTTAGCATTTAAAACTGTTGCTGATGCCAGTGCCAACGTGCACTGTACTGTGGTTGCTTGTACAAACATTTTTGTGGATGCCTTGCCTGTGCAATTATACAGGTGCTTTTGTCATTGTGAATCCTCTTTTCAGCCTCTAGAGCCAGTTTTTTGCAACAAGAGTGATTCTGTACAAACAACTGCAGATAGCAACAGTTTTGATTGAAGAACATCATGTTAGTACTTGTAAAAAATCAATCTTAACTAAGGTAGATGCCAGGTATGAATGTATGCATGCAGAGATGCAATGAATGCAAAAGAGAACATAACGGTAATAAGCCGGTTGTTAAAACACAATATGAAAGACCGGCTTATAAAGCTCAAGTCTAAATAGCTTTCATGAAGCTGGCACTTTGGCCTGTTGGTTTATCCTCCCTTTCTGAAAGCCAGCTCTCATGCGACCAATCGGATGTTTTAACTCTAATGAATTCAGGGTCACCTTGGTGATTGACTCATCAGGCGTATGCCGGGTCACCTTTTTGGAGTAGCATCTTGCTAACAGGTAGGTTTAACCAACTTTTGGCGTTTCGCCGGGTTAAAGGGTTTTGTAAGCTAAACTCAATGAGTTGGAAGCCCCCAAGTAACCAATGATCAATCAATAAAGACTCAACACAAAATTTCGAGGCGAAACGACAAACTCTCTTATACAGAGCTATCGGTCTTTATTTTATTGATCAAAAAACATGTATATACACAACAGAAGGTATGTACAAAGATGTACCCCAGTCTATGACTTAGGTGTAGTATGGCCGGAGATGGGCAATGTTCCAAGGCCGGCTTGTCTCCTCTTCAGAGGTTCGTGACTTGTCTGCCTCACGTATATCAACCAGGTAATATGACCTGTTGTTCAGATTCTTGCTGACCACAAAAGGTCCTTCCCAAGGAGGTGATAACTTATGCATGCCTGTCTGGTCTTGTATCAGACGGAGCACTAAGTCACCTTCCTGAAAAGTACGGCTTCGAACTCTATGGCTGTGATAGCGACGTAGGTCCTGTTGATAAATTGCTGATCTGGACGCGGCAAGTTCGCGTTCTTCTTCCAGAGCATCAAGAGCGTTTTGTCGAGCTTGCTCATTATCTGATTCCACATAAGCCGCCACTCGAGGGGAATCATGATGAATATCGCTTGGAAGTACAGCTTCTGCACCATAGACCAGGAAGAACGGCGTATAGCCTGTTGACCGGTTGGGAGTAGTCCGTATGCTCCAAAGCACCGCAGGTAATTCTTCTTCCCAACAACCCGGCATGCGTTGCAAAGGCACCAAGAGCCCGGGTTTGATACCATGCAGTAGTTCCTGATTGGCTCTTTCTGCCTGCCCGTTGGACTGAGGATGCGCAACCGAAGCAAGATCAAGCCGGATGTGCTCTTGTTGACAGAACTGTTTCATGACTCCCTTGGAAAGATTGGTTCCATTATCTGTGATGATACTATGTGGATAGCCGAAGCGAAATATCAACTTTTTCAGAAACTTGACGGCTGTAGCAGCGTCACAACGGCTGACCGGCTCTGCTTTGACCCACTTGGTGAACTTATCCACAGCCACCAACAGGTGTGTATGCTTGTTCTTAGAACGTTTGAAAGGTCCAACCATGTCAAGCCCCCAGACTGCAAAAGGCCAAGTTATCAGGATCATCCTTAGCTCTTGAGCCGGCACATGGGCCTGGCGAGCATACTTCTAGCAACCATCACATTTGCGCACAATATCTTCCGCATCGGTGTGAGATGTGAGCCAGTAAAATCTGTGCCGAAAAGCTTTTGTGACAAGTGATCTTGAGTCGGCATGGTGACCACAATCACCAGAATGGATCTCATTGAGAATTTCACGGCCCTCTTCAGGTGAAACACACCACTGAAAAACACCACTGATGCTTCGCCAGTGCAACTCGCCATTGATGATAGTCATAGACTTGGATCCTCTGATGATCTGTCGAGCGAGGTTTTCTTCCGCTGGTAGTTCTCCCCGGTTTAGATAAGTCAAGTAAGGAACTGTCCAATCAGGGATAGCATGGACAGCAGCCACTAGAGCCACCTCCGGGTCAGGAATAGCCGAATCCTCCTCTGTTGGCAACTTGACAGACGGGTTATGCAACACGTCCAGAAAAACACTGGATGGCACCGGCTTACGCTGAGAACCCAAGCGAGAGAGTGCATCTGCTGCCTCATTCTTCCGGCGATCAATGTGATCAACCTGATAACCCTTGAAGTGTCCAGCAATGTTGGTGACCGTGTGTCGATAAGCCGCCATAAGGGGATCCTTGGAATCCCATGTACCAGAAACCTGCTGGGCCACCAAATCTGAGTCGCCCAAACACCTGACCCGGCTCAGATTCATCTCCTTAGCCATCTGAAGTCCATGAAGTAATGCCTCATATTCTGCTGCATTGTTAGTACAAGGGAACATAAGTCTTAAAACATAACAGAACTTATCTCCTCATGGGGAAGTGATCACAACTCCAGCCCCCGAGCCTTCGAGCTGCCTTGAGCCGTCGAAATGTATGGACCATTGGGAGCCTACAACTCTGTCCAATCATTAATGAAATCCACCAACGCTTGAGATTTGACTGTTGTGCGGGGCACATATTTGAGATGATGTGGACCGAGCTCAATGGCCCACTTAGCAACGCGGCCTGTGGCTTCCCGGTTCTGGATTATGTCCCCAAGAGGTGCTGAGCTGACCACAGTAATTGGATGCTCGTGGAAGTAATGCTTAAGCTTGCGGCTAGCCATGAACACTCCGTAGACTAGCTTTTGCCAATGCGGATATCGCTGTTTGGACTCTGTTAACACCTCACTGATATAATACACAGGATGCTGAACTGGATATTCCTTGCCGTCCTCCTTGCGCTCTACAACGACTGTGACGCTTACAACCTTGTTGTTGGCAGCAATATATAACAACATTGGTTCCTTATCACGAGGGGCAGCAAGGACCGGTGGCTCAGACAACTGCTTCTTGAGGGCCTCAAAAGCCTGATCTGGAGCATCGCTCCAAACAAAGTCATCTGATTTCCTGAGCAATTGATACAACGGGATTGCCTTCTCCCCAAGCCGGCTTATGAACTGGCTTAATGCCGCAACCCACCCAGCCAGCTTCTGCACAGTGTTAAGATTTGCCAGCTTAGCCAGGGTCGTGATTGCCTTGATTTTTTCCGGGTTAGCTTCAATGCCACATTCGGAAACAAGAAATCCCAAGAGCTTTCCTGCAGGGACACCAAAGACACACTTCTCCAGGTTAAGCTTCATCTGGTAGACACGGAGATTGTCAAATGTCTCCTTGAGGTCCTCCAACAGGGTTTCTTTCTTCCGAGATTTAACCACAATATCATCAACATATGCATGAACATTCCGCCCGATCTATTTGTGAAAACAGCTTTGGACACAGCGCTGGTAAGTCGCCTGTGCACACTTCAGACCAAACGGCATGGTTGTGTAACAGAAAGCTTCAAAGGGTGTGATGAAAGCCGTCTTTTCCTGGTCCCCCTGCTTCATTTTGATCTGATGATAACCAGAGTAAGCATCCAGGAAGCATAAACACTCACAACCTACCGTGGCATCGATGATCTGGTCAATACGGGGTAAAGCGAAGGGGTCACTGGGAGAAGCCTTATTTAGGTCTGTGTAGTAGACACACATCCACCAAGTTCCGTTTTTCTTCAGAACAAGCACCGGGTTGACTAGCCACTCAGGATGAAAGACTTCGATAATGAACCTGGCAGCTAGGAGCCGGGCCACTTCCTCGCCAATAGCTTTTCGCCTTTCTTCATTAAAGCGACGGAGATATTGGCGAACTAGCTTAAACTTTGGATCCACATTGAGGGAGTGCTCAGCGAGTTCTCTCGGTACACCGGGCATGTCAGAAGGTTTCCATGCGAAGATGTCCCGGTTCTCACGGATGAACTCGATGAGCGCGCTTTCCTATTTGGGATCCATATTCGCCCCGATGGTGAACTATTCAAAAGAATTGCCCGGGGTGAAATCAACTTGCTTGGTGTCCCTGGCCGACTTAAATTTGAGCAGAGGGTCTGACTCCGTCGTGGGCTTCTTCAGAGAGGTCCTATCCGACGGGTCAACATTGTCCTTATAATACCGCAATTCTTCTGCAGCGCAAGCCGTCTCAGCATATGCTGCATCTCCTTCCTCGCATTCGAGTGCAATTTTCCGATTTCCTTCAACTGTGATGGTTCCTCTTGGTCCTGGTATCTTCATTTTTCAGGTAATCGTAGCACGGTCGTGCCATGAACCATGCATAAGCCGGCCGAATAAGGCATGGTATGGGCTTTTAAGCTTAACCACCTCAAAGGACAGAAATTCAGAACGGTAGCTATCCTCTGAGCTGAAGGCTACTTCCAGGGATATTCTGCCCACAGGATAAGCCGACTTGCTAGGGACGATGCCATGAAACACTATGGAAGACGGAGTCAACTGCTTATCCGACAGATTCATCCGCCTGAAAGTATCATAATACAATATATTGATGCTGCTACAGCCATCCATGAGAACTTTTATTAATTTGTAACCGCCGACTGAGGTGCCACGACCAACGCCAGATGACCAGGGTGATCAAGGAGTACTGGATGGTCCACCCTGCTCCATGTGACCGGCTGCTCTGACCAATTGAGATAGTAGGGGGTTGCCGGCTCAACCAAGTTGGCGGCTCGCCGCTGTACCTTCCTATCCCGCTTGCATGTACTAGTGGTAAAGACATGATACTGCCCACTATTCAACTGCTTCGGATTACTCTGGAACCCTGACTGACCGGCCTGATGCTGATTTAGATGGTTATTCCGTTGATTGCCGCCTCCAGCATTACCAGCCCCCTAAAACCCGGTGTTCTGCCCGTTGTTCCCTTGGAACCCGGGGCCTGCAAAGGGTCCTTGTGAGCCGGCTCCCTGGAAGTCGGATCCCTGATTGCCGGGTTGTCCACCATTGCCACCCCCGTTGTGATGATTCTGGAATACCCGTTTGGAGAACTCTTGCATGATGTAGCAATTTTCCCAAGAGTGGTTGGACGGCTTACCATTGTAACTATGTTTTGGACATGGTCCCTTGAGAGCTTCCTCAAAGCTGAGAGGGCGATTACCGGAGGACTGCCTTCTAGAACCATCATTCTGACGCTGATTTTTGTTACCGGCATTTGTATTTGCCACCAGATCAGAGCCACTTTCATAACCTTTGCGCTTACCGCCATTGTTGTTTTGCCCATTACCGTTGTTCTGCTGGGGACCCTTGCCACCATTTTTCTTGCCCTTACCGGATTTGTCCTCATCAGACGGCGGGTCTTTTGTATTATATGACTCAGCATACCGGGTTAAGACATCCAACAGATCGCCCATATCCTGGGCCTTTCTCTTGAGTCGTCCTAATTTCTGGACCAACGGCTGAAACTTGCATGTTCGTTCCAGAACAAGCACTGCCTGCGTGGCCGAGATGCTATCTAAACTGTGTATAACTTCCGCAACCCGGCGAGCGCAATGATGTGCCAACTCATCCTGATGCTGAACACAACGTTCGAGATCAACAATTGTGGTTGGCCTTTTACAGGTTCCCTGGAAATTCTTGATGAAGCACTCCTTTAGTTCCTGCCATGTGTTGATAGAATTCACCGGCAAGTTTTCAACCAAGTACGTGCGGGGCCTTCCAGCATGAGAGGTAGATAACGCGCACACACTGCCTCACTTGCGCCCAACAAGTCCATTGCCAGCTCGTAACTCTCGATCCACTCGGTTGGTTCCAGATTCACTGTATAATTAGGAACTTTGCGAGGACCTTTGAAATCTGGTGGCATACGCGCATCTCGCAGCACCGGGACTAAACAAGGAGTTCCAATCATCTGGCTTGACAAGCTCCCAAGCCGACCAGCGGTCTGGGTTGTGTTGGGCGGGTCGTGTGCTGTCGGTGGGTTGATGTTCGGTGGCGGGTTATACACTGCACGCACATTTTCCTCCAACGCTCGTAGAGCCCGAGCGGTGTCCACGATGTCCTGCGCACTCGGGATTCTAGGCTGGTGCTGATCCGCCAGCGGTTGGGCGGCCCTTCTGCGGTGTGCGCTGCTGGTGACCACCGGCGACTCTGGACGCTGGCTCCTGGTGCGGCTCTGGTGAGGTGTCGAGTAAAGCCCATGCTGGCTATGAGAGTAGTTGGCTTGCTATACTACTGTTGTCTTGAGCATTGCAATCGCGTTCCTGGCCTCTGTTTGAACCGGACCATCTCCCTCGATCGGAATTGCCGCCATGTTGTGGGTCGCAGCCAGCACGTTATCGATCGGGTTGGAGTAGTGTCCAATCGGGGTCTGGAACCGTTGAGACGGCGGCTGCTGTTGCTGATCTAGCATACGATGCTGGGCCAGCTCCCTCTGCTGAACCGGCTGTTGCAAAGGCGGCCCTCCCGGGGGGACAACTCCAGCCCCCAGATTCGTTGGAACTGGCGGATTGACTGGTGTGGTGAACAGCTGAGTCGGCTCAATATTGGCCGAAAGCCGGCTTTGATGATGCCTCCGGTGGACGAGCTCTGACTCGGCCTGCCGGCGGCTCAAATAATGAGCCTCCTCATCAAGGAGCCGCCTTTCCTCGGTGAGCCGGGCCTGCGCCTCTGCCAAACGGGCGTTCTCAGTATTGATATCCTCTTGGATCTTAGCCATCTACTCGCGGCACTTCGTGATCTCCGCGTTGCGCGCCGCTGCATTCTCCACAGTAACCGGCTCGGCCAGGAGGGCTGTCAGCGTATTCATCAAGTTTGCGAGCGCCTGTACTCTGGTTTTCTGAGAGCCGGCAGCTGTCCCGCCGGCTCCTCCTGAGCCGGCAAGGGTGAGGTTCTGTCCAGCCGCTGGATCGGCCGGATCACGCACTGGATCTTGCCTACCCGCCATGTACACCGCTGCGAAACGAGGCACCCTAGGGACTTCTGAAAAGACTTCGTCAGTATATCCCAGCCTTCCATCATACAGGGGACGGACCGACTCGGTTTCTCCCGTCGAGGATTCACCGTCAGATTGAATGAGTGTATCATCTCCAGAGAGGGAGTTCTCCGACAAGGCCACCCCTTGGGTGAACCCTACAAAGACATGCTTCCGGCCGGCTTGCGGCGGGCCGAGTCTTGCCTGACTCGGACCAGCGCAGCGCACCGGCTCGACGCCGAGGATGTCCTCTAACCCGGCGGCCGACTCGCCGACCACGCTCATGAAGGTGTGGATCTTGCCAAAGGGGACCCGGTATCCGTACTCGATTGAGTCAACGTCGGGGCCCCAGTATGAATCGTCGATGTAGAACTTCCCGCAGCGGCTCTTCGTCATCAAGCCAACCGCGTACTTCCCGAACCCTGGGAGAGATCCCACTAAGAACTCAACTCCACCGTGCATAGGCCCCACGGTGGGCGCCAACTGTCGTGGTTTTGACACGGCAGATGCCCTTGTGAAAGGACTTGGAGATGAGGCCATCGCACGAGGGTGGAAGCTTAACGGGGTTGATCGGGAACGAGAAGACACGGGATTACCCAGGTTCGGCCCCTCACGGTCGAGGTAAAAGCCTACGTCCTGCCGATTATATTGCTGTGGATCTCGATTACAAGGATGCGGATTCGCTAATCTAGCTTTCGAGGGATTGACACTTCGTCTTTTGCGCCTAGGTGCTCCCCTTTACATATACAGGTGGAACCCTAAATTACATGAGAGTCCGGGTCATAATCCTGACCCATCTCCTACTCTTTCCTACTTATTCTCCAAGACAACCTAGAAGCCGTTCGTCTTCTTGAGCCGGCCCGTAGCTTGAGCCGGCCTTTCTTACCGGGCCTCCGTCAAGCCGGCCCATCGAGCATCTTAGCCCTGCAGTGAGATAACCCGCTGAGCCCTCCAGCTCTATGGCCAGGTCATCGTCCTGCCGGGTCTACACACCGGGAAATATCCCCAACAGTGGAAGTTGCATGGCAATATATCTCGGAATGGCTATGGAAATGCCATGATAGGTAGGTATGGTGGCTGTTTTAAGGAAGAATAAGGAGGCTTATGTGTGATAGAGTGTATCATATCACGGGATTTGGATGCACCAGCGAAGGTTGCAGCAACTCTCGATGTGAGAAAGGACAATGCACGGTACCGAAGAGGCTAGCAAATTACGGAAGGGTGAGAGTGCATATAATCCATGGACTCACATTAGTCATAAAGAACTCACATACTTATTGCGAAAGTTTATTAGCCCTCGAAGCAAAGTACTACTACGCATGCCCCTAGGGCAGAGGTTGGTAGGAGTTAACCATCGTGCGCCCCCGACCGCCACACAAAGGAAGACAATCAAGAATAAATCATGCTCCAACTTCTTAGCATAACGACAGACCATACGTGCATTCTTCGGGAATCACAAACCTTAACACCAATATTCTTACTAAACCACAATTATCTGCTAGCACCTCCCACATATTACCATCTTAATATCGCAAAACTATTGCAAGGAATCAAACTTATCATATTCAGTGATCTACATGAAAGTTTTTATTATATCCCTTTTGAATACCTATCATATCAGGACCAAATTCATAACCCGTGCATATTACCAATGATATTCATTAGACTCTCAAAAATATATAAGTGAAGCATGAGAGTGCAACTATTTCTTTAAAATATAACCACCGCCGTGCTCTAAAAGATATAAGTGAAGCACTAGAGCAACTGCCTAGCTCAAAAGATATAAGTGAAGCACATAGAGTATTTAACAAATCATGAATAATGTGTGTCCCTCTCAAAAAGGTGTGTTCAACAAAGATGATTGTGACAAACTAAAAATCAAACAAAAGCAAACAAACTATATCACAAGACGCTCCAAGTAAAACACATATCATGTGATGAATAAAAATATAGCTCCAAGTGAGTTACCGATAGATTGTAGACGAAAGAGGGGATGCCTTCCGGGGCATCCCCAAGCTTAGACGCTTGAGTCTTCCTTTAATATTACCTTGGGGTGCCTTGGGCATCCCCAAGCTTAGGCTCTTGCCGCTCCTTATTCCATTATCCATCGTAGTCTCACCCAAAACTTGAAAACTTCAGCACACAAAACTCAACAGAAACCTCGTGAGATCCGTTAGTATAACAAACAAATCTTAAACTTTAGGTACTGTTGTAAATTGATTCATATTTAATATTGGCATAATGCTACTGTACTCCAACTTCTCCATGACTCATACCCCCCGATATGATCCATAGATTCATCAAAATAAGCAAACTATGCAACAAAAACAGAATCTGTCTAAAACAGAACAGTCTGTAAAGATCTATTTAAAATCCATACTTCTGTAACTTCAAAAATTCTGAAAAATTAATAAAACGTCAAAAAATTCATATACCAATACTGTGTAAAAATTTCAGATTTTTATGAATCTCCAGTACAGAACTAAAATTCTAGCACTGGACGCAAAACTTTCTGTTTTCCAAACAGCATCAATTATACTATCATCAACATCATCCCAAAGGCATTACTTGGCACAAACACTAATTAAAACATAAAAATACAATCATAACAAAGGCTATAATTGTGTAAACACCCAAGAACAGAAAGTAAAAAACAAAAAGTTATTTTATTCATTGGGTTGCCTCCCAACAAGCGCTAATGTTTTATGCCCCTAGCTAGGCATAATGCATAGTTTCAAGTGTTGTCATCCTTCATGTTAATTCCATAAGTAGCCCTCATAATAGATTCATAAGGTACTTTAATTCTCTTTCTAGGGAAGTGTTCCATCCCTTTCTTTAATGGAAATTGAAATCTTATATTACCTTCTTTCATATCAATAATATCACCTATTGTTCGTAGAAAAGGCCTACCAAGTATTATGGGCAAGAAGGATTGCATTCAATATCAAGAACAATAAAGTCCACAGGCACATAATTTCTATTTGCAAGAATAAGCACATCATTTATTCTACCCAATGGCTTTTTAATAGTGGAATCCGCAAGATGCAAATTAAGGGAACAAGGATCCATGTCGGTGAGACCTAGCACATCACACAAAGACTTTGGTATAGTGGAAACGCTAGCACCAAGATCACAAAGGGCATTACATTCATAATCTTTAATTTTGACTTTAATAGTAGGTTCCCATTCATCTTGTAATTTTCTAGGAATTGATACTTCCAACTCAAGTTTTTCTTCATGCGCTTTCATCATGGCTTCTATAATATGTTTAGTGAAAGCTTTATTTTGTTCATATGCATTTGGTGAATTAATCATGGATTGCAACAAAGAAATACACTCAATTAAAGAACAACTATCATAATTAAAGTCCTTGTAATCCAAAGTAGTGGGTGCATTACTATTTAAAGTTTTGACCTCTCCAAACCCACTTTTTTCATTTTTTTTCATTAAGATTATCACCCTCCAAGCAATTGGGAATCCTTCTATCTAAAGTTGACTCTTCTTTAGTCCCTTTTTCATCAAGTTTTATGTCACTAAATAATGATTCAATAGGAGGGACACCAATCATTTTAATATCCTCATCATTACTACGATAGAAACCGGGTGGAATCTCTTTTTCTAGAAATTCTCGCTTAGCTCTCAACCTAGCGGTCCTTTCTTTACTTTCGTTAATGGGGACATAGATAGCTTTAATAGACTCATTTATATCATGCTTGGGTGGCAAAATTTTAGTTTTGAGATTTTCCACATCATGAGCAATTCTATCCATGTTCCTAGCCAATTCATCAACTCTATTCAATTTTTCTTCTATCATAGCATTGAAATTCTTTTGTGAATTAATAAATTCTTTAATATTACTTTCAAGAACAGTAGGTATCATATTATTATTATAAGAAGTACCATAAGGATTGCCATAATTATTAGAGGAATTTCCAGGAAACGGTCTAGGATTGAAATTACCCCTATAGGCATTGTTGTTGAAAATATTTCTACAGACAAAATTCACATCAATAGCATCATTATTTTGCTCAATCAAGGTAGACAATGGCACATCATTAGGGTCAATATGAGCATTTTTACTAGAAACCAATTTCAATAAAGCATCCATCTTATCACTCAAAGTATTAATTTCTTCAACGGAATTTACCTTCTTACCAGTTGGAGTTCGTTCAGTGTGCCATTGAGAATAATTTGTCATGATATTATCAAGAAGTTTTGTAGCTTCTCCCAATGTAATTTCCATAAAAGTACCACCTGCGACAGAGTCTAGCAAATTTCTAGAGACAAAGTTTAGTCCCGCATAAAAATTTTGTATGATCATCCATAAATTTAAGCCATAAGTTGGGCTATTTCTTATCATTAATTTCATTCTCTCCCAAGATTGTGCAACATGTTCATGCTCAAGTTGCTTAAAATTCATAATTTGATTTCTTAAAGAAATAATCTTAGCGGGAGGAAAATACTTGGTAATAAAAGCATCCTTACACTTATCCCAAGAATCAATACTATTTCTAGGCAAGGATGAAAACCAAGTTTTAGCACGGTCTCGTAGTGAGAACGGAAATAATTTCAATTTGACAATATCATTATCCACATCTTTTTTCTTTTGCATATTACAAAGCTCAACGAAAGTATTTAGATGGGATGCAGCATCTTCATTAGGACTACCAGAAAATTGTTCTTTCATAACAAGATTAAGCAAAGCAGCATTAATGTCACACGACTCCGCACTAGTGGCGGGAGGAGCAATAGGAGTACTAATAAAATCATTATTATTAGTATTGGAAAAGTCACGAAATTTTGTATTTTCTTGAGACATCGTGACGAAGCAAGCAAACTAGCAAACAAGCAAATAAAAATATTTTTGCGTTTTTGTAAAAAAAATTAGAAGTGGGAGAGATTAAAACGAGAGGCAAATGCAAATAAAAGGCAAATAAAATAAATGCAAGTGGATGATAGTTTATGCGAAGGTACTTGGTAATTTGGATGATGTCTCCCCGGCAACGGCGCCAGAAATTCTTCCTGCTACTTGTAGACTGCGTTGGGATTTCCCCAAAGAGGAGAGGATAGTGCAGTATATGTAGGAGATATGCCCTAGAGGTAGTAATATAAGTTACTTTTGTATCTCAGAGTTTGTAATGAATGTTTATGTTCCATGCTATAACTGCAATGATTCTCGAGTCTACAAATTAAACGAGGCTTGGAGGGAAACTCATGTGCACGTGTGGTATAATAAACGGTAAATTGTATTCCTAGTCTTGCCTCTAAGACTGGCTCAAGTATTGCATGATGATCCTGTTTTCCTGATCATGGGCATGGCTATGCCGGCAATTTTGAGGGCACGATGTTGGTAGAACACTTGTGTTGAATCGATCCGTATTGATGTTATGCTATGAGATACATTCGTCATAAGTTAATGGTTAATAACACAGAGAAGTTAATGTTTGCATAATTCCTTAGACCATGAGAGTATCGAGTTTCTTCATGCTTGCTTCATGAACTTTGGGGTTTGTTAAACGTCATCCGTAAATGGGTGGCTATTACGGCGGCTTACGGGTTCATGGAAAAGTATGTCAAGTAACTTAATAGCTCAAGATTGGGATTTGCTCCTCCGACGATGGAGAGATATCTCTGGGCCCTCTCGGTGTTACGGTATCCATCATCGTCTGGCCAGACACTTTGTGATTTGATCACGGGGATGCCGGAACACGGGAACGAGAAAAGAGAACAATACCGGCAACGAGGTAACTGGCATAGTGGACAAGTTGTTGATCCATGGTGATGCCAACATGTCTCACCTCGGGTATTTGTAACATATCGCGAAGCAACAGGAATAGCACACGGCAACTGGAGGTTCACTCGAATATTCATTCGTGTGGGTATAGGGGTCAATATGGGTGTCCACGGCTCCGATGTTGATCATTGATTGGAAGGGGTTCCGGGTCATGTCTATACTTCACCGAACCTATAGGGTCACACGCTTAAGGGTCATCTATCTGCTGAATACTAGACAAGGAGTCCGAGAGAAAGTCACTGAAAGAGTTTCGGAGACGACGGAAAAGTTCCGGAGAGAACACCGGAAAAGTTTCGGTAAAACCGAAAAGTTGTTTCGGATAAAACCATTGATCCTAAAAGGTTTCGGCAAGCACCGAAAATGTTTTGGAGGTTGCTAGATTGGTCTGGTAATTTCTGGAATTTTTTCAGAGAAAAAACCGAAAAAGGTTTTCGGAGCTGCCGGAATTGTTTACCGGGTAAACGAAGATGGTTTTAAATTACACCACCATACCGGAAATGTTCCTGAGCGAGTCCAAATAATTTTAGAGGGTGCCAGAAATGTTCTGGGACCTTCCGGAATTTTTTAGAAGAAATAGTTTCGGAAAACATCTTGTCCCAGCGAGAGGGGACAAGATCCCACGGATCGTGGGGGCTGTTTTTGGGCTGTTTTTGGGGGCGCCCCCTTTAGGGGACAGCCCCCTTGTGGCTGGACAAAGTGTTGGGGGGGCCCCCATGGTGGGGGGCAGCCCCCACAAATGGTGGAGAGTGTTGGGAGGAAGGTGGGGCCCCATGGGGGAACACCATGGACAAGGGAACATGTTTTCTCCATGTTTGGTGGGAACATGTTTTCCTTGTTTGGTGGGTGCATGTTTAGTGGGCTGAATTTCAGCCCCCCCTCACCCCTTCCACCACTATATAAGGAGGTGGAGAGGAGCTCTCCATCCTCACTCCAACTCTCTCACACAAGCCATGCATGATCTGGCATTCTCTCTCCCTCCCAGCGAAATAGTTTCGTAGAGCCGAAAGGCTGTCTGGGTTCCGGCAGGAACTAGTTCTGGACGGCGAAGCCCTGCCGGATAGGTGACACCGTATGTGTGCAACCCCGTAGAGAGGTTGTAGTTTCGATCTTTTGCCCGAGGGGCTGTTCGTGTGTCCTCCCGAAGGGCTGTCCGAGTTTCCGTTCGAGTTTCGAGGGTCCTCCCGAAGGGCTGTCCGTGACATCGTCCGGGGGACTGTCCGGCCGCCTCCCGAAGGGCTGCCCGACGAGGGAGTACATCCTCGCGGTTGGGAGGTTGTAAAATCCTAGCTGCGGGGATCTGCACCAACGATCTCCGCCGACTCTTCTTCCGCTGCGCTACGAGTCGGTACGGATCAGATCAAACCTTGTATGCAATCTCCATAGTGATCCTGGGCGTGCTCGCTATACCGAAAATTTTTGTTTTCTGTCGCGTTCCCCAACAGTGGCATCAAGAGCCAGGCTATGAGTAGATGCATGTTATAATCTAGAATACATGAGATGTATGGGTATTGCATAGTATAATTTTGTAGTAGATGAGATCTATTGCTGAAAATTATTTGTGCGGGTAGCAGATGAAATCTGTTACCCGATGTTCCTGTTGCTTCCCGTAAATTTGCGTAGTCCTGATCTTGATGGCATGGTGGAATCTTACAAAGTTGTGGCAATCCGCGATCCTTTCATGCTGCTCCTGAGTATGCTGATTGACAGATCAACGAAGTGCTAATAGTTCTTTGGGTTCCACCATAGTTAAAGAAAGATGGATGTTTCGCAGATGAAAGGGCAATGCAGATATGATCTGCACGGGGGTCACGCGTATGACGAAGTTTAGTATGGGGCTCGAGATTTTATTATATCGTGTTTCATACACCCTGGAAAGTTAATCTAGCAACTTGAAGTATCATACTTGATGATAAACGGAGGTAGCTGCGGTTTGAGTCAAAACCTTAGAAGCCACGTAAAATAAAATTTTGCATAAACCGATTAGAGGCGTCTAACTTGGTTTTGCAGGATGGTTTGCATGTGATGTGGTATAGCAATGCTCATATTCAATTTGATTATGTATGAGATGGCTATATGATGTAATTAACATGACCTGCGTGTCATGATTCGGCATGATGGCTGGAGCCATATGATTGCACTTTAATGACCTGCGTGTCAACCTTATGTAATGCACTTATTTTATTAGCTATAGAGATAGCAATATTATCTGGTGCATCGACAAGATGGTGGCAATCTTCGCAAAGGTGAACACCGACGCGAATGCCGAAGACGAAGAAATACTTGACTTCTCCGTCAGAAGGGGCTATACCATATCATGCTATTATGAATTGCCTGAGATGTTTATCCCTTATGATGCACCCTTCTTGATTGCGCGGTAGTCGCTTTTATTAGGGTGATCTCTCACTTAAAATATCAAGTAGTTAGTGTTCTCCCAAGTGTAGCACCGTCACGGCACCTAACTTTTCGGGGTGCGCCATGCTGACATGGGTACGAACGATTAGGGATGTGTGAGGCGGGTGAGTTAAGACCTCGCAGCAAGATCACTTGGTTGTCTTGACGTTCAGGCATGAAAGTCATGAGCTCGGAACACACGCATCGAAAGATGAACAAGAGTCACATAGAGATGTGATTGGCAAGTTTGCCTAACAATTGAAGTTCTCGTCATCAGTGATGCTAACCATCAATGGCGTTGAATTAAAATTCGTGTCTTGAATCATTCATAATCAATTTTGAGAGATATTGATTTGAGTGGGAGCGCACTTTAGAATAAAATTGTTTATTCACTAGTGCCAAATATCATTATGAACAAAGTCTAAATGAACTTGTGTTTTCCGTTGTAGATCAAATGGCTTGCAACACCGCGTTCAGCTTAGGCCCTATGTTAGAGAAAGAGAAGTTAGCTGCGAATGGAAACAACTATGCGGACTGGGTCTGTGCCCTGAGGATTGTCCTCAGGGGTGCTAAGAAAGTGTACATGCTTGACGGACCTCTTCCTCCTAAACCGGCGGCAACTGCCGCGGCAGACATACAAAATGTCTGGGCCACTAAGGATGATGATTACAACTTAGTGCAGTGCCTCATGCTGTCTTGCATGAGTTCAGAGCTTCAAAAACGTTTTGAATTCCAAAACTCCTTTGATATGATCAAGGATCTGGATGCTCTTTACAAGTTTAATGCAAGGTCTGAACGTTTTGACATCATGAAAATGATGGCGGAGACCAAGATGGCTGAGGGCAGTTCAGTTGGCGAGCACGTAGTCAATATGATTGGCTACGCTGAAAGGCTTAAAACCCTGGAATTCCCACTTCCAGAAGAGCATGTTATGGACTTGCTGCTAGGTTCACTCCCCCCGTCTTATGGCGGTTTTATCATGAACTACAACATGAATGGGTTGGACAAAACAGCAAATGAGGTGCTTGCCATGCTGAAAACTGCTGAAGGAGGACTGCAGAAAAATCGCAAGCAAGTGTTGCTTGTGAATAAAACTGCCAGTTTCAAAAAGAAAGGCAAGCCAAAGAAAGGCAAGGGCGCCGGTAAGACCGGCTTCCAACGCAAATCTAAGGGCGGATCCAAGAATGAAACTGAGTGCTTCTACTGCAAGGGCACAGGACACTTGAAGAGAAACTGCAAGAAATATCTGGAAGATAAGAAGTCCGAGAAAACTGGAAAAGGTATAATTGTTATACAAGTTAATGTCATTGACGTTTTGCTTGCTAGCGAAAATTCTAAGTCTTGGGTATTTGATACCGGATCGGTTGCTCACATTTGCAACTCGATACAGGGGCTTCAGAAGGTGCGCAAGCTGGCAAAGAATGAAGTCGTGATGCGTGTCGGGAACGGCGCTGGGATCGCCGCTCAAGCCGTCGGCATTATGCCTCTACGTCTCCCTTCAGGATTTATTTTGGAACTTAGTAACTGTTATTTTGTTCCGTTGTTGTGTAGAAACATTATCTCTGGATCATGTTTAGTACACGATGGGTACTCCTACAAGTCTGAGAACAATGGTTGTTCACTTTATTGTAAGGATATGTTTTATGGATTTGCACCCATTGTTGGGGGCCTTTTCATACTAAATCTTGAATGTGGAAATGATGTCTTTAACGTGAATGCTAAACGCCTTAAGAAGGCTGATACCACCACCACTTATTTGTGGCACTGTCAGCTTGGCCACATCGGAAAGAAACGCATGCAAAGACTCCATAAAGATGGAGTTTTACCGTCCCTTGATTTTGAATCATTTGACACATGTGAAGCTTGCCTGATGGGAAAAATGACCAAGACGCCGTTCACGGGTCATCCTGAACGGGCGGGTGAATTATTGGAAATAATACATAGTGATGTATGTGGTCCAATGAACACGGCCGCACGGGGTGGGTATTTTTACTTCGTGACTTTTACTGATGATTTAAGTCGGTATGGCTATATCTACTTGATGAAGCATAAGTCGGAAACCTTTGAAAAGTTCAAAGAATTTCAGAATGAGGTAGAAAATCATCGTGACAAAAAGATTAAGTTCCTGCGGTCTGATCGCGGAGGCGAATATCTTAGTCACGAGTTTAGCCAACATCTGAGTGACCGTGGAATCGTTTCACGGCTTACGCCTCCCGGAACTCCACAAAGAAATGGAGTGTCGGAACGACGTAACCGAACCCTGTTAGACATGGTAAGGTCGATGATGTCTCTTACAGATCTACCGATATCTTTTTGGGGTCACGCACTACTCACTGCCGCTCACACATTAAACAGAGCACCGTCTAAGTCTGTTGAGACGACACCATATGAGTTATGGCTTGGGAAGAAACCCAATTTGTCGCATCTCAAAGTTTGGGGTTGTGAAGCTTATGTAAAACGTTTACAACCGAGCAAACTCGATCCCAGATCAGACAAATGTAACTTTGTAGGTTATCCCAAGGAAACCTTTGGGTATTCCTTCTACCACCCATCCGAGGGCAAAGTGTTTGTCGCAAAAACCGGAATCTTTCTTGAAAAGGAGTTTCTCGCTAAAGAAGTGAGTGGGAGGACAGTACAACTTAATGAGATTAGTGAATCTTCGGCAACCGTTGATATGGCTAAGGAACCGGAAGTAATTCCGCAAATTATCCCTACAACCGAGCCGGAAGTTGTCGCATGTGATGTGGAAACTTCAAACAATGTTGTTACTGAACTGCGCAGATCAGGTAGGGCTATCCAGCCACCTGAATGGTTTCATAACGAAATCTTCATTCTTGAAGACGATGAACCTGCGCACTACAAGGAAGCGATGGCGGGGCCTAGCTCAAAGGAATGGCACAAAGCCATGAGATCCGAAATGGAATCCATGTACGAAAACCAAGTTTGGAACTTGGAAGAACTTCCAGATGGCGTAAAACCCATTGGTTGTAAATGGATTTTCAAAAGAAAGACGGACGCGGATGGTAACATTACTATCCACAAAGCTAGACTTGTCGCGAAAGGGTTCACGCAAGTTCTAGGGGTAGACTACGACGAGACTTTCTCGCCCGTAGCTATGCTAAGGTCTGTTCGGATATTACTAGCAATTGTTGCTTATTTCGATTATGAAATATGGCAGATGGATGTCAAAATGGCTTTCCTAAATGGAAACCTTGAACAGGATGTATACATGATACAGCCAGAAGGTTTTGTCGATCCTAAGAATGCTGGAAAGGTATGTAAGCTTCAGAAAGCCATTTATGGTCTGAAGCAAGCATCAAGGAGCTGGAACATTCGTTTTGATGAAGTGGTCAAAGAGTTTGGCTTCATCAGGAACGATGAAGAATCTTGTGTGTACAAGAAGTTTAGTGGGAGCGCAAAAGCATTTCTAATCTTGTATGTAGATGACATATTGTTGATTGGAAATGATGTGAAATTTCTTAGCGAAATAAAAGACTCATTGATGAAGAGTTTTTCAATGAGAACTCCAAGAAAGGCCTACTCCCCATGTCACCTGGCACAGTGCTTTGCAAGAATCAGTGTCCTCGGACCCTCGATGAGCGAGTACAAATGAATGATATTCCATATGCTTCGGCAGTTGGTTCTATTATGTATGCCATGCTATGTACAAGACCGGATGTTTCCTATGCGCTAAGTGTTAGCAGCCGGTACCAAGGTGATCCAGGATTGGAACACTGGGCCGCAGTTAAGGGTATTCTTAAGTACCTCAGAAGGATCAAGGATTTACTCCTTGTGTACGGAGGTGATGAAGAGCTCATTGTAAGTTGTTACGCTGATGCAGGCTTCATGACTGACCCAGATGACTTCAAATCTCAATCAGGCTATGTTTTCATATTGAACGGCGGCGCAGTTGATTGGAAAAGTTCCAAACAAAAGACTATGGCGGATTCTACGACGCAGGCGGAATATGTTGCTGCTTCAGAAGCCTCCAAGCAAGTTGTCGGTATCAAGCAATTCCTTGAAGACCTTGGTGTGGTTCCAAGTTCTCTGGACCCGGTGGAGATCTATTGTGATAATAGTGGCGCCGTGGCTCAGGCAAGGGAGCCATGTTCGCACCATAAGACAATGCATATTCAACGCAAATTTAAACTCATTCGACATCACGTCGAAGAAGGTTTAGTGAAAGTATGCAAAGTTCACACGGATCTGAATGTGTCAGACCCGATGATGAAGCCTCTACCACGAGCAAAGCATGAGCAACACCGGATAGCCATTGGTGTTAGGGAAGCCATGTAACTGTATTATGACTCTAGTGCAAGTGGGAGACTGTAGGAGATATGCCCTAGAGGCAGTAATATAAGTTACTTTTGTATCTCAGAGTTTGTAATGAATGTTTATGTTCCATGCTATAACTGCAATGATTCTTGAGTCTACAAATTAAACGAGGCTTGGAGGGAAACTCATGTGCACGTGTGGTATAATAAACGGTAAATTGTATTCCTAGTCTTGCCTCTAAGACTGGCTCAAGTATTGCATGATGATCCTGTTTTCCTGATCATGGGCATGGCTATGCCGGCAATTTTGAGGGCACGATGTTGGTAGAACACTTGTGTTGAATCGATCCGTATTGATGTTATGCTATGAGATACATTCGTCATAAGTTAATGGTTAATAACACAGAGAAGTTAATGTTTGCATAATTCCTTAGACCATGAGAGTATCGAGTTTCTTCATGCTTGCTTCATGAACTTTGGGGTTTGTTAAACGTCATCCGTAAATGGGTGGCTATTACGGCGGCTTACGGGTTCATGGAAAAGTATGTCAAGTAACTTAATAGCTCAAGATTGGGATTTGCTCCTCCGATGATGGAGAGATATCTCTGGGCCCTCTCGGTGTTACGGTATCCATCATCGTCTGGCCAGACACTTTGTGATTTGATCACGGGGATGCCGGAACACGGGAACGAGAAAAGAGAACAATACCGGCAACGAGGTAACTGGCATAGTGGACAAGTTGTTGATCCACGGTGATGCCAACATGTCTCACCTTGGGTATTTGTAACATATCGTGAAGCAACAGGAATAGCACACGGCAACTGGAGGTTCACTCGAATATTCATTCGTGTGGGTATAGGGGTCAATATGGGTGTCCACGGCTCCGATGTTGATCATTGATTGGAAGGGGTTCCGGGTCATGTCTATACTTCACCGAACCTATAGGGTCACACGCTTAAGGGTCATCTATCTGCTGAATACTAGACAAGGAGTCCGAGAGAAAGTCACTGAAAGAGTTTCGGAGACGACGGAAAAGTTCCGGAGAGAACACCGGAAAAGTTTCGGTAAAACCGAAAAGTTGTTTCGGATAAAACCATTGATCCTAAAAGGTTTCGGCAAGCACCGAAAATGTTTTGAGGTTGCCAGATTGGTCTGGTAATTTCTGGAATTTTTTCAGAGAAAAAACCGAAAAAGGTTTTCGGAGCTGCCGGAATTGTTTACCGGGTAAACGAAGATGGTTTTAAATTAAACCACCATACCGGAAATGTTCCGGAGCGAGTCCAGATAATTTTAGAGGGTGCCATAAATGTTCTGGGACCTTCCGGAATTTTTCAGAAGAAATAGTTTCGGAAAACATCTTGTCCCAGCGATAGGGGACAAGATCCCACGGATCGTGGGGGCTGTTTTTGGGCTGTTTTTGGGGGCGCCCCCTTTAGGGGACAGCCCCCTTGTGGCTGGACAAAGTGTTGGGGGGCCCCCCATGGTGGGGGGCAGCCCCCACAAATGGTGGAGAGTGTTGGGAGGAAGGTGGGGCCCCATGGGGGAACACCATGGACATGGGAACATGTTTTCTCCATGTTTGGTGGGAACATGTTTTCCTTGTTTGGTGGGTGCATGTTTAGTGGGC
The DNA here is from genome assembly GCA_039707655.1 of Elymus sibiricus. NCBI lineage: Eukaryota > Viridiplantae > Streptophyta > Magnoliopsida > Poales > Poaceae > Elymus > Elymus sibiricus. The sequence goes on from CM077668.1 coordinate 71,362,733, forward strand.
TGAATTTCAGCCCCCCTCACCCCTTCCACCACTATATAAGGAGGTGGAGAGGAGCTCTCCATCCTCACTCCAACTCTCTCACACAAGCCATGCATGATCTGGCATTCTCTCTCCCTCCCAGCGAAATAGTTTCGTAGAGCCGAAAGGCTGTCTGGGTTCTGGCAGGAACTAGTTCTGGACGGCGAAGCCCTGCCAGATAGGTGACACCGTATGTGTGCAACCCCGTAGAGAGGTCGTAGTTTCGATCTTTTGCCCGAGGGGCTGTTCGTGTGTCCTCCCGAAGGGCTGTCCGAGTTTCCGTTCGAGTTTCGAGGGTCCTCCCGAAGGGCTGTCCGTGACATCGTCCGGGGGACTGTCCGGCCGCCTCCCGAAGGGCTGCCCGACGAGGGAGTACATCCTCGCGGTTGGGAGGTTGTAAAATCCTAGCTGCGGGGATCTGCACCAACGATCTCCACCGACTCTTCTTCCGCTGCGCTACGAGTCGGTACGGATCAGATCAAACCTTGTATGCAATCTCCATAGTGATCCTGGGCGTGCTCGCTATACCGAAAATTTTTGTTTTCTGTCGCGTTCCCCAACAGTATAGTAGAGATAAGTATTTCCCTCAATTAAGAACCAAGGTTATCAATCCAGTAGGAGAACCAAGCAAAATTCCGTTAAGCACACCTGCACACACAAGAGCAAACACTTGCACCCAACTCAAATAAGAGGGTTGTCAATCCTCTTAGCGGTTATTTGCAAGGATTAGATCTTATAGAGATAACTAGATAAACTAAAATACTAATTAAAATAAAGGTAAATAAATTGCAGCAAGGTATTTTTAAGTTTTTTATATATGATAAAGTAGACCCGGGGGTCATAGTTTTCACTAGAGGCTTCTCTCGAACACATAGTGATAACCCACAAGTATAGGGGATCGCAACAGTTTTCGAGTGTAGAATATTCAACCCAAATTTATTGATTCGACACAAGGGGAGCCAAAGGATATTTGCAAGTATTAGCAGTTGAGTTGTCAATTCAACCACACCTGGAAACTAAATATCTGCAGCAGAGTGATCAGTAGCACAGTAGTATGATAGTTTGATAGCAGTAGCAATAATAGTAACTTAGCAAAGAACAATATGTGAAAAGCTCGTAGGCATTGGATCGGTGATTATATTGGATAACATTCATCATGTAATAGTCATAACCTAGGGCGACACCGAACTAGCTCCAATTCATCAATGTAATGTAGGCATGTATTCCGTATATAGCCATACGTGCTTGCGATAAGAACTTGCATGACATCTTTTGTCCTACCCTCCCGTGGCAGCGGGGTCCATAAGGAAACTAAGGGATATTAAGGCCTCCTTTTAATAGAGAACCGGAACAAAGCATTAGCACTTAGTGAATACATGAACTCCTCAAACTACGGCAATCACCGGAAAGAATCCCAATTATTGTCACCTTGGGGTATGCGGATCATAACACGTAGCAGGTGCATACAACTTGCAAGATCGGATCAAGAACACAAATATATTCATGGAAACATAAGGGTTCAGATCTGAGATCATGGCACTAGGGCCCTAGTGACAAGCATTAAGCATAGCAAAGTCATAGCAACATCAATCTCAGAGCATAGTGGATACTAGGGATCAAGCCCTAACAAAACTAACTCGATTACATGATAAATCTCATCCAACTCATCACCGTCCAGCAAGCCTATGAAGGAATTACTCACTCCTGGAAGTGAGCATCATGAAATTGGTGATGAAGGATGGTTGATGATGACGATGCCGAAAGATCCCCCTCTCCGCAGCCCCAAACGGACTCCAGATCTGGCCTCTCGATGAAGAACAGGAGGTGGCGGCGGCTCCGTATCATGAAACGCAATAAAACTTCCTCCCTTATTTTTTTCTCTGGAATTGTGAATTTATAGCATTGGAATTAGGTCAGACGGAGCCACGTGGGCCCCACGAGGTACCAGGGTGCGCCTGGGGGGGTGGCGCGCCCTGGTGCCTCGTGGGCAGCCAGTGGCCCCCCTCCAGTAGGTTTTGGCTCCAGTATTTTTTATATATTCCATAAAAAATCTCCAAAAAGCTTCATCCAATTCCAAGAACTTTTATTTCTGCACAAAAAACAACACCATGGTAATTCTGCTGAAAACAGCGTCAGTCCGGGTTAGTTCCATTCAAATCATGCAAATTAGGGGCCAAAACAAGGGCAAATGGTTTGGAAAAGTAGATACGACGGAGACGCATCAACTCCCCCAAGCTTAGCTCATTGCTTGTCCTCAAGCAATTCAGTTGACAAACTGAAAGTGATAAAGAAAAACTTTTACAAACTCTTTTGTTCTTGTATCTATATATATGCTTAAATAGTACCCAAGTTTTCAGCAAAGATTATAACTAATCGTGCAAATGATAACTCTTAGAAACTATATTAACTCATATCAATGGCATAATCAACTAGCGAGCAATAATAAGATATCTCAAATGCCAACATTTTGTCAAAACAATCATGATATGATATGACAACATGGTATCTCGCTAGCCCTTTCTGAGACCGCAAAACATAAATGCAGAGCACCTCCAAAGTTCAAGCAGCGACTAAACATTGTAATTCATGGTAGAAGAGATCCATTCATGATGCACACAACATTAACTACTCACAATGCATGAGAATGACAATAGTGCTCTCAGGTCTAGTGCTTGTTTGAGAAGGTGATGACTCAACAATAAAAATAAAATAACATAAAAGTAAATAGATAGGCCCTTCGCAGAGGGAAGCATGGATTTGCAGAGGTGCCAGAGCTCGAAGCTTAAATCAGAGATAAATAAAATTTTGGGAGGTATGCCTTTCCTGTCAACGTCACGACCGAGAGTTTTCAATATCTTCCATGCTAAACACATTAGCGGCGGTTCCCAAGCGGTAAAGTAAAGTTTACTCCCCCTCCACCAACAATCACAAGCCATGGCTACCCGAATCCTCGGGTGCCCTCCATACCAACAACTTTCCAGGGGAGTTTGTTTTATTATTTTGCAATTTTAATAATGGGACTGGGCATCCCGATTACCAGCCCCTCTCGTGCAAGGACGAGTGAATAAACACTCATCATGAGAATAACCCGCTTAGCATGGAAGATACTGACCGCCCCCTGTCGCTCCATGAGCGGTATGGGCACACAAAATAGATCTTCATTTGAATATTTAGAGGTGGCACATGCAAATTTACTTAGAACGGTAGAGTAATACCGCATATAGGTAGATATAGTGGACTCATCTGGAATAACTTTGGTTTAAAGGTTTTGATGCACAAGCAGTATTCCCGCTTAGTACAGGCGAAGGCTAGCAAATAGGTTGAGAAGTGACCAGCTAGAGAGCGAAAACGGTCATAATCATGCATTATGAATAATCAACATTGAATACTAGCATGAGTAGGATATAAGCACCATGAACATAAATATCATCGAGGCTATGTTGGTTTTGAATCAACTACATGTGTGAACATATGCCAAGTCAAGCCACTCAAAACATTCAGAGGAGGATACCATATCATCATACTACATCATGAACATTTTAATGCATGTTGACACTCAAGATAAATCATTATCCACTCCTAGCTACTTAAGCATGGCATGAGCAACTATAATCTCTAATTGTCATCATAAACATGTTTAATCATAATATGCTGAATCATGGATACTGAGTTAAACATATTTACAAAAACAAAGAACAAGTTGAGTTCATACCCGCTTTTCCTTGCCACAGTCACTTCATCAAATCATCGTCATTATTGCCTTTCACTTGCACGACCGAATGATATGAAAATGAAAATAGTGCAAGTGTGCCATGGACTAAGCTGGAATCTGCAAGCATTTTATTAAAAGGAGAAGACAAGGCAATATGGGCTCTTTGTTAAATCAACAATAATGCATATGAGAGCCACTCAGCATTTTCATCGTGGTCTTCTCCTTACAATGACTCAACAAAAGAAAAGAATTTCAGAGAAACACACTGAAATATTTTTGGAGTTTTTAGTTTTTCTAAAGAAAGCAAATTAAAGAAGAAAAACGAAAACGAGAAAAGAAAACTATTTACACGGGAGAACTCCCAACAGACAAAAGAAGAAACGGGAAATCTTTTTGGGTTTTCTTTTAATTCTACAACTAACTAAGCTAGAAGGAAAAACCGAAAAGAAACGAGAAATATTTTTGGATTTTCTCAAGGTTTTTCAAACACATAAGAAGAAGGCGAGAAAATAAAACTAACATGGATTATACAATGAAAAAGTATGAACACCGACAACTGGAATGAAATGTGTGGACATGAATGTAATGTCGGTGAGAAATACGTACTCCCCCAAGCTTAGGCTTTTGCCTAGCTTGGTCTACAGCCATCCGTAGTAGCCATCCGGTCCCATGTGAAAGTCCTGAGGCGGCGGCACCCGAGCATCCCAATCCTGGGCCTCCTCCTCTAAGAACTCCTCTGGAAGATATTCATTTTCCTAAAAACAATTTTCTGAAAAAAAAATTGGGTCACAAAATGATATCAATAAAACTTCACAAGATTGATAGCAACTACTCATATGGATGTCTAGAGGCTATATCAAGCATTCAAACTACTTGGAACTCAAAGAATTCAACATGCAAGCTCATTTTCAGTAGCACCAAGAGTAGCTAATTATGCAAAATATAATCCACCAAAACAAAAACTAATTGGAGCAATGGAGGAGTCACATACCAAGGAGCAGTTCCCCAAAACAGTTTCGGAAACGGAGCTCCGAGGAAAGAGATCAAAAATTTCAGGTTTGTGAGCAAGAACATGAGAGAGAGAGCTACCAGGAATTTTTGCTAGAGGTAAGAGACGAAGTGGGCTGAAGGGATTAGTGAGGGGGTCCCTATGGGGCCCACGAGCCACCTGGGCGCTCCAGGGGGGTGGCACGCCCTGGTGCCTCGTGGGCACCTGGGGCACCCCCCTGGTATGTGTCCAGTGCCAAAAATTCTTAAATATTATATAAAAAATCATGTCAAAATTTTATTACATTTTGAGCACTTTCATTTCTGGACATTTTTTTATTGCACGGATAATTCAGAAAACAGGGTAATCATGGCATTTTATTGCATTTAACTAAAAATAACAGAAAACAAAAAGTGAGTACAGAAGGTTGTGCTTACTAAATTCATCGACCACATGCCTCTCAAAAAGAGTCCATTAATAAGGTTGATCAGGTCTTATTAACAAACCATTTCCGAGTAGCATGAAGCCGAAGAACTTTCGTATAACACTAAGTTACCTCAACGGGGATATGCATCTCCCCAATAATAAGAGTTTCATATTTCTTTTTAACGGTAGGAAGAGGGAGTTGAAAACTTCCAATAGTAATTGTCGGAGTCTTTCCAATAACACGAATACCATTTACTTGAAATTGTTTCTTCGGAAAGTGCACCGTATGTTCATTACCATTGATATGAAAAGTGACCTTTCTTTTGTTGCAATCAATAACAGCCCCTGCAGTATTCAAGAAGGGTCTACCAAGGATAATTGACATGTTGTCATCCTCGGGCATATCGAGTTTAACAAAGACTGTTAGAATAGTAACATTTGCAACTACAACGGGCACATCCTCACAAACACCGATAGGTATGGCAGTTGATTTGTTAGCCATCTGCAATGATATTTCAGTGGGAGTGAGTTTATTCAAATCAAGTCTTTTATATAAAGAGAAAGGCATAACACTAACACCGGCTCCTAAATCACACAAAGCAGTTTTGACATAGTTTCTTTTAATGGAGCATGGTATAGTTGGTATTCCTGGATCTCCTAGTTTCTTAGGTACTCCATCCTTAAAAGAATAATTTGCAAGCATGATAGAAATCTCCGCTTCAGGTATCTTTCTTTTATTTGTGACAATGTCTTTCATATATTTAGCATAAGGAGGCATCTTTATAATATCAGTCAAACGAGTATGCAAAAAGACTGGCCTAAGCATTTCAGCAAAGCGTTCAAATTGTTCCTCATCCTTTTTCTTAGATGGTTTAGGAGGAAAGGGCATGGGTTTTTGAACCCATGGTTCTCTTTTTTTACCATGTTTTCAAGCAACGAAGTCTCTTTTATCATAGCGTTTATTTTTAGTAGGTGGGTTATCAAGATCGACAGCAGGTTCTATTTTAACATCATTATCAGGTTCTTTATCATTATCTGGTTGGGTATCCACATGAGCATCATCATTATTATTATCATTATGTGGTTGTTCATTACCAGATTGTGTTTCAGCATCAGAAATAGAAACATCATTACTATCCTCCAAGGGTTTTTCTACCTCAGGTTCACTAGAAGTATGCAAAGTCCTATCATTTTTCTTTTTCTTTTTCTTTTTAAATGGACTAGGTGCATCAACATTGATTCTTTGATAGTCTTGTTCAATTATTTTTGGGTGACCTTCAGGATAAAGTGGCTCCTGAGTCATTCTACCTCCTCTAGTCATTACTCTAACAACATGATCATTCATATTGTTATTCATTTCATTAAGCAATTCACTCTGAGATTTAACAACTTGTTCTAATTGGGTTTGAACCATAGATGCATGTTTACTTACACCTTTAACATCATTGGCAATTCTAAATATCAAGTCACGCGATCAATCATGTAGGCATTTCTTTTCAATTGTTTCATAACATTGGCATTGAATTGATCTTGCTTAATAATATAATTGTCAAATTCATACAAGCATTGACTAGGAGGTTTGTTATAAGGAATATCACTTTCATCAAACTTTGTAAGAGAATTTACCTCTACTACCTGTGTCGGCTTGTCAAAACCATGTATCTCTTCAATAGGTGGTAAATTCTTAACATCTTCAGCTTTAATACCTTTTTCCTTTTGGCATTTCTTTGCTTCTTGCATATCTTCAGGACTGAGATATAAAATACCCCTCTTCTTCGGAGTGGGTTTAGGCGGTGTTTCAGGAAGTGTCCAATCATTATCATTCTTCAATATATTATTCAATAATTCCTCAGCTTGTTCAATAGTCTGTTCCCTGAAAACACAACTCGCACAACTATCTAGGTAGTCCCTAGAAGCATCGGTTAGTCCATTATAGAATATATCAAGTATTTCATTTTTCTTAAGAGGATGATTAGGCAAAGCATTAAGTAATTGGAGAAGCCTCCCCCAAGCTTGAGGGAGATTCTCTTCTTTAATTTGCACAAAGTTAAATATTTCCTGTAAAGCAGCTTGTTTCTTATGAGTAGGAAAATATTTTGCAGAGAAGTGATAAATCATATCCTGGGGACTACGCACACAACTAGGAGTAAGAGTATTATACCATTCTTTAGCATCACCCTTTAATGAGAAAGGAAATAACTTAAGAATATAGTAATAGCGAATTTTTTCCTCATGAGCAAACAGGCTGGCTATATCATTTAATTTAGTAAGATGTGCCACAACGGTTTCAGTTTCATAGCCATGGAAAGGATCAGATTCAACCAAGGTGATTAACCCAGGATCAACAGAGAATTCATAATCCTTATCAGTAATAAATATGGGAGAGGTAGCAAACTTAGGATCACATTTCATTTTCTCCCGCATAGATTTTTCTTTCATTTCAGCAAACAGTTTTATAACTTCATGTCTATCATTACAAGCAAGAATGGCTCTAGTTGTCTCCCTATCAAAGCAATGTTCATCAGGTGTTTCAACTCTAGTAGGAGAGCTAGGCATAATAGGTGAAGCACAATTCTCAAGAGTTTCAGCATTTTCAATTTACTTAGCTTTAGCAAGTTGCTCACTAAGAAATTCACCAAGTGGCACAGCATTATCAGGCATAGTACTAGCATCATCATGAGTATCATTCGAAGCAGAGGTAGTATCATCAATAAGTTGCGACATATCAGAATTAATAGCATGTTGTGGTGTTGCAAGTTTACTCAAAACAGAAGGTGAATCAAGTGCAGAGCTAGATGGCAGTTCCTTACCTCACCTCGTTTTAGAGGGAACGATCTTGGTCTTGGCGTCTTTCAGATTCTTCATATTGATCAACAGATATAAATCCCAAGTGACTCAGCAAATATAGCTATGCTCCCCGGCAACGGCGCCAGAAAAAGGTCTTGATAACCCACAAGTATAGGGGATCGCAACAGTTTTCGAGGGTAGAGTATTCAACCCAAATTTATTGATTCGACACAAGGGGAGCCAAAGGATATTTGCAAGTATTAGCAGTTGAGTTGTCAATTCAACCACACCTGAAAACTAAATATCTGCAACAGAGTGATCAGTAGCATAGTAGTATGATAGTTTGATAGCAGTAGCAATAATAGTAACTTAGCAAAGAACAATATGTGAAAAGCTCGTAGGCATTGGATCGGTGATTATATTGGATAACATTCATCATGTAACAGTCATAACCTAGGGCGACATAGAACTAGCTCCAAATCATCAATGTAATGTAGGCATGTATTCCGTATATAGTCATATGTGCTTGCGATAAGAACTTGCATGACATCTTTTGTCCTACCCTCCCGTGGCAGCGGGGTCCATAAGGAAACTAAGGGATATTAAGGCCTCCTTTTAATAGAGAACCGGAACAAAGCATTAGCACTTAGTGAATACATGAACTCCTCAAACTACGGCAATCATCGGAAAGAATCCCAATTATTGTCACCTTGGGGTATGCGGATCATAACACGTAGCAGGTGCATACAACTTGCAAGATCGGATCAGGAACACAAATATATTCATGGAAACATAAGGGTTCAGATCTGAGATCATGGCACTCGGGCCCTAGTGACAAGCATTAAGCATAGCAAAGTCATAGCAACATCAATCTCAGAACATAGTGGATACTAGGGATCAAGCCCTAACAAAACTAACTCGATTACATGATAAATCTCATCCAACTCATCACCGTCCAGCAAGCTTACGAAGGAATTACTCACTCCCGGAGGTGAGCATCATGAAATTGGTGATGAAGGATGGTTGATGATGATGATGCCAGGAGATCCCCCTCTCCGGAGCCCCAAACGGACTCCAGATCTGGCCTCCCGATGAAGAACAGGAGGTGGCGGCGGCTCCGTATCGTGAAACGCAATAAAAACTTCCTCCCTTATTTTTTTCTCTGGAATTGTGAATTTATAGCGTTGGAATTAGGTCAGACAGAGCCACGTGGGCCCCATGAGGTACCAGGGCGTGCCTGGGGGGGTGGCGCGCCCTGGTGCCTCGTGGGCAGCCAGTGGGCCCCCTCCAGTAGGTTTTGGCTCCAGTATTTTTTATATATTCCATAAAAAATCTCCAAAAAGTTTCATCCAATTCCAAGAACTTTTATTTCTGCACAAAAAACAACACCATGGTAATTCTGCTGAAAACAGCGTCAGTCCGGGTTAGTTCCATTCAAATCATGCAAATTAGGGGCCAAAACAAGAGCAAAAGTGTTTGGAAAAGTAGATACGACGGAGACGTATCACATAGCATACGGTGGGTAGACAAATTACTGTTGGGCAATTGATAGAAAAGCAAATAATTATGACGGATTCATGGCAATGATCATGTATATAGGCATCACGTCCGAGACAAGTAGACCGACTCCTGCCTGCATCGACTACTATTACTCCACCCATCGACCGCTATCCAACATGCATCTAGGGTATTAAGTATGAAACAGAGTAACGCCTTAAGCAAGATGACATGATGTAGACAAAGTAAACTCAATCAATATGATTAAACCCCATCTTTTTATCCTTAATGGAAACAATACAAATACGTGGCATGTCCCCTTCTGTCACTGGGATTGAGCACCGCAAGATTGAACCCATCACAAAGCACCTCTCCCATTGCAAGACAAATCAATCTAGTAGGCCAAACCAAATTGATAGTTCGGAGAGAAATACAAAGCTATAATAATCATGCATAAAAGAGTTCAGAGAAGACTCGAATATTTCTCGTGAATAATCTGATCATAAACTCACAATTCATCGGATCCCAACAAACACACCGCAAAAGAAGATTACATCGGATAGAACTCCAAGAACATCAAGGAGAACATGGTATTGAAGATCAAAGAGAGAGAAGAAGCCATCTAACTACTAGCTATGGACCCGTAGGTCTATGGTAAACTACTCACACATCATCGGAAGGGCAGCAAGGTTGATGAAGAAGCCCTCCGTGATCGATTCCCCCTCCGGCAGAGTACCGGAAAAGGCCTCCAAATGGGATCGCGGAAGAACAGAGGCTTGCGGCGGCGGAAAGGTTTTCTCTTCTGTCTCTCTTGTATATTGGGAATATTTGGGAATTTATAGCGCTGGAATTAGGCCAGGAGGGGCGACGAGGGGCCCACAAGCCTGGGGGCGCGCCCTACCCCCCTGGGTGCGCCCTCCAGGCTTGTCACCTCCTCGTGGCTCTTTTGTTCTTCTCCCGAAGCTTCGTGGGTCTCTTCTGGTCCAGAAAAAATTAATCTAAAGTTTTTTTCTTGTTTGGGCACTTTTTGATAATGATTTTCTGAAAAGGCAAAAACAAGCAGAAAACAGCAAGTGGCACTGGGCACTGGGTTAATAGGTTAGTCTCAAAAAATGATATATAATGGCATATAATTGCATATAAAACATCCAAGATTGATACTATAATAGCATGGAATAATAAAAAATTATAGATACGTTGGAGACGTATCACATCCATACATTTAACACATCCGCAGTGTCCATGGCACGCCTGTCCGGAGATATATCCGTAACCCAGATAGTCATGAACAGTCGTGAGCAATGCTGCTCTCATGTGAAAATAATTTCCCGTGCTAGCGTCCCAGGTTTTGACCCCTTCAGGCTTCCATAATATTTCTAACTCCTCCTTCAACAACTCAAGATATGTGTTGATATCATTGCCAGGTTGGACTGGCCCTTGAATTAGCATAACCATGTGTATGTACTTCTGTTTCATGTAGAGCCGGGGCGGGAGGTTGTACATCCATACAAACACAGGCCATGTACTATGTGTGCTACTCTGTTTGCCAAATGGATTTAGTCCATCACTACTGACACCCAACCTGGGGTTTCTGGGTTCTGCTGCGAATTCTGGTTCTAAACTGTCGAGTGCTTTCCACTGACAACCATCTGCAATATGTCTCAGAATGCCATCATTTTTAGACGTTCTAGTCTTGTGCCAAGTCATGTTCTTTGCTTCCTTCGGGTCAGCGAAATAACGCTGCAAGCGAGGAATCAGCGAAAGGTACCATACAACCTTTCGAGGTTCCTTCTTTCCAGGCTTGTATCGGGGTTCCTTGCAAGTTGGACACTCTGTTTTGTTCTCATGCTCATTGCGATATAAGATGCAATCATTTATGCATGCGTGATATCTTACATTTGGCAAATCAAGTGGGCACACGATCTTCTTCACCTCATCGACACTACGAGGCAACAAATTCCCCTTGGGCAAAACTTTGTGTAAATATTCCAATGTAGCATCCAGACTTGCATCTGTGCTCTTGAATCTAGCCTTTATGTCTAGAAGTTTGAGTGTGACGTGCAGGAGGGTGTGCTCGGGATCGCAACCTTCATATAGTGGAGTTTTCGCGTCTAATTCCAATTGCGCCAACTTTAGAGCCTCTTTAATAGCAGCTCTCTCGGTTGTCGTCTTCTTCCGAAGCAGATCTTTCACATGAGGATCTTGCAGCATTGTAGCCAACGACATATCCTGCGTGACAGTCTCATGATCATCTTCATGTTCCGGTGGCATTTCATCATTTTCTCCTCCATGCGCATGTTCATTGTTTCCTCCTTCTGGCTGCTCTGCTTCATCGAAAGAGTTTTCCGCTTCATTGTTTCCTCCTTCATCATCGCTAACATCCTCCTCACCATGCTTTGTCCACCGTGTATAACCTGTAACGAAACCGCGTCGGAGCAAGTGCGCCAGCACGCTGCCTTCGAACGGGTTGTGCAAAACTCCATTTTCGCATGTCGGACATGGACATAATATCTGCACTTCACCCTTTTGTATCATATTTGCCACCGCGAAATTGAGAAAGCCCTTCACACTTCGATCAATATTGAATCTTTCGATAGATCAAGCAGCGCTGCAAAGGGTGTAAGTACAAAAATAATTACATATATTACCAATGACGGCATAAAAAAATTCGGCATGACCTTTGCTAAAAAAGGGACATATTGATCGAGTGCCAGAAATTTGACGAAACAGAAATGAATCAACGTTTCGCCAAAACATTGGCAACTCTCTAGACATTGCGTGCAAATGAAACATAGCATGAGACAATTCGTGAGCAATGAAATTTATATAGCTAGCAATTAATCACACACATATCTCCATCACATATCCATCCATATGCGCATGCATCATATATATGCATAAAGTAACGAGAAGTTCGGTCTATTTACCTCATCAAAGGGGCGGGGAGAGGGGGGCCGGCCGACCGTACGTAGGTTGGAGGCGCCATTAATGGAGTGTGGTGGAAAATTTAATACAAGTGTGTGTTTGAGTGGGTGGAGGAGAGAGCTAGCTTAGGGAGTGAGTGTGTGGAGGATATCAAGCTTAGTTAATTAATCCATCACCTAGCTAGATCTAATTAAGAATCATGAGAAAGAATTTGGTCTTTTTCTCAAGAAGAAGAGAAGAGAGAGGAGGAAGAGGAAGAGGGAGGAAGAAGAAGAAGGAGAATATCTAAATGGATGGACAAGGGCACATGTGAATAGTGCTGCGACATAATTACTGGTGTGCCCTAATCACGGAACGCCATTACAATTGTGTATATCCCTGGCGCGCCGCTATTAGTAACGCCGGTGTTATACTTGCCCAAAAGTGGACCCAGTAGGTGGACCCGCAAAATATACTGCTGGCGTAACATAAAGTGCCACGCCATAGCTATGAGGATTAGTGCTGGCGTAGGACACTTTTGCAACGTCAACACTAAGTTAGGCCAGGGCAGAACGTTGGAACCCACATACAGGTGGCATTTCTTAAAATTCCTATCTATGACGTGCGAATTTAGCCGACGACAGCGCTATTTGAAAAAAATAGTGTTGGCGTTGATGGGAAATGGCGCGCCACTAACGAAAGTTGTGGCTAGCCGTTTTTCCACTAGTGACTCTAGCCTAGATGTCAAGTCGGCTAAGCATCTCCACATAGGAGAGCTTTTGCCAGGATAACATCAACATCGAGTTAGTGTGCCGAGGGGGGGGGACGCCAATGGCTCTACCGTGGGCACCTATAAGGCGTTGCCGGAGGAGCCGATGGTGCTCCCCCTAGACAATGTAGACACCCCCAAGCGGTTGCACAACAATGGTTCTACTCCTCCTCTCCATGGGGACAAACAATGTGCTCCGGCCTCTTGAACCACTTTGTGAGAGCGATCTAAAAGGCTAGGGCACTTCGTTCTGTCATGTACGCATTTTGCAGGGTACCACGAAGGTCAGGTTGAAGAAAGTGCAGCAACTGGGCATTCACCCTAGGAGTGGCGAAGACCATCTGGGTCTCCAAGCCTATCGCCCTGGGTCATTCAGACTCGAGGACGACCTCCACGTTGAATGACAAGGTGGGGTACCCTAGCCCATACAGTGTCCGGGCATTCACCCTAGGAGTGGCGAGGAAGATCTGAGTCCACAAGCCTATCGCCCTCTATGGTCACTCAGACCCGAGGATGATCTCCATGACGAATGCTCGGTGGGGTAGTACAGCCCCTTATGGGCTAACTCGATGGATTCCCGGTTTATTGATTCCAGCCATCAGCGATTATCAAGTGGTTACATCAGGTAATCCATGACGTAAAAGCGATGATGATACATTTTATTCATAAAAATGAAGTTCCGATATTTATAACATGCTAAAATATGCATTACATAGAGACTAAAAGTAATAAACAATTAATCTACAACAGTAAAAGCATATAGTAAAAGCATGTACAGTGAGAGAGAGACGAATCGGGAGATCTCCGGTCCTTTCCCCGTCTTCCTCCGGCGAGACCGCGGGTTCTCTCTTCCTCCGCCGGCCGTCGTGGCGGCTGGAGGGAGGGGGAACCCCGGATCCTTGTCCTGGGTGTGTAGATAGGAGTAGAGGTAGGTGTTGCAGCGGTGGTGCTTCGATGGTGGTGGCGCCGTCGTGTGCAAATTAGTGCTTCCGGCTCCAGCCCCATCTCGCCGTCGCCGGCGAGGAGCTTGTGAGGCTTCGTTCCCTTGTCGATGGTGCCGTGGCGATGGCGACAGCATCGTTTGTGGGCTTTTGTTCCCCAATCCCGTCCTCGCCATGGCGGTTCTGGTCTGGAGCGGCCATGGGATTGTTGGGGAGATGTACAGGTGCGGCGATGGTGTTCTGCCGGCGAGATCCGGATGGCGCCGGCTCGGCTGTGGGCTCGTGGTTGGTGGCTTGGCGGCTTCGTCGTGCTCTTCGTCGACAGCGATGGAAGACGGCGATGCCGTGCCCAGCGAAATTGTGGGGTGCGACCCCACCGGTGTTCTCTATCGCTCATGTGCCCTGCCAGTCTGGGAGGGCCTCAGGTGGACGCCAAGAAGCAGCATTCTGCGAGGGGCTTCGTCTGAGCTTGGGTTTGCTGGTGTGCCGTTGTTCTTCGCCGGGGCAGGGATTCGGCGGCAGGCTTCGGCGAGCGGCGGAGGGGGCGATTGCAGGGACCTGGATGTGTTTGCTTTGTATTTTCTTTTCCTCAGGGTTGTATCTGCAAATGTTCTGATCTCGACTGTGCTGGATGTTTCGCGTGCGTGCGGGCGTGTTGGAGTCCTGTACTTCGCTTTCTTTCTTATGAACACGTCGGCAGTTTCCTCAAAAAAAAAAGAATAGCATGTTAAGCACGTCCTAGACATGAAAATTGGCCCTAAAATTGAATTCATGAGGCTCTTTTATGCCTAAAATGCATTTTTAGCTAAAACTGAGGGTTCCAGAGACTTATACATAAAACAATTCAGCAGGAATAATTTTACACGTGATTACAGTGGAACCGGCTCCTCTACCGTGCCGCTGGGCACGGCACAGGTGCCGTGCCTCCTTACGACGCTAGGGGCCGCACAAATATGGTATTTTTTGACAAATCTGGCCCCTCTGAGTGACTTCAGGCACATCTGGCCCTTGGGCAAAACTAATTTGAAATCTGACCCCTGGGGTCGGCGCCACATAGCATGGCGCCGAAGTTGTACATGTCGGCGCCACACTACACGGCGCCGAGCTGTATAAGTTCGGCGCCATGCTATGTGGAGCCGAGCAAATCTGGCCCCCTAGGGTTTCTGTGGGCCCATCTGGGGTCGGCTCCACATAGCACGGCGCCGAACTTGTACAGCTCGGCGCCATGTAGTGTGGCGCCGACATGTACAACTTCGGCGCCATGATATGTAGCGCCGACCCCAGGGGCCAGATTCCAAATTAGTTTTGCCCAAGGGCCAGATGTGCCTCAAGTCGTGCAAAGGGGCCAGATTTGTCAAAAAATACACAAATATGGGCCAGAAAGTTGCCAAAAACCAATGCTACCCAGCCCAGCCATTCGATGCATCACACGCCTGAACTTTTCTTTTTTGTTGCTCAGCAAAGAAAAAACGCCTGAACTTTTTTTTATAACATCACAGGCCTGAACTGATTAACTAATTAACTTTCCCTAAAAAGATTAACTATTAACCCTAATTAATATATGAATAATACTGTAAAACAAAAATGAACTCATTTCAGAAAAATGGCTTTGCTAAATCTCAGTCTTATTTTACGCGAGAGTGGAATATGTTCTTTTTCTATTTATTATTTTAACAAGTTTGATTGGCACTTTTTTTGTGGGTTTTATTTTTACCACGTTCGTCAGCCACACACAACTATAGTTGCATGCCAACCGATCGTGGGCAACTGCAGTCGCCTCATTGTGCAACTACAATTGCATGTCCATCGGTCGCATTTAACTACATTTAAAAATCGTCACGCTGAAACTCTAGCCGCAACCCATCTTCTCTCCCTCTCGCCGCTGCCTGGGCACGGCACCGTCATGCGGCGGGGAGATCTTGTTCGGGGCGGCCCGCTATGGAGGTTTGAAGGGCTGCTGGAAGACGACGAAGGAGATGCGTGTTCGAGTGATCCGCATCAGGCGGTGCTCAATGACGGCGTTCATGAAGCCGGTGGCGGTCGGAGGGAGCCAGCGGGATGATCTTTCACTGTAGTTAAATGCGACCGATGGACATGCAATTATAGTAGCATGGCGGTGCACGGGCGTGCGACTATAGTTGTGCACGATCGGTTGGCATGCAACTATAGTTGTGTGGTAAAAATAAAAATACACAATAATAAAAAAGTAAAAGTACCAATTAAACTGGTTAAAATAATAAATAGAAAATAGGAAAGATTCCTCTTCACGTAAAATAATACTGAGATTTAGCAAAAACAATTTTTGAAATGAATTCATTTTCGTTTTATAGTATTATTCATCTATTCATTATAGTTAATTAATTAATCTATTCAGGTTTTTTTTAGCAGAATAAATCTATTCAGGTGTGTGATGCATCGAACGGCTGGGCTGGGTACTAGCTAGATTGGTTTTTGGCAATTTCTGGCCCAATCCATGCGTGCGCTAGCAGCGGAAGGACCGAAGGAGGCACGGCACCTGTGCCGTGCCAAGAGGCACGGTAGAGGAGCCGGTTCCGATTACAGGAACCTACAGTGGCTATTATGCAAAAGTTTGCGCGCGCGAAGGCCTTCCGGCATCCGCCAGCGGCCGAACTTGGGCTCTCGGCCCATTTAACCTGCGCACCGGCCAGCTCCTTTTCTGTAGGCAGGAGCCCCGCAGCCCAGGCCCAACAAGGGCCGAGCAGCTAGCAGGCCGGCCCGACCCACCTTCACACCGCCCAGCCAGGTGGGCGACTCTAGGGTTTCCTAGCGCCCGAGTGAAGGTGGCGGCGGCTGTGCCCTGCCCGTCGCGTCCGTCCCACGGCGCTTGCAGGGCGCGATGGTGGAGGCGGCGGCTGCTGGAGGGGCCCGGGGGTCCAGCGGCGTCGGTCGACACTCGCGGTCCGGACGCACACATGCACGCAACCGGCGGCGTCCAGAGCATGGAGCATGGGGCTGCATGGCGAGGCGCGGCCGCGGTGTCGTTCGGCGCGACGGCGAGCAAGCGGAGCTCGCGGCTGCGTCCATGTCGACGATGGCCAGCAGGTGCGGCGCGGTGGGCACGCACGGGGCTCGCAAAAGGCGCGACACGGTCGTGGCGCGGCTCGGCCGTGACCAGCAGGGCCATCGGCTAATGGAGACGCGTGCTGGGTCCTCAGCGGCGGCCCGCTTGCGGAGCTCGTGCCTGTGGCCGATGCACCGTGTACGGCGGCTCGGACGCGCACGCGGGGACCCGGAGCGGCACCACGGCCATCACGCGGCTACAACGATGGCCAGCGGGGCCGGTGCGGCGGCGCGGCCAGGCCATGGCGCGGCTCTAGTGCAGCAGGCGCGACTACGGCACGCGGCTTGAGTCAGCGCGGCTCCGTCCAGCAGCAACACGCAGATAGGCACGCGCGGGGTTCGGCGGAGCGCACGGAGGTTGAACGCCGCGACGCTCGCGAGCCATCAGGGCACCGAGTATACAGAACGGCCACGATCCGGCTATTGCGCTGGGTAGTTGGTACTGCACGTACGCATCGGCAGAAATGCAGGGCGCCAACGGCGTACACGGCGATGGACGACCACCTCAACGGCTCAACGTACGGCGACACGCACATCTTCTTTTTTTTTTTGAAAGGACACGCACATCTTCTTGATTGTACTAGCCTGGGCTACGACAAGCACCATGGCGGTGTGTGGCGGTCATCTAGAAGGCGCACACGGCCTCGAGAAGACGAATCTCGTCTCTTATTTGTTCGTCGTCGGGACGACACGTGCACGTCCGGTGCATCGTGGCGGTGCCTTGATGACGGGCACCGTCTCCCTAGATGTAGTCAACAAATTTCTCATGGATGTGAGATCGATCGGCATTGTGCCGGGGACACCGCAATCACGCGAGAAAAATCCACACCATAGGTAAAAGTGTCCGAAAAAACTATGGGATTGTAAAAACGGAATCACAATAACATGGGGAATCCATTTTCGCGAAGAAATTTCGGATCCATACCTCCGCGAGATTGACGAAAGCCCGCTCGACACAGACTTGACGGAGAGTTGGTGGAGCGAAGCGTGTGTTCCGCTCCGCAACTCCTGCCGGCGAGTCTGGTCCAAGGTTGCGGAGCGGAAGCGAGCGGTGTAGTCGATTACACACAGGTACAGAAAGTAAATTGACACCGAGATGTAGGAGTAGAGATGTAGGGGTAGAGCTCTTTTTATTATTCATTATCAACTGTACATACAAAGGGTGCTCTCCTATTTATATAGCTACTAGGGGTAGGGGATAAGTGCCCACTTTATGTTAAGTGGGGAAACGTTTGGTCAAAGGAAGGACGCTGGCCGAGTCGGGCCGCAGCGCTCCTATCGGACCATTAGTTTCCCAACAAGAACGAGAGGTAAAAGAGGCTTGAGGAAGGACGACGAAACGCGTGGGACAGAGGACGAAGGGAAGGGAAGGAAGTGAATTAATGACATACCTGATGTTTGGTATGCATATAAAGTCGAGCTAATTACTGCTATGATTTGTTGGGTTGGTTTCCATCTATATTACACTTCAGCGCTACGATGATGGGACTGATAGACGAGTGAAGGCGAACGAAGCGAACGAATGACGTACCAACGTACCATCACAACTGCAGACTCCCCCTTTAGGAGTAGAGATAATCTACTCCTACCGTACCATATTAGTTGTCGTTGAAATGAATGTATCTAGACGTATTTTAGTGCTAGATATATCCATTTAATCGACAACTAATATGAGACGAAGGGAGTATGTTGTATTAGGGATCTTGAGATCCCTTTTCGTATTCCGAGATTGATTGGTGTGAAGAGGCCTTAAATTTGCCGAAAAAGAAGTCATAGCAGGACAAAAGCGTCGCATATGGCATTCACCTTATGCCCACCATTGGCATCTAAGCTTGGACTGATCTGTTGGTGAACTAATCAAACAATAATAGTCATCTAAGCTTGCACTGATATTTTTATGGAAGTAATCAATCAACATTTGCCATTAAAATTTGACCACTTAAGCTGGTCCCAATGGGAAGTATCATATACTAGTATCATGCACACGAGATACTACTGTATGATACTATCTTCATAGTGCATAGTATCATAGTAATCGTATTTATTGATACTAATACATTATTTAATATAATACGATATCATATCATGATACTCAATCATCTCTTTCCTTATTTAATTGAGTGTCACCTCACCAAAAATGTATAGTTGGCATGCATAATACTACCTATGATACTCTAATTGTGACCAGCCTTATAGCATAGACATTTTGCATGTAATATTAATTTGTGTTTCAATGACGCTGGTGCCCCCGCTGCCGACCGGCTGCACGCGGCTCCTCGATGAATAGCAGGCGGCAAGCCGAGACCTTTTCCAGTGAGCTAGTGTGGAACCAAACCTTGAAACGCGACATTCGTCCCGCCGCCGTCGGACTCGCGACGTCCACCATGATGCCCACCCTAGATAGAATCATGGCCGCCGTATGGCGAGTCCATGCATGCGCCGACACGCCCACCAAGTCCAGGGGCAACACGCGTTGCAGCGAAGCTCCCATCACTTGCGCTTGCTGCAACCATAGCCGCAGCGAGAGCATGAACCTCGACGAGTCAGCGCGTCCTTGCGAGACCATGCGATTCCTCGTCTCCTGCATGCGGCAGAGAACGAGAAAATCTTTCGGGTAGAAAGAGCGAATGGACATGTCGAGGGGGCCAATGCCGAACTTGGAGTGGTGTAGCCGTGCAGGGCCGTGGCATTCGCAAGATCAACGACCGGCCGCGTACCCAGGACGGTGATGACGACCGCATGAGACAGCTCCACCTCCATCTGCTCAATCTCCATTGAAGACTCCATGTAGTAGCACACCGGCTCCACGGGCACCGATGTCGGGGCCACCGGGATCGCCACTGGACTCGGCGAAAGGCACACTGAACTCTGGCCCCGGTACACTGCCCACTGAGCTACCGCGCACGACGTTGCTCCACGAGTGCCCCTGGCGCACGGCCCCTGACGGAGGCGGCGGATACGATGAGCCGTCCCTGCTCATGGCGAGGCGCCCCGTGAGATGGGGTTGATGCCGCCATAGTGCACACACTTGGTCGGGTTGGTGCAGTTGTGCGAGATGTGGTCGTCTTCGCGACAGTTGTAGCAACAACCGAAGAGCTCCACCGACATGGGGCTGGGGGGGGGGGGGGGGGGGGGGGCGACGTGGGTAGCAATAGCCGAAGAGCTCCGCCGACATGCGGCGATCCCTCCGGTTCCTAACCACCTGCCATGGAGCGCCACCGGGGCCAGGAGCGACGGTAGTGGCCGGCTGTGGCTTCTCGACGATGATGGACCGCAGGCGAGGGCCGAGCGCGGGTGGCAGGATCTGGCGGGCTGGGGAGGGACGCGACGCGGAGCTCATGGCGCCAGAGGAGGAGCCCAAGAGCTGCAGGTGGCTTGCCATGTGCGCAAAGCAGGGAGGTGGCCGCACGCGCGCCGGAGTGGCGGACGGCAGGGCGGTGGCGCGGGGAGGGGGAGCGAAGGGGAGCCTAGCGGGAGGGGGACGTGTTAAGGCTTTCTTAGCATGTCAGCTTTATCTTCTACTCCTAAATCTCTGCTCCTAAAGTCTCAAGCTTCTCCTCAGTTTATTTTCGTCTGGTTTTTTTTTCGCCTCACCTCCCATCACCCTCTCCACTGATTTTTTTTTCACCTCACTTTCCACCACCCCCTCCAACTGGATTTTTTCCCTCGCGTTGAAAAACCAAATCTCTACTATCTAAAAATCGCTGCTGGCTTGATTAAGTTGTCCCCCGCTCCAGTTACGTACGTGAGGCAATCCTACCAGCATCGTTTTTTTAACACGCCGTGACTTTCGCATGCCAGCTTTGGCTGGTAATCATGATTTTCTCATGCAAGTTTCCATGTCTCCTTCCGTATTTTCTTTGAGATGAGATCACCTTCCCACTAAAAGACCCAATCAGCACATTGCACAATATCTTTCCTAACAATATTTTTTCTAATAAATGATAATCAATCCATCCCGTCATCGTTCCTCTCTACCGAGTCAATCAGCACAACACCACGACGTGCGCGCGAGGTGGCGAAGCGGGACGGTCAGAGAGGCCAGTGCCGAGCGACGAGGTGCTGGGAGGCATGGAGCGGAGGTCGGCGGAGAATTGCTCGGAGTCATGGCTGCGAGATCCAGGCAGGCCATCTACGTGGCCAGCCCGACCACAGACTGGGATGGTGAGAGGCCTCCCGGCCTGATCCAACTGCACAAGATGGCACGACCGACGAGAAAATTGACTATTTATTATTAAGTTCGTCGGACTTTGATTATAACTACAAAGTTGATTTTTTCTTGACAAAACATGGCTAGGGACTAGATTGTGAGAGATGATTATTGCTAGGGAAAAAGAAGAAGATCCCACGTACACACGTCGTATACATGTATGTACAAGTACAAGGCTGGTGATCGGGCCATAACTATCTACATCGCTGCACGCCTCCATCTATACCTAGCCATCGCAACTCATCAGGCAGCGCCGCCGCCTCCTCAACCCTAGGCGACGAATTCATCATCCGGTGCGCCGGCCGCCGGCAAGTCAGGTCCCCAGCAGATCCTAATGTTCAGGCGAACATCCGGCTAGCCGCTCACAATTCTTCAACGCTGTTTCTAATCTCTCCATGTAAGTACTCGTACTTAGGAGTATATGCCGCTAGCCGCTCACAAGTCCGGCTAGTACTTAGTATGCTAATCTCTCCATGTACTTTGTAGTACTCGTAATCACAAGTCCGGCTAAGCCGCTCACAAATACTAGCAGTATGCTAGCATGATGATCTAATCTGCTCAGAGTATTTTGCTATAGTTTCGATGCACTGTAGTCCATATCTAGGAATCTAATTTTGACAGAATATTTTACTATTGTTTGGATGCAACGTAGTTAGCTAGTTTATTCTTCCAGCAAGTAATTAATTGAAGGATTTGGATTCATACAACTTCGTGTGTACGCATGCATGCATCATGGTCAAATATTAGTATTTGTTGTTAATAAGGATGCTAGCTCATTTGATTATTTTGTGCATTCTGTACAATGCAAATCGCTGTTCATGAGACATAACATGCTTCTTCCTTGAAATTGCAACAGAGTGAGGACTAGGAGAGTTAAGATGGAACCAATTAATAGGTAACGCCGCCTTTTTGTTCATCTACAATTTCATTCCTTATGCTATTGATTTCGCATTACATGCAAGTACCACCTGTTTGCGACCTTTATATTTTTCCTTGTCGTGTATGGCTAACAGTGATGTACAAGCTGGTAGTACTTCGGCCGCGGTGCCGATGACCTTTGGAGGGGTTGATTGGTCAACTCTTGTGATACAGGATGAAACAGATGATTCTGCTGTTCATGTGGAGGAGGACAAGATGTATGATTTGCTTGGTCTGAAAAAGGAGGATGAGAGTGTCAGAGTATTGCGCCAGGCTAATAATGATGCTAACACCGCTCATGTTGATGCTGATATCAAGAATGTTGATGCCAAAGACATTGATGGTGCAGCCTTACCCGTTGATGATGGCACATCCGAGGAGCAGTTCACTGTCTTTGATAGGGATAATCCAAAGATGGTTGTGGGAGACACTTTTCCTTCAATGGATTCCTTCAGAATGGCACTCAAACATTATGCTATTAAGAAAGAGTTTGACATCAAGATTAATATGTCTCAGCCCAAAAAATATATGGCTGTTTGTAAGGGTTCTGAAGATGGAAATTGTCCTTGGAAGATTACAGCTAAAAAGAAGCAAGAGGGGAAAACAGTGGTGGTACGTACTTGTATTTATCCGTTGCTACTTTTCTTGTCCATTCTTTGTATAAAAACATTCTTATTTGTGTTGTCCAATATTTGTATAAAGTTGCTTTTATGTGTTGTCCATTATTTGTATAAATTTTAGTCATCTTGACGAATTAAAATCTCTTGTCAAAAACTATGCATGCAGGTGACTGAGTTGGAAGACAAGCATATGTGTGCCTCTACTAGCAGGAAGAAAACAAGTACGGCGTCTCAAAGTTGGGTGGCTGAAAGAGCAGCAATAATCATGAAGAAGGATCCAGATATAAGTGCTATTTCCCTACAGAAGAAGCTTCAGAGCGACTATAATGTCACAGTTTCATATGACACCGTGTTTAAAGGTCGACAACGAGCTATTGTTGATCTATATGGGAGCTGGGAAGAGAGCTTTCGATCGCTTTATAACTTCAAAGCTGAAATTGAGTTGAGATCACCGGGAAGTGTTGTAGAGATCGCCACTAAGTATAGACTCGACTCATCTAATAAGCCAATTATGGACGGTAATATGCTTTTTGACAAGTTGTTCATTGCATTTAAGCCTTGCATAGATGGATTTTTGAATGGGTGTAGACCATACATAAGTATAGACTCGACTCATTTGACTGGCAAGTGGAATGGGCACCTCGCTGCGGTTACAGCTTTGGATGGACATAATTGGATGTTTCCTGTAGCTTTTGGTTTTTTCGATGCTGAAACAGAAGTAAACTGGACTTGGTTCATGACACAACTAAAGAAGGCAATAGGTGATCTTCCAGTGTTGGCTATATGCACAGATGCTTGCAAGGGGTTAGAAAATGCAGTGAAGAATGTTTTTCCTGATGCCAAGCAAAGAGAGTGTTTTAGGCACCTTATGGGGAATGCAGTTAAGAAATTCCGTGGTGAAATTTTTTCCCGCATGTGGCCTGCTGCTATGACATACAAGAAGTCGACATATGATTATCATATGAACCTTGTAATAACCGAAGAGCCTAAGGTGCTGGACTACCTACAACAGTACCACAATTTGTTATGGATGAGGTACATTTCTTACTATTGGCAATTGTTTATTTATTTTGAACACAATCTATTTTTCTTGTCATTTGGTCCATTATTCAATCTCATATTCTTTTATTTTAGGTGCATGTTCAACACAGATATCAAGGTGGACTACATACACAATAATCTTGCAGAATGTTTTAATAGTTGGGTTAGGGAAATAAAGGATTTGCCTATCGTCCAACTTTGTGACAAGCTGAGAGAGATGGTTATGGAGCTTTTTCGGAAGAGGAAAAGGATTGGAAAATGCTTACAAGGTAAAATTCTGCCAGCCATCATGCAACAATTGAACGATAGGACTAGAGGATTAGGCCATCTACAGCCACATGCATCAAGTGATATGAGTGCCAAGGTCACTGATACAGAGAAAGATCACACTAAAAGGCATGTAGTCAAGGCACTTGCACATGAATGTACTTGCATGGAGTGGCAACATACAGGAAAGCCATGTCCACATGCATTAGTTGTTCTAACTGCACTGCACAGTGTCAAACTGGAGGACTTTGTGGACAGCTGCTACTCTGTTGAAAAATTCAGGGCAGCATATCAAGGGGAAATAGAACCACTAACAGACAAGACTCAGTGGCCTACAGTGGATCCAGGTTTTGTTCTCCTAGCGCCACTACCGAAAGCAGGTGCGGGAAGGCATAGGAAACTAAGGATAAAGGGTGCTCTTGAGGGGGGTTCAGGTAATAAACCTAAGGTAGGAGGAAAAAACACATGCAAAAAATGCCATGAACTTGGGCATAGGGAAGCTGGGTGTCCTTACAATGGGGCGAAGAAAAGGTACAGTCACTTATCCAACTTTTGCAAAATATGTATGTTCTTTCAACCTTGTGTAAGTGTGTGCTTTTTAGTGCTAGGAAAAGTAGGAGAAATGAGGCTCCATGGGAAGCTGCAAGTAGTCCTCGACCTGTCACAAGGAGGTA